>CM060911.1:182728008-183968008 GCA_030737875.1 Allium sativum | reverse complement strand
TATATAAACAGGAAAATTCATCCGAAGACATTTCCTTTTATGTTGATAAGGGCGTTCGATTTACTCCGCGTCCAGGAGACTTTCTGGGGGACTCTTCTAGCAATATTGTTGACAGGTCTTCCTTGTCCGGGGAATTACTTGTGCGATGCTTGAAAGAGCAAATAGGTATATTGGAGACTCAGATAAAGAAAAAGGATAAAAATATCCTCGAGGTGAAAAGGGATAAAAAGATAAATCCTTCTATTGATTTTGATAAAGAAAAGGATGAACTCTATCATCAAGTCGTTGATTTAGAGACAAAACATGATGAGGTATTAACAAAATGCAAAGAACGGAATTCTATCTTTAGATGTACTCTTGAAACTTCCATGCCTGGATTTTTGCGAGGCCCAACGGAGTTCGAGTCCCCAGAGCTTGAGATAAGGGATCCTCCACTTGGACTAGATCACTCCCTCATTGCTAGGTGGCTTAGAAAGACTAAGGCCAATATGAAAGGCTTTTACGATAGGAAATGCGGTGGGGATAACTCTTGTGTATTGATTTTTACGCTTCCAAAATTAAGCAATTACAAAAGGAGAAACAGGCTTTACGTAAAGACGCTTTTGACTTAAAGATGGAAAACAAAACTCTTTGTGAAATGGACAAGACTTTCAACTGAGCTTTGAGGTTGCAGCCTAAACCCTCGGACGATTCAGGCGTGGTTATAGAAAAGATGCAAAAGATTGATGGACTTTAATGTATTGCGATTCATCATTTTGTAATTTCCTCCTTGTCTAATGAATAGGAAGCTTTTTACAAAAGTATATTAAATTCCAGTAACCGTGCGGTTCTGTCTTTCGAACAATTTATAATATTTCTTAAAGAAACGATCTCACATGTGGGGAGTGTGTTACCTAATATGTGACTCTTATACAAATCAGAAACAATGATAAATTAATTCTTTAAAAGTTCTGAGGAACTTCCCTGAGAGAGCGAGAGGGCCATGAGTTTTCGTCTAGTTTTAGTGGAAATGTGATTCCAAGCCAGATTCGGGTTGGTGAGAAGGTTGAACAACTCCTTCTTGTTTAGATTTAAGATTCTGAATCGATCCAGATTTAGATATTTGTGATGAGACCAGAGCTCTACATCCGAGTGTGATTTATACTTGAATCAACCTAGACTTGGGCATCAAGATAAGAGACCAAGAATCCACTTTTGGCCTTTGTTGAAAGTGGAATCAACCCGGATTCTGTATTGAGATAAGACCAGGATCCTACTTCCGGTATTTGTGAAGATCCGAACCAACCCGAATTCGGGTTATTAAAATAGGAGATCAGAAATATGCTTCTGGTCTTCGAGAGTTGAATCAACCCAGATTCAGGTGTTAATATAGAAGACCCGAACCAACCCTTGTTCAGGTAATTAGAGATTGAGTACCAGAAATCCACCTCTGGCATTAATGTTTTGGTATCCCCTTTGGATTTAATTAGTGAAGCAGAGGCTATACGTGCTTCTTGAGCCACTCTCTGGGCTTTTGATGTCAAAGTAAAGGATGTATGTGCTTCGTTGGCCACTCTCTGGGCCTGTGCATCTGGTGCGCTTGGCTAACTTATCCACAAGCAAGGCCCAAGGACTTACCCGACCTCCCTCCAAAGGGCCTTATTGTGACCATCATAGGAAATGATAACGTCTTAGAAACTTAAACTGGGCCATCATAGACACAGAATTAATATGTACTCTTTTGATGCTCAATACTGACCATCGTAGATACTGATAGAGGCTTACACACCACCCATAGCCGAGGGGTGCCCTATCCTGACCATTGAAGGCGATGATAAGGGTTGGCGTTCCCTTCTGCGGGTAACGCGGAACATAAGCAGAGGTAGGACATTCTCTTCTGCAAGTAGAGGTAGGACATGCTTAGTTCATAGCAAAGGCAGCGCGTACTCTTCTGCGAGCAAAGGCAGGGCATGCTAATTTTAAATGCTCCGCCACGACCATTTCTGGTGTGAAACGGAGGCTTATGCTTTTGATGCTTTAACCTAACCCCCTTTGATTTGGGCATGGAAAAAGACTAACACACCACCCCCCTTCGGGGAATGCCTTGCCCTGACCAATTTGGCGACAACAAGGAATTTAATCCATTCGTGGTTTGACCCATCTTGGGTTTCTTTAAGCTTTGGAAGGAGGGTTTTCCATACCCTTGGTCGTGTTTGATAATCCTTTTCCTAAGGACTTTTATCGAACTTAATTTGATCTTGTTATAAACTCTTGCAGCTGGCCTTGGTTGATGAATTTGATGACCATTTCCTCAAGGATTCTGCAATGGTTAGTTTCATGTCCATTCACTATGTGATAATGACAGTAGGATCCTCGCGACTTCCTTTAATATTTGGGTTTTTTCTTTGTGAATGGCCAATAGTTGAGTCCGTGTTTAGTTAAGAAGTAAATATTTTCCATAAAAGTGGTAAACAGTATCCCTTAGGTAATCCTGGCGTAAGCTTCTCTTTTTGCCGCTGAGACTTAAACCTTTTGCAGCCGAGTTTTGTTGTTTTACCTACATTTTTGTTTCTACTTCCTAAACATTTGTTGGTGAAGTGGTCAAAATCATCCATTATTTCTTGTTTAAACACCATTCCTCTGATTTGCTTGTAGAGAGTTCTCCTTATGCGAGAGAAAATGTTAATATCCTTTGATGTAGAGCCACTTGGAGGAGGTGTTATGGTTTGTCCTATGTAGGAAAGGCTATTATCACAAGCGTTGGAAGCATATTGTTCTATTTACCTTTTCCTCTCCATTATCCACAAGGCTTCCACTTTCAGCCTTTGTTCTTCTGGCACTCTTGGGTCAGTGATTTCTGACTTATCCCTTCGAGATTCAGAAGACTCTTGTTGGGACCTCTTACCCATAACTTTGCTTCTTCAAAGCTTTAGTCCAACCCGCGACGGAACAACACATGTAGATATGTGGTACGGTTAACCAAAAGATCATAGGTTCAGGCCCTTCTTCTAGCGCCAAAATGTTAACAATATTTTTCATCAACAAAGGAGATAGGTCTATGGAAGTGGACCTAATGGAAAAATAGGTTGTCTAGCCTTCGCAAGTTTTAGTTAGTTCACCGTCTTCTAGATATCAAGGTTTAGAATCTGAAACAATAGTTACTCTTCCCTCAATGGGGTGAGTGTCATTCTTAAATGATTCGAGAACCAACAGTTATCTTGGGATGAAGGATTCCTAAGTGCAACCCTCAGCGAAATGACTTAACGACTTGTAGAGAGGGGCTTTGCACTGAACTTGGGAAGGGCTTAAATTTGTAGGAAGAAGGGTGTTTCACTTGAATTATAGAAAGGTTTGGATAGAGACTTATATACATGTAGGAAGAAAGCATTACGTTGTGGCAACAATAACTAAGAAATCATATAGCGAACCCATAAAGAAACACACTAATCATTGATTCACCTTTTATTGATCTTTGATTCAGAATACATGAGTACGATAGAAGAAATCCTCAAATCATTTAAGAATTAGGGTTTACCCTAAAGAAAAAGAATACAAGAATAAGAATGAGAATGAGAAAATCGTCCTCAAAATGTGACCCATGGGGTCTTATTTATAGAGAATTCGTATAACGACCTGAACTTCCCCGTGAAGGAAAGCCCAGATTGAGTTGAGAACACGACAAATCAGAATACAAACAGAAGAACATTTCATTGCTTATTACAATAATTCCATCAGAATACAAGAATATAACAGAGTATTAACAAATAATATACATTTGATAAATACCAGAGATTTACAAATTACAATGCAGAGGAAAATAATACAAAACACAACTGAAAGGAATATATGGATACAGAGATTTCCGAATATCATACCAGCTGTAAACCAGGATGCTGTGAATATAAATATGCAAAACCAAACTACTAGCTGCCCATGTGGAAAATAGGGGCACCCAAAGTTTAGGTAAAACAATAAACTCCAGGTCAGTCATGTGACTAGTGTGAGAACTAAAATAATTAAAACTTTACTTTAAATCAGATATATCAAGGGACCACGCCGTATAACACAGAACGGGTTTCCTCCCAAGAATACCAGTGCATACAACAAAACAACGCAATGCTTTTGAAAAAAATGAGGCTATTATAAGACCCAGGTCCCATCACACAATGCAACGCAAGTCGGAGGATAGGATTTTCCCTTATAATAGCCAAACATGCTTGGTACGTTTAAAACAAATCATTTGATACTATTATAAGTGCATAGTGTATAAACAACTTCAAATATAAATGTATCAATCCCAGACGACATGGGTACCACATATCATGTCGCCAATACTAGGCTCTACAATCAAAATCGCAATTGTCACGTATTGGAAGTTGGATTTCCGTCTATGAACCAAGGCAAGGGATCGTCCTTAATGCTTCGAGACAGTCTAGCCCATGCCTCAGGCAAGTACCCAGTCAAGCATTTGGATCGTCAGGGCCGGTCCACTCGATGTGTATAAAATGCCTGAACACTACGTTTTCCCGCTCTATGGGGCGTAAATGTGGTCTGTATAAAGACCATATCATCCATCGGCACCGCAGTGCCGATATATCCGAGGCGCCTCGCTATCCATCATCCATGTAAGTAAAACGTCTGGGCGTGCAAAACCCAGACACCACTCCTAGCTAGAGTGAAACACATGTCCTCCCTGATGTCCTCTCCCATTTATGGTTCACACCGGGGTGTGAGGCTCGCGAATTAACGCTATACACAAAGCTATGCTATATTAAAGCCGTGCTTTGATCCTCAACCACAAGACTCTGCTTTTCAACAGAAGCCTCGAACCTTTGCATCTCAGCATGCCACACAGGCAATTCACGCTATGCAACTGATGTCTATCAATCGCACAGAATGAACACACATCCATTTACAAGTTTGTTGTAAAGACCCGCATTCTACGCATCGGAGGATCGTAGAATATTTATTTCTTTCACAAGCAAAGTCGTATGGTCATGTAACTTTGGGAGATGACTATTGGGGTCATTTCCCATGTTCATGATTTTTGCCGATTTTTCAATGACCGTTTTGCCCCTAGCTAATCTTGTTTCGGCCATAACTTTTGATTGGAAGAAGTTTTGACCTGAAACCACTTCCACTAGATCCGGATAATGGTTTACCTTTCCGTAGAGTGGTCACATTAGCCAAACGGACTCACCGTTTGGGAGATATGGCAGAAACAAGTTTCAGGTAGTGAAAAACAACTTAATTGGGCTTAACCGGGTGATTAACAGCTAGGCCCAAAGGAGAATTTCGGGATTTGGAGTATTTAAGGGCTGTTAGGGTTTAGTGAACACCCTTTTTCTCACTTTCACAGCCGCCACTTTCATTCTTGGAACCCTAGTAATGGCCCCCAACATCTAAAACACCCCAAATCACCTTCTAATCGCTAATTAAGCCAAATCTACATCAAATCAAAGCGGATTAACAGAAGAATTGAGGTAGAACTGCTGCATAGCCTTGGGAACAGCGCCAAACAGAGAATCATTTCAGATTCGGTAATTTGTTTGTAGCAAAGGTGAGTGATTTGCATAGTTCCTCACTAATTATGGTTAATTAAGGGTGATTAGTGATAATTAGCGAATTTATACATGTTAAAAATCTGGAAAAATGTTCATAAATTTCGAAATATTGTTCTAGGCCTCAGTTAGAAAATTTGGTTAAGTTTTACTAATCCTATCATTAGTTTTGCTTAAACATGCTTAAGGGAAATATGGGGTTTTGGTTATGTTTGATCCGTTTTAACCTATCAAATTGCCGTTTTGATGTTAGTGGTCGATTCTATATGTTGCTATGACTGTATGATATGTTTTATGATTGATTAGAAAAGTTAGGTTGACCGAAAATGCCGTCGAATGGCGTAAAACAGTCGCTGGAAAGAAGCGTAGGAAATCAGCCGAACCGGATTGGATCGGAGGAGGGGAGCACGACCCGACCCGATCGTGGAGCACTACCCGATCCGAACTGCTCGTGGATATTGGCACCGAACCGAAGCGATCCCTTGCATTTGAAGCTTCGATTCTACCCACTCACCTGGAGAGTCATCCGACCCGAACCGCTTGAGGACCCGATCCGACGAGGCTCACGACCTGAACTGAAGGACCTTCCACGAACCGACCCGACCCGAAGGGGCTTGTCACGAACCGAGATGTTGAGCATGAGCTGAAGGCAATTCGAACCGAACCGACTTGGATTGGGGAATCCGACCCGACCCGATGTGGATGATCACAGACAGGACCACTTCGAGAAGCACGATCCGAAGAATAGTGAAGAGGAGCGTGCCGAACCGATCCGGAGATAAAGACCAAAATCCGAGATGCAAAGGTAGTCCAAGTGGGAAGTTTGTACTCAGGATCCAGTTGGGAACCAATGAGTCAACTTCAATAGTTGGGCTTTGCTGCGGGACGCGTGCTAAGGTGTTATCGACGTCTATAGCTTTGATTCACCACCAAGACGGATGTTAGGCTACGTATCAGTGAAATGGGGTAGTTACTGCTCCATGGGGCAGAGTGATCATAGCATGGGCTACGATCCAGTGCAGTGGAGTTGTTATGACTTCATGGGGCATAGTAGACATAGCAAAGACTAGTGGCTATAGATCAGTGTAGTGGTGTCATCATGACTCCATGGGGGCGGAGTGATCATAGTAAGGAATAGGGTGATCAAAGTGGTGGATGTCGTATGCTTTACACACTGAGTGAGAGATGTGAGGATGGTTGCTATGTTTGATTGTTTGCTTTCACTATGACATGCACACCCCAACCCCCATATTCTTTACGCTATATGTTAGTGGCACCTTAGAGTATTGAGCGGTATGTTGTGCTAACTCTTTGGTTGCTGGTCCAGGTTCAGGTATGGTTTAGTATACCTGTTATTGTTCTGTTTTGATGCTTATCGCTCATACCAGACTTCTGTCTGGCCCAGAGTTTTATGTCTCTTCTTATTACTCTGGGTGCTCTCACGAGCAAACTAGAGACAGGTTAGCTGGTGATGCACGAGTAACTGTACCGGAGACGAGCAGGAGGCTTCCACGTATGATATATATAGATATTCTCCCTGTGTCACTGTGGGTCACTACCTTGGGCATTAGTAGTGTACCTTTTCGTTCGCTTTGCTTTAGAGACAGTTGAAAAGTTGTAATAATGATGATGTGAATATAAGCCGTGTTTGGATTTCCGCTGCTATGATGTCTAGTTTTAGTTTCCAGCTTATGCACTGTCTCGCCTGTTTTATGTCAAGTATGTTGTTATTATATTTTATTCCATGCACTGTGAGACATTCTACAGGTTCTTTGTTAGTTCACCAGTAAGTTCTCTTCTTTTTCCTTCCTTTGGCGACCGTCCCGTGCTGGTTGGACATCGGCACAACACGCTTTTATGGGAAATGTCGGCTGGTGCGGGGTGGGCCGTCACACTTGGTATCAGAGCTCTAGGTTGCGTAGTTAACCTAGGGAAAGACACCAGGGAGAGATAATAAGTATACAAGAGCGTATAATTGTGATTATATTGGTTTTCAAAAGCTATATATATATATATACTATTAGTATAGCTAAGTATGAATTCGCACTGCACTGACACCACAAAGAGGATGGTTAATCGTTTCTCTTTACAGATTGAATGATGAGCCGAGATACGAGAGGTGCTGGTAGTGGAGCCAACAATGGGAGGGCTCCTGACATGAGAACTATGTTCACTGACTTCATGAGAGAGATGCTTAGGGACGTTCAGAGGGCAGTTCCTAATGCTGCTAATGGTGGTGGTGCAATAGTGCAGGCTCCTAGAGCCGATTTCGCCAAGCTTTGCAAGGATTACACTAGTCTTGGTGGAAAGCCGTTCCATGGAACGGAATCGGCTACGGATGTTCAGGATTGGTTGGATAGCTGTGAGCATATCTTCGAAGACTTAGGTATCGAGGATGTGATGAAGAGAAAGCTAGCGTCCCGTCAGCTGCAAGGACGGGCAATGAATTGGTGGAACGCTATTAAGGCAACTACTCCAATGGACAAAGTTACATGGGATCAGTTTAAGGCCAGATTCGGTGAAAAATTTATCCTAGTTGCTCAGAAGTCATAGTTCTTTAGGAAATTCCTGGAGCTCAAGCAGAATGGTAGGGTAGTCTCGGAGTACATTGCAGAATTCGATACTTTATCAAAGTATGGATTATCCCTCATTGACACTCCCGAGAAGAAGAATGAGAAGTTTATAACAGGTTTGGATCAGTACTTGGGGGAAAGGCTTATTAACCACATCGATGAGACACTTGAATCGATTGTGGTGAAAGCATTGAGGTCAGAGAGTCTTTACCCTAAGTCGAAGACTAAGGTTGCATCTACAGAGGAGCCAAAGCTGCAAGCAACCGGTGGAGGCAAGAATGGTTCTCAGAATAAGAGAAAGCAGAATCAGACCAAGGATGGCCAGAAGAAAAAGAATAAGAAAGATGTTGAGTGCTTCAGCTGTGGTAAGAAGGGCCACTATGTCAAAGAATGTCGGGTCAAGCCGGCGGATAAGAAGTGCTTCAACTGTGGACAAGTGGGACATCGCAAGGACAAGTGTCCGCAATCCCCTAAGGAAAAGCAGATTGTGAAAGCATATGCTATCAATGCTGTTCCTTCTTCGTAGAATGCCCCAACTGCGGCGGAGAAAGGAAAGAATGTTGTTATTCAAGGTATGCTTTCCGTTTATGATGTTCCGGTTCGAGTATTGTTTGATACCGGAGCTTTCAGTTCCTTCATATCTAGTGACCTGGTAGATAGGTTGGGTTTGGAGCCCGAGATTGTCGATAGACATTTATTAGTGACGAACCCGATTGGTGGTTCGACTAGCCTTAGCATGATTTGTCGTAATGTGGTCTTATCGAGTTATGGATGCATGTTTGTTTGTGATTGCTTTGTTTTGGGCCTTACTGGGTTTGACATTATTTTGGGAGTCGATTGGCTCCAAAGATACGGGGTGGTGGTAGACTGTAAGGGCTTTTTGGTGGCAATTAGAGAAGATGATAGGCGGAGGGTAGTGTTTGGTGGTCTACCTAATGATGGGGTAATGGCTAGTTTTCTAAATTCCCTCGACATCCTGCATGATGAGTTGTCAGATGTGCCCGTGGTTGGCCAGTATCCGGACGTCTTCAGGAAGTGACCGGACTTCCACCACATCGAGAGATTGAGTTCCGTATTGATTTGGTGAAGGATGCCAGACCTATAGTGATACCACTTCGACGTATGGCACCAAGGAAGCAGCGAGAGATCGGGGTGCAAGTAAGCGATCTTTTGAAGAAGGGATTTATCAGAAGAAGTGTTTCTGAGTGGGGAGCACCAGTTGTGTTTGCTACCAAGGCAGATGGTTCCCTTCGATTGTGTGTGGACAACCGCGAATTGAATAAGGTGACGAGGAAGAATAAGTATCCTCTACCGCGGATAGATGATTTGTTTGATCAATTGAGTGGCGCGAGAGTATTCTCCCAGTTGGATCTCGCGACAGGTTTTCATCAGCTTAGAGTGGAAGCTGAGAGCATAGCTAAAACGACATTTCGGACGCTGTCTGGATTTTATGAGTGGTTGGTCATGCCATTCGGATTGACCAGTGCACCAACATATTTTGTGGGTCTTATAAATAGAGTATTCAGGGATCAATTGAATAAGTTTGTTCTTGTGTTCGTGGATGATATTTTGGTCTACTCGAGGACAGAGGAAGAACACAAGGAACACTTAAGAATAGTGATGGAGGTGTTGAGAAAACACCAATTGAAAGCAAAGTTTTCAAAGTGTCACTTCTGGAGGAGGGAAGTGAGATTCTTGGGCCATGTTGTTTCAGAGAATGGTATTGCCGTGGACCCTGCGAAGGTGGCTACGGTACAGGATTGGTCTACGCCCAAGAATGCAACGGACATAAGAAGTTTCTTGGGATTAGCTGGATATTATCGTAAGTTTACCCAAGACTTCTCCAAGATAGCAGCACCGTTGATTCAGTTGACTAAGAAAAATCAAGCTTTCGTCTGGGATAAAAAGTGCGAGAATGCATTCAAGAGTCTAAAGGAAAAGTTGACATGTGCACCAGTGTTAGTCACTCCTAAGGGGAATGCAGAGATGACAATATATACAGATGCATGTGGTACCAGACTGGGTGTTGTACTGATGCAAGGAGGTAGGGTTGTAGCTTATGCAAGTCGGCAATTGAAACCACACGAGAAAAGATACCCTACCCATGACTTGGAATTAGCAGCGATCGTGTTCGCGTAGAAGATGTGGAGACATTATCTCTTGGGTGAAAGATTCGAGTTGTTTACCGATCATAAATCGTTAAAGTATCTTTTCTCTCAGAAAGATCTAAATCTCCGACAGCAAAGGTGGTTAGAATTCTTGGCTTCCTATGATTTCGATATCGCATACACACCAGGAAAGGGCAATGCGGTAGCTGATGCATTGAATAGAAGACATGCCAGTTTAGGGGCTATGTTTCTAGAATGGAAGCAACTGGAGTACATCGCTGGGTATGATTTCAGACCAAAGTGCGAATTGGATCCAGAAATGTTAGCAAGTTTGACGGTCAGACGCACTTTGATTGCGCGGATTGGTTCCAGTCAGAAGGATGATCCTAACCTATTGGAAATCATCTCAAAGTTAGAGATGGGAATCGACGAAGAGATGATCAAGTATGGGCTTGATCGAAATGGATGGTTTAGAAAGAATGGAAGACTAGTTGTACCCAATGTCAATGGATTGAGAGATGAAGTGCTTAGAGAATGTCATCATTCAAAACTGATTATACACCATGGTGGTAACAAAATGTATCGAGACATGAAGCAGACCTACTACTGGGAAGGGATGAAAAGAGACGTTGGGAAGTTTATATCCAAATGCATGAATTGCCCGCTAGTTAAAGCTGAGCAAAAGAAACCTAGTGGTTTATTACTACCACTAGAAGTTCCAGAATGGAAATGGGAACAAGTCTCAATGGATTTCATTGATGGGTTACCAAGGACTAGATCGGGCCATGATAGCATTTGGGTGATTGTGGGACGATTGACCAAAAGTGCAAGATTTATACCCGTCAAGTCGAATAGAACGGCAGCTAAGTTAGCTGAACTATATGTAAAGTGGGTAGTGAGATTTCATGGAATACCCAAAAGCATTGTGAGTGACCGAGACCCGTTGTTTACTAGCGGGTTTTGGAAGAGCTTACAATAGGCGTTAGGATCAGAATTACATCTCAGTTCCGCGTATCATCCTCAAACTGACGGACAGACAGAGAGGGTGAATCGAGTATTAGAAGACCTCTTAGGAGCTTGAATATTAGACTTTGGTGGATCATGGGATGACCATTTGCATCTAGTAGAGTTTGCATATAATAATTGTTATCAATCAAGCATTGGTATGGCTCCATTTGAAGCTTTGTATGGAAGACCGTGTAACTCACCATCATGTTGGTTAGAAACTGGTGAGAAGTTTGTTCTTGGACCAGATGAGATAAGAGAAACTTCAGCTAAGATTAAGGTTATCCAATAGCGAATGAAGGCTGCCCAAGATAGGCAGAAGAGTTATGCCGATAAGAGGAGAAGAGAATTAAAGTTCTCAGTTGGCGAATTGGTGTTTGTCAAGATTTCTCCATTTAAGAGCGTGATACGATTTGGCAGGAGAGGCAAGTTGACACCAAGATTTGTTGGTCCATTCCCAGTTCTAGACCAAATTGGGAATCTGGCATATAAAGTTGAATTACCAGAGAAGACGACAGGAGTTCATAACGTATTTCATGTTTCCCAGTTAAGGAAGTTCGTGCACGACCCCGATGTGGCTATTTCACCTGATCAGTTGATGATATCGAGGTTGAACCCGAGACAGTTGGGAACTAAAAGCCTATGCGTATTGTAGGGAACGATATGAAGCAACTTCGAAGGAAGGCGGTGAAATTAGTCAATGTTCAGTGGGGCGAGAATGAGAATGACTATACTTGGGAGACAGAGGAGAGCATGAGGGAGACGTATCGAGAACTCTTCGCCTGGTAAGATTTCAGTTTCGATTTAGTTTTTCCGCATGCTAGGATAGGCTTGTTTTGTTTGTTTTGCATGTTGATTGTTGTATATGGCTGGTAGGCATGCGGGATCCTTTGGGTCAAAGAATTTCGGGGACAAAATTTCCTAAGGGGGGGGGGGGGAGAATGTAACGACCCACGTTCTACGCATCGGAGGATCGTAGAATATTTATTTCTTTCACATGCAAAGTCGTATGGTCATGTAACTTTGGGACACGACTATTGAGGTCATTTCACATGTTCATGATTTTTGCCAATTTTTAAATGACCGTTTTACCCCTAGCTGATCTTGTTTTGGCCATAACTTTTGATTGGGAAGGAGTTTTGACTTGAAACTATTTCCAGTAGATCCGGATGATGTTTTACCTTTCCGTTGAGTGGTCACATTAGCCAAACGGACTCACCGTTTGGGAGATACGGCTAAAACAAGTTTCGGGTAGTGAAAAACAACTTAATTGGGGTTAACCGGGTGATTAACAGCTAGGCCCAAAGGAGAACTTCGGGATTTGGAGTATTTAAGGACTGTTAGGGTTTAGAGAACAACCTTTTTCTCACTTTCACAGCCGCCACTTTCATTCTTGGAACCCTAGTAATGGCCTCCAACATCTAAAACACCCCAAATCACCTTCTAATCGCTAATTAAGCCAAATCTACATCAAATCAAAGCGGATTAGCACAAGAATCGAGGTAGAACTGCTGCATAGCCTTGGGAACAGTGGAAAACAGAGAATCATTTCAGATTTGATAATTTGTTTGTAGCAATGGTGAGTGATTTGCATAGTTCCTCACTAATTATGGTTAATTAAGGGTAATTAGTGATAATTAGCGAATTTATACATGTTAAAAATCTGGAAAAATGTTCATAAATTTCGAAATATTGTTTTAGGCCTCTTTTAGAAAATTTGATTAGTTTGGTTAAGTTTTACTAATCCTATCATTAGTTTTGCTTAAACATGCTTAAGGGAAATATGGGGTTTTGGCTATGTTTGATCCGTTTTAACCTATCAAATTGCCGTTTTGATGTTACTGGTCGATTCTATATGTTGCTATGACTATATGATATGTTTTGTGATTGATTAGAAAAGTCAGATTGGTCGAAAACGCCCTCGAATGGCGTAAAACAGTCGCTGGAAAGAAGTGCAGAAAATCAGCCGAACCAGATCGGATCAAAGGAGGGGAGCACGACCCGACCCGATCGTGGAGCACTACCCGATCCGAACCACTCGTGGATAGTGGCACCGAACCGAACTGATCCCTTGCATTTGAAGCTTCGATTCTACCCACTCACCTGGAGAGTCATCCGACCCGAACCGCTTGAGGACCCGAACCGAAGAGGCTCACGACCTGAACTGAAGGACCTTCCACGAACCGAGATGTTGAGCACGAACTGAAGGCGATATGAACCGAACCGACTTAGATGGGGGAATCCGACCCGACCCGATGTGGATGATCACAGACAGAACCACTTCGAGAAGCACGATCCGAAGAATAGTGAAGAGGAGCATGCCGAAACGATCCGGAGATGAAGACCAAAACCCGAGATGCAAAGGTAGTCCAAGTGGGAAGTTTGTACTCAGGATCCAGTTGGGAACCAACGAGTCAACTTCATGAGTTGGGCTTTGCTACTGGACGCGTACTAAGGGGTTATCTACGTCTATAGCTTTGATTCACCACCAAGACGGATGTTAGGCTACGTATCAGTGCAGTGGGGTAGTTACTACTCCATGGGGCAGAGTGATCGTAGCATGGCTATGAGCCAGTGTAGTGGAGTTGTTATGACTACATGGGGCAGAGTGGACATAACAAAGACTAGTGGTTATGAATCAGTGCAGTGGTGTCATCATGAATCCATGGGGCAGAGTGATCATAGCAAGGAATAGAGTGATCAAAGTAATGGATGTTGTATGCTTTACGCACTGAGTGAGAGATGTGAGGATGGTTGCTATGTTTGATTATTTACTTTCACTATGACATGCACACCCCCACCCCCATATTCTTTACACCATATGTTAGTGGCACCTTAGAGTATTGAGCGGTATGTTGTGCTAACTCTTTGGTTGCAAGTCCAGGTTCAGGTATGGTTTAGTATACCTGTTATTTTTCTGTTTTGATGCTTATCGCTCATACCAGACTTTTGTCTGACCCAGAGTTTTATGTCTCTTCTTATTACTCTAGGTGCTCTCATGAGCAGACTAGAGACAGGTTAGCTAGTGATGCACGAGCAGCTGTACCGGAGACGAGCAGGAGGCTTCCACGTATGATATACATAGATATTCTCCTTGTGTCGCTGCGGGTCACTGCCTTGGGCATTAGTAGTGTACCTTTTCCTTTGCTTTGCTTTAGAGACAGTTGAAAAGTTGTAATAATGATGATGTGAACATAAGTTGTGTTTGGATTTCCGCTGCTATGATGTCTAGTTTTAGTTTCCAGCTTATGCACTGTCTCGCCTGTTTTATGTCAAGTATATTGTTATTATATTTTATTCCATGCGCTGTGAGACATTCTACAGGTTCTTTGTTAGTTCACCAGTAAATTTTCTTCTTTTTCCTTCCTTTGGCGACCGTCCCGTGCTGGTTGGACATCGGCACAACAACTTTTAAGGGAAATGTCGGTTGGTGCAGGGCGGGCCGTCACATTTGTTCTGGGTCTGAACGAAACCGGAGGCGCCTTATTCCTCGTCCCGTATATCCAATACAGGAGAGAGGTCCTCACATATCCGGTCGATCTCCAAGTACGTTTGGAACGATCATCACTTATTACCTTGTCTTGGGTGTACAACCCAATCTAGACATCAGTAATCATCCAAACGATGTGAAGACCTCTGATCTTCAACCACCATCTTCTTCGTCGACTCATCGCCGATTCAGTTATTCAGAATGGGATAAACCCGGTCTTTCCGAATAACTCGCATGTATTATAAACAAGTTCTCTAAAAACACAACATACGCCTCATTCCAATTCTGAATATTCTTTTATTTATCTATTTAGATCTTTTGGGAAAGGTTCCCATTAATTTTATCAAAGATAAATTCTTTAAATTTATTCTTTAATCTTCCTTTGGATATCAACTCAAACCAAATTATGATTTATCCAAACTAGTTGGGATTAGCGAACCTTACCGAAGTAATTATTTGTTTAATTTCCCAATCCCAACCTATTCATCCCATGAAGCAAAACCGGTGATACTTCATATTTAACACCATGGTGTTATCGGTAAAGCTAATTACCATTTCACATTCAAATCTAATTATAATTTAACTATCGCTTGGTGTAAAACTGGTGCTACTCCATTCTCGATCATTTCCCGAATTTGATAATTTAAATTATCACATCCTCTTTTTCAATCTAATTAAAGATTCATTAAAACCCCAATTCAGTTTTAATCTAAAAAATCATTACCTAATGATTATTCAAAGTTAAGAAATTAATCTTATCTTTAACTGGGTTAAAGAACTAATGTCATTTAAAACACAGTTCACGATAAACCCAAAATTCCATGCCGTTAATATGGAATCTTCATGGAAAACAGATCAGTATATATAATCGATATAAACTTCCATATCCAACCGATAATATAAATGGAATAACGGCAAAGCCTCTTAAATTCCATATATAGTAATAGTCTTCCTCTACAGAAGTTCACTTCGGTTATTACCGAATCGAATTGCATTCCATTCCAATTTATTTTATTAAACTGGAAAACTTTTCTTTGGGAATTTCCCCTAAATCTTAATTAAAAGATTTATAAATTCCAAATAATATTTCACTGCGAATCAGGTTAAAGAACGAATGTCGTTAAAAATACAGTTCGCAATAAACCCAATTCACATTCCATTTCAATTCCAATTATCTGTTTAATTAATTGGTAATTCTTCTTTAGATCTTAGTTAAAAGACTTATTCTTTTCACACGGGGTTTCAGAACAGTGTTAATGAAGACACTATTCCATTAGTCTTTAACCATAAATTAGTAAGAGAACAATTCCCTAAGTATTAATCTCGAAGGCCGAAACCAACATCAGATCAATACCCAGGAAACCATTCAACTTAGCTAATCTCCAGTTAGTTTCTAATTTTCTTAACTCCATTGGGTTTAAGAACAATATTATTAAAGATGCCATTCACGACAAACCCAAAATCTCATTCCATTATTGATCGGGTTAAAGAATAAGTGTTATCTAAAACACCGTTCACGATAAACCCAAAAACCAATTTCAATTCAATTCCAATAAATGTTAATTAATTGGTAAACTTCATTAAATCTTAAGAGAAGATTTAATCTTTTCTTAACTGGGTTTAAGAACAGTGTTAGTGAAGACACTGTTCACGACAAACCCAAAATCCCATTTGATATTAAATACAGGGCTCTGAAAAGAAAATATATCGGCTTATATTCAATATTAAATTCTGAACTCAACAAACATCGTATTGGAATAACGATATATATATCTTCCAAATTCTTTCACAATGTCTGTATAATCACGGAATCCAATATCGAAATATTCCGAAGATAATTTCGATTCAAATCCATTCCAATTCATATATTAGAAATTCTGATAATTTTTAAAACCATTTCAAATCCAATTTATTTATTTAAAAAAATATTGGATTATATTTCTTGTTCATAACTAGTTCATTTCGATAAAAATATATTTTTATCTTTTCCAATATGGAATTTTTCTTTCCAAATCATTTATTATGATTTTACACAAATTATTGATATTTTTAATAATTTTATCAAGGCCCGTACAGTCGATTTCCATAAATGGCCATCGAACTGCACTTACAACAACCTTTTCCAAATTTGATTTGGACATAATCCCAAATCCAACCATTAGATTTTAAATCTCTAATATTCGTTGGATACCCCTTTTAGATACGAACCCAACGGTTCCGGTTTTAGGAGAATCCGACGATCGGATCTCCCGTAATGTCCATTCGAAGTCAATGGTCAAAATTCGGCGAACTGCCGCGGCGCGGCGCGTTCTATTCAGGCCATTAAGTATATATAATATATATATTATATATATTTTGTCGATTTCCTTTTAAAATGTATTTTATAAAATGTTTTAAATTCGTTTTCAAAACGATTTCAACTTCATATTCAATTTCAAATCAAAATTGAATATTCCGTATCATCAATATATAAATGGTAATATTTTCAAATCATTAGATTTTGAAATCACATCCTTTTCAATGTTCATTATAAAAATGAATAAAATTGATATAAATATTGTTCACGTCAAAATGACGTTAATTTAATCAATACAGCTTTATATATTTAAATATTTTCGTGTCCATCCCAAATTGGACATCAAAATCAGAGTTTGATCCTTTACTGAATATTATTTTAAAATATTCGTTATTTTAAAATATTCATTCTTTCTGTACTGGAATCAGACACAGTCAATTACCATATAGTGTTATTTATAGGGATTTCAATCAACACATGTATCGAACAACAATGATAAACAATCAACCATCATCCAAAGTGCATTCTACACTACATAAGAATTAAAGATAAATATTTAACGCTTATAACAGCCTGTCAACCAATCGATCGACATAAACTAAAACAATTGGGATAAGTTTACGTCAAATATCATCCCAATACCCGTGTGGGGTTTCAAACAACAAACACTGATTATTATTTGTGCAGTTGGGCTATGTGTAAAATTTATCGTCCCAATCAATATCAGATAAATAAGTGTACATAAGCAAACCGTCCGGTTTGTAAACGAATATTTATTCTATTCATATACACGTTAAAAATTATATTTTTAATGATAAAATATTTTATTCAACACATGAATATTTTATTTTCCATTTCACATCACAAACCAAATCCAAACAAATAAATCAATCCAAACACACAACCAAACAAGTCGTCCATGGTCTATGGACGACGGGGAGCAATTCATATATTTAGTTATAAAATAAATAACTGTACAAAGAATTCAGTGAGAGAGTTCTTACCTTTGGGATCCACTCCTCCATTCTTTATTTCTAAACGGTTTTGTTTCCTGTTCGTAGCGTTCTTCTTCGTGATTTCCACATAATCTGTTTCACACAGTTTATATTAAAATCATATTTTTAATTCGCTACATAAATAAAATCATATTTTTATTTAAACCATTCATATAGTAGAAATCATATTTTTAAACCACCATTATATTATAAAAATCATATTTTTAAAATGCTACTTCATATATAAAAATAATATTTTTATATCGGTAAAAACTATATTTTTACTATTGTACACATATAAAAAATTATATTTTTACTTCGCTAACTTCATAATAAAAATTCAACTTTTACATCGCTGCTTCATATATAAAAATCGATTTTTTATATATATTTAAAAATCGTATCTTTTCATTTTCAAAAATCGCACCTTTTTATTTAACTAAAAATTATAATTTTACTTATTTAAAAATCATATCTTTATCATATAAAAAAATCAAATCTTTTTGGTCATATAAAAATCAAATCTTTTGAATCATAAAAGTCTCAAATTTTTAATCATAAAAGTCTCATCTTTTTAATCATAAAAATCTCATCTTTCTACAATGCTAATTATATTTAAAAACTGAAAAGAAACAATAATTGCTTTTTAATTAAATTAATTAAATCAAAAACTCACTGCCAATGTCGGAGGAGGAGTGTGGGGTGCTCTCAGAAAATCAGCGACAGAACAGGGGACTAGCGGCGGGTCCTAGGGTTTGGAGGGGACATTGGGTTCGGAGAAAAGGGGAGGGAGGCGTTAGGAGAGAGGGGGAGGCGCGACGCCAGATGGGAGGAGGCCGGAGGTCGCGGCGGCGACCATCAGGGGGCGCAGGGGGGGCCGCGATGGGGAGTCCTTCGTTCCCCTTTTTTTCTTTTTTCGAATTGAACGAGAAATGGAGGGGTTTGACTTTGAACGAGAGAGTGAAAGCATTAAGAGGGGGGTTATAAAATATATTTATTAATTTAATTTATTTTCAAAAAGTTAGTTTTAAATTCGAACTCTGAATCGAGCCCAACGACTGTCGCCCCTAGCTAATTACCCCCATTCTGAACACAATGGGATATGTCCCGTAAGCCAGTTCGGCCGTTTCGATAGGTTTTTACCAAATTTAAAATATAAAATAATATACGTTTTAAATTTGATTTTAACGTACATTTTAATTTACTTGAGTCACATACTGACTCCAAAAATTCTAAAAATAAATAAATCTGGCCATGTTTTGATGATACAGTCCTAACAAAATTAATT
This sequence comes from Allium sativum, assembly GCA_030737875.1. Classification (NCBI taxonomy): domain Eukaryota; kingdom Viridiplantae; phylum Streptophyta; class Magnoliopsida; order Asparagales; family Amaryllidaceae; genus Allium; species Allium sativum. The sequence goes on along the minus strand of CM060911.1, from coordinate 183,948,713 downwards.
TCGTTGAATTTGGAGACCGTTTGAAAAATGGTCCTTTTCCAGTCGATTAAATTCAAACTGAAATGACCAAACACGTTTAAATCCGTCACGCTCACATATTGATTCAAAAAATAATGGAAATTGGAATCCAGCAATAATTTGACATTTCGGATCCAACCAAAGTGGTTTCGTCGAAAACGGAGGTCCCTTGCAAAATCGCTATTTTTAAGGGCTATATTTCCATAGCGACTTTCTGAATTTTCAACTGGACAAGACTTTTATTCCCGCTATGAAATTTCAATTATTCGGATTCGTTGGAAAGATATTTTCAAATAGATTCTAATATTTCTGGTTTCACTAAAATCCGGTTTATTTTGAATCCAGTACATCCATTTGAAATTTGAAATCGAATTTTCAAACTACCGCGCCATTTCCAATTCCTTTTATAATTAAAATAAATATTTATATTCTAATTTCAATTTAAATAAATATATACGTTCTAATTTTATTCAAAATAAATTTCTAGTCGTTATTATTTAAATAAATCATTTTAAATATTCAAAATTCATTAAAATTGCCAAAATATTATTTTTTTAGATTGGTTCTGATTTTTCGGGTTGTTACAATCTCCCCCACTTAAAATCTTTTCGTCCTCGAAAAAGAACGGAGCTGAAAGTTGTTTAACAAATCAACTCAACTTTCGTTCTGGCTTTCATTCTTCAACTTTTCAGTTTCTAAGAATTTCTAATATTTCAAAAATTTGGCTAACACCCTAAATTTTCGAAAAATTTCGCCATAACCTCCTTTGTACAGGGAGCAACGAGAAAAATCCCCAAATCGCCACACAGGCCCTCTCATCTCAAAAAGTAAAAGAAAAAGGCAAGTGGCTAGCCAATCGGCTCATAAAATCACCAAAACCCAAGAAATACAATAAACATGTATCTATTTGTCGGGCATACAGTTTTATTCTTCTGCTCTAGCCTCCTTGCTATGACATGTTCAATGTATATACATGTATATGCATGCAATTTCAAACAATTTTCAACTCAGTTCAACATTCGACACATTTTGATTATATTTACCGTTCATGTTCATATTAGTTTCATTATTTTAATTAGTGAAACTAATAATCAAACAACACAACCAGCAATCAATTAGTTGATTAAATTTTCCAACATGTATCTTTTACATATATAGTCAAAATCATGTTTTTGATGCCAAATCACAACAAATAATCCTATCTAATTTTGGGTCTCACACCAGTCAATTGGAGATATATAGACATCCCACTTCCGAAATTCAAGCATAAATACTGATGATGGCGCGCCATCATCAAAATCATGTCTGGACGACTAGAGTGTGATTCTATATCCATCCAGTATATTTGAGGCTTTGAGTACACGTTAATTACGCGTATATTCAAAATCTTCTATATACTTGATTGTCCAAATTCAATTTAAAATAAATATTCAAATACGAATAATAAGGTTTAAATTTTCAAAACAAAGTTTGTTTTCACTTTTATTTTAAAAACACACTCTTCAGACTCATTCTAGGATGCTACTGATCCCATCTCTAATGAGTCATTCTTATTGGATATTACTAATTCAATCTCTGATGAATTCTTTCATTCGGTTCTAATATGCCTTGTTCTCGAGCTCTGTAAACCAAAGCTCTGATACCAAATATAACGACCTGAACTTCCCCATGAAGGAAAGCCCGGATTGAATTGAGAACACGACAAATCATAATACAAACAGAAGAACATTTCATTGCTTATTACAACAATTCCATCAGATATAATAGAGTATTAACAAATAATATACATTTGATAAATATCAGAGATTTACAAATTACAATACAGCGGAAAATAATACAGAACACAACTGAAAGGAATATACAGATACAAATCTTTCCTAATATCATTCCAGCTATAAACCAGGATCCTATGAATATAAATCTGCAAAACCAAACTACTAGCTGCCCGTGTGGGAAATAGGGGCACCCAGAGTTTAGGTTAAAACAATAAACTCCAGGCAGTTATGTGACTGGTGTGAGAACTAAAACAGTTATTTAAAACTTTACTTTATATCAGATATATCAAGGGACCACGCCGTATAACACGGAACGGGTTTCCTCCAAAGAATACCAGTACATATAACAAAACAGCGCAATGCTTTTGGAAAAAATGAGGCTATTATAAGACCCAGGTCCCATCACACAATGCAACGCAAGTCAGAGGATAGGGTTTTCCCTTATAATAGCCAAACATACTTGGTATGTTTAAAACAAATCATTTGATACTATTATAAGTGCATAGTGTATAAAACAACTTCAAATATAAATGTATCAATCCTAGAAGGCATGGGTACCATATATCATGTCGCCAATACTAGGCTCTACAATCAAAATCACAACTGTCACATATTAGAAGTTGGATTTCCGTCTATGAACCAAGGTAAGGGATCGTACTTACCGCTTCGAGACAATCTAGCCCATGTCTCAGGCAAGTACTCAGTCAAGCCTTTGGATCGTCAGGGCCGGTCCGCTCGATTTGGATTAAAATACCTGAACACTACGTTTTCCAGCCCTATGGGGCGTAAATCTGGTCTGTATAAAGACCATATCATCCATCGGCCCCTGCAGTGCCGATATATCTGAGGCGACTCGCTATCCATCATCCACATAAGTAAAACGTCTGGGCGTGCAAAACCCAGACACCACTTCTAGCTAAAAGGAAACGCATGTCCTCCTTGATGTCCTCTCCCATTTATGGTTCACACCAGGGTGTAAGGCTCGCGAATTAATGCTATACACAAAGCTATGATATATTAAAGTCGTGCTTTGATCATCAACCACAAGACTCCGCTTTTCAACAGAAGCCTCAATCCTTTGCATCTCAGCATGCCACACAGGCAATTCATGCTATGCAACTGATGTCTATCAATCATACAGAATGAAATCCGATGTAAGACACACATCCATTTACAAGTTCGTTCTGGGTCTGAACGAAAACGGAGGCACCTTATTCCTCGTCCCGTATGTCCAATACAGGAGAGAAGTCCTCGCATATCCGGTCAATCTCCAAGTATGTCTGGACCGATCACCACTTATTACCTTGTCTTGGGTGTACAACCCAATCAATACATCAGTAATCATCCAAACGATGTGAAGACCTCCGGTCTTCAACCACCGTCTTCATCGTCGACTCATCGTCGATTCAGTTATTCAGAATGGGATAAACCCGTGTGTTTCCGAATAACTCGCGTATATTATAAACAAGTGCTCTAAAAACAAAACATACGCCTCATTCCAATTCTGAATATTCTTTTATTTAAATATTCATATCTTTTGGGAAAGGTTCCGATTAATTTTATCAAAGATAAATTCTTTAAATTTATTCTCTAATCTTCCTTTGGATATTAATTCAAACCAAATTATGGTTTATCCAAACTAGTCGGGATTAGCGAACCTTACCGAAGTAATTATTTGTTTAATTTCCCAATCCCAACCTATTCATCCCATGAAGAAAAACTGGTGATACTTCATATTTAACACCGCAATGTTATCGGTAAAGCTAATTACCATTTCACGTTCAAATCTAATTAAAGATTTAACTATCGCTTGGAGTAAAACTGGTGCTACTCCATTCTCGATCATTTCCCGAATTTGATAATTTAAACTATCACATCCTCTTTTTCAATCTAATTAAACATTCATTAAAACTCCAATTCATTTTTAATATCAAAAATCATTACCCAAAATCTCATTCCATTATTGATCGGGTTAAAGAACAAGTGTTATCTAAAACACCGTTCACGATAAACCCAAAAACCAATTTAAATTCAATTCCAATTAAATGTTAATTAATTGGTAAACTTCATTATATCCTAATAAAAAGATTTAATCTTTTCTCAACCGAGTTTAAGAACAGTGTTAGTGAAGACACCGTTCACGACAAACCAAAATCCCATTTGATATTAAATACAGGTCTCTGAATAGAAAATATATCGGCTTATATTCAATATCAACTTCTGAACTCAACATACATCGTATTGGAATAACGATATATATATATATCTTCCAAATTCCTCCATAATGTCCGTATAATCAAGGAATCCAATATCGAAATATCCCGAAGATAATTTCGATTCAAATCCATTCCAATTCATATATTGGAAATTCTGGTTATTTTTAAAACCATTTCAAATCCAATTTATTTATTTAAAAAATATTGGATTATAATTCTAGTTCATAACTAGTTCATTTCGATAAAAAAAAATATTTTTATCTTTTCCAATATGGAATTTCTCTTACCAATTCTTTCCAAATCATTTATTATGATTTTACACAAATTATTGATATTTTTAATAATTTTATCAACTCCCGTACAGTCGATTTCCATAAGCGGCCATCGAACTGCGCTTACAACGACCTTTTCCAAATTTGATTTGGATATAATTCCAAATCCAACAGTTAGATTTCAAATCTCTAATATTCGTTGGGAAGCTCTTTTCGATACGAACCCAACGACTCTGGTTTTAGGAGAATCCGACGGTCGGATCTCCCGTAATGTCCATTCGAAGTCAATGGTCGAAATTCGGGAACTGCCGCGGCGCAGCGCGTTCTATTCAGGCCATTAAATATATATTATATATATTTCGTCGATTTCCTTTTAAAAAATATTTTATAAACCGTTTTCAAAACGATTTCAACTTCATATTCAATTACAAATCAAAATTGAATATTCTATATCATCAATATATAAATGATAATATTATCAAAACATTAGATTTTGAAATCTCTTCCTTTTCGATGTTCATTATAAAAATGAATAAAATCGATATAAATGTTATTCACGTCAAAATGGCATTAATTTAATCAATACGGCTTTATATATTTAAATATTTTCGTGTCCATCGCAAATCGGTCATCAAAATCAGAGTTTGATCCATTACTGAATATTATTTTAAAATATTCATTATTTTAAAATATTTGTTATTTTAAAATATTCATTCTTTCTGGACTGGAATCAGACACAGTCAATTACCATATAATGTTATTTATAGGGATTTCAATCAACACATGTATCGAACAACAATGATAAACAATCAACCATCATTTAGAGTGCATTCTACACTGCATAAGCATTAAAGATAAATATTTAATGTTTATAACAGCCTGTCAACTAGTCGATCGAGATACAACTAAAACAACTGGGATTAGTGTACGTCAAATATCATCCCAATACCCGTGTGGGGTTTCAAACAACAAACACTGATTATTATTTGTGCAGTTGGGCGATGTGCAAAATTTATCGTCCAAATCAATATCAGATAAATAAATGTACATAAACAAACCGTCCGGCTTGTAAATGAATATTTACTCTTTTCATATACACGTTAAAAATTATATTTTTAATGATAAAATATTTTATTCAATACATGAATATTTTATTTTCCATTTCATATCACAAACCAAATCCACACAAACAAATCAATCCAAACACATAACCAAACAAGTCATCCATGGTCTGAGGACGACGGGGAGCAATTCATATATTCAGTTATAAAATAAATAACTGTACAAAGAATTCAGTGAGAGAGTTCTCACCTTTGGGATCCACTCCTCCATTCTTTATTTCTGAACGGTTTTATTTCCAGTGCCTAGCGTTCTTCTTCATGATTTCCACATAATCTGTTTCACACAGTTTATATTAAAAATCATATTTTTAATTCGCTACATAAATAAAAATCATATTTTATTTAAACCATTCATATAATAGAAATCATATTTTTAAACCACTATTATATTATAAAAATCATATTTTTAAAATGCTTATTCATATATAAAAATAATATTTTTATATCACTAAAAACCATATTTTTACTATTCTACACATATAAAAATTATATTTTTACTTCGCTAATTTCGTAACAAAAATTCAACTTTTACATCGTTGCTTCATATATAAAAATCGAATTTTTATATATATATTTAAAAATCGTATCTTTTCGTTTTCAAAAATTCGCACCTTTTTATTTAACTAAAAATTATAATTTTACTTATTTAAAAATCATATTTTATCATATAAAAAAATCAAATCTTTTTGGTCATATAAAAATCAAATCTTTTGAATCGTAAAAATCTCAACTTTTTAATCATAAAAATCTCATCTTTTTAATCATAAAAATCTCATCTTTCTACAATGCTAATTATATTTAAAAACTGTAAAGAAATAATAATTTCTTTTAAATTGAATTAATTAAACCAAATACTCACTACCGAAGTCGGAGGAGGAGTGTGGGGTGCTGGTGCTCGCACGGGGTGCTCTCAGCAAATCGGCGGCGGAACAGGGGACTAGCGGCAGGTACTATAGTTTGGGGGGGCATTGGGCTTGGAGAAAAGGGGAGGAGACGTGAGGAGAGAGGGGGAGGCGCAGCGCCAGATGGGAGGAGGCCGGAGGTCGCGGCGGCGGCCATCAAGGGGCACATGGGGGCTGCGATGGGGAGTCCGTCGTTCCTCTTTATTTTCTTCGAGTTGAACGAGAAATGGAGGGGGTTGACTTTGAACGGGAGAGAGAAATCATTTGGGGGGGTTATAAAATATATTTATTAATTTAATTTATTTTCAAAAAGTTAGTTTTAAATTCGAACTCTGAATCGAGCCCAATGACTGTCGCCCCTAGCTAATCACGCCCATTCCGAACACAATGGGATATGTCCCGTAAGCCAGTTCGGCTGTTTCGATAGGTTTTTACCAAATTTAAAATATAAATAATATACCTTTTAAATTTGATTTTAACGTACGTTTTAATTTACTGGGGCCACATACTGACTCTGTTTGACCAAATAAGGGCACTAACACCCAAATGCAGATCACAGATCACAGAATGCAGAAAATGATAAATAAGTGGAGACACACAAAGTTTTTATAGTGGTTCGGCTGTAGATGTAGCCTACGTCCAATTTATAATCTTATTGTTATACTGACATATTACAAGAATCAGTTACATGTAGACACACAATCCGTGTGTTTAATTGAGATTACAAGGGGAGAATTTGGACGTAAGAAGATGCAAAATCCTTGCACTCAGCAATGGTGGAGGCCGTAGAGATGTAGGAGAAAGCCTTTAGCCAAAAGTTAGAGAGAATCCCCTTAAAATTCCATGTAGAGGTGTATTTATAGCTGTAGGAGGGCTTCTGGGTTGACCGGTTCGTGATGGGGTACGTGGCACCCGATCTGGGAAAGTAGGAGCGGGAGTAGCCTTAAGAACAGGTCAAAATTGAGTGCTGTTGATGTTATGGTACAGGCGGTTTGTGATCCCTATATGCCCCCACGATCGGGTCTTGGTCTAGGGATGAGTCACAAACCGAGTCGATTGCAAGCTGGAGTGAGAAGCTGGGATGGTGAACCTGCGAGCGTGTCGTGGTCCATAGGTTGACCACGAACGGGTCGTGATCAATATACGCTCCATGATCCCGGATGCTCCACTAGGTGCGGGGGCTTCATGAACCGAGGAATGGGGGCGAGCCGATGTCTGGATCCCACGATCCAGTCCATATTCTGAACTTTCTGATGTTTCGCCACTTCATCCATGTGATTGCCTGTCGATACCTCTATACGCGTTCACGAAAACAGGCATAACTTTCAAACCGTAAGTCCGATTGAGCCAAACGAAAGCTCAACCTGAAGCTAATTCAGAGGGCTACAAGAGTTATAGAGCTCAGCTTCATAATTGCTGTTTTCGGGCCCAAAAGAGGTCGTCCGATAGGAGTTTCGCGCATGTTTATGTTGATGATGTGATTTCGACCAAACCGCTTCTTGTTTGTTGACCATTTTCTCAGTACCTGAGCACGATGCTATCCAGAAATTCCGTGTGTGATAGCTTTTATCAGAAAGTGTGTCAATAGACTCCAAAAATTCTAGAAAAATAAATTTGGGTATGTTTTGATGATACGGTCCTAACAAAACTAATTTTGTCGAATTTGGAGGCCGTTTGAAAAACGGTCCTTTTTCGGTCGATTAAATTCAAACTGAAATGACCAAACACGTTTAAATCCGCCACGCTCACATATTGATTCCAAAAATTACGGAAATTGGAATCCAGTATTAATTTGACATTCCAGATCCAACCAAAGTGGTTTCGTCGAAAAATGAGGTCGTTTGCAAAATCGCTATTTTTAAGGTCTATATTTCCATAGCGGCTATTCTGATTTTTCAACTGGGCATAACTTTTTATTCCCGCTATGAAATTTCAATTTTTCGGATTCATTGGAAAGATATTTTCAAATAGATTCTAATATTTCTGGTTTAACTAAAATCCGGTTTATTTTGATTCCAGTACATCCATTTGAAATTTGAAACTGAATTTTCAAACTACCGCGCCATTTCTAATTCCTTTTATAATTAAAATAAATATTTATATTCTAATTTCGATTCAAATAAATATATACATTTTAATTCTATTCAAAATAAATTTCTACTCGTTATTATTTAAAATAAATCATTTTAAATATTCAAAATTCATTAAAATTGCCAAAATAAATTTTTTTAAATTGGTTCTGATTTTCCGGGTTGTTACAATTCGGGGCTTCTTCTGCTGTTGGGCCATTGGGCCTGCAGAAGCCTCTATTGGCCGCTTTTCTCCTTGGTCTTGGATGTTTTAGCTTCTGGTCGCTTTGTGATGTTTATTATAGCTTCCGGAGTGAGGGTCCCGGTCAGTTCAGGCTTCTTCGAGATTGATATGAGCTTGTCGGTGTAAATGGCTTTTAGAAGACATTCATGTTCCCAATAGTGGCTTCCGGGTGTAGGCTTCCAGCTTCCTTATGAATACTTTGAGGAGCTTGTCCTCGTGATGTATGTAGATAGCTGTTGGTTCAGAACCCCTGTCCGTGTCGGTACCGAGCAGATTAGTATGGATAGCCAATAACCCATTTAGAGTCCCGGTTTGCCTCTCGGGGAACCTCCGGGTAGCCTGATCTTCTGGAAGGTGGATTCCAGTAATTTTTTGTTTTCTATCAACATGACACTTCGGTATTATGTAGTGGATGTTTCGGAAGCTAGTTTTGGATAACCCATACGTACTTTCGGCTTGATATCCTTGATGCCTTTACCTCCTGATGTATCAGCGTGAAGTAGGTTAATACCGACAACCCTTCTGCCTTTTTGGGTTTTTTTTTTGCAAAGCACTTTCCTTCCTCTTTCTTATTTTCTAACTTGGATGGCCTTTTTCTACAGAACCCCTCTACCGGATAGACCCTGCCGGATGGACCCTGTCAGTCATATGTAGTTTTTGAGTTCTCTTTAATGTCTTGCTTTCGCTTTTGGAGAATTCTTATGTGTTTGTGTTCATCCAATTACCCCTTCACCGTCAACCTGGTTCAGAGTTAATTTTGGTAGTAACATGAACATTTACAAACGATCTTGGAATTTTATGAAACCAGTTCATCGTGTCTGAAATATTATTATTGCAGGATTACAATCTTAATTACGATCAGAGATCGTATGTAGTAGTTTAAATGTGTTACTTCAGGTGTAAGTTTCACAAATTAAAAAATAAATAAATGAATAAAAAAATATAAACTACCTCTATAAATACACCACATCCATCCCTTAACCCTAACCCATTTCAATCTCTATCAAATACAAATCTGCCGCCAGTTATTCTTCGCAAAATAAAATCGTGGATTTTAAAAATCCACAACAATTAGGATAAAAATCCTAAAATCATGAAAAAAAATATTTTTGTTCCTAGGAGGTTTCCCTTCAATCCTGCATAAGTATTGTCGGGTTTGGTGATTCTTTGGATTGTGAACGAAGCAAGCTAGGGAATCGATTTTTGGGCGATTAAGGCGTCAGTTGATGATTCGAAGTATGTATTCATGCTTTTAGAGGAGAAACAAGATTATTTTGAGTTTTTGGTGAAATTCTGGAGCAAGAAAAATTGCACCAATCATTGTAGTGCGTGAATGGTGCTAGAGAACGCAAATCAATAGGTATGATCTAGATTAAAGTCTTGGATATGGAGGGGAAGAGATTTTGGAGAGGAGAATTTTGGTGATTTTTATTTGAATTTAAATGGAGTAACGTGGAGATATGGAAGGTGAAAAGGTTTGGCAATGGCCATTTTTACTGTGCAGTTAGAAAATGTTATGAGGGGATAAGAAGATTAAAGTTAAACCTGGAGTAAGAAAGAAAAAGTAATTAAGTTCGACTTGATTATTTCGTTAATGACCATTGTGGATATAATAACTTAAAAAATTATAACTTCTTTATACGTGTATAGATTTACGCGAAACAAGTGTCATTTGAATCGTATCAAAAATACTACGCTATGAAATTGGTTTGGAATGATTCGAAGCTCATGATAATTTCAAAGGTAACAAAATGCCTCATTCTTTTAATCAGCGATTAATTGTTATTCAATGGTAATGAACAAAGTGAGTAAACTCAGTAACTCTGTCTGATTTATAATTTTATAAACGTATTATAGAGTTGATAAATATTGATTGAATGTTATGTGATGATTGTTTGAACTAATTGATATATTATTATTAATTGTCGCTATTATATATAAATATATTATATATATTTAAGGTGGTAGTTGGATATTCCTGCACATTTTAGCGGATGAGACCCTGTGTACCCCCACATAATAGCGGATGACCTTCTATACCGAGATATCTTGCCTCGAAGTTGAAAATGTATAATTTATGTTGTCTATCATTTGTGGATGTAGGAAAAACAGGTTGGAGGGATCCAACTGGATTCCTAAAAAAGTTTACTGTTTTTTTCATACATACTATGACATATGTTCTATGATTGTTTTTTTTTTGTCTTTGGAATGTTTGAATAAAACCATCCCTAAATAATGATATTTAAAAATATCATAAGAAGGGATTTTGGGATTTTATAGGAAATTTACATTTTCAAAATAGAAATTGAATTTAAAATGGGCTAGAAAATAATAACTTGTCTTTAAAAATTAAAACAAGTGGTTTAATATATAAACGATGTTTATAACTGAAGCGGGGAATGTAAATTCAAGAGTGAATTTAAAGGGAAATTGGAAATCGTTTCAAAAGGAAACAATGAAATTTATTCCCATGTTCGGAATGTGAATATAATTGATATAAATCCATAGAGATTTATAATTGGAATTAGACTATGTCGAATTTTATAAAAATATTTTATTTATTTTCAGAAATTATATATTATATAATTCAGAACTTGACAAGTTAATTAATATTTGGTTTGAAATCAATATTTTGTTGAGACAAGATTTTGATCGATGCCAACATATAAAGGTGCAATGAAGATCATTTCATAGAGCTAAGGTTTTTTACTTTGAGTCGTGTTAGAAATATGTTAAAATCTATCCTCAAAGTATAACACGAATGCATAAAACTTCATTGCTGAAATCTGTATATTTGAGGAATTGAAAAGTCACAGATAAAGCCCAAACGGTCCAGGCTTCGACCGGGAAAGAGTGCAGAGTGATATAGACTATGGACCGAGGTCCTCTGGTCCATAGACAGAAAACGGTCGACCGCCCAAAAAGGACCGGTCGACCAGTTTAACAGTGTTTGCACATAACGGCTATTTTTTTGATTCTTTAAATTTCCAGAAACTTAACCAGTCGACCGGTGATTTTCAATCAGTCGACCGGTCCTGAACAACAAGCTTTTTTATGAAGGGTTGCTTCCATTCATCAAGGGTTTTCTCTTCAATTTTCAATGGAAACGGATGCAATCTTTTGTAGAAACTCTTCATGAAGGAATGCAACTATTCTACACTATAAATAGACTTGAAATCATACTTTCAAATCACCGATTCTTGCTCTAATTTCTGATCTTACTTTCTAAATACTCTTGCATTCTAAAAGCTCTCAAATATTTATATACTTGTTGAATCCTTGAATCAATTTAATATCATTTGATTCAACAAGCATTCTACTTCTTTAAATCTACGCATTCAAAGTATATACTCAAGGATAAGATTATAGGAAGGGTGTACTCAATTATTGACTAATCAGTGTTGAAACAAGAACACATTCATAAGTCAAACACTTGTAATTGTTGAAGTCCTGTGTGGGTAAGCTTGTAGCCCGTGAATTCAAGTGGGTAAGCTTGTAGCCCGTGAAATCAAGTGTGTAAGCTTGTGGCCCGTAAATCAAGTAGTGTTGTATATCTGTTCCTCCAGGTGAAGGGAGGTTGTTAGTGAAAATCCAGAGAGAGGTCTGGGACTGGACGTAGGACGGTGCTCCGAACCAGTATAAAAATCCCTGGTGTGAATTTTCCATTTTTACTGCATTTACTATCTTATATCTTTGATTTGCTATCATTTCATACTTGTGTGTTATACACCATATTACACGATCCTTGTGTACTATATTATACTAGCACGTACACACGCACTTTCATATTTCATAATCGAATATGAATTCGATATTAAGTTATAAACTTGATAGATAATTAACGTGAAGTAGACTTGTAACCGAGATTTATGAATGAAGTGGAATATGAATGTGAACATATAAAATGACTCGATAAACATGATTTGAACCTGTAAAGTGTTTACAATTGAAATCAAACTGATTTGATATAACGAGTCCAGATTTCTATAAAGAAATAAAACTCACATTTTAAAGTGAGTAATGGTTTAAAGCAAACATTTTGCAAAATGCGAATGGTTATAAGGGGAATTAAGTTGATCAATAATGATGAAATTATTCCAAAGTCCGAACATAAATCGAGTAGAAATTATTCGAAAGAGAGTTATATATTGAAATTTGACTATATCGAATTCAGGAAAGTACTATTGACTTTCCGTTTTAAATAAGGATTTATTTATTTACTTACTTATTGTTAAAAGAAATGATTAAAAGTTATAATTAAGGTTTTATAACTCGGGGCATGGATTATAACAATATTGTTATAATCAGTGGTTTCCGAAAAAAAAGTGGATTCTAAAACTAAGTCCAAGAGTAACGTAAGAAACGATTGTTAAAGATTGAAGTTGTGAGCTTTGTACATTTTGAAGTTAAGAATGTTGTTCAATTAAGGTATGAGAGATAATTATACCCCAACTTGATTGACTTTATTATTGACGAAGGATTTGTCAGAGATATGCGAAGTTGACAAGCATTATGGTTTTGAGTTGTCGTAACTAGGGTTGTCAATGGGTCGTGTCGGGTCGGGTTCGGGTCTGGTCAAGTTGGGTTTGGGTTGATATATAAACAAGTCAGGTCAACCTGTTTATTAAACGGGTCATTTTTTCCTAATCCAAACCTGATCTATTTAAAAATGGGTTGACCATAAAAATGTGAGTTATGTCTAAATCAAATTTACAGAAAGTCACTATTGAATGTTTAAAAACCATAACAATTTATTCAATATAATAAAAGGATTTTATAAAAATTGAATATTGATTTAACTTGAAAATGGAAAAATCGAATTTAAAATTCAAGTTAGATAATTATGAAGCTATATAAATTCTATTTGAGTATATAAGATAATAATATTTTATTATTAATAGATTAGTTTTTTTGGAATCGATTTAATGTGGAATTTAATAATAACTAATTTTCAAATGACCTCGAATTTCAACGAAACTAATTTTATAAAATCAATTGTGATTAATTATTGCAAGATTTTCAGTTTCGTATCAATTGGATTTATTTTGTGATCGTGCACGATATAAACGATCGATTCACATTATGAAATAAAAAGAAACTTTTACAAATGATGTCGGAATTTGACGAAACCAGTTTCATCGTGTCTGAAATATTAAGTTAGTGCAGGATTACAATTTTCATCACGATCGAAGATCATATGTGGTAGTTTAAACGTGTTATTTCAGACGTAAGTTTCATAAATTAATAAAATAATTGAATAGAAAAATATAAACTACCTTTATAAATACACCATATCAATCCCTTAACCCTAACCCATAGGGATTTATAATTGGAATTCGACTATGTCGAATTTTATTCAAATAATTTATTTTTAGAAATTATATATTATAAAATTCGGAAACTGACAAGATGATTAATATTTGGTTTAAAACCAATATTTTATAATTGAATATGTAGTCGATATTAAGTTATAAACATGATAGATAATTAACAAGAAGTTGACTTGTAAACGAGATTTATGAATGAAGTGGAATATGAATGTGAATTTATAAAGTGACTCGATAGACATGATTTGAACTTAGACCAACATAGTCACTCGAGACGACATCAACATAGTCGTTAAATATTTGACTAAAGATCTTACTTCTTTCTTAGACCAAAAGGAAGAACATTTCCTTTGCCAAGAGACCACCATAGCCACTCTTCTCGCCCGACTCGAAGGATTCACAAGGCAGTCGGGCCAAGGAAATCTTGTCGGAACAAGTGCTAGTGTTCCGCAAGGCTTAGTTCGGAAATTGGGGGCAATTCCCGAAGAACAAAAACATGTCGACGCCAATCCATAGACAATCATTGGGTCGGCTAGGCTCGGGGTAAATACCTTCGATCCCATTCATGGCTCAGCTCAAGTTGTAGCCAATCAAGCTTCAGGATCAAGCATAAGAAATGCCACTCAAGCGCTAGTGCGTGTAGCTTTGGACACAGGGACTCCCGCATTTCCTAATCTTGAATTTGTGTCCGTCGAGGCACCTCAGGCTAGGATCAAGCCAGATATTCCACTTGGCGCTCGACATTTCGCTGACGTTGTACCGATGCTGGGGGATTCAGCATCAATTTACATAATCTGAACCCATTTCTAGGCTTGGGCAGTGAAAGCCAAGTCACCGATGTCATCTGACGCTACACCCGCTTTGGGGAACCCCATGCTAGCTTGGACTACGTCACTCGCATCCCCTTCACTGTAGACATCAGGAACTCTTAGAATCCATCAGACTTCAAGCTGCTGGTGTTAGAACCTTTTGATGGTAGGAAGGACTCTACTATTCATCTCATGCGCTGCATGCGCAACATGGAAGTACATTCAGCCTCAGATGGCGTCATGGCCAAGTGCTTCCTTCTTTATCTTACCAACATTACGGCTCTATGATTCAGATTGTTGGAACCATAATCTGTTAATAGCTAGAGCATCTTGGTCGGATGATCCATTGGGCAATTCAAAGTTCACATCGCTCAGCCAGGAAATGTCATGACACTGACATCCGTCTAGCAGAGAACTGACGAGACTCTGCGCAAATTTCTTGAATGATTCAATGCGGCGGTGGCCTCTGTTGATAGGCCAGATCCTTCCATGGTCTTAATGGCCACCGTCTTCGGCATTCTGGAAAAGACAGACTCCCAGACTTCATTACGACGGGACACGCCAAGGGATCTCACCGAATTCTACTTTGAGGCCAAAAGATTTTCGAGGGAGGAGGATTCCATGCTCGTGTAACGAACCAATTCCATGGAAGACGCAGGGCCATCTTCGCTCAACAAAGGAAAGGGTAAATCTTGGGACAACCAGAACTCATGGCCTTAAATCGAGCCAAAGTTCCCAGCCTACACTGAGCTCAACCAAAGCCTAGAAAGGATTTACCTCGACATTCACGAAACAACACCTTTACGGAAGCCTCCTAGGAGAGCCCTAACTCTGAGGCAAGCAAGCTCTAACAGATACTGCCTCCTCCACAAACTGCAAGGTCATGACATTAACTACTACAACTAGTTCTGTGATCTTATTGTTGCCCACATCAGGCGCGGCGAACTACCGTAGTAAGTCAGGAATCCAACAGCAGCGCCATCCGCTCTACCGCCTGCAACATCTCTAGATAGGGGTAGAACTGGTCGTCCCTAGGGCATCATCATCAACTGATCCCGCTCAACAGATCTTATTGGCTCCCGAAACCATTCCGTTACTTATGTTGTTTTTGTTGTCAGTGGCTCCTCGCCCCTCTTTTTTTCCTTTTCCATGAAATTAAAGCGACAACGTCGGCCCACACGCACGAAACCTGCTAGTGGTCTCCAGCCATGTTCGGGTTGGACTAGGGACTGTTTTACTCATGAGGAATTAATAAAATACTACTTTCGGTCTCCGGCTCACACTGGACCAATCCAATATAAATATGATTCGAGCTCCAGCTCATACTGGACCAGTCCAGTATAAATATTATTCGAGCTTCGGCTCACACTGGACCAGTCCAGTATAAATATGATTCGAGCTCCAACTCACACTGGACCAGTACAATATAAATCTGATTCGAGCTCTGGATCACACTGGATCGGTCTAGTATAAAATTCAGACTCTGGTCTCCCCTGCACTGGATCCGTCCAGTATAAACATAAGACTCCAGTCTCCCCTTCCCTTATCAATCGGGCATGAACTTTGAACTCCGGTTCACACTAGACCAGTCCAGTGTATAAATATTTTACATTGGATCAATCCAATATAAAATTCAAACTCCGATCACCCCCCTTGACCAGGCTAGTTTAAATATTCAGGGAAATATTCTGCTGAAATATCAGCAATTTTAGTGAATAATTGCTGGTATTTCAGCATTTATTCACCTGGAATTTAGTTGAAAGGAGGATGAATAATTGCTGATATATCAGCAATTATTCATATATAGTTGCTGTATTAGCAGCTTTTTTTTTACAATAGATGCAAATAAAGGAAAAAGTTGCTGAAATATCAGCAATTTTAGCGAATTGGAGCTGATATTTTTGTATTTATTCACGTAATATATAGTTGAAAGGAAGATGAATAATTGCTGAAATATCAGCAAATAGTTGCAACATTTGCACCAATAATCTGGAGTTGAATTATTTTCGTTAAGCAAAAGTTGCATGAATTCAGCAACTTTCTGAATTAATTGCTGCAATGTCAGCAATTATACGAAAATTTGCATAAGAGTCTGTAACGTCCTTTTTTTAGTTTTGAATCATTTTTTTTATAGTTTTAATGCATGAATATGATGATGATTATGTGTTGAATTCAATTTTGAAGTTTGGTAAATTTTTACATTATTTTTTGTTGATTTTCGAAAAACAGGGACCTAGTTATTAAGTTTTTAGACAAGGAGTTTATTTTATATTTTTAAACTTAATAGGGACCTGATCCAAAATGTTCCTTTTGTTTATTTGGTCTGTAATATTTTAACAACTTCCTTTTTGTTTTGTAGATTGGTTACAAAAGTGATATTGTTAGGTGGACTGGATGTTGGAGCTACATTATAGGTTTTCTGAAGTAGCGGAAAAACTAGGATTTGAGAAAACTGTGCCATAAAGAATATTATTCTCACTAGAAATAATATATAATATCATGTAATATATTTTAGCTTACTCAAGTAAACCTGTTCGTCTTTTTTTCATGTCAGTCGCTGCCTATTCTTCTCTCTCCTTTTCCATACCTTACTCAAGTCTCATCGCCTCCCAAACCTACTCTCCAGCCTCGATTCCACCACAAACGCCAATCCCCCCTTCGGTGGATCCTACTCCTCCTAATTCTACCTCCGCCATCCGTAAAGCTATACCCCCTTTTACAAACAAGAAGTGGTCCTCACTGTTCTTTTCCAAACCTAAGAACGCGGGTACCGTCTCCCCTCCATCGATGAAATTGTCATACTCAAGGCACATGTCGGTTCCAATTGAAAACATTATCACTACTTGTTAACGACAAAAAATGTCGAAAACACCAAGGATTCCTATTACTAGGTACTGTAGTTATGGTCGCAAGACTATGTAAGAGAAAGTGGTAAATGACACAAAGAATTTATAGTGGTTCGACCTCAGGAGAGGCCTACGTCCACTTTGGAAAGGCGCTGAAATAATATTAATCACGAAAGAACGACAAAGTAGAGGCATGCTCATGAAATCTCATTATATTCATTTTCATAATTGTCATGTGCTAGGTGTTTGGGAAAAAGACTATTTAGTCCTTCTTCTTCCTCAAATGGGAGATGCCATTAATGAGGCTCATGAAGCTCTATTAAGGTCCCAATCCATGAAAATCCAACATCTTTGAAGTGTTAGGCTATGAGCTATTTATAGGAGAGGGGTTAGGCAGGATTAGGTAGGAATGGAGGACCACATGCAGAAATTCGCACCCGCCACCTGCACCTGCACGAATTTCGAACTCGGGTCTAGGTGCGAAATTCACACCTACTGGGTGTGAAATTTCGCACCTGCGGGGTGCGAATTTCGCACCCTACCGGGTGCGAAGTCCCCCTGTCGGGGTGCGCGAGAACCTTAGGTTTGGGCGCTTAAGGCTTGAGACTCCTTCGGGGCCCGAGGCCTTAGTTCGGGAATGTTCTTTGGGTGCTGCGAGGTTTTGAGTGGTGCGGTCCCTTCTTGATCCTGTTCCCTTCGCACCTAAGCATCCCTCTCGGCCTTAGCATCACGCGATGCGTTGAGTTGAGCGTGTCCGATGTATTTATGGGAAGCGGACCAAAAACCGGTTAACATTTGCCCCCCAAAGTACGTCTTGTCTTCACATGATGTGCTTTGTATTGGTTGAGATGACAGATGAGTTGTTGATTAATCCTTTAAATTAAAGGAAAACAAACGTTTAGCTGTTGGGCTTGTTCGCTTTGGATTTGCGAATGAGCCATTGTTAAGGGGTGCGCCGTACTCAAGTCACTAAGTATCCGCAATGCGTCGTCTTCATGGGTGCATGGGAGTCGGTATGCATGCGCAACGAGTACGTATACGAGAGGGCGTGGCGCAATGTCTGTCTTGATCCTGGAGGTGCGATTTTTTTTGTTAGGGATGTGAACTTTCGAACCCCAGGGGGTTCGAAATTTCAAGCCCAAGGGGTTCGAATTTTCGAACAACTAGAGGTTCGAAATTTCAAATCTAGGAGGTTCAAATTTTCGAACCGACCCTGGAATACGAAGGGACGAACTTTCCTTTTATAAATAGGCCTCCCCGAATCTCCGAAGCTGAAAATTTCGAACTCGAAAATTTCTAACCCGAATTAAGTAATGCCTGGGATCGAGGGAACGAGGAGGAAGGAGGTCGAAGGGCCATGGCATCACCGGAGGGGGTTGACGCGATAGGCGGAGCTGCCGAGCCTTTAGAGAAGGTATGGAAGTTCGAATCCAGCTAGGTTCGAAGTCTCGAACCTCCATAGGTTCGAATTCTCGAACCTTTTGGGTTCGAATTTTCGAACCTCATGAGGTTCGAAACTTCAAACCTTGACGGGTTCGAATTTTTGAGCCTGGGAGGTTCGGATCACCGAACCTTCAGGTTCGAGTCTTCGAAACCGGTGGGGCTCAAAATTTCGAACCCGGAGGGGTTTGAAATTTCGAACCCAGAGGTTCGAAATTTCAGACTTCGAGGCCCGGAGCTTTGGATTATGAAACGAGTTGGAGTCTTTCTCTCCTACCTAGGACTTTGACCTCCAGACTGCCGTTTTCAGATTTACATATCAATCGTATAACCGTGCGTTTAGCGCTAATGTATACACCAATGGTTGCACGAGCAGGGTTTCAAACCTTTCACATAGGATAGAACATACATTCAGACTAGGACTTGAACTGTTGGACTGTTTCGAACTTTTCTTTATGTTACTCTTCTTTGCATAACACTACACACACATGTTATTCATTACCTACGAGAGGGGTACAGGTCACTATACTGCCAGTACTAACACTGATGTGTTCAAGTATAGTTAGTAATGCAAACATGATCGGAGATTGGAAAGACCTCGGAAGTCGAGGCTTCCCCGCCCTCGCCACGTACATCTGGCTCTACCCCTAGTGGTAGCTCGTCTGGCAGCAAGCTTGAGACTACAGAAAGATCGACTCCTTCTTACATGGCCAGCTCTCCTGAAGCATCTAAGCACGAGGAACAAACTGAGAGGCAGCATTCCCCGGTTGTAACTGAGGAGGTTGAGAATGTGGACATTATGAGTGATGATGCGTCAGCGCCTCCGGCGGCCCCGAACATGCTGCCTGACGCAGTTATCTTGGAGAATCCGATGAATTCGGTACCATCGCGCATGGACGCCACAACATTTAGGAAAATGGTAGCGTGCTTCAATATACCGGTGGGTGAAGCCCACGCCCCAGGAAGGGATGGCAGAGCTCATGCGCCGCCCGAGGGTCTCACCGCCTGGAATAAACAGGCTTGCTTTGCTGGGTGCGTGCCCCTGGCCAATGACTTCATTCGGAACATGTTGTACTATTTTCGTCTTGCGCCATCGCAGCTACACCCAAATTCTTATGCCTCGCTCCTGGGTACCTATTTTCTCTACCATGAGTTCTGGCAACGGGAACCAACCGAAGAAGATATCCGATAATTTTTCCATCTAAGGAGAACGAGTAATGCCGCACCCTCTCAATGGTTTCTGGAAGCGATACCTGCCACCAATTTTTTTATCGGGAAGTGGCCCAGGCCGTCAGTGATTAAGTACGAATGGTTCTTTGTTCGCTGCCCTCCCGGATTTGCATGGAGATGGATAGAAGGGAGTAAGTATTCCTTTAACTTTGTTCCTTGCTGTAAATTCCTGGATCTCCTATCTTATTTTTCTTATGATTGGATCATGGCAGGAAATCCGGGGGCACCTATCGGCAACGAGTATCAGGGACGCCTTAATGCTTTACAAGCGATACCAGAGAACCTCCGCAATACCGACATTGTGACAAGTTAGGAGCTCCTTCGCCACGCCGGGTTGCTTCCTAGTGATCGGGTTATGATTAGGCCCGCAGTTGCATGCAGTGCAATAAAGGAAGGAGTGGCTACAGGTTCAGCCGCCGTTGGCGGAAAAGGAAGATGCCCCCTGCTGGAGGGGAGCCGCAAAAGACTGCTCAATCCCAAGGAGATGTGCGTGAAGGCGAGGCCCATGGCCATGAGGAGGCCGCTAGAGACGAGGGGTTGTCGAGCGCTCCTATCCTGCCTCCGACGGGAGAGGGGGAACGAGCGTTGGATAGACCACAGTCTCCTGCGACCCATTCCGGGACTGTCACCTCGCTCGAGGATGCTGGCCAGTTTGATGGCTTAAATAAACTCGACGTGGATTTGACTCCATGGACAAATAAAGCGAGCATGGAAGAGCTAACCCTTGCTATGGAGGGGTTAACTTCTTTGAGCGGGCCACAATCTAGTATGTAGAGAGAACACTTAGGGCATACACTCATATACACTACATAGCATATATGTTTGCCCGCACGTTTGACTTGACTAACTTTGACCTGTTCCCTTGGCAGGTGATTTGACTAGAGGACTTGATGGACGAGGTTACGGACATGGGGATCATCGACACCCCCGGGGATCTTCCTTCGAGAGTTTCAGGAGATCGACCAGTTTGTATGATGTCCCACCCCCACCAGGACAGGGTAGTGAACATCGGGGTAGGGATTGATCTCAGCGATCCCCGACCCCTCCTTCTACTCCTCCCATTCGCGTGGCTGTGGGAGATTCTCGACTTAACCTAGGCGGATCCCGGCCTTGGCCTACAACAGCTCCCCCGCATACTACCCCTTTGCTCCCGTTCAACCTCCTAGGGGGAAGGAGTTGTTGTTTGGTCAACCAAGACCAGATAGGGAGGCTGTGACGGGGATGCGAGACCTAACGGAGCCTCAGGTTCAAGAGATTTCTTTGGAGGAGCGGAGGGCGTTTCTGAAACCTCATTTCCCTCGACATTACTTTGATGAGCTATTCTTTCTCCCCAATCTCTGCACAGCCCCGAAAGGGAATTAGGGGAGCTATGAATGCATTTACAGGCTACGTATTATCAAGCCAATGAGCTCACCTAGTATTCTTTTCACCTTTCGGAGCTGATCAAGAAGAAGAACCTGGAGCTTCTTAATCGGCAACTGACCATTGATTGTGAGAAGACCTCCATTTCCAACCTGGAAACCGAGATAGGTAAGCCAATCTGCTGTGTCATAGTTACTTACCCGTTATCCTTCACGTTTTCAAATTCTAACTTTCAATCGTGTTGCCGCAGCGGAGCTGAAGCAAGGCCATGCGATTCTGAAGATGGAGGCTGTGCATGACCGCGAGACTTTTAAGGATACAGTAGGTCGCTTGACAGCCCTGAAGAGGGATAAGGATGAGTGGGCTAAAACATGCGCCGACCATGAAAGGGAGATTGGGAAAGTTACTCAGCTCCAGAATGACAATGCCGCTTTGAGGGAGGAAAATGAAAGGTTACTGCTGAAAATGCCGAGGTGGTTGAGATGAGGAGGCAGCTTGAGGAGACGAGGAAGGCGAAGGAGGATGCCGAGGCTAATAACCGGGATGTGTTGAGCACGACTGACGGGTTGAAGGCCGAATATCTGAGGGAGGTAGAGCAACTGAGGGGGTAGTTGGAGGATGCGGAATTCCGCATAGGATCATCTTTTGAAGAAAGCATCCAAAATATATATGTCAGGATTTGGAAAATCTGTGGGCTTTCATGGGTTGAAGATTACTCCTGCGAGCTAGCTTGAACTTGGGAGAGGTTGGTCCCATATGAGGCTTATTTGCGTCAAGTAGATGTGAGCACTTTGGATGAGCGCCAGCTTACGACTGTCCTCCTGACTGATGGGGAGCATGATAAGCTGGAGGAAGGGAGAAAATTGCTTCTAGAGGATGCCAAGAGAGTGGTTGGCCAGGCTTACCACGGAGAAGGGGAAGGCCACCATCACCAAGAGCGTGACTATGGCGGCTACACTTTCAAAGGGAAGTTCTTACCGGCCCTCGGCCCCCGAGTCTGCTATGGTGGGTGGCCCTGGAGCCTTGGCCCAAGCCTCTACTGAGTACAACCCCGACTACCGGCACTTGAGGACACCGATTTTACCTTACCTGCTATTACGAGTACCTTTTCTTCCCTCTCTACACCATCCCTGACCGTAGGTAAATTCCCTTTATCCTGCATCCCTAAGGATGACATGATTACCGAATTTGCGGACTAAAAAGGTTCATTTTTGCTGTGCAGCTCCTTCTGCGCCATTAATGCCCGACCCTACCTCTGTGACCCACAAACGACTGAGTCTAGACCAGGGCCTACATAGATGCAGTTTGGAGAGGGCGGCGATCGACTTGACACTTTCTCAGGGATTGAGATAACTCCTAGCATATGTGAAATCCTTAACGAGGAAGGAGAGGTGGTGGACAAACGAAGTGCTCTCGCCAGAGGCCCAGTGGAAGCCAACGTGCCTTCGATGGCAGCTCTGGTGGCGGCTCAAACAGCTAAAATGGTTGCCAAGCATGAAGAGGTGGAGGAGAAGGAGAGGGCTACTGACGAGGCCCATAAGAAAAAGGAGGATGATGAAGCCCAGCGGAGGGCCGTCGAGACCCTCGAGAAAACCAAGGCTGCTGATATCACACTACAAAAGTCCCAAAAGCTTGCCAAGCAACGGGCCGCTAGAGAGGCCAAGGAGAAGGATGAACGGGAAGGAAAGGAGATCCTGAAAAAGAGCGAAGCCGTGATAGGCCTTGTTGCTGGGAGTGCCCGCATGCCTATGTCGCTTGCCATTATTACTGACATCATTGAGATCTCCAGCGGTGACGGTGCCGGTGAGTGACGCCTTTCGATTACTCACGAATCGGTTACTCCTCCGAAGGGTCGAGGAAGCAGGAGTGGATCAGGTAGGAAGAGATCTAGTGTTGAGGAAGAACTGTCGAGTGCTGAATCTGCAAAGAAAAAGCACAAGCACAAAAGGAAAAAACATTATTAGTGTTAGTAACTTAAGTAAGAGTTACCGTTATTTTGGTAGTGTAGGCCGATAGTTTATGCGAGTACGACCCTCGCTTTTGGTTTTTCAAGGCATGGTGTGGTTCTCATGTACACCCTACCATTAGAAAGGAACATGTTAGACACATAGTTTGTTAAGTGTGTGTGTGCAAAAATTGAAATATAAAGTAGTAAAGATAGCAGTTTATGCCAAATGTTCAGATGTTTTTTATGCTTTCCAGCGTCCTATACTTGCATAAGCATACATACTTATCGTTTCACTTCTCGTAAAAGCGATTGGGTACCGCACTTTGGGTCAATTATTCCAGAGAGGTGTAATAGAGTGTTGGTTTTAGTAAGTTTCCCTTAGCTCAGGAAATCCGTAGTTTGCGAAACTAGGCTGTGCGCCTGCTGTTTCTGTTGCTCGGGGTTAATCCCAAGTATAGCGAAGGCGTAGGACATCGCGTTATGCGGTCCGCTAGGTAAGTGGCTCTCCCGTCGTTCATCGGATCGGGGCGAGCCGTCGGCGTCATTTATTCGCCGACGAGGTAATCCCGGATCATCAGCTCGTACGGTCCGATCGTGGCTATGGGCTACCCCTAAGCCTTGAGAGCCTAAGGGGAAGAAATGGTTTAAGGTCAGTCTTGGTGTTGCGCCAAGATTCGACCGACACCTGCAACCGGCGAAGAGAGACTTGCATCGCTCTTAGTCGTTTGTTGGTGGTGGCGCCAAATCGCCTAGACTTGGACGCATAACGATTAATACTCGGCCTTGGCATGGGGCCAGGTTTCAAGTTAGCGGTTGTTTATACTCGATCGCGCCACTGGCCGGCGACTCGAGTAGCATTGCCGGCTCCTGTGCTTAGGGTGCCAGACATAGCCAAGTGTTTTAGCCTCGGTGATGGCTTGAGGTTGGGACGACGCCACCGGCTCCCGTGCCCTGGGTGCCGATACCGCGATCGTATGTTTGATTTATGCTGGTTGTCAGAACTAACAAGATACATCACGTGAGAAGTAAAAAACAAGGAGATAGGAAAGTGAACATCATTTCTACTAACAACTTTGGCAGTAGTAGCCTTTACAATCCCTTGAATTTCTAGAAAACAAAACATTGTTGGAAAACATAAAACAACCGTGAAATGAGTTATGTAAAGTAGCAGTGTAACACCCCACCTCCGCTAGGGTCACTCTTTTGGGGGCACTAGCTTCTGGGGGGCGTTAGAACTGGGTAAGCATGCATAATGATATATCAAGGCAGAACAAGAACATAAATATATATGTAAAACAGAGTAAAACAGCGGAATATTTCAAACCATCTCAAAACAAGTCTTAGTACATCATAAAGTCAACTGCCCAAAACATGTCTAGTACATCATAAACAGAAATACTGAAATACATAGTGCTATCCCCAAAATTAAGATGATAAACCATAGCGAGCTCAATGTCCAGGCATACATGAGCTATCCAGCAAACAAGCAAGCGATCCAAGCTAAGCACCACTGTTCCCTCCCTGAGAACCTGGGGGGGGGGGAAACGGAAGAAAAGAAGCGAAAGAAAACAGGTCAGTCAAAAAGACTGGTAAGCCCTACTACGATCAGTCTATAAACTAATAAAGCTAACATCATGATGGAAACTGAGATGAACATACTGGCAATAGATAAAGGTGTCATCACATAAAGAAGATTAAGCTTTGCACCATAGTGTACTAGCAAACTAACATAACAGGTAATGATCCCTCAGCCCAAACTTTGGCCCAATTGCATGAGATGACCTCAATACAAGGTCCAGCCCAACGGTCTAGTCGATCGGCTCCCTATAAACCTAACACGTCGAGTGTTGGTGTCCATACGGGCCACATATTGTTGTAGTCAGACTGTACTGGGTCCACCTTCGGGTGTATCAAGCCCTCGTGTGTCAACCCCAGACACCTAAGCAATAATGCACAGTCTAAACCTACTGGTACCCGTGCCTCGAGTTTGTCCAACACCGGACTACGTGCACGTCCGTAGCCCGCCTGGACCCGCACCGCTGTACCACTCAGCCGTCGTTTTGGTCGCTTACATCAGTCCAGTAATCGTGCCCCGCCCTAACCTAGCCTTTAGGGTTGTGAATGATACCAAACTGGGATTACTGCTGGAACAGACCACGTTGCTAGGGTTTTCTAAGAGGGTTAAGTGTGGTTTAACCCCTCACTAATCATGGATTAAATTAGTTAAGTGTAACCAACAGTTCACCACTTAACCCCATTTAATCCCTCGTATCCCCAAAATTGGTTAATTATTAGTGGGCCATGACTTAACCCTAATCATGAGGCATTAATTAATTTAATTGTGCCTTAACCTCTCACATTAGACTTTGTTGCGGTTACTAGTTAAGCCGGGCGGGTCCGGGTAGCTTTACACCACAACTTGGTCTAACCTCGGGTCCAAGGTACACATGACCAACTTCTCACATTGGGTCCTATTGTTTGTAGCAACTAGTTAAGCCGGTCGGTTCCGGGTAGGTTTACGCTACAAACTCAACCCAACCTCGAGTTGGCCACACTTAGGTTTTCTAAGTGTCATGTCCACTTTAATTTCAAAACATGATTACAAGTTTAACAAATACTTGGGTAGACCTAACTTAATAGGTAAATTCCCAAGGGGTAGACCTAACTTAATAGGTAAATTCCCAATCTTCCATTTTCATGTATTTTAAGTTTTACCCAAACCCCCCCCCCCCCCAACGTCATTCTATCGCTTACATATTCGTCATAACGCATAAAGGATAGAAAGAGGGAACTTGGCACAACATACATGATAAATTTTACATATCATACTAAACATGCATAACATGTTAGACTTGCATAACTTAGCATAGTGAACTTGCATAAAACATGCATAACTTATTAGACTTGCAAATCATGGCATAGTGAACTTGCATAAACATGCATAACTTGTTAAACTTACAAATCATGGCATAGTGAACTCGCATAAGCATGCATAACTTATCAAACATGCATAACATAGCATAGTGAACTCGCATAAGCATGCATAACTTATTAAACATGCATAACATAGCATAGTGAACTCGCATAAGCATGCATAACTCAATAAACATGCATAACATAGCATAGTGAACTCGCATAAGCATGCATAACTTATCAAACATGCATAACATAGCATAGTGAACTCGCATAAGCATGCATAACTTATTAAACATGCATAACATAGCATAGTGAACTCGCATAAGCATGCATAACTCAATAAACTTGCATAAATCCCAACTTTCATCACATATTAACTTTAGAGTTTCTAAAATGAAGGTAAGAGGGCTTACAAATATTATGAAGACACAAATCTACTAATAAAGATTGAGAAGCCCTTTATGCAAGCATATAAAAACCCAAAACAAAGCTCCAATTAACAAAAATCCCAAAAACTCTAGTTTAGCAAATAAAGCTTGCAACTTGATGATGTATGCAAGCTAATGATCATTCATACAACTTAGAAATGCTTGTATGAACATCATAATCTTCATAGGAATGATTCATGAAGAGGTTGGAGGCTAGGGTTTTTAGGTGGAGGCCATTTGAGAATTCAATTTGACATAGTTTGGTTGCTAGAATGAATAATGAGGTTTTAGGGTAGGATTAGGGGCTTATTTATAGAAGATTAGAGTGTTTTTAGCCCTAGGATTAACCCTAGGTTAGTTTAGGCCCGTCAGATTTAGGAATTCTCTAGAACCAAGCCACAAGACAAAGCCCAAATCACAAATGGTGCACCAGGCAAAACTGCCCGGCCACCCCGTGTCGACAGGGCAGTCGACACCCTTAGACCCCTGTCGACATGCCTGTCGACATGGGGGTCTGGGCGGGAGTTTTCCCGCCTGACGCCAGTTAGCCCTTATCCTTGTTTTTAATTTAAAATTTAAATCTGTTTTTACTTAGGAATTTTCCGAAAACTTCAATGGGCCTTAACTGGGTCATACGGACTCCGATTTTCGAAAACTCGGACTCTATTTCGCGTATTTTTCCGAGACGAACGCAATGGCATAGCCCGTTTCCCTTGATTCAGATTTTAGAATTAAATTCTGCCTCGATTTATGTTATAACAGGTTATTGAAAATACGGGTTGTTACATTCTCCCCTCCTTAAAGGATTTCGTCCCCGAAATCTTCAAGTTAGGAAGAACATATCCTACCATCCAACATCCATCTACTCAAAGAATCATCCACGAGCAATCATTGTCCTTAAAAGATTCTAAATGCTGTATGAACATATGCAAAAGTGTGTGTATATGTACTTATCTAATGCAAAGATCAATGCAAAATATGTTAGTGAAATGTATCCATATGTATGCAAATCCCTAACATAATGTATAATATCTACATGCGTGCTCAATCATACATCCATATGCAACATCCATGTGATGGCATACAAATTCCATCCAAGAATAAGCATAAACACTCATGCACATGCAATATGAGGAGTGTGTGAGCCGATCTAGTGCCTAATGTGTATCATGCATCCACGAGTAACCACTTGCAAACACTTGCAACCACTTGCAACCATCAAACATAACATGTTCCAAACACATGCTTCATCCAAAGGGTTTCTACCTAAGGTTCTCATGACAAGATTAGCACGATAACTAGATAAACATGGATAGCAAAGAGAAAGATATGCTAACAAAGGAAAGAGATTGAGAATGTACCCTAAAAAAGGAATGGATAAAGCCCACGCATCTTCTCCTCGGTTTCCCAAGTTGCGTCTTCTTCGGCTTCACCCCATTGAACCTTCACCAACTTGACCTCTCGATTCCTTAGCTTCTTGGTCTCCGTCCCCAAGATACGAATCAGAGCTCTCCTCAGGGTTGCCTCTTTCTCTACTTCCACGTCTTCAAGAATGCTAGGTTCAACCACCTCAGCGGACTCATGTAGGCACTTTCGGAGATGCGAGACGTGAAAGACATTATGCACTCCGGACAGCTTCTCGGGCAATTGCACTTTATAAGCCATCTTCCCAATTCTCTCTATGATAGGGAAGGGTCCAACAAATCTCGGTGCTAATTTCCCAACAGCTCCAAATCGGACCACATTCCGCAAAGGAGAAACCTTTACGAAAACCATATCCCCAACATCAAACTCCAAATCGGATCTTCGCTTATCGGCATAGGATTTTTGTCGGTCTTGGGCCACCTTCATCCGTCTTCTAATCAACTCGACCTTCTCGGATGTATCTCTAATCATGTCAGGTCCAAGTATAAGCTTATCTGTAGTCTCCCACCAACATGTGGGTGACTTGCACGGTCTCCCATATAAAGCCTCAAATGGTGCCATCCCTATGCTTGCCTGATAACTGTTATTATATGCAAACTCAACAAGAGGAAGATGGTCTTCCCAAGTACCACCAAAATCCAGAATGCAAAGTCTCAACAAGTCCTCAAGTACCCTATTCACCCTTTCTGTCTGACCGTCCGTTTGTGGGTGATAAGCCGTACTCAAGTTCAACCTCGTGCCCATAGCTTCCTGCAAACTGTTCCAGAATTGACTTGTAAAGATTGGGTCACGGTCACTGACAATACTAGAAGGGACTCCGTGAAGTCTCACAATCTCACGAAGATACACTGATGCTAGTCCAGATGCGGTCCTTTTGCTCTTCACCGGAATGAAATGAGCACTCTTCGTAAGCCTGTCCACAATGACCCAAATGCTCGTATTCCCCTTCCTTGACCTTGGAAGCCCATCAATAAAGTCCATAGAAATACTCTCCCACTTCCATAGCGGGACCTCTAGAGGATGCAATAGCCCACCGGGCTTCTTCGACTCGGCTTTTACTCTCTGACAAACAACACATCTTGAGACAAACTCTGCCACATCCTTCTTCATTCCAGGCCAGAAGAAAATGCACTTCATATCCTTATACATCTTATCTCCACCCGGATGTATAGTCAACTTGGAGCGATGTGCTTCATCAAGAACTTTCCTCACCAAGTCTTCCACCATCGGAACACAAAGCCTTCCGTCTCTCCTCAACCAACCCTTATCATCTATAGAATATCGAGCAAGGTGACTAGATGTCTCCCCTCGAATAAGCTTATCCATGATCTCAATTATCTGAGGGTCTTCCTTCTGCGAAGCCCCAACTTGATCCAGAAGGGTAGGTCTGAGCTCAAGAGACGCTAAAGAACCGGTCATTGACTCAACTGTCAAAGAAAAATCAAAGGTTGCCAAGAACTCTAAATTCTTCATCTCAACAAATAGAGGACTTAGTGTCAACCTTTTTCTACTCAATGCATCCGCTACAACATTCCCCTTGCCGGGGGTATAGGCTATATCAAAATCATAGGACGCCAAGAATTCCATCCATCTTTGCTGCCTCAAGTTCAGATCCTTCTGCGAAAAGAGATACTTCAAAGACTTATGATCAGTATACAGCTCAAATCTCTCTCCCAGAAGATAATGACGCCAAGCCTTGAGTGCATATACTATTGCTGCCAGCTCTAGATCATGAGTGGGATAATTCTTCTCATGCACCTTAAGTTGCCTTCCACCAAAACATATAGCTCTGCCCTCTTGCATCAGAACGGCGCCCAATCCCGTGCCACAAGCATCAGTGTACACGGTAAACATCTTACCACCATCGGGTAAAGCTAGAACTGGTGCTGAGGTAAGGGCTCTCTTGAGTCTTTGAAAAGCAAGCTCACAGTCCATATCCCAAGCAAAAACTAAGTTCTTCTTCGTCAACTTAGTAAGAGGAGCGGATATCTTCGCGAAGTCCTTGATGAACTTCCGGTAAAAACCCGCAAGACCTAGAAAACTTCTCACCTCGGTTGCATTCCTTGGAGTCTTCCAATCCTGAACTGCAACCACCTTAGCGGGATCCACCGCTAAGCCTTGCTTGGATACGATATGCCCAAGGAATCTAACTTCCCTTCTCCAAAAGTGACACTTGGAGAACTTGGCCTTTAACTGATGCGCTCTAAGCGTACCCATCACCTCTACAAGATGCCTCGCGTGCTCTTCTTCATCCTTGGAGAAGATCAGAATATCATCCACAAAGACCACGACAAACTTGTTCAAGAACTCCCGAAACACCCTACTCATCAAGTCCACGAAATACGCGGGTGCATTCGTCAAACCGAACGGCATAACAAGCCATTCAAAGAATCCATCTGGAGTTCTGAATGCAGTCTTGTCTATACTATCTTCAGCCACTCTGAGCTGATGAAATCCAGTAGCAAGATCAAGCTGAGAGAAAACAGAAGCACCAACAAGCTGGTCAAAGAGATCATCGATCCTCGGTAACGGGTGTCTGTTCTTCTTAGTCAGCTTATTCAATTCTCTATAGTCCACACAGAGTCGAAGAGAACCATCTGCCTTAGTAGCAAACACCACAGGCGCTCCCCATTCGGATATACTTCGTCTGATGAAGTTCTTCTCAAGCAACTCCTTTACTTGCTTGCTGAGCTCCCGTCTCTCACGCGGAGCCATGTGCCGAACGGGCAAAGAAACAGGCTTAGCATTATCCACCAGATAAATGCGAAAATCAATCTCTCGTTTAGGGGGCAACCCCTTAACTTCTTCAAAAACATCTGGATAATCTCGGACCACCCTTACAGACTGAAGGGCTTCCTCTGACGAGTCGAGAGATTCAAGATAGCACAACATGACGGGGTCCTTCGGATTGCATGAAATCTCTAAGGTGTTGCCAAGGCGAGTCACAAGCCTCACAACCCTATGCTCACAATCAAGAATGGCTCCATATCTGGACAGCCAATCCATGCCCAATATCAATCCGTATCCCCTGAAACCAAGAACATACGCACTACACAAGAACTCTACACTTAGTATAGAGATCCTTAGATCCTCACATATCATAGATAGATAAGCTGAACCCCCAATGGGATTCGAAACACAAACGGGATCATCCACTAAGCTAGTACTAAGGTGCAAACTATCAACAAGATCAGATGAAATAAAGCTATGTGATGCACCAGAATCAAACAAGGTACGAACTGGAAGATCGGAAACATAAACAAGGTTCTCAACAGAAACACTACCTCGATCGGGAACTGGAGCGGTATTGAGAGCATGAACTTGCCCTCCTGAAGGTCCAGCCCGTCCTTTCTTCTTCGGGCATTCCTTGCTGAAGTGTCCAGTCTCACCACAGGAAAAACATCCACCACTAAGCTTCCTTTTCTTCTTCCTACAATCCTTAGCAAAGTGTCCAGGCGCACCACAATAATTGCACTTCCCCTTGCCTTTGTTGTTGTTTCCCTTCTTGTTCTTGCTCTGATTCCCCTGACTGCTTTGACCACCTTGATTGCCTTTACCTTGAGAATCAGTCTTCTTTGCTTGAGTATCACTCGACTTGACCTCTTTCTTTCCATCTCCCTGAAGTAGAGCCATATTGACCAAACTCTCAAAAGTAGCTCCATGCGGAATATGTGACATCGCCAAGCCCTGCAGCGGCTCATTCAACCCTCTAGCAAATCGAAGAGCCTTCTTCTCAGGTGTGTTCACCAAATCCAAACCAAAACGGGCCAGCTGATTAAACTTGTTCACATACTCCTTGACAGACATATCACCTTGCTTTAATGCAATGAACTTCTCCATCTGTAAATTCGCCTCAGCAGAAGATAGAAACTTGGCCACAAATCTAGCCCTCAAATCGGCCCAAGTCTCAACGGGCCTCGTCCCATTGGTGACCTCCCACCAATAGGCCGCTTCATCCTTCAAAAGCCATACTGTCAATAAGATTTTCCTCTCGTCATCAATCCCAAAGATAGCAAATAAGTCCTCAGTGTCTTCCGGCCAATTCCTAGCTTCAACAAAAGATTCCGTGCCTAGGAAATTCTTGCCTCCCATCGACTTGAAGTCTTTACAAACCTTCGTGAACTCAACCTGAGGATGCTGAGGGGGAGGAGGAGGAAGAGGAGCCTCAGCAACTGGAGGAGGAGGAACATTAGCAACGGGAGGAGGAATAGGAACCACCGGAGGAGGGACATTAGGGAGAGGATTCTCAACTACAGGAGGAGGAGTGGGAGTAGGGTTTGCGGGGCCGGCTGCCGCCCTAGCTTCTAGAAGTCTCCTATACCAGAGCGGTACATTTACTCCATCCGGGATGGCAAGATTCTCAGCCATACTGAAACGAAAGATAAGATAAGATTAGGTCAAGGGAACGAAGGATAACGCTAATGGCTTTTTGGGGAATAGCCTTTTAAAATACTAGACTTTTCTTTGGAAAATACTTTATACTTGTTTTGAAAATAGTTTTTCAAAAGTCTTTTAAAAACTTTTTGTTCTTTCTTGTAAACCATATGCTCTGATACCAAATTTGTAACACCCCACCTCCGCTAGGGTCACTCTTTTGGGGGCACTAGCTTCTGGGGGGCGTAAGAACTGGGTAAGCATGCATAATGATATATCAAGGCAGAACAAGAACATAAATATATATGTAAAACAGAGTAAAACAGCGGAATATTTCAAACCATCTCAAAACAAGTCTTAGTACATCATAAAGTCAACTGCCCAAAACATGTCTAGTACATCATAAACAGAAATACTGAAATACATAGTGCTATCCCCAAAATTAATATGATAAACCATAGCGAGCTCAATGTCCAGGCATACATGAGCTATCCAACAAACAAGCAAGCGATCCAAGCTAAGCACCACTGTTCCCTCCCTGAGAACCTGGGGGGGGGGAACGGAAGAAAAGAAGCGAAAGAAAACAGGTCAGTCAAAAAGACTGGTAAGCCCTACTACGATCAGTCTATAAACTAATAAAGCTAACATCATGATGGAAACTGAGATGAACATACTGGCAATAGATAAAGGTGTCATCACATAAAGAAGATTAAGCTTTGCACCATAGTGTACTAGCAAACTAACATAACAGGTATTGATCCCTCAGCCCAAACTTTGGCCCAATTGCATGAGATGACCTCAATACAAGGTCCAGCCCAACGGTCTAGTCGATCGGCTCCCTATAAACCTAACACGTCGAGTGTTGGTGTCCATACGGCCCACATATTGTTGTAGTCAGACTGTACTGGGTCCACCTTCGGGTGTATCAAGCCCTCGTGTGTCAACCCCAGACACCTAAGCAATAATGCACAGTCTAAACCTACTGGTACCCGTGCCTCGAGTTTGTCCAACACCGGACTACGTGCACGTCCGTAGCCCGCCTGGACCCGCACCGCTGTACCACTCAGTCGTCGTTTTGGTCGCTTACATCAGTCCAGTAATCGTGCCCCGCCCTAACCTAGCCTTTAGGGTTGTGAATGATACCAAACTGGGATTACTGCTGGAACAGACCACGTTGCTAGGGTTTTCTAAGAGGGTTAAGTGTGGTTTAACCCCTCACTAATCATGGATTAAATTAGTTAAGTGTAACCAACAGTTCACCACTTAACCCCATTTAATCCCTCGTATCCCCAAAATTGGTTAAGTATTAGTGGGCCATGACTTAACCCTAATCATGAGGCATTAATTAATTTAATTGTGCCTTAACCTCTCACATTAGACTTTGTTGCGGTTACTAGTTAAGCCGGGCGGGTCCGGGTAGCTTTACACCACAACTTGGTCTAACCTCGGGTCCAAGGTACACATGACCAACTTCTCACATTGGGTCCTATTGTTTGTAGCAACTAGTTAAGCCGGTCGGTTCCGGGTAGGTTTACGCTACAAACTCAACCCAACCTCGAGTTGGCCACACTTAGGTTTTCTAAGTGTCATGTCCACTTTAATTTCAAAACATGATTACAAGTTTAACAAATACTTGGGTAGACCTAACTTAATAGGTAAATTCCCAAGGGGTAGACCTAACTTAATAGGTAAATTCCCAATCTTCCATTTTCATGTATTTTAAGTTTTACCCAAACCCCCCCCCCCAACGTCATTCTATCGCTTACATATTCGTCATAACGCATAAAGGATAGAAAGAGGGAACTTGGCACAACATACATGATAAATTTTACATATCATACTAAACATGCATAACATGTTAGACTTGCATAACTTAGCATAGTGAACTTGCATAAAACATGCATAACTTATTAGACTTGCAAATCATGGCATAGTGAACTTGCATAAACATGCATAACTTGTTAAACTTACAAATCATGGCATAGTGAACTCGCATAAGCATGCATAACTTATCAAACATGCATAACATAACATAGTGAACTCGCATAAGCATGCATAACTTATTAAACATGTATAACATAGCATAGTGAACTCGCATAAGCATGCATAACTCAATAAACATGCATAACATAGCATAGTGAACTCGCATAAGCATGCATAACTTATCAAACATGCATAACATAGCATAGTGAACTCGCATAAGCATGCATAACTTATTAAACATGCATAACATAGCATAGTGAACTCGCATAAGCATGCATAACTCAATAAACTTGCATAAATCCCAACTTTCATCACATATTAACTTTAGAGTTTCTAAAATGAAGGTAAGAGGGCTTACAAATATTATGAAGACACAAATCTACTAATAAAGATTGAGAAGCCCTTTATGCAAGCATATAAAAACCCAAAACAAAGCTCCAATTAACAAAAATCCCAAAAACTCTAGTTTAGCAAATAAAGCTTGCAACTTGATGATGTATGCAAGCTAATGATCATTCATACAACTTAGAAATGCTTGTATGAACATCATAATCTTCATAGGAATGATTCATGAAGAGGTTGGAGGCTAGGGTTTTTAGGTGGAGGCCATTTGAGAATTCAATTTGACATAGTTTGGTTGCTAGAATGAATAATGAGGTTTTAGGGTAGGATTAGGGGCTTATTTATAGAAGATTAGAGTGTTTTTAGCCCTAGGATTAACCCTAGGTTAGTTTAGACCCGTCAGATTTAGGAATTCTCTAGAACCAAGCCACAAGACCAAGCCCAAATCACAAATGGTGCACCAGGCAAAACTGCCCGGCCACCCCGTGTCGACAGGGCTGTCGACAGGGCAGTCGACACCCTTAGACCCCTGTCGACATGCCTGTCGACATGGGGGTCTGGGCGGGAGTTTTCCCGCCTGACGCCTGTTAGCCCTTATCCTTGTTTTTAATTTAAAATTTAAATCTGTTTTTACTTAGGAATTTTTCGAAAACTTCAATGGGCCTTAACTGGGTCATACGGACTCCGATTTTCGAAAACTCGGACTCTATTTCGCGTATTTTTCCGAGACGAACGCAATGGCATAGCCCGTTTCCCTTGATTCAGATTTTAGAATTAAATTCTGCCTCGATTTATGTTATAACAGGTTATTGAAAATACGGGTTGTTACAAGCAGTGAAGATGTTTGATATTCCATGCCCTTGGGAGTTCAGCTCCGTCGACGGTGGTGAGTTTGAAAGTTCCATCATTAAGCTTTCGCTGTATGGAGTACGGGCCTTCCCAACGAGGCGCGAGGCCCATTGGCGGAGGAAAACCCCGTTTAAGGACAAGGTTGCTGATGCTAGGTCCTTAGAGAGGACCCTGGAATTGAAGTATCGGGCTAATTGTTGCCATTGGGTGGCGGCTCGGAGGTCGGCTTCGTTCCTTTTTTCCTCTAGTAGGTCGAGTGACTCCATAAGCAGATCTTGGTTTGTCTTGGGATCATAGTAAGTGACTCGATGGGATTGAAGCTTGAGTTTAATGGGGATGATAGCTTCGGTTCCGCAGGCGAGGGCGAAAGGAGTGTGTTTGGTCACCGTCTTGTGGGTGGTCCGGTAGGCCCATAGGGCCAGAGGAAGTTTGCCTACCCACATGCCCCCAGCCTTTTCAAGACATTTCTTGATGATGGATTTGAGAACTTTATTAACCTCCTCGACTTGCCCATTGGTAAGCCACCGCTGAAAATCTTTTCTTGATGCCATGGCGTTAACAAAAGGCCTTGAACTCAATGCTTTCGAACTGAGTGTCATTGTTTGAGATGATAGATTGAGAACCCCATAGCGAGTAATGATATCGCGGACAACAAAGTTGATCATCTTCTTCGTGGTTATGGTGGCGAGGGCTTCAGCTTCTGCCCACTTGGTGAAGTAGTCCACCGCAATGATGGCGTATCGTGCCCCACCTCTAGCCATTGGAAGAGTTCCGATGATGTCGATTCCCCACATGGCAAACGACCATGGGCTGACTATTTGAGACATTTGGTGGGTGGAGCTCTTGGGATCTTAGAGAAACATTGGCAGTTATCGCACTTGCGGGCGTAGTCCATGGCATCCTGGTCAAGCGTGGGCCAATAATAACCATGTTTGAGTATTTTTCTGGCCAAGGTTTGCCCCTAAGTGTGGTCGCCGCATTCACCTTCATGTACCTTGCTCCGCACTCGGAGGGCGTCGCCATGGGCTACGCATCGGAGCATGGGAACAGAAAAACCCCTGCAGTAAAGTACTCCATCCATAAGAAGGTACCAAGCTAATTGGCGAGTGAGTGCCCGCCTTTCTTTGTAGTTCTTTGGTAGGGTCCCTTGTTGTAGGTAATTCCCGATCGTTGTCATCCATGACTCGGGCTCAGTTTCGGTACTCATGACCATCTTGGTTTGTCCTTGCTTGACACTTGGAGAGTTGAGCACTTCAACCGAGGCAAACTCTTTAAGTTGCGGATCGTCGGAGCTAGCCATCTTGAAGAGGGAATCTGCATTTTCATTTTGCTCTCGAGGGACATGGGTGATGACAAAATGGTCGAAGTGGGTGAGTAGCTCCTGAACCCGACCCAGGTATAGGGCAAGCAGTCAATCTTTTGCTTGATACTTTCCTTGCACTTGACGGACAATAAGCTGAGAGTCGAAGAAGATTTGAACAGTCTCCAGCTTGAGTTCGATCACGATTCTGAGCCCGGCGATCAAGGCCTTATATTCTGCATTGTTGTTGGTACCAGGGAAATTTATTCTTAACGCGTAATATATCGGAAATTCTTCATGGGTGATGAGGACGACTTCGGCCCTGGAGCATTTCCTATTAGAGGAGCCATCCACGAACAATTTCCATTGGGTATAGGGAGCTCCAGCGTTCTCCGTAGGAGTCTCCTCTGGTGCAGTGAACAATGAAATCTGTAAGAGCTTGGCCAAGGATGGCTCACCGAGGGATGAACGTTATCTCGAATTGGCTTAGCTCCATACTCCATTTCAATAGTCAGTCGGACGCCTCGGGCCGTTGTAGGACCGGAGTAGCGGTTGGACGGTGAAAACTTTTATGGGATGAGACTAGAAGTATGGTCGGAGCTTTCAAGAGGAAATCAACAAGCAGAATTCTAGTCTTTCCTGCTTTGGATAATTCTTTTCTGCCCCAGTCAGCTGCTTGCTGATATAGTAGATGGGCCGTTGGATGCGATCTTCGAGGCGTATTAATGCCGAGCTGATTGCCTGTGCAAAAACAGCCAGATAAATGTATAAGTCTTTATGGTATATGGGCCTAGATAGGATAAGTGGTTGCTCTAATTGATCCAGAAGTTATTTGAATATTGACACGCATTCGGGGGTCCACTCGAAGTTGCGTTTTCCTTTTCGAAGTAAATCAAAGAAAGGAATGCACTTGTCGGTGGCCTTAGAGATGAACCGACTTAAAGCGCGACCTTTCCATTCAGACTTTGGACATCCCTGATGCCCTTGGGGATTTGGATGTTTCAAATAGCTTGGATTTTTTCTGGATTGGCTTCGATGCCCCGAGAATTGACAATGAAACCCAAGAATTTTCTTGAGGCGACTCCGGAGGAGCATTTCAAGGGGTTGAGTTTCATGTCGTACTAGCGGAGGACACCGAACATTTTGGAGAGGTCGTGGGTGTGGTCGCTTGATATTTTAGATTTTACTAGTAAATCGTCCACGTATATCTCCACGGATCTCCTGATTTGATTTCTAAAGAGACGATTGACCATTCATTGACAAGCGGCGCCGACATTCTTGAGGACGAAAGGCATAACAAGATAGTAGTAAAGTCCGAGGTCTGTTATAAAGGAAGTATGATCTATATTGATTGGGATTTGATTATTACCCGAATAGGCGTCCATGAAAGATAGTAGTTGGTATCCGGCAGTGGATTCAACCAGTTGGTCGATCTTCGGGGGCGGGAAGCAGTCTTTGGGGGCATGCTTTATTTAAATCGGAGAAGTCGAAGCACGTTCGCCATTTACCATTGGCTTTCTTGACCAGGACCGGATTGGAGACCCACTGAGGGTAGTCGGCTTCGCGAATGAAGTTGTTGTTAAGTACGCGGTCTACCTCTTCCTCGAGTGCCTTGGACCTCTCGGGTCCCAAGAAGCACCATTTCTGCTTGACCGGAGGCATCGTAGGATCTATGCTTAGAAAGTGATAAGCAACAGCGGGGTCGATGCCTTTCATACCAGAGTGAGTCCATGCGAACACATCCAAGTTGGCCTTCAGGAAATCAATAAGATCCTCTTTGACTACGGGGTGGAGTTGCGATCCTACCTTCAACACCCTTGTCGGGTCGTCGAGGTTGACGGGAATATCCTCTATGGATTCGACTGAGGTGGCCCTCTCATATTCGGGCTCTTCGTCTTTCCGTGGGTCGTGGTCATCAGAAAGACAGCAGTAGCGCTTGAGCCAGGGCCTAGATGCCGCTGATTGCTATGTTGAGATGTTCTTTGCGCAAGAAGTTGTGGGCATGGCTTTTCCCTTTTTCTTGTTGTGCGTGTTCTTCCATTCTATTGCATAACACTCTCTGGCGCTCACTTGGTCGTCTTTGACTGTTCCAATCCCATTTTCTATCGGGAATTTCATTACGAGAGACCATGGCGCCATACAAACCCGAAACTCAGTGAGAAAAGGGCGCCCTAGAAAAGCCTTGCAGGGGGAATCGATGTTTATAACCACAAAAGTTAGAATCCGGACTCGGCTCCGGTCCCCTTCGCCCAATTCCATAGGTAGCTCGATAATACCTACGGGGAACGATAGGCCCGTTGAAGCTGTGGATCGTTGTGCGGCATGACTTTAAATTGTTCGTTTCCAATTTCATCTGGTCGTAAGCGGTTTTGAAGATGATGTTGACCGAGCTCCCTGAGTCAATTAATACCTTTCTGATAGAAGTGGCACCGATCTGAGCTGTGATAACTAATGGATCGGTGGTCGGGCTATCCATCCCGGTAGAATCTCTTTTATGGAAAACGATGTCATCCAGCATGGTTTTTTGGAGCTTGGCTGGGGCGGATTCGCTGAGAGCGGAGCAGGCTTCATAAGTAGCATACTTTATGGAACTCACATATTCCTCCATTTTCCGAAAGCTATCGTGTGTGGGGTAAGGTCCACCATATATAGTGTTGATCACAATCCCTCGCTTCGGATTAGATGGACCCGGAGTGGCCTTGGTAGGTGCCGGAGGAGCCAGCGCCAAAGGCAGAAAGTTCGGTTCGGGAGGAAAGGGTTCTTGGACATATTGTTCGAGCCGTTTCTCATAGATAAGCTTCTCGATTACGTCCCTAAGCTGGCTGCACTCGTTGGTGTCATGCATGTACACGTCGTGGTAGCGATAGTACCTCCCGGTGTTCCTCTCGCGGTCAGTTGGTTCTTTGACATGTGGCTTTTCGTACGACAAAGTGTTGCATGTTTCCAAGTAAATTATTTGTAAGTCTTCGTTTAATGGGGTGTAGGTCTCGAAGGCACGGTGAGGGTCAGGTTTTCTATCTCCGCTGGGGTTTGTTCGTTGTTTCGGCCACCCGACCTACCGTTGTTTGGTATTTTTCCTGTAGGGACCTTCCCCCTGTTTGGGTTGAGGGGCTCCCTGACTTGCCTTCCTCCAAGGTTGTTATTTGTGGTGTCCGCTTGGGGGTCGTTGGGACGACTTGTGGTGGAGAGCCGATTCCGTCTTGCCTCCTCTTGGCATAAGTACCGATCCGCCTTCTCATAGAAGCGTCGAGGCTCTTTGGCTGCTTCTGATCGATCCATTCCCCGAACTCTGGACTAGCGAGGATACCTTTTGCTAATTGAAAGAGTACGGTGTGAGGATCCAGATCTTTGACCTCGGCAAGAGCTGTGTTGAATCGAAAAAGGTAGCTTTCGAGCGACTCGGCGGGCCCTCGGTATAGGTTGGACAGAGTGAGAGCATTCGTCGGAGTTGGGATATGAACCATGAATTGCTTAACTAGCTTTGTTGCTAATTGCCCGAAGTTTTTAATGGAATCAAGTGGGAGGTGAGAGAACCAAAGTAAAGCGGTTCCGGATAGGAAGACAAGGAAGCATTTGCATTTGGCTGGGTCATTACCCCGGCTCGAGTCCATTTTCCATTCATATCGATTGAGGAAGGTACAAGGATCGGTAGTGCCATCGTAGAGTGGCATTTGCGGCATGCTAAAGCGCCGTGGCCATTCGGCCTCTTTCAATCTCCTATTTAAGGGGGTTACGCCTAATGTGAGCCTCCCATGAGCCATGTGCGCCCCTTCGCATTTCCCTCATGGTCCTCCGTACCATGTCGGGAAGATAAGTTGGATGGGGATCCGCCATCGGGATTCATGGGTTTTGGCGAGGTTCTGGAGTTCTGTTGCGAGGGCGCCTTCTATGATGGACGTCGGGATCGTCTTCCTCCATGTCCTCGACGTCAACGATTGGGTCTTGGTGCAGATAGTGAGGTGGGGCAAGGTGATGTGGTTCCTGTTCTGAAGGAACGCGGGCCGTTGGAATAGTGGGCCCATCATCCCGATTATCCACCGTCGGGTTGTGTCGAGGAAGAGGTTGGTTTTTAGGACCCAGGTCTGTCATTGATGATCAAGCGAGAGCGGTCTCGGTGTTGTACCCCTTCGTTATATGTGACTACAGTTCGGTCGCCGTTGTCGTTCCCATTGTCGTTGGCTTAGCCATTACCATTACCATTATCAAGGGCATTGGTACGAGCGGCGACATTGTTGATGAGGCTAAACCTCCTTCTTTGATGTGGGCCCCTCGACTCGGAAGAGGAGGTTTCCAAGGCAGTTGGTCTAGGTCGAGCGTTGTTCCAAGCTAGTTGAAGTCGAGCGACGACGTGTTGACTTTCTTGATGTTGTCGCATAAGGTTGATGTTATTCCTTAATGCTTGATTATGCTCGACCGCTGTGTTCTCATATTTCTCATTAAGCACGCGGACTTGAGCTTGTATTGCGGGCGCTTCGAGCAGTTTCATTAGTGGCTGGGATGCCTGTGGGTTGAGGTTATTGGGACGTACCGGCCTCGGCTGCGGCTGAAGAGCCGACCATTGCGTTCTTTGGTCGCTTTGCCACCATAAGCAGACTCGATAGCAGGTTTAGCAAGGAAACTTAAGCTCGTCGGGGGTCGAGATGACAAGGTGCGACAAAAGTGCAAAAACATGATATTAATTCTCAGTGAAAGCATCAAATGTTTATGGCAAAAAATGTCGAAAACACCAAGGATTCCTATTACTAGGAATGGTAGTTATGGTCGCAAGACTATGTAAGAGAAAGCGGTAAATGACACAAAGAATTTATAGTGGTTCGGCCTCGGGAGAGGGCTGCGTCCACTTTGGATAGGCGTTGGAATATTATTAATCACCCAAGAATTACAAAGTAGAGGCATGCTCATGAAATCTCATTACATTCATTATCATAATTGTCATGTGCTAGGTGTTTGAGAAAAAGACTATTTAGTCTTTCTTCCTCAAATGGGAGATGCCATTAATGAGACTCCTGAAGCTCTATGAAGGTCCCAAGTGATGAAAATCCAACCTCTTTGAAGTTTGAAGCTATGGGCTATTAATAAGAGAGGGGTTAGGCAGGATTAGGTAGACGTAGGTAGGAATGGGGGACCACATGCAGAAATTCGCATGCGCCACCTGCACATGCATGAATTTCGAACCTGAGCCTAGGTGCGAAATTTCGCACTTGCTGGGTGTGAAATTTCGCACCCTGCCAGGTGTGAAGTACCCCTATCGTGGTGTGCGAGGACCTTAGGTTTGGGCGCTTGAGGCTTGCGACTCCTTCAGGGTTCGACGCCTTAGTTCGGGAATGTTCTTTGGGCGCTGCGAGGTTCTGAGTGGTGCGGTCCCTTCTTGATCCTGTTCCCTTCGCTCCCAAGTGTCCCTCTTGGCCTTAGCTTCACGTAGTGCGTTGAGTTGAGCGTGTCGGATGTACTTCCGGGAACTGGACCAAAAAGCCTGTTAACCCTACTGGTAAAGAAATCTGGCATAATTACTTAGTGGGATTCTTCCTCGGTCAACCCGTTTCGTACATGACTGTGTTAAATAGTCTAAAGGAGATCTAGAGTCCTAAAGGAGCTGTCAAATTGAAATCGAACAACAAATTGTTTTTCTTTCTCTTTGCTGAAGAGGATAGGTTAAAAATAGTGCACTCAGAACCTATTGTTATAGGAAACAATCTATTTATTGTCAAACAATGGGATGTAAATATTTGAAATGACTGTAGCAAGATTAAAATAGTACTTGTGTGAATCAAACTACTGGATATACATATGTACGCTTGGTCATTATTAGGTATTTCATGGTTAGCATCTAGGGTTGGGAGTTTTCTATGTATGGATGTGTCAGTGAAAGGTTAGATGATTAAAGTATGTTAAATGCATGATTGAAGTGTCCCCAGAAAATGAACCTTCCTGAGCAGTTTAGTGTCCAGCTTCTTGATGGAAATGAGCACTTGTCAAGTTCAATACCTCTGAAAACCATTAATCTATACTCACCGTAAAGTATTTGGTCACTTGGTAGACACTTATAACAAATCAGGTAGCACTACGAAGAAAGGTGTAGTTAGCAGTGATACAAGAGATAAGGTTGTATTAGTGAAAGCGAACAGTGCTCCAACTCCCTTGAAACCTGGTGTTAACTTGGATTATTTAAAGGATGATGTACCCTTAAATAAAAAGAAAAAAGTGTGGAAGAAAGTGATTAATAGAAACATAAAATTTTGGCCAAATAAATCCTTTGGTAGTGTGATTAATAAGAAGGCGGTCTCTAGTGATCCTGAAAATCAAACAGTGGAGAATGACCATGTTAATGCTTTGGCAACTGATGTGGTTAATACACAAGACAAGGATAAGGTTGGAG
The DNA here is from genome assembly GCA_030737875.1 of Allium sativum. Taxonomy (NCBI): domain Eukaryota; kingdom Viridiplantae; phylum Streptophyta; class Magnoliopsida; order Asparagales; family Amaryllidaceae; genus Allium; species Allium sativum. The sequence goes on along the minus strand of CM060911.1, from coordinate 183,905,141 downwards.
TAGATAGCTAGGAGTTCGGTGGATGTGAATTCTGAATTGTAAGTTTCTAACAAGTATGAGGTGCTTGGTGATATTGCCTGTGATGATATAGTCCTTCAACGAAACTGTGATATGCTTGAAGAGGGGGAGTTATGTGACAGTCTTTTTACGTCAGATAAAGGCAAAAGGGTGGATGATGGTTTACTGACAAATAACAATGTTTCTGATTGTTTATATGATGATTTGAGTTTGTCCACTTCTTGTATTGAGAAGTTTGACTCTGGCAAAAAGGTTTCTAAAGACTCCTTGGGCGCTGTCTTGATGCAGCAGGTAAGTTCAGGTGGAAACTCTTCACCGAATATTGATGCCAGTGGTATTCACCACATCAGAAATAGTGCTTCAACTTCAACAAATTTCGAGTTCAAGCCTGGGTTTTTGAATAAATTGTTATCACCTTCAAAGACTGTGAAGGCTGCTAGTTCTCCTTCCAGCGTGACTCCAAAAAGAAAGGACCCTCCTCCTCAAGTTAAACCCACTTGTACTTCCTTTGCCAAGCAAAAGGGTCAAGGCAAGTTTGACCACCCGTATGCCCACTTGGTGCCATACGTAGCATATACATCTCTTCCACCTATCACTATTGGGGATATTGAAAAGTTTAACAACTCCACTCTATCTACGCTTCTTAGGATTGTTACAAGAGGCAACAATCAAATCGCCGAAGGGTCTGCCCTAAAGCGTCGAGTAGATGGGGTTGAACTGTCGAAGCCTTGTCACTGTGTGACTTTATGCAAGTTTACTCAGGTTATGTAGGTTTTGGATATCTGTTTCCTTTCATATTTTCTTGCAGAATGTCTGGGTGTTTTAAAACTTTTTTGTTTTCCTTACTTTCTTGTAGCTAACCTCCATGCGTGGAGTGTTTTATTGTTGTGGCTGATATACAAACTGTATATCACCTGGTATTTCATGTACTTATAATTTTATTAATAATAAAAGTGTTACGGAACACTATAAAAACCGGTCGGCCCTACCAAAACAAAAAAAAACAAAAAAAAACATTTTTGCTTGTAAGCCTATATACTTTAGTTATGAATTGGATTCAGATGAGTCTGCCTATATATTTTAGCTCCTATCATATAATATATAATAAGGTTTGAAGTATGTTTATATATTCTAGTTATAAACACCGACCTAGGTATATTAACAAAACATGAAGTGTTTATGCTTGAAAATTTTCATTTACCTATCCTAATGGTATAAGTATATTTACAAATTAATTTGGAAAGCTATCTTACTATTAAAACATGTTAAACGGGGAAAAATACAATATAATAATATGGTTGAGAAGCTGTAATAATCGTTAATGGCGTCCTCCCTTCCTTCTTCCCCCTTTTCTTTCGAAATACCCTTCTAGATATAGGTCCTTCCTCGCTCTGTTCCTGCTTCGTCTTCATCTCCTCGTCGTACTTCTTTTGCTCCTTCCTCCATTAATCCTTCGCTCAAGCATGCTTGGTCTTCTAATCCTCACTCTGTTCGCTTTGATGTTCCTCGTTCGTCCTATCGGGTCTCATCTTTTCATCCTCCTTCTTCCCAAATCCATATTTCTTCTCGTGTCGATTCTCCCCAATCGGATAATGGTCCAGTTTATGCTCGTCCTCGTCCTCCTCAAGCTCGCTCTTCCTTGATGTCCTCATCTAATCGTTTTACTGTTCTTTTTTATCATCAAGCTGAAATACCATCGAAGTCCTTTGCTCAAGTGGCGGCATCGCCACCACCATCGCCACCCATTCCGCCGCCCAAAAAGAAATTTAAACCACCTCTACCGGAGTTTGTCTCGGTTTATCAAACTGTGAATCAGTTGAAAAAAGAAAAGAGATGTTTGTAATGTGCATGCAAAGGTCACGTGGCAAACGCATGCAGAGACCCAAAAATTTGTTTCAAATGCGGTATGTTTGGTCACTCAGTGCAACGTTGTTCAAGGAAAAACTTTTATGTTGGAAGCTCCTCGTCTTCTGTTAATACAACCAACAGTAATAAAAGTAATTATCGCGCGCGCTGGGTCCCAAAACAAATCAATTACTTTGCAAATGTTGCTTGTCACCCATTGCTTGCCAACCGTCAAGAGAATTACCATGGAAAATCCAATATTAAAAACTCATCTGAGGTTAATTCACTTCATTCTCCATCTCAACCTCCTCACTTTCTATCTCCAAAAAAAAGAATTTTTACAAAGAAGGATTCTTTGAAATGCATTGTCGACAAAACTCTAACAGGAAAATGGAGTATAGAAACTTTACACCAAGCCCTAGAAGTCAACCTTGATTATGATATGTGGCCTATGTCAATCATCACAAATAACTCCTTCTTGGTCCACTGTCCTACTTATGGCAAAAGGGATCATGCATTACTCACTAAAATCCTAACCAAGCCAGGAGCTGCGATTAGTTTAGATGCATGGGAAGAAGAGGTTTATGAACCAGAACCTATATTGGAACGCGAATCATGGGCTGAGGTGGAAGGATTCCCGGAATTTCTAAAGTATAATGATGAAGCTGTAAAGGAAATCCTTAAATCTATGGGTAGAGTCTTAGCAGTTGATGATTGTGACTGGTGTCACTTTGATCATAGAGATTTCTTGGTAAAGTTACAATTTTTCGAAGGAATAGGAGCAAAAAATGAATTTGCAGCCCGATTCAACAACAAAGTGCATATTATCAAAGTTCAGCGCTATAAACATGAACATCCAGGCACAAGACTAGAACTTATCTTTATTGGTAATGACGAGGAGCAAGTGGTTCCATGTATCCACAATTATCAAGATTTGAGTATGGAGAATCGAGTAGATGTTATGATTGAAGAGGCAGTGTTGCTACCTCCATTATCCTCTATTTTTAGGGAGTTAAACAAGAGTCCTAACTTTCCCAACTTCGATGATCAAGAGATGGATTATAATGATCATGATGAAGTGAATTAAGAATTACATGATGATCAGAATTAGAACTTGCACGATGATCAGGATCCACCTCTTAACCAGATAATCCCATACGAAAATGATTTCTCTATGTTACCCATTCAATCTATCCCTTTTGACATTAGCTCTATTCCGCCTCCGCAATCTCCCCATCATCAACCATGGTCAAAAGACAATGATTGGCCTCAATTTCTCTCTCCCATTTTTGTTCGTCATAGTGGGAGACGCAATAATCCTGAAGTAACAGGTAGTTTCCTTACCCCTGTTGTTTTTTCCCCTTCTAATAAACGCTTGAACAGAAAGATATCAAACTGCATGGGAGTGAATTTACATGACACACACTATAAAGCCATGCAGACATTAGAACAAGAGTGTATTAATAGACATCAATGAAAGTTGTCACATGGAATGTACGGGGATTGGGGGACCTTTCAAAATGTCATGCTATTAATCTAGTTTTGTCCCCACTTAAATTAGATATTCTTTTCCTTCAAGAAACCAAACTCTTTGAACCTTCTAATTATCACTTTAGCTTAACTGGTGGCTCCTTTTTGAGGGGATGGACTTATGTTAATGCTATTGAAACTAGAGGTGGTCTTATTACTGCATGGAATGATTCTGTGTGGTCTCTATGCCAAACTTTTCCCTCTCAATCTGCTTTACATGTAGCTCTCAAACACATTGCCTCTAATACTATCTACTTCTTTTCCAATATTTATGGTCCTCGGGACTCTTTTGAAAGAATTGCTCTTTGGGAGCATTGTAAATAGATGGCTAATAGTTTTCTGGGTCCTTGAGTGATAGGGGAGATTTCAACACTGTTAGATACTTTAACAAGAGAAAATCTTGTTCTCTATCATCAGACTCGGATGCTTTCAATTCTTTTATTTTTGATTGTTGTCTCTTTGACCCTCCTATTAGTAATAGATCTTTTACTTGGTCAAATCATAGAATGAACCCTTCTCTCGCTAAACTTGATAGATTTCTGTTTAATGTTGCTTGGGAAGAAATTCATCCCTTATCCTTTGTTTCTGGTCTTGCTTCAATCATCTCTGATCATTGCCCTATTGTTCTTGATTCGGGGTCCCTCTCTAATTCTAAGCATTCATTTAGATTTGAGAGATTTTGGCTACTTGAACCATCTTTTAAGGAGTTCATTCAAACGGCTTAGGATAATCCTATTCAATCTCAATCAGCTATCCATATAGTTGTCCTTAAATTGAGATCTTTGAGAAAACTAATAAAACCATGGGCCAAAACAGTTTGGGGCTCAATTCGTACCCGCATTTCTAATATTCAAGATGCCATTTTAGATCTCAATATCTTAGAAGAATCTCATCCTCTGAATGAAGAGGAATCTAGCTCTTTGAAGAATCTTGAGTCTGAATTGGATAGATTGTTTAAACAAGAAGAAATTGGATGGAAACAGAGATCTAAGGCTAAATGGTTAAAAGAAGGTGATAGAAATTCAGCTTACTTTCATAGAATTGCAAATGGAAGAAGACGTGCTTCCTGCATTCTGGAAATATCTCATGAAAATCAAATTTATTCGAATCCTGATGATATTCTTCTTCTTTTTTCTAAATATTATCGATCCATCCTTGGTTGTTCGTCCTCAGAAATCCCTCTTATTGATTGGCGTTCTCTTTACCCTTCTCTATCAGCTATTTCTATTGACCAACCTTTCTTTGAAAATGAAGTTTGGACTGCTTTAAGTGACATGAATGATGATAAAGCCTCTGGGCCTGATGGGTTTGGGCCTTCTTTCTTTAAATCGTTTTGGGCCATTGTGAAAAATGGTATAATGGCCATGTGCAATGATTTTTATGAAAACCCTAGCCTCATATCTCGTCTCAATTATGCTAATATTGTGCTTCTTCCTAAATTCTCTGGTGCCATCTCTCTTTCTGATTTCCGTCCCATCAGTTTTCACTACAACAAAAACACCATATTACAACTTTAATTTTACAATGGTGGTAAAATCACCGTTGTAATAAATGTTTTTTACAACATTTTTCCAGAAAAGTTGTAATAAACTTATTTTTAACAACTGTGTTATTTTGATAGTTGTAATAAAAGCATATCACAACTTTTATTTTTTGACTGTTGTAATATATGACTACACTACAACAAAAATACCATATTAATAATTAAAAATTCGATAATCAATAAAAATATTAATACTCAATAACTATTGTTTAATAATAATAATAAATAGTTTATTTGAAAATATGTAATAACTAATATTAATAATTCTTTTCGCTATATAATAATTAATAAATAATAATTATGTATTATTTTTAGAAATTAAAAATAAATAAATAAAAATTAGTTTTTAGTAATGAATAATTAATTTTAGTAATCAATAAATAAGAAGTAAGAGTCAATATTAAGAAGTAATAATTAAATAATTACTTTTAAACATTTCAATAAAAATTTCAAGCAACTTATATGATATTCTATTACATTTTTTCATAAAAGAAAAAAGAAAAATCATAAGATTAATAAATAGCTATTATATATTATTTAACTTACCATATTAAATAACTTTCAAAATAGTAATTATTAATATTAAATTACTAATTTATTTTGCCACTTGTAATAAATGTCTAATAATCAATATTACCAATTAACACTACAAAAAAACCCGCAAATAGCGGTAGATTTTAGTAGCGAAAAACACCGTCCCAAATTGGCGATGGATTTCCTGGAATTTTTAAGGGATATTATCTATGATTTTTTATTTCAACTTACTTTAAATTATTACCATTGAGTTTTCATTTCTGACGCTAAAGCATAGCAAATGCAGTGATTTACCGTCATCAGTTTGTAACGAACCAGTTTTCAACGCTTTTTATATATGAGATTTATTTGAATAGATACCTAGGAAATTTATACTTGGTTAAAATTTTGAAATTTAGTCTATTCTAATATGGTTTTGGATTGATTTTTTTTATAAGTGTGAATATTAAATTATCTTTGAATCTAAAATTTGTTTGTTAAATTGTAACGGTATTAATATTTTAAACTAATTGATATTTAATGTAGAGAATTTTTAATTTGGTTTCTCAATTTAAGTTGGGAATTTATTTTATTTTGAATTTTAGTTTTAAAATTTACTTAAGCTTGTATTGAAAATATTAAATAAATTTATATTAGATTTAAATTTGGTTTAATTTTTTTTTTATATATTTTAGATTGTATTTAGAATTATATGCATACACTAGTATTGTTTTATAATATAATAGTGTATAACAGTTGGTAAATATACCTTGGGAAAATAGTGTTTATTTAATTTTACACTTGTAAAACAATTGAAAGAGGCAAAATTCACTTGTCCTTGATTTGGAAAAATGGCTTTCCACGTGCCCCTTTTACTCCTCTTTCTAGCTACCTGTATACGAGAAAAATAGAACCCATTTATTCCCCCTTTTTTATGCCTCGTTCATTTCATTTTTCCCTAATTTTTTTTCCAAATCCCTAAATTAAAAACACCATAAAGCCACCGCCACCCTGAGTGCCATCTCTCTGCCTCCTGCTTGCTGTCAAAATCAAACCCATCACCCTCGGCCTCCGTCAACGTTCACCCTCACCGCGCCTGACTGGAACCACCGCTTCCTTTCCGAAGTCAGCCGCAACAGCCACATCTCAAATCGAAGCACCTGCGCCTCCGCCTGTTCAAGCCACCTTTTCCTTTTTATCCTCGCGCTGCCGTGAGCATGTGACCACCAAAACCCTCTCCTCAGTCGAGTCCAAGCCATCGCTGCTGCTTTATTGTGCCAGAATCGCTGCTGCTTTACTGCGCCAGAATCGCTGCTGCAAACCGTTCGCCGTCTTCGACTCTGCCATCCAAAGCCATCGCGTCGAGCCCACTACTTGCACCGTCTTCCTACCACGTTCAAGGTAAAATTTTCACTCATGATTTTCTTTTAGTTAAAGTTGTTGACCTCAATAGTAAACTGGAATATAGCTGTATATACTTTAGTGTTGAGTTGTATGTCCATACCTTGTATGTTGTACTCATCTGTACTGCCGTGTTCAACAAATTGGTTGTGTCCTAAGCTCTTGGTTCATCCCTTGTACTGCCGTGTTCAACAAATTGGTTGTGTCCTAAGCACCTTTATTCGTAGTTTCAGGAATCTATACTATATTATAATTACTGAGTTTGCATTCCAGCGCTCACATGCATTCTCACAACTTTAAACTCAACCGTCTCCCAATAAATATAATGCAAAAAGGTATTGCGCCTGTCAAACGTATGTCTTTTCCTTCCTTCCACTAAATAATTGAAAAAATCCTTTTTTTCCTGTAGCCTTCTTTCGTTACTTCCTTCCATCTACCCCCATCTACAACCTAGGCCTAAATCGAAGGTCGCTCCACTACTGTGCTCTCTTTTTCGTCACCCTATCAATGGTGACTTAGGGCTACGACTGTTTCCCAAACGCCAATCGATTTGCCCTAAATGCGACAACAAGTCATCGCCTACAGGTGATCTCTCTATTATATTTATACATGGTCCAGTTTTTTCCATTTGTGCCAACTGTTTTTAACTGATTGGTTACTAAAATGAATTTATTTCATTGAGTAGGTCCTCATTATGAAAACTATGATGGATTAGAGTTAATGTTCTATGAATAGTAATACCTTATTTGATGATCATAGTCCACTGAGTTGAATTTTTTCCAGTAATTTCCATGTGGCGGTATCACTGAGTTGCTAGGCTTGAATACAAGAAGTAAATAATAAAAAGAAAACAATAAATTTTGTTTTGTCTGCTGCTTTCATGATGCAATTTTAAATGACAATTAGCAGTTAAAGAAATACCCCTCATTCAGTTCTACTTTAGTTCAATATGTTTCTGATGTTGAATTCAAATAATATGATGATACTCTTAGGTCCTTTTTTGATGGAGTTTCTGTTAGTGTGAGATAATTGAACATTCGAACTCCTATACCATTTAGTTTGTTTACTAAATTTATTGACTGGCTTATTTACTGTGGTGTACTAGAATAATTACTTCATTGGCAATAAATATTGGAACACAAGGAAGAGGACCACATCTATGAACACTATTATACACAGGACGAGTTTGAGTATTTGCATGGACATTGGACTTAACATCATATGTGAATTTATGTTAGGCATTTATTGAATTCTTATTTTCATATGTAAGCCACTTTAATCATTATTTAATTCTTTTAGTTCTCATTTATTTTATTTTGACTGATCATTGTTGGTAATATTATGAAGCAAATAGTGTTACGTTAGATTTTGTGAGGATGGTGCACTGCATGTTGCAATCGCTGCTTGGTTTTTTTATACAACACCCCCCTTTGTTTCGTTCACCATTCTTAAATATGTCTAATTTGATCTTTAGACTTAATTCGTAATGAATATGTTATTGACTGTTGTAGCTTTCATTTCTTTCTTTTGATGTTCTTTTGAATATGTTATTGAAATATTTTTTCACTCTTATATGATTTATTTTATTTTCTCAACTTAAAAAAAATTGCTTTGATGCATCTTTCAGTTCAAAGAAAAAAAATTCGCAAGATAGTATGTATAAAAAGCCTTTAACTAAGTTTCGGGTTTGAATCCTGACAAAACAAGAACTTTTCTTAAAAGAAAAAGAAATGTTAAAAATGGAGTTAAACATGCATGTTTATTTCTTCAAATTGATGTTTCATTCAATTTTTCTTAGTTTATTTTAAATATGTGTCATGCATGTTGGATATTATGAAACGGTGATTTCGCTTCATGTACTTTAGCTTCATTGGGATTATTACATTTTCCATTGTTTTTTCCCTGTTATTTTCTGATCATTTGCTCTGTTATTTAACTCCAGATTTGTTTACTTTATATGTTTAACTTACACATCATTACTTAAAACATCATGCTGCTATTGATGTGGGAATTCTTTTTAGTTACGGATAAGGAAGTGTCATTTTATATAACATTGTATTGAGGGCTTCAAAATTCGGGCTTTACTACCCACTTGAGAGTAGGATAAACTTCATAGTAGATTCCACATTGGGTACATTGAACTTAAAAAGTAGCATTTTATGCTATGCTGTGGATATTAAATTACAAGTTCTGTCGTAAATATTTTAACTTCTGTTTCTTTATTGAATTTTATGGTTGAACGTGTTATATCCAAGTGTTAGAAGCTTGGACTTGGCTTCGATTAGCTATACTAAATGATGGGTGGTTATTCTAATTTAGTCTAAAAAATTGGTTACCATGTTCTTTTTGGTGTAAATAATGAGATTACTACTATAATTTAGAATTTTAAACTCATAGTTAAGCTATCAAAATTTTTGGTCACTTGGTATATATAGTATAAAATCTAGCAACTTATTGCTAAGCAACTTAATGCTATACAACTTATTACACTAAACTAAACTGAGTGTGTTCGCACTGGTGTTTTGTAAAAACCAACTATGAGAATATTGTTTATTTTCTCCTATATTGGTTGACATAAGAATAGGGAATTCCACCACTGGATCAACATTGGTTCTGGAAACACTTTAGAACATTCATTATGTTTTGTAGAGGACAGGTAACATGTCAAAAATGCAATTTCAATTGCCGATAATTTTTGATGAACCGGTATTCATAGAAATATTTAAAAAAAAAATATTTGTTGCACGTTGCAAATATGCTTTATCATTGTTCATTATAACCACCTTGATTGGAATATTCAAAACCCCATTAACGAAGTTATGATTAATCCAGGTAATTTATGAGTTAATACTCTTATCAGTTGAAAATAAATAGTGATATCGGACATCAAAAAATTACCATAGTCCATTGAGCCACTCAAAAGTGTGATCACATATGGTCCTTTTGGGTAGGTTGAGTAAATAAGTACATGCATTATTGAATCCACATTTGTGAATTTCATGTATGTCATTCGAATCGATCTTAGTTTCCATTTTATGGAAGAATTGAATTTCATGTATGTCATTCGAATCGATCTTAGTTTCCATTTTATGCAATAATTGGGCATATTTCACCAACATCGAAATAAATTCAATCCTTTTCTTTTTAAAACAAATCCATTTTATGCAATAATTGGGCGTATTTCACCAACTCCCAATTCTAATTACAAATCCACTTTTGGGCAGTGGTTTTCCTGTGTATTGTTTGAAAAATAAGGCTATGGTTTTTATTTCATGATTATGTTGCAGTATTAACTATATAACAAAGAATGCGCAGTTGCCTCTATTTCAACTGAGGCAGTTGCCTTATTTTCCAACAAGCGTCAACTCCAACTGAGGTAGTTGACCAAACTGCAACTACAACAGTTGCATCAACAGCAACTGAAACTGAAACACCCCACCTCCGTTAAGGTCACTCACAAAGGGAATGCCTTAACTTTGGTAGAGGTTTATAAGTAAAAGTCACAGGTAAACACAAGACAAATATAAATACACATATTTTAAACAGCGGAAACCAAACAGACTTTTATTTCATCAATACATGTTCAAACAAAACATTTCCATAATTGTCTCAAAATACTTCCAACATTACAACCTCATTACTGCCTTACTTATTAAAGAAGCATAAAACATAAATAAAGTAACAAAAATCCCCATAGTGATATCCAAAGCCATAGTCCAAGCAAAAGAGATCCAAACCATACATCTACGGTCTTGAAGCTTGCGAAGAGTCTGACTAAGCCGGGTTGTTTCCTCCCTGTGGACCTGGAGGGGGGGGGGGGGACGAAAGAAAAGAAGACGAAAAGAAAATAGAGTCAGACATAAAGCCTGAGTAAATCTAGTAACTCTTCAGTATGTGAATAGGAAAAAGGGCATGATAGATATAAACTGAAAACAGGAAAGTATCACAAGATAAGGAAATGTAGTTTAGAATCGAATGTACTATCGCACCCATACTATATCTCTGCACCTACTTGAGCTTATTCTAACTGGCACCCCATGCTGAGGGTGAAGTGATCCCCATTTTCTAAACATCGGCTCCTACTCGCATAAACATATGTGTCATACGGCCCCCAAGAACTGTAGATACCTATGCTGGTCCCACCGCGGGGTGTATCAAGACCCATGGTGGCGGCCCCGACACAAACCTTAGAATACATAGGTTATACTACTGGTGCCCCAGTGCCTGTTTGTCTACTCCGGAGTGTGTGCACGCCCGCACCCCGTCAGAACCTACACTGTGCACCCACCGCCATTGTTTTGACCGCTTACAATCAGCCCAGTAATCTTGCCCTACCCTGCCTAGTTTCAGGGTACCATGATACCTAACTTGGGTTACTGCTGAAATGGGTCCCTCGTTACTAGGGTTTTTTAGTCAAACATGTTAAGTGGTTAAGTGTCTGTATTTACCTAACCTCACCCATCAATTCTTGTTAACATGTTGAATTTGGTTAAGTGTTTTTAGTTGACTTAACCTTACCATATGTCTTAGGCTCTTAAAGCACCTGACCACTCACATTAAACAGATATTACTATGGTTACTGGATGTGCCGGTCGGTTCCGGGCAGGTTTACACCGTAGCTCAGTCTAACCTCGGGTCCTTATTGGGCTCAATGCTTAACCACCCACATTGGATAGGTATTATTGTGACTACTGGGCAGCCGGGCGGGTCCGGGCAGGTGCCAAACATACCGTGTTTTCTAAATTTACATATTTTATCACTCCTCAATTTTATATGTAAATGTCATGTCCTTTATTCTTGGGTATAACAATTCATACCGCTTAAATGTCATTGTCGTTGGCATGTGCCAAACATGCCAACATATATTTTTCAAGTTTTACACCCAACGTTATTACCCCCGTTTGTACGTTCACAACATTATAACAAATGTTGGGCTCGACACAATTCAGCCCAACTTTTTAAACGTGAGAAAAAGGGGAAATCAAGAACATGTAATATTTCACAATACATAAAGGTGTGTGGCGCATGAACTTGCAATTTAGCGATTCAACTAACATAAATTATGGGTCATGTGAACTTGCATTCAAATCAGAGCATAACTAAGTAGGTGTCATATAAATGGCATAGTTTAGGCTTATACAAACTTGGGTTTAAACATGTTTAACTTGGCATAATGTCAACAACAAAACTAACATGTTGTATAATCACCAAACTGTCCAATTTTAACAAATAATCATATAGCCTATTTCAACGTGAAACTTGCATAGTTTATGTAACCCAAACGGTACTTAACATAGATCCAATTATACTTGCAAATAAACATAAGAATGTGATCATAGGTTTTGGGTCATGTAGGCATAAAAGGTCTCAAATCTAGAACATGTTTACATAAGCTTTAACTTAGACTTAGGGAATGTATATAGTCCATGCCATTGACATAAACATAAAGGGATCAAATTCTAGTTTTTGCCACAAACTTGCAAGTGCCATTATTTTCATATACAATTGTCCAATAGGCTTGCATCAATCAATTTAGGCCACAAATATCAATACACAAGTCATAACAGAATCATTACAATACACAGAATTTATATCGTACAATAACACAATTCTATTTTCATTTACATCGAATCACGTCACAGTTTTATTCATATTCTGAAATGTCACTATACTTACAACGAATGCAGAATCTTGAATTCTGGATTCTGAGTTATGAAATTGAGGTGCATTCCTTTGAGTAGATTAACGTTGCGTTGATTAATTTGATTAAGCTTTAGTCTTCTTCTTAATTTGATTCGTCTCTAAGCTCCTCTCTCTTGACGGCTACGCTCAATTCCTTCCTGGCAGCATGACGACTCCAATCTTATTTTTTTGTGTGAATTTTAGTTGAGACTTAGGGTGTATATATAGATTTTTAAATTGTTTTGAGCCGTTAGATGAAGACAGAAGGAATCTAGACCATACAAAGTTCAAAAAGCCAATCAAGAGGTGACATGTCAGCCCTAATGACACACCGAGCCATAGAAATTCGAGACAAAGCCAGACCCAGCCAGCCAGGTCAACCAGGTAGGTCGACTGGCAGGTCGACACCCAGGTCGACACTATGGTCGACCTGGGGTGACCAGGTCGACCCTATGGTCGGCCTGGTCCCTGGGCGGGAATTCCCCCCCCCCCTCAGCCCAATTTGAAGTTGCGAATCATATATGCCAAAGATTATTGAAGACGGAGTAAAGTGCAAGGGTTGTCCTGTTTACAGAATAGTGCCTTCGGTTTGTCCAGCCCCAGGACAACTTGTATGGACGAAGGTCTGACAGAGTATATCTTGTAGATCACATAAGTTGATCGTTTCAAACGTATTTACGTTGGTGGCAGAGGAATTCATTTCTCTTAGCTTATACCCGTGGTATTTTTGGGAAAATCAATTTGTGATTTAGAGGGTATGACGATGTGACATTCTAAGTGAATGAAGATGTGGTATGTGAAAAGATAAGCGTAACTTCTAGCCTCACATCCGGTAAATGACAGAAATCGGGCAGGCAGCATGGCTAAGTCGGTCGCACCGAAGTAGGGTGTATAATCACCTATCTAGAGAATATTCATTTGCTTCTTTAATCTATCAATGCTGTCCCATATATATATACGGGAACGGTTGCTGATCTCAACCGTTGGTGATGTACATTCGATACACTCAAGCGAAATGAGTGGTCGGTCATGTGTGGCTGAGTTGCAAGATGTTCTTGTTGAACTCTAGTGTATCGTTCCTAGAGTACATTGATCGGAAGGTGGTTCCATACCTTGTCATAGTTGGAAATCCATTACCCAATACGTGCTTGCGGTTTTGATTGTATACTATATATGTAGAACGTGAGATGAAAGCGTTTCTGCTAGATGATTAATATATTGTGGCTGATAGACATTATTATAATATCAAAAGGTTTTTGATATAAAGATATTTTGGATTCTCATAAGGGAAAAACCCGTTCCGTTATACGGCGTGGTCTTATGAGATATCGTTTACTTGTTCAAACTGTTTTAAACTGTTTTACTCATACCAGTCCCATGACTGACCCGGAGTTTATTTTGTTTTGTTTCCCTAAACTCTTGGGTGCCTAAATTTGTACGGGCAGTCAATTAGTCGGGATTTACAGATATACTTGAAGAGCTGGAGCAGGAGGCTTCAAGATCATATAGCTATAGTTTATTTCCGCTGTGTTGTAAGTGCTGTACTCTGATAAGTGTTATTGTATACATACTGTTTGTATTTCAAAAGTTATATTATATTTTATTCGTTCCGCTGTGAGATTCGTGTTACTCTGATGATGATGTTCTTCTTCTTTTATTCTATTAGTTCTATCTTATCTATCCTCACCTTCTATCTTCTTTCTATTAGTTTCTTGAATTTCCAGTACAATTTGGGGTTGGACTTGTGTTATTTGGTCAGCTCAAATTGGTCCGGATTTTCGGGTCATTACAATTGCATTGAGTGTATGCAACAAGCCGTTAAACCTCTAGGTGTCCCTAGTAGGACGAGTGGTGTCTCGTGAGGGTTTTCAGCCGAAACTACCCACAAAATCCAAATGCAGTATGCTATGATTCTAATGAAACTACATGAATGCAATGGACATATGCAAAATAAAAACAAAAAATGAAAACAAGACTTGTTTAAAGTGGTACAACAAATTAAATTAACAATTTCTAGTCAGTTGATTTTATTTTAGATATCTCAACTTGTCACAAATTTTCAATATAAATCAAGTTTTCAAATGTTAAGTTCCAGTTTGGCCAGTTAGTTCGGTCGACAACATAGTGCAACCATGAAATAAATTCTTAGTTTGCTTGTCATAGTTTGTAAAGTGGTATTCTAATTTCCTTATGTATGGCTAGTCAAGTCAATAAGGTCAAGAAATATTTGGGCATCATCGCTTATTCTCTATCGCTATAAAATTAAAATTTATGATCAAGTACATACACCTAACTCAGAAGACCAAGGTTTACCACCCATGCACTACCTCGCGGACTAACGGAGAGTGGGTAAAGAGCTTGGCGGATTGTGGAGACCGACTTTGACTTTGTCAACAACGTGTCGGTAATCCCTAGGTGTCCAATCTCATAAAATGAGACCAAGATATTCCAACGCTGACTTTGTCAACAACATGTCAGATAGAGCTTGGCGGGTTTGCACACCAATGCTTGATATACAAGCAATTTTGGATACCCTTGGATTACTATTATTATTATTATTGAAAATTTAAGAACAAGAGAGATTACGCGAATTCAGCTTAACACAACTTAGTTTTAAAGATTCGAAAATCCAATATAAGTATTTTAAGTCCTCCACTCAGTAAACAAAGACTACAATTTAGAATAAACTTCATGGTCTTCACCTAAGAATCTCCCTATGTACCAGTTACACTATTATCCCTCAAAATTCAACTTTTCATTATATTTCTTATTTGATCTTAGCTGAGAGAAAAAAATACTATCAACTGATTAACAATCCTTAACTTATTTTGTTGTATCAATCTAAAATGAGTCATGTTTCAAAAAAAAATGGCATGTTACTACAATCTAAAATGCATGATGGTCCTATTTAAATGGCTGAAAATGAAAAGAAAGAAAAAATAATGGAAAAACAAAAATGAATGAAATGCAGACTCCCCACACACTTGGACAAAACAGTGTCCACACTGTAGCACGTTTCCTAAATTTGAATGATAAAACCCATAGATGGATTAGATGCAAAATGATTTGCAGAATGAAATGCAGCCTAACTATATGTAAGAATGGATCATATGTACAATGATATATGTGTTTACGATGCATGCGATGCAAAGAATGCCACCAACTTTCCCCCCCACACTTGGTTCAAGCCCGATGAATTTCATTCCCACTATGTCTAGGCATGTTTTCTAATAAGAAAAGGTTTTGAAAACCATCTCATCTTTATACCCAGATTTATAGTCCAGTAGATAAATGTCCAGGGTCATCCTAACATGAAGTTTTTCAAGCAAGCCGGCATTCCAAAAATAATTCATGTGTTCCACAAATTTATCAGTGTAATTGTTCAAAAATTTGTGATCGTATATAAACTCAGTTACAATCGTGAAATTTAAATTCTGAGTGTTGTTCAAGATTATGTGATCACATTTCTCAATTTGATTCATTGACAACGTATTTTTGACACTGACAACTTCAAATTCCTTGGAAGTTTCCTCATTTGGCAACTCATCCTCATACAATTCAAAAAATTCATGTTCATTAAAATCCTTTTCCAATTCTGTTTTTTCGAAAAATTCAACATTTTCATTTAGTTCAAATTCAAAATTTTCAATTTTTTGGCATCCTGAAAGAGAGAGATCAAAATCTGAGCTTAAATCGTTTTCCTGAAAAGAATCGAAGTCCAAAGCATTTGTTGAACTTTGAACAACTTCATTTAGATCATTATTCTCAATTTCCAAAGTTGTTATCTGAAAATTTTCACTATCAGTAAAGAATGGATTATTTTCTGATTTATCGCTTGTTCGAATTTGATTTTGTTGCTCTCGTTGTTCTTTCAAAGATGCCATTAAACAAAGAAGTTCATCCATCTTTTTATTTAGCCTTTTTTCACTCTCATCAAAATGACATTCTTCAGAATCATTGATTTGAGAGGTCTCATTTTGAATTTCTTGATTCTCAAAATTATAGGCCACATCAATTTCACAATAAATATTATTTCCAATGGTGTAGTTGGTTGAATTTTCATTTTGATATTGGAAATCATCTTGATTGTAAAAATTATGTTCGTAACCAAAACTGTTGAAATTCGAGGGAAAATTGCAATTTTGGTTATTTTCAAGATGTTGATATGGGCTATAATTTTGAAAAATTTGATATTCAACCTCATATTGATGTGAATCAAAGCTATGTTGGGATTCAAAGCTATTTTGATTTGGATGTGGCTCATAATCAAAATTATTGAAATTTGAATTGAAGTCGCAATTTCGATCATTTATATGATTTTGAAAATGTTGGTCAGTTGGAAAATTTTGAAAATTGTTGACATTGGACTCACGAAATTTTGGAAAATTTTGCTTCATGAGTTGTAATTCATAGTCATACTCTTCAAGAGGACATGTATTCCGATTATTATCCCACATTTCTCTCAATGATTTTTTTGAATCAGACATTTTAAAGAAGTCAAGGCAAGACAGAAATTACTCTCACTTCAAAAATAGTATAAAATACTAAGTTGTGCTCTATTAATTAACTGACTCAATTAGAAGGGAGAAGAGGGTCTTATGGCCGTTCACGTATAGTATAAATACTAAGGGATACGACCAATGTATTATGGGCAGTATGTGTAACACCCCACCTCCGCTAGGGTCACTCACAAAGGGAGTGCCCTAGTTTTGGAGAGGTATTATCGAGATAACATCACAGAATTATCACAAGACAGAACATAAATAAATAATTAAGTAAACAGCGGAAGAATTTCTGAGCAAAACAGAACTTCATTTCATTCCAAATTAAACCATGTCTTTTACAAACATTTCAAGTAACCTCATTACAACTGTCTTGTAATAATAGCCAAAGAAGCAGTAATTTAAAAACAGTAAAACAGCTTATTCCCCAAGTGCAGTCAAAAGAAGCAGCCATAGCAAACCGTACATGCTGAGCCAAAGCAAGTGATATCCAAGCTAAGAGCTAGTTATTCCTCCCTGAGAACCTGGGGGGGGGGGAACGAAAGAAAAAGAGGCGAAAGGAAAAGGGTCAGTCATAAAGACTGAGTAAGTTCTAGTGACTTTCAGTGTAAAAACGGTTAAAACAACCTGTCATGTATGAACTGGAACTAGACTTAAGAATAGTGTCAAGGTGAACAAGATAGACTAAGGTGATCAGGATAAGTCAAGACAAGTCAAGTAAAGCATCACATGTTCGAGATCCGTTGCATCGACTTCACTAGTATACTAAGCCCGTGTCACAAGTTAATCACGAAATAAATCCCACGGCCCAATATCATGAAATGACCCTGAAACGGGGTCTGACCCAAGTACGGGGTCCTACGGAGCGATTATCTAGTCGATCGGCTCCCTACAAGGTCTAGCTCGTCAAGTGTCCGTGTCATACGGCTAATCACGAATGTAGTCACCTGTGCTGGGTCCACCTTCGGGTGTATCAGCCCTAAGGTGTCAACCCCTGACACGATTCAAGATGCACAGATAAATCTACGGATACCCAGTGTCTGCCCCGG
This sequence comes from Allium sativum, assembly GCA_030737875.1. Lineage (NCBI taxonomy): Eukaryota > Viridiplantae > Streptophyta > Magnoliopsida > Asparagales > Amaryllidaceae > Allium > Allium sativum. The sequence continues at coordinate 183,887,058 of CM060911.1, read as the reverse complement.
ATACGTGCACGATCGTAGTCCGCCGAACCTACACTGGCATACCCCACTGCCGCCGTTCACCTCTTACAATCAGCCCAGTAATCGTGCCCCCACCCGGCCTAGCCCCAGGGTACCTTGATACATCTAGAGGGTTACTGCTGAAAGGGGTCGTGTCTAGGGTTTCGCCTAATAGATTAGGTCATGTAATTCGTGACCCAACCCGCCTAACAGATTAAGTCATGTAATTCGTGACTCAATCCTTTTCTAGTCTAGTCATGTCAAGATGGTTAAGCATGTCATTTCAGTTCGCGACTTAACCCGCCTACGTGTCATGTCAAGTTGGCTAAGTGTCGTCGTTTTCAAGTTCATGACTTAGCCCTTCAAATCGTGTTCAAGTTGGTTAAGTTGTCTTTTCATGTTCATGACTTAACCCTACTTGGCATTAATTGATTCGTTAATGCACCGAACCACTCACATTGGATCCTGTTGTTCGTAGCCACTGGATTTGCCGGGCGGTTCCGGGCAGGTTTACACTACGAACTCAACCCAACCTCGGGTTTCAAGCGCGATGTGACCAACTACCCACATTGGATCCTATTGTTTGTAGCAACTGGATTTGCCGGGCGGTTCCGGGCAGATTTACACTACAAACTCAACCCAACCTCGAGTTGGCCACTTTCTTGTTTTCTAAAGTCATGCCCATGTTCTTATCAGATTTTGATATCATGTTCATATGTCAACTTCGTGCCCAACTAAGGCATGTTTAAAGTCAAGTTATGGCATGTTCAAGCCAAGTTTTTCGTGCCATATTTCATGTTCTACTTATGCCAAATTTCATAGTTTATGCTTATAATTAATTCAAGTTTTGCCTATTCTACCCAATCGTATCCCCAACGTATATAAACGTACTTCGTTCACAAGTATAAACAGTTCAAGAGATAAAGGGGAATAATACCAAACATGTGATAGGCATATGTGACAGTTATAACATTACTTGCATAATAAACAGGCTATAACATATCACATAGTTGCAATACTAGTATGGTGATAACTTGGCATAGTGATGATTCCAACTTAATTTAACATGATGTTTTCAACTTTGCATCATAGGCATAATAATCATTGCGGCATCATAAAATTTTTATTATAAACATGAAACATTAAAGGCATAGTAATCCTAATGGGCATAGTGGATTCCAATTTAGCATTTTTAACATAATGATTCTCATAGACATAATAATTCCAATTTATCATAATGATTCTCATCTAATATTATAAACATAATGGTTCCAACTTAGCATTATTAACATAATGATTCTCAACTAACATGATAGACATAATGATCCCAATTTAGCGTTTTTAACATAATTAACATGATAGACATAATGATTCCAATTTAGCGTTTTTAACATAATTAACATGATAGACATAATGATTCCAACTTAGCGTTTTTAACATATCTAACATTATAACAATTTCAACTTTTCATCATAGCCTAGCAATACCCTATTTTTCATAAATCATGATGGGTATAATAACACCACAGGCATAATTCCATCAATATTCATAGCCATGGTCTAATTAGCATCATAGGCATGGTTTAATCAACATAAATATTTCAATAAACATAGCGATTTCATGGACATGTATTAGTCCAACTTGCCAAACAATTAAGCCCAAGTGATTCATAACAACATCAAAATCATGACAAGTTTAACTTGCAACGTTGCCATAGCAATATCCCCAAATTATAATTCAACGATAAATAATATAAACAATGGATTAGCAATAGTTCATAAATTCGGTTTCAATTCATCGCATGTCCATATTGTTTTAGCGTTTTTGCCTAAAAAGTAACATAGAACTTACAATATGAAGCAATTAAAAATCCCAAATCAATTAGTCTCGAATTCGTTGTCTAAAGCGTCGTAGTTGTTGTAGCTTCTAGTTGTAGCCTTCAAGAATCGTCCTCCATCTTCTATAATTTTATTCTTTATATTTTTAATTCAGAGCTCTAGGTTTAATGGCGGCGGCCTGAGGCTAAAATGAAATAGTATGATTTAGGCTAGGTCTTAGGTCCTTTTTATAATGTTTGTGAGTTGTTTTAGACCGTCGATGGAGCTTGATTCAACAATAGCCGTTCAGTCAGGATAGAGTTATCCTATTGACTCAGCCATGAGTCAGAAACGACTCAGCATTGACTCAGCGATGAGTCAGAAATGACTCAGCGTATTAAATGTTCACCAATTCAAACGTAAATACGTATTTAATAGATACATTTCCCCCTTTACCGTATTAATTACCCATATATAAATATTTATTTATATATGAATAAATATTTTCTTACCTTTAATTTGTTATAATTAAAAATTGGAGAAGGCCAAAAAAAGAAGAAAAAAAAACATCCTTGACAACCAAAAATGCGCAACGTACGCTACATGATGTGTACACGTCATATATATATATATATATATATGTGTATATGTATATATATATTATATATATATTCATTTTTTTTTTCTCTATCTTCCCAATTACCCATTTTCACACTAAACCACTTTTTGAACTGCGTTCACACTAGGCTATTTTAAGCCATTCCCCTAAAACAAAAATAGGGCGCTGGCGGGGATCGAACTCTGTACCTCTTGTATGCAAGTCATGTGTTCCAACCAAATGAGCTACTAAGTCTTTTGCTTACAAACCCTAGAACAATGCTAAACATTATTCGTTTCCCATTCTTTTTTTTTCATGTTTTGCTGCGATATTTAAATTAAAGATATCTTCTTCACACGTTATCTGTTTTGCGTAAACTCGGACTCTATCTTAAGCAGAATTTCGAGGCGAATGCAATGGCGTAACCCGTTTCCCTTAATTCTTCGATTTGAAATTAATTATACTTTAATTTGTGAATCTCACTGTTATAGAATACACGGTGTGTTACATTCTCTCCCACTTAAAAGGATTTCGTCCCCGAAATCTTCAAGTTAGGAGGAATGTATATCCTAACATCCAAACATCCATCTACTCATCCATCAAACACGAGTATCCATTGTCCTTAAAAGACTTCTAATGCTTTATGATCATATGCGAAGTGTGTGTATATGTTCCTTAGCTAATGCTAATGATCAGGCCTGATTGATCTTCTAAATGCAAAATATGTTTAGTGAAATGAATCCAATATGTATGCAAATTTTTCCTACTATAATTCACAATTTCTACATGAGTGCTCAAACATTCAATCATATGCAACAACCAAATGATAGCACAACCAAGTTTCCAAAATAAACACTCATGCATATGCAATATGTAAATGTGCCTGAGCCGATCTAGTGCCTAATGTGTATTCATGCATCCACGAGCAACCACTTGCGACCACTTGCAACCATTTCGCAATCATAACATGTTTCAATTACATGTTTACATCCAAAAAGATTCTACCTATGGTTCTCAAGATAGGATCAAAGAGATAACAAAACAAACATGGATAGCAAGAGAAATGTATGTAAACCTATAGGAAAAATAGATCTAGAATGTACCCTAAAAAGAAATGGGTATAGCGCGCTTAGCTTTTCTTAAATTTCCCAAGTTGCATCTTCTAGGGCTTCACCCCACTGTATTTTAACTAGCTTGACTTCTTGATTCCTTAGCTCCTAGATCTCCGTTCCTAAGACACGAATCAGAACTCGCCTCAATGTTTCCACTTTTACGCCTTCAAGGATGCTTGGCTCAATCACTCCGGAAGACTCATCCGCCTTATCTTTATCCTTATCACTCATACCTATCCTATATAACATGTTAACAAGCCTCACGAAAACTATCTCCATCATACGGGAAAACCCTCTACGAAGCTAGAAAGAAGATTAGCCGCAGGTAAAGCTACAGTGACTACAGATGGAGAAAAGAAAGGGAAAGAGATTCAAACAAGGAAACAAAGGATAGTGCTAATGACTTTTGGGGAATAGCCTTTAAAAACTTTTTCTTGGAAAATGCTTCTTTGTAAATGGTTTTGAAAAAAAATTCAAAAGGTTTTCAAAACTTTTGCCCAGTCTTGGTAACCTTCTGCTCTGATACCAAGTGTAACACCCCACCTCCGCTAGGGTCACTCACAAAGGGAATGCCCTAGTTTTGGAGAGGTATTATCGAGATAACATCACAGAATTATCACAAGACAGAACATAAATAAATAATTAAGTAAACAGCGGAAGAATTTCTGAGCAAAACAGAACTTCATTTCATTCCAAATTAAACCATGTCTTTTACAAACATTTCAAGTAACCTCATTACAACTGTCTTGTAATAATAGCCAAAGAAGCAGTAATTTAAAAACAGTAAAACAGCTTATTCCCCAAGTGCAGTCAAAAGAAGCAGCCATAGCAAACCGTACATGCTGAGCCAAAGCAAGTGATATCCAAGCTAAGAGCTAGTTATTCCTCCCTGAGAACCTGGGGGGGGGAACGAAAGAAAAAGAGGCGAAAGGAAAAGGGTCAGTCATAAAGACTGAGTAAGTTCTAGTGACTTTCAGTGTAAAAACGGTTAAAACAACCTGTCATGTATGAACTGGAACTAGACTTAAGAATAGTGTCAAGGTGAACAAGATAGACTAAGGTGATCAGGATAAGTCAAGACAAGTCAAGTAAAGCATCACATGTTCGAGATCCGTTGCATCGACTTCACTAGTATACTAAGCCCGTGTCACAAGTTAATCACGAAATAAATCCCACGGCCCAATATCATGAAATGACCCTGAAACGGGGTCTGACCCAAGTACGGGGTCCTACGGAGCGATTATCTAGTCGATCGGCTCCCTACAAGTTCTAGCTCGTCAAGTGTCCGTGTCATACGGCTAATCACGAATGTAGTCACCTGTGCTGGGTCCACCTTCGGGTGTATCAGCCCTAAGGTGTCAACCCCTGACACGATTCAAGATGCACAGATAAATCTACGGATACCCAGTGTCTGCCCTGGATACGTGCACGATCGTAGTCCGCCGAACCTACACTGGCATACCCCACTGCCGCCGTTCACCTCTTACAATCAGCCCAGTAATCGTGCCCCCACCCGGCCTAGCCCCAGGGTACCTTGATACATCTAGAGGGTTACTGCTGAAAGGGGTCGTGTCTAGGGTTTCGCCTAATAGATTAGGTCATGTAATTCGTGACCCAACCCGCCTAACAGATTAAGTCATGTAATTCGTGACTCAATCCTTTTCTAGTCTAGTCATGTCAAGATGGTTAAGCATGTCATTTCAGTTCGCGACTTAACCCGCCTACGTGTCATGTCAAGTTGGCTAAGTGTCGTCGTTTTCAAGTTCATGACTTAGCCCTTCAAATCGTGTTCAAGTTGGTTAAGTTGTCTTTTCATGTTCATGACTTAACCCTACTTGGCATTAATTGATTCGTTAATGCACCGAACCACTCACATTGGATCCTGTTGTTCGTAGCCACTGGATTTGCCGGGCGGTTCCGGGCAGGTTTACACTACGAACTCAACCCAACCTCGGGTTTCAAGCGCGATGTGACCAACTACCCACATTGGATCCTATTGTTTGTAGCAACTGGATTTGCCGGGCGGTTCCGGGCAGATTTACACTACAAACTCAACCCAACCTCGAGTTGGCCACTTTCTTGTTTTCTAAAGTCATGCCCATGTTCTTATCAGATTTTGATATCATGTTCATATGTCAACTTCGTGCCCAACTAAGGCATGTTTAAAGTCAAGTTATGGCATGTTCAAGCCAAGTTTTTCGTGCCATATTTCATGTTCTACTTATGCCAAATTTCATAGTTTATGCTTATAATTAATTCAAGTTTTGCCTATTCTACCCAATCGTATCCCCAACGTATATAAACGTACTTCGTTCACAAGTATAAACAGTTCAAGAGATAAAGGGGAATAATACCAAACATGTGATAGGCATATGTGACAGTTATAACATTACTTGCATAATAAACAGGCTATAACATATCACATAGTTGCAATACTAGTATGGTGATAACTTGGCATAGTGATGATTCCAACTTAATTTAACATGATGTTTTCAACTTTGCATCATAGGCATAATAATCATTGCGGCATCATAAAAATTTTATTATAAACATGAAACATTAAAGGCATAGTAATCCTAATGGGCATAGTGGATTCCAATTTAGCATTTTTAACATAATGATTCTCATAGACATAATAATTCCAATTTATCATAATGATTCTCATCTAATATTATAAACATAATGGTTCCAACTTAGCATTATTAACATAATGATTCTCAACTAACATGATAGACATAATGATCCCAATTTAGCGTTTTTAACATAATTAACATGATAGACATAATGATTCCAATTTAGCGTTTTTAACATAATTAACATGATAGACATAATGATTCCAACTTAGCGTTTTTAACATATCTAACATTATAACAATTTCAACTTTTCATCATAGCCTAGCAATACCCTATTTTTCATAAATCATGATGGGTATAATAACACCACAGGCATAATTCCATCAATATTCATAGCCATGGTCTAATTAGCATCATAGGCATGGTTTAATCAACATAAATATTTCAATAAACATAGCGATTTCATGGACATGTATTAGTCCAACTTGCCAAACAATTAAGCCCAAGTGATTCATAACAACATCAAAATCATGACAAGTTTAACTTGCAACGTTGCCATAGCAATATCCCCAAATTATAATTCAACGATAAATAATATAAACAATGGATTAGCAATAGTTCATAAATTCGGTTTCAATTCATCGCATGTCCATATTGTTTTAGCGTTTTTGCCTAAAAAGTAACATAGAACTTACAATATGAAGCAATTAAAAATCCCAAATCAATTAGTCTCGAATTCGTTGTCTAAAGCGTCGTAGTTGTTGTAGCTTCTAGTTGTAGCCTTCAAGAATCGTCCTCCATCTTCTATAATTTTATTCTTTATATTTTTAATTCAGAGCTCTAGGTTTAATGGCGGCGGCCTGAGGCTAAAATGAAATAGTATGATTTAGGCTAGGTCTTAGGTCCTTTTTATAATGTTTGTGAGTTGTTTTAGACCGTCGATGGAGCTTGATTCAACAATAGTCGTTCAGTCAGGATAGAGTTATCCTATTGACTCAGCCATGAGTCAGAAACGACTCAGCATTGACTCAGCGATGAGTCAGAAATGACTCAGCGTATTAAATGTTCACCAATTCAAACGTAAATACGTATTTAATAGATACATTTTCCCCTTTACCGTATTAATTACCCATATATAAATATTTATTTATATATGAATAAATATTTTCTTACCTTTAATTTGTTATAATTAAAAATTGGAGAAGGCCAAAAAAAGAAGAAAAAAAAACATCCTTGACAACCAAAAATGCGCAACGTACGCTACATGATGTGTACACGTCATATATATATATATATATATATATATATATGCGTATATGTATATATATATTATATATATATTCATTTTTTTTTCTCTATCTTCCCAATTACCCATTTTCACACTAAACCACTTTTTGAACTGCGTTCACACTAGGCTATTTTAAGCCATTCCCCTAAAACAAAAATAGGGCGCTGGCGGGGATCGAACTCTGTACCTCTTGTATGCAAGTCATGTGTTCCAACCAAATGAGCTACTAAGTCTTTTGCTTACAAACCCTAGAACAATGCTAAACATTATTCGTTTCCCATTCTTTTTTTTTCATGTTTTGCTGCGATATTTAAATTAAAGATATCTTCTTCACACGTTATCTGTTTTGCGTAAACTCGGACTCTATCTTAAGCAGAATTTCGAGGCGAATGCAATGGCGTAACCCGTTTCCCTTAATTCTTCGATTTGAAATTAATTATACTTTAATTTGTGAATCTCACTGTTATAGAATACACGGTGTGTTACATTCTCCCCCACTTAAAAGGATTTCGTCCCCGAAATCTTCAAGTTAGGAGGAATGTATATCCTAACATCCAAACATCCATCTACTCATCCATCAAACACGAGTATCCATTGTCCTTAAAAGACTTCTAATGCTTTATGATCATATGCGAAGTGTGTGTATATGTTCCTTAGCTAATGCTAATGATCAGGCCTGATTGATCTTCTAAATGCAAAATATGTTTAGTGAAATGAATCCAATATGTATGCAAATTTTTCCTACTATAATTCACAATTTCTACATGAGTGCTCAAACATTCAATCATATGCAACAACCAAATGATAGCACAACCAAGTTTCCAAAATAAACACTCATGCATATGCAATATGTAAATGTGCCTGAGCCGATCTAGTGCCTAATGTGTATTCATGCATCCACGAGCAACCACTTGCGACCACTTGCAACCATTTCGCAATCATAACATGTTTCAATTACATGTTTACATCCAAAAAGATTCTACCTATGGTTCTCAAGATAGGATCAAAGAGATAACAAAACAAACATGGATAGCAAGAGAAATGTATGTAAACCTATAGGAAAAATAGATCTAGAATGTACCCTAAAAAGAAATGGGTATAGCGCGCTTAGCTTTTCTTAAATTTCCCAAGTTGCATCTTCTAGGGCTTCACCCCACTGTATTTTAACTAGCTTGACTTCTTGATTCCTTAGCTCCTAGATCTCCGTTCCTAAGACACGAATCAGAACTCGCCTCAATGTTTCCACTTTTACGCCTTCAAGGATGCTTGGCTCAATCACTCCGGAAGACTCATCCGCCTTATCTTTATCCTTATCACTCATACCTATCCTATATAACATGTTAACAAGCCTCACGAAAACTATCTCCATCATACGGGAAAACCCTCTACGAAGCTAGAAAGAAGATTAGCCGCAGGTAAAGCTACAGTGACTACAGATGGAGAAAAGAAAGGGAAAGAGATTCAAACAAGGAAACAAAGGATAGTGCTAATGACTTTTGGGGAATAGCCTTTAAAAACTTTTTCTTGGAAAATGCTTCTTTGTAAATGGTTTTGAAAAAAAATTCAAAAGGTTTTCAAAACTTTTGCCCAGTCTTGGTAACCTTCTGCTCTGATACCAAGTGTAACACCCCACCTCCGCTAGGGTCACTCACAAAGGGAATGCCCTAGTTTTGGAGAGGTATTATCGAGATAACATCACAGAATTATCACAAGACAGAACATAAATAAATAATTAAGTAAACAGCGGAAGAATTTCTGAGCAAAACAGAACTTCATTTCATTCCAAATTAAACCATGTCTTTTACAAACATTTCAAGTAACCTCATTACAACTGTCTTGTAATAATAGCCAAAGAAGCAGTAATTTAAAAACAGTAAAACAGCTTATTCCCCAAGTGCAGTCAAAAGAAGCAGCCATAGCAAACCGTACATGCTGAGCCAAAGCAAGTGATATCCAAGCTAAGAGCTAGTTATTCCTCCCTGAGAACCTGGGGGGGGGGGAACGAAAGAAAAAGAGGCGAAAGGAAAAGGGTCAGTCATAAAGACTGAGTAAGTTCTAGTGACTTTCAGTGTAAAAACGGTTAAAACAACCTGTCATGTATGAACTGGAACTAGACTTAAGAATAGTGTCAAGGTGAACAAGATAGACTAAGGTGATCAGGATAAGTCAAGACAAGTCAAGTAAAGCATCACATGTTCGAGATCCGTTGCATCGACTTCACTAGTATACTAAGCCCGTGTCACAAGTTAATCACGAAATAAATCCCACGGCCCAATATCATGAAATGACCCTGAAACGGGGTCTGACCCAAGTACGGGGTCCTACGGAGCGATTATCTAGTCGATCGGCTCCCTACAAGTTCTAGCTCGTCAAGTGTCCGTGTCATACGGCTAATCACGAATGTAGTCACCTGTGCTGGGTCCACCTTCGGGTGTATCAGCCCTAAGGTGTCAACCCCTGACACGATTCAAGATGCACAGATAAATCTACGGATACCCAGTGTCTGCCCTGGATACGTGCACGATCGTAGTCCGCCGAACCTACACTGGCATACCCCACTGCCGCCGTTCACCTCTTACAATCAGCCCAGTAATCGTGCCCCCACCCGGCCTAGCCCCAGGGTACCTTGATACATCTAGAGGGTTACTGCTGAAAGGGGTCGTGTCTAGGGTTTCGCCTAATAGATTAGGTCATGTAATTCGTGACCCAACCCGCCTAACAGATTAAGTCATGTAATTCGTGACTCAATCCTTTTCTAGTCTAGTCATGTCAAGATGGTTAAGCATGTCATTTCAGTTCGCGACTTAACCCGCCTACGTGTCATGTCAAGTTGGCTAAGTGTCGTCGTTTTCAAGTTCATGACTTAGCCCTTCAAATCGTGTTCAAGTTGGTTAAGTTGTCTTTTCATGTTCATGACTTAACCCTACTTGGCATTAATTGATTCGTTAATGCACCGAACCACTCACATTGGATCCTGTTGTTCGTAGCCACTGGATTTGCCGGGCGGTTCCGGGCAGGTTTACACTACGAACTCAACCCAACCTCGGGTTTCAAGCGCGATGTGACCAACTACCCACATTGGATCCTATTGTTTGTAGCAACTGGATTTGCCGGGCGGTTCCGGGCAGATTTACACTACAAACTCAACCCAACCTCGAGTTGGCCACTTTCTTGTTTTCTAAAGTCATGCCCATGTTCTTATCAGATTTTGATATCATGTTCATATGTCAACTTCGTGCCCAACTAAGGCATGTTTAAAGTCAAGTTATGGCATGTTCAAGCCAAGTTTTTCGTGCCATATTTCATGTTCTACTTATGCCAAATTTCATAGTTTATGCTTATAATTAATTCAAGTTTTGCCTATTCTACCCAATCGTATCCCCAACGTATATAAACGTACTTCGTTCACAAGTATAAACAGTTCAAGAGATAAAGGGGAATAATACCAAACATGTGATAGGCATATGTGACAGTTATAACATTACTTGCATAATAAACAGGCTATAACATATCACATAGTTGCAATACTAGTATGGTGATAACTTGGCATAGTGATGATTCCAACTTAATTTAACATGATGTTTTCAACTTTGCATCATAGGCATAATAATCATTGCGGCATCATAAAAATTTTATTATAAACATGAAACATTAAAGGCATAGTAATCCTAATGGGCATAGTGGATTCCAATTTAGCATTTTTAACATAATGATTCTCATAGACATAATAATTCCAATTTATCATAATGATTCTCATCTAATATTATAAACATAATGGTTCCAACTTAGCATTATTAACATAATGATTCTCAACTAACATGATAGACATAATGATCCCAATTTAGCGTTTTTAACATAATTAACATGATAGACATAATGATTCCAATTTAGCGTTTTTAACATAATTAACATGATAGACATAATGATTCCAACTTAGCGTTTTTAACATATCTAACATTATAACAATTTCAACTTTTCATCATAGCCTAGCAATACCCTATTTTTCATAAATCATGATGGGTATAATAACACCACAGGCATAATTCCATCAATATTCATAGCCATGGTCTAATTAGCATCATAGGCATGGTTTAATCAACATAAATATTTCAATAAACATAGCGATTTCATGGACATGTATTAGTCCAACTTGCCAAACAATTAAGCCCAAGTGATTCATAACAACATCAAAATCATGACAAGTTTAACTTGCAACGTTGCCATAGCAATATCCCCAAATTATAATTCAACGATAAATAATATAAACAATGGATTAGCAATAGTTCATAAATTCGGTTTCAATTCATCGCATGTCCATATTGTTTTAGCGTTTTTGCCTAAAAAGTAACATAGAACTTACAATATGAAGCAATTAAAAATCCCAAATCAATTAGTCTCGAATTCGTTGTCTAAAGCGTCGTAGTTGTTGTAGCTTCTAGTTGTAGCCTTCAAGAATCGTCCTCCATCTTCTATAATTTTATTCTTTATATTTTTAATTCAGAGCTCTAGGTTTAATGGCGGCGGCCTGAGGCTAAAATGAAATAGTATGATTTAGGCTAGGTCTTAGGTCCTTTTTATAATGTTTGTGAGTTGTTTTAGACCGTCGATGGAGCTTGATTCAACAATAGCCGTTCAGTCAGGATAGAGTTATCCTATTGACTCAGCCATGAGTCAGAAACGACTCAGCATTGACTCAGCGATGAGTCAGAAATGACTCAGCGTATTAAATGTTCACCAATTCAAACGTAAATACGTATTTAATAGATACATTTTCCCCTTTACCGTATTAATTACCCATATATAAATATTTATTTATATATGAATAAATATTTTCTTACCTTTAATTTGTTATAATTAAAAATTGGAGAAGGCCAAAAAAAGAAGAAAAAAAAACATCCTTGACAACCAAAAATGCGCAACGTACGCTACATGATGTGTACACGTCATATATATATATATATATATATATATATATATATATGCGTATATGTATATATATATATTCATTTTTTTTCTCTATCTTCCCAATTACCCATTTTCACACTAAACCTCTTTTTGAACTGCGTTCACACTAGGCTATTTTAAGCCATTCCCCTAAAACAAAAATAGGGCGCTGGCGGGGATCGAACTCTGTACCTCTTGTATGCAAGTCATGTGTTCCAACCAAATGAGCTACTAAGTCTTTTGCTTACAAACCCTAGAACAATGCTAAACATTATTCGTTTCCCATTCTTCATCTTTTTTTTCATGTTTTGCTGCGATATTTAAATTAAATATATCTTCTTCACACGTTATCTGTTTTGCGTAAACTCGGACTCTATCTTAAGCAGAATTTCGAGGCGAATGCAATGGCGTAACCCGTTTCCCTTAATTCTTCGATTTGAAATTAATTATACTTTAATTTGTGAATCTCACTGTTATAGAATACACGGGGTGTTACAGTATGCAACCTCTTTTGCTAGAAGTTCAAAAAAATTGAACTAATATATATCCGCGATCCAATTATACGAGACAGTCAACTTCACAAAGCACCACTTTTCAACTATATTATTTTGAAATATCTAATCAGATTTTATTGTTGAGAAACAATGAGAATGATGACAGTAGATATGGAAATTTCAACTCACAACAATCAGACAGAATAATTGCAGAAATTAAAAATTGTACATAACAAGCCGCTGCCCCTGCAGAATATTTTTACAAGCAACGTCTATATTTTTTTCTTTGCAGCGGAGCACCTGTAGAGTTCAAAAATTATTACAGTGGGGCATGGCTGTCCATCCAGAAAAAATGAGTAGCGTCAATGATTGAAATCTCACTATTTGCAATTTCTTTTGATTTCTGAATTCTTGATTTGTTGTTTGAATTCCTTTTGCTTTGGCCTTGAATCCTCTTCTTCTTTTTTTCTTTTTTTTAACAGAAAAGAAACAAACTAAAAGAAAAGAGGAAAAAAATTACAAGAAGAAAAGAAACTAACTCAACTAGTGTAAAAAAACTAAACTCAAAATAAATTAATAAAGTTAATAAACAAAGCTTGACTCAACAAGACCAAAAGCAAAAATAAGCTCAACAAAAATGATGATAATGAAAACCGGCTCACAACAAATCTGTACAACTCAAAAATGGCAACCAACTTCACAAATATGCCGCTCAACCAAAAATCTTGACCCTTTCTATATTTATTCAAATCAACCCACGCTAAAAGATGGAACCAATCAATTGCTCAAAATAATTGAAGTCACCACATCTAGTTTCTCCACTTTACACGCCTTAATAAAAGGATACAAATCACCCACCAATCAACAAAAATCAAGTTGACCTCTTTCCTTTCCTTCTTTTTTTCTGTGGAAATGAAAACCAGCTTATTGAAAACGAGCAAGCTAATCCAACCAATTTAGGAGCACACCATAGTTAAACATACACCACCAGAACTAGTTGAATAAATAGATGAAAGCACTCAACAGACCGCAATTACACCGCAAAAAAAAAGGAAATCTCGCCCTTTTTTTTCTTTTTTCTTTTTTTGTTTATTTTTGGAATCAAATCAAATAAAATAAATGAACTCAAAAAGAATCAGTACACACCCAAACAATCCGCATAAACCACGCTCAAATTTTAACGCACCCCTTCTTCTTTGTTTCAAATTGAGTTTGCGAATTAGGTATTTGATGGAGGGCGTGGGCTGCTGAGATTTGAATTTATGGTTTGTTTGTGAAGGGATGAAAGGGGATGGTGAGAGATGGGTCTTTGATAGAAACGTGTGGTGATGAGATTTGGGTATTAGGGTGATTGGAGATTGTTTTGCTTGCTGAGTTTGTGGGTGGATGAAGATGGATGGAAAGGGAGGATGATGAAGAATGGATGGGTTTCTTGTCTATGTGAGGATGATGGGTGATGAAGGCAGTGGTGGAGGAAGTTTGTTCGATTGAACTTTATATTGCAGATGTATATTGAAGGATTGGTGATGGAGAAATATGAAGAATAAAAGCCTAAGAAAGAATGAAATAGGGAATATATGAAGAGAGAAAAGGAAAGAAATTAAAGCACTGGAAATGTACAACAAGGAAAGAAAATCTAATCCAAAGAAAAATTTATTTTATTTTTATTATTGTAGAAAGAGAATAAGAAAGAAACAAATGAAAAGAAAAAATGGAAAGAGAGATTAGAGGAAGTGAGAGAGAGTTGTAATAGGAAAACAATTAGTAATAAAAAAATCGCAGTTTTTTTTTAATTTGAAAAAAAAAGAAAAAAAAGTGTGTAGAAAGGGAAGAAATTAATAAATAAAAGAAGGGAAAGAAGTTATTGAAAACGAGAAAGAAGGTTGCAAGGAAATAAATAAATAAAAGTAAGTTTTTTTTAAAGTAAATTTGAACAAAAAGAAAGGGAAAGAAATGAATGGGAAAAAAAGGAAACAAAATGGAAAGGAGGAAAGAAATAAGGAAGATATGAGAAAAAAATTGTAAAAAGAGAAAGAAATAAACAATGAAAATGAAAGGAAAATCAAGGAAAACTAGGAAGATTTTTTTCTTTCTTATTTAGAAGATTACAGTATCAGCAAATAATACCAAATCAACTAATCGAGATTTATATATATATATATATATATATATATATATATATATATATACAAGTAAACAAAAGGGAACAAAATAAAAATAAAACTAACACGAATCAGAAATTAAATAAATAATAAAATTTAATCGTTACCTCCCCGGCAACGGCGCCGAAAACTTGTTCGTCGCTTTCCTATGAATTAGAAAAGCGCGAATTTTAAATTAAATACTGCAAGCGTACAGATGTGTAGTATGCAGGTCGAACACAGGGAGGATAAATTAAATTTTGTTATTTATATATTCCTTGGGCGAGTTAGACAAAATTGGAGGGTGATTAAAATTGAAATTGCAACTTGGTTCAAAACAAAACTAATTGAATCAACGACCAAATTACAATTATCAATAAAATAAATTAAAACTGCGATTGAATTCACAACAGATTCGAATCTAATCGAATCTATAATCAATTCAATGATTAGGAAATAAACAGATTGCTGGAAATAGACTTGCAAAATAGAAATAAATTAACAGGAAAATAAAATTGCAATAACAACTGTGTTCTAGCAAATCTAATTAACTAGACAACATGTAACACCCCGTAATTTTATAACATTAAAATTCACAAATTAAAGTATACTTAATTTTTAGAAAAGAATTAAGTGAAATGAGTTGCGTAGAGAAATATATATACTGATATATATATATATATATATAAATTAAAAAAATAAATAAATAAATATGCGAAAAAGTTCAAAACAGCGAATTGGGAGGGGAAATAACCGAACCGGCCCATTTTTGAGGTCGACCCGAGCTCCGCTGGGTCGACTAGGGGTTAATCCAGGGTGTTTGGCTGTCAACCCGTGGGCCGATTCGCTCAAATGAAGATTTTGCATTTGATTGGTTCTCATGGTTCAGGGTTAATCTAATGGTCCTAAATAACTTCCTACACCTATAAATACATCCTAATGCTAACCCTAAACCTAATTAAAATAGAATAGTTACCGTCGCCATGGAAATCAATGGAACCGCCGCCAACTAAAAAAGAAGAAAAGCAAATTCAATTCTAATTCTCTCAAACCTAAAGCAAAGCAAAACTCTCTCTTTTCTTCTCTAAATTGTGAGTATGATGATCTTAACAAGATTATTATCATTTTAATTAGGTTGAGTTATGAATGGATTATGAGTAGATGATGTGAATTATCATATATGTTGTTGTAAACCCCTTTTGCTATCATGTATATGGTAAATCCAATGTTATGTGATGATGATATCTTATATGTTGTAAATCATGCTATGATGATGTTATGTATGTTGAAAGTTTCTATGCTAAGTTGTGATGAATCATACATGTTAAAAAGGCCATGATGTTACCATCTATGCTAGTTAGTTCATATTAATTAAATCATCATGTTTGGGTTATGTTGATCTATATGACAAGTCACATATGCAAGTTAGATTGATTAGAAAAGTTATGAACATATGCCAAGACATCTATTATGACATCTAGAATTATGCTATGACATATGTGATATCCTATGCTAGTTCACACCATCATTATGTTGCCTAAAAACCCCATATGCAAGTTTATGTATAGATTTGGGCTATGATCATATCATGTAAATTGAGACATTTAACAAGTTGACACCTTTTGATCCTTAACATGTGTAGTTTATGCAAGTTTCACCCCTATTATGATTAGATTTATTTTAATTGTCTATATGTTGTGATAATTTATCTTTGTGCTAGGTTTTAGACTATACAAGTCTAGCCTATATTATGCGTTGAATAAGCGAACGTATAAACGTGGGGTAGGGGTAATATTAAGGATTTAATATTAAAAAGTTGGGTGCAATTGATATGATTTTTCATGCCATAAGTGGATGGCCATAATTGAGTCAATTATGGACATCATTAAAAGTTGACTTAAATAATAATTTGAATAGGGAATTATTAAAACTGGGGTAAAAGATTTTAAGTGTTAATCAATGCTTAGGACACGAGGTTGGACTCATTTGTGACGTAAACCTGCCCGGACCCGCCCGGCAAATCCAGTGGTCACAAATGTCAGCCCAATGTGAGAGGTCTTAGGCCTAAACTAAAGCATAACAGTTGTAAAGACACGAGGTTAGACTCTTTTTTGGTGTAAGACTGCCCGGACCCGCCCGGCAAATCCAGCTGCCACAAATGCCAGTCTAATGTGAGAGGTCTTTATGAGGTTATGGCCTGAATGAATTAAGAAATACTTAACCAGATAAACATGTAAGGTGGGACATGGGGGTTAAGTAGGTGCCTTGGGTGGCATGAGGAATCTAGGGGGTGCCCTTAGTGGCATGTGAAATACGATTAGTAAGACTTAACCAAACACACATGTAAATGAACATGACTAAGAGGGTTAAGTGGGATATACAAGTGACAAGCTTAGTTGGGTAGCTTGTGGGGGCCCATTTCGACCAGTATCCCAAACGTATCTTTGTGGGCTCGACCCAAGTCGAGGACGGGACACGCATGCATGGTTTGACTGTAAGAGGCCAAAACGGGGAGCGGTGGCAACGCAAGTCCAACGGGTTTCATATGCGTGTGTGGACCCGGGCTGGTAGATAAGACGTTGTTGCATCGTGTAGGTATAAGCCGTGCATTCTCAAGTTGTATCGGGTTGCCACTTTAGGGGAGTGATACACCCCACTGTGGGACCAGCACGGGTATCTACGAGTAGGGAGCCGATCGAAAGTGGGTAGTGGGGTACACCTAGTGGAGATAGGGGCAGACGGCACCTCTGTAGTCAGCTAGGGGTAGGTAAGGCTATTTATAAAGTTTCTGTGTGAAGCAAGTGGGATCAAACAATAGGGTGACTGGTGTGGTGCAGTGTAGTAATGTGCGGTGCAGTGTAGTAATCATTCGTTAGTAATTAGGTGTGCCTTTACCGTTATCTTTAACGTTATCTTAAACGCTATCTTTATCTTCCTAAGAGTTCATAGACATTTACTTGTCTTCCAGCTTATGCCTTAGTCTAGTTATTTTGATAATGGTATTGTTAGAATTATCATACTCGCCAGACTTTATGTCTGACCCCCTCTATTTCTATCCTTTTTCCCCCTCCAGGTCCTCAGGTTGGGCCTAGCTCTAGTGGAGTTTGATTGAATTGCTTCATCTCTCTTTGGAAAGCTTGGACTGTTGAAGTAAAGTCCAGCTTGTTATCTTTTTAATGGCTATTTATGTAATGGGATTATGTATTTTGTTTTTATGAAGATGGATATTGTACTTGGTTATGATCTATGGTTTTATGATGTAACAAACATGTTTAATTTCCGCTGCAATAAAAAGAAGTTTTAGATTTCCAAGTACTATTTACTATCTGTCTTGTTGTAATTTTTCTGTTCTATATTCACTTATAACCTCCATGGAAGTTAATGCATTCCCTTCGTGAGTGACATTAATGGATGTGGGGTGTTACACGTGGTATCAGAGCTTGGTTACCAGGACAAATAAAAATACTTTAGAAAAACAGTTATTTTTGGAAGAAATGCTTTCAAAAACATGTTTTAATGAGAAATTTAAAGAGAAAAGTTTTTAAGAAAAAAAACATAATCCCCAATAGCCCATATCTTTATCTTTCGAATTCTCCATTCTAAATCTTTCCTTTTTCGTTTCAGCATGGCTGAAGATCTTAATCTACCCGACGGTGTAACGATACCAGGATGGTATAGGAGGTTATTAGAGGCTAGGGCCGCTGCAGGTCCAGCTAATGTTCCTCCACCACCAGTTGCACCCGTTCCTCCTCCTCCTCCTCGCGTAGATACTTTTGCAAAGACGTGCAAGGAATTCAAGGCTATGGGTGGAAAACCATTTCAAGGGTCAGAAACGTTTGTGGAAGCTAGAGATTGGCTTAAGGAGGTGGAAGAATTGCTAGAAATCTTTGAAGTAGAAGAAGGGAGGAGAGTTCGATTAGCAGCTTGGTTGATGAAGGGAGAGGCCTCGTTTTGGTGGGAGGTCACTAATGGGGAGCGTCCTGTTGACTCTTGGGCGGATTTCAGACATAGGTTCGAGGCGAAGTTTCTCTCAAGGGCGGAAGAAAATCTATATATGGAAAGGTTCTTGACATTGAAGCAAGGAAGCTCATCAGTGAAAGAATATGTCAATAAATTTAATCAGTTAGCAAGGTTTGGCTTGGACTTAGTGAACACGCCGGAGAAGAAGGCGCTGAGGTTCGTGAATGGCTTGAATGAACCATTGCAAGGGTTGGCTATGACCCACATCCCTATGGGGGCCACCTTTGAGAAGTTAGTAGAAATGGCGCTTATGCATGAGGAGAAAAGCGCTAAAGCTGATAAGGCAGCCGAGAAGAAGGGGGATCAGAAGAAACCACAACAGCAAAACAAGAAGGGTGGTAAAGACAATAACGGCAAGGGAAAGAAGAAATGTTTTAACTGTGGGACACCAGGCCATCTCAGCAAGAATTGCTGAAAGAAAAAGAAGACAGGCTGTTTTCATTGTGGCGATGCGGGACATTTAGTGAAGGACTGCCCAAAGAAGGGGCAGAGGGCAGGAGCTACCTCGGGAGGACAGGTGCAGGCTCTTATGGCACCAAGGCAGGCAAGGGGAAAAGTTCAGGCCTCGCGGTCCCACCGCTACAAGAACGAGGTAGAACCATTTCTGTTGAAAGCTTAGTTTTTCTGTTTGATCACCCTGTCCGTACCTTATTCGATTCGGGCGCATCACATTCGTTTATCTCTACATCATTAGTTGAATCACTGCACTTAAACACCAGTTTAGTAGAGGATCCCTTAGTTGTTTCGAATCCAATTGAGGGCTCAGCTTATTTGTCTATGATGTGTTTGGATTTGAAAATTTCCATACTTAGCGTTGAATTTAGATGTGATGCTTATGTGTTGGGCTTCACGGGCTAATTTTAGGAATGGATTGGTTATCCAGAAATGGGGCCGTTCTTGATTGTGAAAGGAGAGTAGTTAGGCTCGTGACTCGCCTTGGCAACACTCTCGAAATCTTCTGTAATCCCATAAATTCGGTTATGCTAAGTTATCTAGAATCGCTTGACGCGTCTGAGGAAAATCTACGATCTGTTAGAGTGGTCCGAGAATATTTCGGATGTGTTTGAGGAGGTGAAGGGCTTGCCTCCGAAGCGGGAGATAGATTTTCGAATATGTCTTGTGGATAATGCGAAACCAGTATCTTTGCCAGTACGCCACATGGCTCCACGTGAAAGGAGGGAACTCAATAAGCAAGTGAAGGAGTTGCTTGAGAAGGGGTTCATAAGACGAAGTATATCGGAGTGGGGTGCTCCAGTAGTATTTGCCACGAAGGCGGATGAGTCCCTTAGACTTTGTGTGGACTATAGAGAACTTAATAAGCTTACTAAGAAGAACAGACACCCACTGCCGAGGATTGACGATCTCTTCGATCAGTTAGTTGGCGCCTCAGTGTTTTCGCAGTTGGACTTAGCCACTGGTTTCCATCAGTTGAGAGTGGCTGAGGATAGCATAGACAAGACTGCCTTTAGGACTCCGGACGGTTTTTATGAATGGCTAGTGATGCCCTTCGGTTTGACAAACGCCCCAACATATTTTGTTGATTTGATGAGTAGGGTGTTTAGGGAGTACCTTAACAAATTCGTGGTATTCTTTGTAGATGACATCTTGATCTTTTCTAAGGATGAAGAAGAGCATGCCCTACATCTTAGGGAAGTGTTGGAGACCCTACGAGCGCATAGCCTTAAGGCTAAATTTTCTAAGTGTCACTTCTGGAGGAAGGAAGTACGGTTCTTGGGGCACGTGGTTTCCAAAGAAGGGATAGCCGTGGATCCCGCGAAGGTGGTGGCCATCCAAGATTGGAAGGTTCCTAAAAATGCTACCGAAGTGAGAAGTTTCTTGGGGTTGGTTGGCTACAATAGGAAGTTTATCAAAGACTTCGCAAAGATATCAGCTCCATTGACACGCTTGACGAAGAAGAACCTAGTTTTCACATGGGACGTAGATTGTGATGATGCGTTCCAACATTTGAAGAGAGCTTTGACTTCAGCCCCAGTCTTAGTATTGCCAGACGGGAGTAAGCCGTTTACCGTTTATACTGACGCTTGTGGGACAGGACTAGGCGCAGTCTTAATGCAAGAGGGTAGGGTAATAGCCTATGGTGGAAGGCAGTTAAGAGCGCATGAAAATAATTACCCCACGCATGACCTAGAGTTGGCCGCTATCGTTTTTGCGCTTAAGTCTTGGCGTCATTATCTTCTTGGCGAGAAATTCGAACTATTCACTAACCATACCTATTCTCTCAAAAGGACTTGAACTTAAGGCAGCAAAGGTGGATGGAGTTCTTAGCGTCCTACGACTTTGAGATAGCATATACCCCTGGCAAGGGTAACGTGGTGGCCGATGCCTTAAGTAGAAAAAAATTATCCTTAAGTCCTTTGTTTGTTGAGCGGCAAAGTTTAGAATTCATTTCGATGTTTGACTTTAGACCTTCCGTTGACTTCGTACCCGGTTTGCTAGCATCCTTGGAGGTCAGACTACGCTTTTGGGACGAATTGGCGAGGCACAGCGAGACGACCCGCAGTTGGTTGAGTTAGTAGAAAAACTCAAAGGAGGGGAGTCATCAAGCCATCTCCGTAGGTATACCCTAGATGATAAGGGTTGGTTACGTAGGGACGGTAGACTTTGTGTACCAAAAGACGATGACTTAAGGAAGACTATTCTTGACGAAGCACATCATTCGAAGATGACCATTCATCTCGGCGGGGACAAGATGTACAAAGACATGAAGAGAGTTTACTTTTGGGCCGGCATGAAGAAAGACGTGGCCGAGTATGTCGCTAGATGCTTGGTGTGCCAACAAGTAAAAGCGGAGCAAAAGAAACCCGGTGGGTTGCTTCACCCATTGGAGGTTCCACTATGGAAATGGGAAAGCATCTCGATGGATTTTGTGGATGGATTACCGCAATCGAGGAAGGGTAATACGGGAATTTGGGTTATTGTAGATAGACTTACTAAGAGCGCCCATTTTATTCCCGTGAAGAGTAAGAGGACTGCTCCATGGTTAGCTTCTGTATACGTTCGAGAGATAGTTCGTTTGCACGGTGTTCCTTCTAGCATAGTGAGCGACCGCAATCCTATTTTCACTAGCGAATTTTGGAGAAGCTTACAAGAGGCGGTAGGGACTCAGTTATGTTTGGGCACTGCATATCATCCTCAGACGGACGGCCAGACCGAGAGGGTGAATCGCATTCTAGAGGATCTTTTGAGGCTGTGCATCCTAGACTTTGGGGGTACATGGGAAGAGCATCTTCCATTGGTTGAGTTCGCATATAATAACAGCTTTCAGTCCAGCATTGGTATGGCACCATTCGAAGCTCTTTATGGACGACCTTGTCGTTCACCTACATATTGGTGGGAATCTACGGATAAGATCTTACTTGGGCCCGATATGATTAGGGAGACTTCGGAGAAGATCGACTTGATTCGAAGGAGGATGAAACCAACGCGAGATAGGCAGAAATCTTATGCGGATAAGAGGAGGACAGATATCGAGTTTGAAGTTGGGGACATGGTCTTTGTCAAAGTGTCTCCATTACGAAACGTTGTTCGCTTTGGGTCCGTTGGGAAATTACCACCAAGGTTTGTAGGGCCGTTTCCTATTAAGGAGAGGATTGGACGGATGGTGTATAGAGTGGAGTTGCCCGAGAGAATTAGTGGTGTACATGACGTATTCCATGTGTCACATTTGAGGAAGTGCTTGCACGAGACCGTGGAAGTGGTAGAGCCGAGCTTGCTTAGAGAGGTGGAGATAGAGCGTGATGCGACAATTCGATGAGCTCCTACGCGCATTCTTGGGTCGGAGATCAAGAGGTTGAGGAATCGAGAGGTCAGACTAGTCAAAGTGCAATGGGGAGATGATGAGAGCAACGCTACTTGGGAGACAGAAGAGAAGATGCGTTCACGATACCCTTTTCTTTTTGAGGGTATGTCTTTTAATTTCTCCTTTATCGCTTAGCTTTTACTTATCTTATCTTTAGTATATCCTCTCGCTAGTATCTTTGACCTTTAGTTAGGATAATCCTATGGTTGAAACATGTGTTTGAGACATGTTATGTATGGTGGATGCAAAGTGGATGCAAGTGTTTGCTAGTGGTTGCTCGTGGATGCATACACACACACTATTAGGCACTAGATTGGCTCAGTCACTTCATATTGCATATATATGGATGTATTTAGTAAAATGGATGTATAGTGGTTGTATTATCATATAGTTGCTGCATTCGGGTGGATGGTTGTGCACGCATATAGAATTAATATGTATCATTAGGAATCTTTTGCATACATATTGGACGCATGGCACTATCATGAATTGCACTAAGGAGGTCGACTGAATCAGTAGACCGCCTAATTTTGCATTAGATATGGACATATACACACACTATGCATATAAACATTAAAGCATTAGAAGTCTTTTAAGGACAATGGATGCTGGTGTTTGATGGTTGAGTAGATGGACAATTAGATGGTAGGATATACATTCTTCTTGACTTGGAGATTTCGGGGACGAAATCCTTTAAAGAGGGGAGAATGTAACACCCCGTAATTTTATAACATTAAAATTCACAAATTAAAGTATACTTAATTTTTAGAAAAGAATTAAGTGAAATGGGTTGCGTAGAGAAATATATATATATTGATATATATATATATATATATATAAATTAAAAAAAAAATATGCGAAAAAGTTCAAAACAGTGAATTGGGAGGGGAAATAACCGAACCGGCCCATTTTTGAGGTCAACCCGAGCTCCGCTGGGTCGACTAGGGGTTAATCCACGGTGTTTGGCTGTCAACCCGTGGGCCGATTCGCTCAAATGAAGATTTTGCATTTGATTGGTTCTCATGGTTCAGGGTTAATCTAATGGTCCTAAATAACTTCCTACACCTATAAATACATCCTAATGCTAACCCTAAACCTAATTAAAATAGAATAGTTACCATTGCCATGGAAATCAATGGAGCCGCCGCCAACTAAGAAAGAAGAAAAGCAAATTCAATTCTAATTCTCTCAACCCTAAAGCAAAGCAAAACTCTCTCTTTTCTTCTCTAAATTGTGAGTATGATGATCTTAACAAGATTATTATCATTTTAATTAGGTTGAGTTATGAATGGATTATGAGTAGATGATGTGAATTATCATATATGTTGTTGTAAACCCCTTTTGCTATCATGTATATGGTAAATCCAATGTTATGTGATGATGATATCTTATATGTTGTAAATCATGTTATGATGATGATGTTATGTATGTTGAAAGTTTCTATGCTAAGTTGTGATAAATCATACATGTTAAAAAGGCCATGATGTTACCATCTTTGCTAGTAGTTCATATTAATTAAATCATCATGTTTGGGTTATGTTGATCTATATGACAAGTCACATATGCAAGTTAGATTGATTAGAAAAGTTATGAACATATGCCAAGACATCTATTATGACATCTAGAATTATGCTATGACATATGTGATATCCTGTGCTAGTTCACACCATCATTATGTTGCCTAAAAAACCCATATGCAAGTTTATGTATAGATTTGGGCTATGATCATATCATGTAAATTGAGATATTTAATAAGTTGATACCTTTTGATCCTTAACATGTGTAGTTTATGCAAGTTTCACCCCTATTATGATTAGATTTATTTTAATTGTCTATATGTTGTGATAATTTATCTTTGTGCTAGGTGTTAGACTATACAAGTCTAGCCTATATTATGCGTTGAATAAGCGAACGTATAAACGTGGGGTAGGGGTAATATTAAGGATTTAATATTAAAAAGTTGGGGTGCAATTGATATGATTTTGCATGCCATAAGTGGATGGCCGTAATTGAGTCAATTATGGACATCATTAAAAGTTGACTTAATTAATAATTTGAATAGGGAATTATTAAAACCGGGGTAAAAGATTTTAAGTGTTAATCAATGCTTAGGACACGAGGTTGGACTCGTTTGTGACGTAAACCTGCCCGGACCCGCCCGGCAAATCCAGTGGTCACAAATGTCAGCCCAATGTGAGAGGTCCTAGGCCTAAACTAAAGCATAACAGTTGTAAAGACACGAGGTTAGACTCTTTTATGGTGTAAGACTGCCCGGACCCGCCCGATAAATCTAGCTGCCATAAATGCCAGTCTAATGTGAGAGGTCTTTATGAGGTTATGGCCTGAATGAATTAAGAAATACTTAACCAGA
The DNA here is from genome assembly GCA_030737875.1 of Allium sativum. Lineage (NCBI taxonomy): Eukaryota > Viridiplantae > Streptophyta > Magnoliopsida > Asparagales > Amaryllidaceae > Allium > Allium sativum. The sequence goes on along the minus strand of CM060911.1, from coordinate 183,861,883 downwards.
TAAACATGTAAGGTGGGACATGGGGGTTAAGTAGGTGTCTTGGGTGGCATGAGGAATCTAGGGGGTGCCCTTAGTGGCATGTGAAATACGATTAGTAAGACTTAACCAAACACACATGTAAATGAACATGACTAAGAGGGTTAAGTGGGATATACTAGTGACAAGCTTAGGTGGGTAGCTTGTGGGGGCCCATTTCGACCAGTATCCCAAACGTATCTTTGTGGGCTCGACCCAAGTCGAGGACGGGACACGCATGCTGGGTTTGACTGTAAGAGGCCAAAATGGGGAGCGGTGGCAACGCAAGTCCAACGGGTTTCATATGCGTGTGTGGACCCGGGCTGGTAGATAAGACGTCGTTGCATCGTGTAGGTATAAGCCGTGCATTCTCAAGTTGTATCGGGTTGGCACTTTAGGGGAGTGATACACCCCACTGTGGGGCCAACACGGGTATCTACGAGTAGGGAGCCGATCGAAAGTGGGTAGTGGGGTACACCTAGTGGAGATAGGGGCAGACGACACCTATGTAGATAGCTAGGGGTACGTAAGGCTATTAAAAAGTTTCTGTGTGAAGCAAGTAGGATCAAACAATAGGGTGACTGGTGTGGTGCAGTGTAGTAATGTGCAGTGCAGTGTAGTAATCATTCGTTAGTAATTAGGTGTGCCTTTACCGTTATCTTTAACGTTATCTTAAACGCTATCTTTATCTTCCTAAGAGTTCATAGACATTTACTTGTCTTCCAGCTTATGCCTTAGTCTAGTTATTTTGATAATAGTATTGTTAGAATTATCATACTCGCCAGACTTTATGTCTGACCCCCTCTATTTCTATCCTTTTTCCCCCTCCAGGTCCTCAGGTTGGGCCCAACTCTAGTGGAGTTTGATTGAATTGCTTCATCTCTCTTTGGAAAGCTTGGACCGTTGAAGTAAAGTCCAGCTTGTTATCTTTTTAATGGCTATTTATGTAATGGGATTATGTATTTTGTTTTTTTGAAGATGGATATTGTACTTGGTTATGATCTATGGTTTTATGATGTAACAAACATGTTTAATTTCCGCTGCAATAAAATGAAGTTTTAGATTTCCAAGTACTATTTACTATATGTCTTGTTGTAATTTTTCTATTCTATATTCACTTATAACCTCCATGGAAGTTAATGCATTCCCTTCGTGAGTGACATTAATGGACGTGGGGTGTTACACAACACCACTTGTCATGAGAATAAAAATGCAGAAAAGAGAAAATAGAGAAAACTTTATTGATTCCCGGATGATTTTTACAATGAGAGTACAACGGTATTTATAAGATAAAATGCCAACCTCAAACCTTAATCCAATATATGCATATATGGCCCTTTTAATAGCAATTATTTCTCTTATATTAATCAGCAATTATTCCTCCAATTAGCAATTATTTCTCCTATATTAATTGGCACTTATTCCTCCAATCAGCAATTATTTCTCCCATCAGCAATTATTCTTCTCATATCTTCCTTGTTTGACATGTGATTAATTGAAGGGAGATAAGATCGCATGTGATTAATTCTTCCAAACAAGGACGTTTATTAGATTCCAAAGGCAACATAGGATAAAATATTCAAAATTGGTCTTCTTCTTGTGTAATATCTTTGCTTTTCGGGGTGCATGAGAATTGATGAACAAACTGTGAAAATATATGAAAATACCCAATGTAAAATTTATTTATTTACAATAAAGATAAATTATAAGCATAAAAAATTAACACTTTTACATGTTAATCAAGTACTTTTTTATAAAAATTGCTTTGAAAAAAATAGTTTTTCAAAATTCATATCTGTTCTGGTAACCTTCAGCTCTGATACCACGTGTAACACCCCACGTCCATTAATGTCACTCGCAAAGGGAATGCATTAACTTCCATGGAGCATTTTAAGTGAATATAGAACAGAAAATAACAACAAGACAGATATAAAGCAGTACTTGAAAATTTAAAACTTTATTTATTGCAGTAGAAGGTAAATATGTTTGGTTACATCATCAAAACCATAAACCTAAGTCAAGTACATCATATCCATCTTGATAAAATAAAGTACATAAACTGAAGGACATAATCCCCAACATTAAAATAGCCATAAATAAAGAGAAGCTGAACTTTACTTCAGCGATCCATGCAATCTTCTAAAAGCAGTCCAAAATCAAGCTCCACTGGTGCTAGTTCCAACCTGAGCACCTGGCGGGGGGGGGGGGGGGGGAGAAAAGAGGAGGAAACAAAGGGGTCAGACATAAAGTCTGGCGAGTGCGATAGCTTTAACAATATAATTAACAAAGTAACTAGGCTAAGACATAAGTTGGAAAATAAGGAAATGATCATGAACCATTGAGTATGGCATAGTAAATAAGGAAACAAGATGAACAACGATATCGTTAAGCGCACATAAACCACTATAGGATGATTACTAAACTACACCAACACTACAGGATAATTGCTATACTGCACCACCACTATAAGGTAATTTCTATACTGCACCACCACTAGTCACATTAAGGTTGATCCCGCCTACAGAATTAATAATGATTTTGGTAGTTTCGTGCACCCCTAGCTGCCTTCATAGGTGTCGCCTTCCCCTATCTCCACTAGGTGTACCCACTACCCCCAAGCGATCGGCTCCCTAACTCGTAGATACCCGTGCTGGCCCCACAGTGGGGTGTATCACTCCCCAAAGTGGCAACCCGATACCACCAAGCATGCACGGCTTATACCTACACGATGCAACAACGTCTTACCTACCAGCCCGGGTCCACACACGCATATGAACCCGTTGGACTTGCGTTGCCACCGTTAACCCGGTTTGGCCTCTTACAGTCAAGCCCAGTATGCGTGTCCCGTCCTCGACTTGGGTCGAGCCCACAAAGATACGTATGGGTTACTGGTTGAAACGGGCCACCATTACTTGACACAAGCTATCCACCTAAGCTTGGTCCCCTCTAGTACATCCCACTTAACCCACTTCTTATTCATGTTTCAATTACATGTTTCATTTTTTGGTTAAGTTTTTCTAATCGTATTTCCAAATGCCACCCAAGGCACCCACTAGATTCCACATGCCACCCAAGGCACCCACTTAACCCCCTCATATCCCACTACATGATTATCTGGTTAAGTGTTTCTTAATTCATTAAGACCGTAACCTCATAAAGACCTCTCACATTAGACTGTCATTTGTGGCAGCTGGATTTGCCGGGCGGGTCCGGGCAGTCTTACACCAGAAAAGAGCCTAACCTCGTGTCTTTACAACTGTTACATATTTAGTTTGTGCCTAAGACCTCTCACATTAGACTGGCATTTGTGGCAGCTGGATTTGCCGGGCGGGTCCGGGCAGTCTTACACCACAAAAGAGTCTAACCTCGTGTCTTAGACGATTAATTACTCCTAATTGATCATTCCCCAATTTGAATTACTTTCCCTATTCAAATTATCAATCAATTCCAAATTTAACAATGTCTATAATTGACTCAATTATGTCCATCCATTTATTGTATGTAAAATCATACCAATTTTCACCACAATTATATTTTATGCCTTTTAAGGCATTTATGCCAATTAAATCTTTTTAATATTATCCCCATTACCCCACGTAGTACGTTTGTTCGTTTAACGTAAAAATATATGTTAAACTCGAATAGTCTAACTCATGGAATAAAGAGAAAACATCACAATATACACACAATTAAAATATAAATCTAACATAGGGGTGAACTTGCATATGTGAATGATGTTTTACATCTAAAACTTGCATATGCCAAAATTACAACTTGCATAAACAACATATGTCATGGATCCAATCTAAAGGTGTGAACTTGATGAGAAAATGGCCACAAACTTGCATAAATAACATATGTCATGGATCTATATTTGCATAGGTAATAATCCTAAACTTGCATAACATGATTCATATCCAGCTCATAATCTTACATAGGTGATTTATACATCGCAACAATGGTGTAGACTAGCACCTAACATGTAAAGTATCATGTAGAATTTAGCCTATAACTTACACATGTTATAGCCTAACTTTCAATTAAATTTTCACATAAATTAGGTGTCATAACCATGTAAGTTCACATAAAATTCTACCCAACTTTTATGTGATTCATGTTTAAATCAAAATCCAAACTTGCATACATACGATTTATCATATGAATCAATATAACTACTAGCATATGAAACATGATGATTCAACTAGACATAAGCCAATCATAGGATTATAACATGGGTGATAACATCATAACTTTACATCGTAAATGATAGCATCATAACATAATATCATAGAAATTACAACACAATTCTACAACATAATTACAACATGCAATCAACAATTCATATCATATCCAAATTATCCGCATTATAACTCAATCCAATTCATTTATTAATTATTTTGTTAAAACTATCGAACTCACAACTCAAAAGCAGTCTTGAGTTCTGAATTCTGATTTCTGGAGTTGAATTAGCTCTCCTTTGATGAAGATTCGCTCCTAGGGTTGAATAGTTCTGATTTGGTTGTTGTTTTTCCTCTTAATTTTGGTGGCGGCTGCTCTAGGGTTCAAGACAACAGCATGACTGCCATAGTTTAAATTTTAATTCTGATTTAGGGTTTGAGTCTATGGGTCTTTTTATAGAGTTATGAATTAATTTAAGCCGTCAGATGATCTTAGGGTTAATCAAAACCATTCAATCATGATAGGGTGATGAGTCAGCCCTAATGACTCAGCAAGGAGTGAGTAAGGACTCAACAGCATGGGTCAGCCTGAACCAGAAAGCTGTGTAGGCTTTTGCCTCGGCCTGGGCGCACTTGGCAGGTGCACCAGTGTTAATTTGTACTGGCGCACTTCCCAAGTGCGCCAGTGCAATCTTTTTTTTCTTTCTTTTGCCACCAATCTTCGTTCGTCCATAACTCCTTCATCCGGTACCCGTTTCCCGCAAACTCGGACTCTACTTCAACCAGAATTCCGAGACGAACACAATGGCGCAACCCAATCCCCATAATTCTCACGTCTGAGATTAATTATTCTTTATTTTAGTTAATTCGATTATTCAAAAATCCGGGGTGTTACAATATTCCTTCATATAATTAAAGATATTAATCATAATTGTAGTGTCATACATGCACTGTAATATTTGCTGGAAGTTCGTGATTGGATTTTAACTGTTTGATGTTGTTTGTTGGCCTGTTAATTTGATAGGATATTTATGTTAAATATCATTTTTATGTTAAGTCAGATCGTCCTGTTAATTTAAAAACATCGATTTTGTCAAAAGGTGTCATGTAAGATAAAAATGACAATTTAGTTATATAATTTTGAGATTTTGGTTATATATGAATGACATTTTGGTTGTATAATGATTAACAAAATTAACATTTTTTTTAATTAAATTATAAAGGACAAAATTAACATTTTTGTTAATTTGATTATAAAGAACAGAATTAACATTTTTGGTTTTGTACATTTAAAAGGATTAGAACAAAATCAACATTTTGCTTACATAAATAAATAAAAAAATTAGATAAGATCAACATTTTCTTTATATTAAAAGAATTTGACAAAATTATCATATTTTGTACATTAAAAAGAATTTGACAAAATTATCATATTTTGTACATTAAAAAGAATTTGACAAAATTATCATATTTTGTACATTAAAAAGAATTTGACAAAATTATTATATTTTGTACATTAAAGAAGGATTAGACAAAATAATCATATTTTGTTACATTGAGAAGATTAGACAAAATAATCAAATTTTGTTACATTGAAAAGATTAGACAAAATAATCATATTTTGTTACATTGAGAAGATTAGACAAAATAATCATATTTTGTTACATTGAGAAGATTAGACAAAATAATCATATTTTGTTACATTGAAAAGATTAGACAAAATAATCATATTTGGTTACCTTGAAAAGATTAGACGAAAGTATCATATTTTGTACATTAAAAGGAATTAGACAAAATTACAATTTTTGTCACTTTAAAAGAATTAGAATAAAAGAGACATTTTTGTCATTTTAAAAAGGATGAAGTAAAATATTCTTTTTTTCATTTAAAAATGAATGAGACCAAAAATATACATTGTTGATCAATAAATAAAAGTTAAGATTTTTATTATCATTTGTTAACAATAAAAAGGATTAAACAAAAATTTACATTTTGTTTACATAAAAAGGATTAGACAAAATCATTATTTTGTTTACATAAAAAGGATTAGACAAAAGTCATTATTTTGTTTACATAAAAAGGATTAGACAAAAATCGTTATTTTGTTTACATTAAAAGAATTAGACAAATTCATCATTTTTGCAAATTAAAAGGAATGAAAGAAAATTATACATTTTTATCAAATGTAAAGGAATGAAAGGAAAATATACATTTTTGTCAAATGTAAAAAGGGTAAGAGAAATATATATTTTTATCAAATGTAAAAGAATGATAAAATTATGCATTTCTTGGTCAAAGGTAAAAGAATGACAAAAATATTCATTTTTGTCAAATGTAAAGAATGAAATAAAAACATTCTTTTTATCATTTAAAAAGAGTGAAGTAAAAATACTCATTTTGTTTACATTGAAATGAATTAGACAGAACTGGCATTTTGTTTACATTGAAATGAATTAGATTTAAACATAATTTTTGTTAGAAAGTAAAATATACATTTTTGTTAGAAAATGAAAGTTAGAAAGTAAAATATACATTTTGTTAGAAAATGAATATTAGAATAAAAAGTACATTTCTGTTAGAAAATGTAAATTAAAATAAAAAGGACATTCTTGTCATTTGAAAAGAAATGAATTAAAAATAGGCATCTTTGGTCATTTAAAAAGGGTGAATTAAGAACATACATTTTTATGAGATATTATCCTCATTAAAAAGAATAGGATTAAAAGACTTCATTTCTATGTGATATTAAAAATATTCATTTTGCCATTTAAGAGAGATTTCACCAAAATATTCATTTTTGGTCACTTAAAAAGATTTCACCAAGATATACATTTTGGTCATTGGAAAGGATTACACAAAAGATATGAAAGTTAATATTTTTGTTGTCGATTAGTCACAATAAAAAGATCACATGTTTAAATATGACATTAGTGATACCTTGTAATGTATGCATGAAATGTTGAAAAGTTTGATGTATCCAATATATTAATGATATCCAATTTGAATATTACATTTCCATTTACATGTCATCCGACTTGTTTATGTGATTGGGTCGGTAATTTTTTTACACATCGCCCAAGGGCACAAATAATTTATTAATTGTTTGTTGGATGAAACCCCACACGGGTATTGGGATGATATTTGACAGACACAAATCCCAATATCTAGTTGTAGAATCCACTCTGGCTGTATTTGGATGTTTGATAATTATTTATCATGATGGTTGATTTCATGCAATATATGGTTGTTGATTGAGTCACATTCCAATAAAGAATATTCTAGAAAAGAATATTCTAGAAAATATGTAACACCCCACGTCCATTAATGTCACTCACAAAGGGAATGCATTAACTTCCATGGAGGTTATAAGTGAATATAGAACAGAAAAATTACAACAAGACAGATAATAAGTAGTACTTGAAAACTAAAACTTCATTTTATTTCAGCGGAAACATGTGTCTTACATCACAAAACCATTAATCAGAGTCAAGTACATTATCCATCTTCATAAAACAAAATACATAATCCCATTACACAAATAGCCATTAAAGAAGATAACAAGCTGGACTTTACTTCAAGGGTCCAAGCTTTCCAAAGAGATGAAGCAATCCAATCAAGCTCCACTAGAGCTGGGCCCATCCTGAGGACCTGGAGGGGGAAAAGGATAGAAATGGAGGGGGTCAGACATAAAGTCTGGCGAGTATGATAATTCTAGCAATACTATTATCAAAATAACTAGACTAAGGCATAAACTGGAGGACAAGTAAATGTTTATGAACTATTTGGAAGATAAAGATAGCGTTTAAGATAACGTTGAAGATAACGGTAAAGGCATACCTAATTACTAACGAATGATTACTACACTGCACCGCACATTACTACACTACACCACACCAGTCACCCTAAAGGTTGATCCCACTTGCTTCACACAGAAACATATAAATAGCCTTACGTACCCCTAGCTGACTACATAGGTGTCGTCTGCCCCTATCTCCACTAGGTGTACCCCACTACCCACTTTCGATCGGCTCCCTACTCGTAGATACCCGTGCTGGCCCCACAGTGGGGTGTATCACTCCCCTAAAGTGGCAACCCGATACAACTTGAGAATGCACGGCTTATACCTACACGATGCAACAACGTCTTACCTACCAGCCCGGGTCCACACATGCATATGAAACCCGTTGGACTTGCGTTGCCACCGCTCCCCGTTTTGGCCTCTTATAGTCAAACTCAGTATGCATGTCCCGTCCTCGACTTGGGTCGTGCCCACAAAGATACGTTTGGGATACTGGTTGAAAGGGCCCCCACAAGCTACCCACCTAAGCTTGTCATTAATATATCCCACTTAACCCTCTTAGTCATGTTCATTTACATGTGTGTTTGGTTAAGTCTTACTAATCGTATTTCACATGCCGCTAAGGGCACCCACTAGATTCCTCATGCCACCCAAGGCACCTACTTAACCCCCATGTCCCACTTTACATGTTTATCTGGTTAAGTATTTCTTAATTCATTCAGGCCATAACCTCATAAAGACCTCTCACATTAGACTGACATTTATGGCAGCTGGATTTGCCGGGCGGGTCCGGGCAGTCTTACACCATAAAAGAGTCTAACCTCGTGTCTTTACAACTGTTATGCTTTAGTTTAGGCCTAGGACCTCTCACATTGGGCTGACATTTGTGACCAATGGATTTGCCAGGCGGTTCCGGGCAGGTTTACGTCACAAACGAGTCCAACCTCGTGTCCTAAGCATTGATTGACAACTTTCAATCTTTTACCCCAGTTTTAATAATTCCCTATTCAAATTATTAAATTAAGTCCACTTTTATTGATGCCCATAATTGACTCAATTATGGTCATCCACACATGGTATGCAAAATCATATCAATTGCACCCCAACATCTTATTATTAAATCCTTAATATTACCCCTACCCCACGTTTATACGTTCGCTTATTCAACGCATAATATAGGCTAGACTTGAATAGTCTAACACATAGCACAAGGACAAATTATCACAACATATAGACAAAAATAAATCTATTCATAATAGGGGTGAAACTTGCATAAACTACACATGTTAAGGATCAAAAGGTGTCAACTTGTTAAATGTCACAATTTACATGATATGATCATAGCCCAAATCTATACATAAACTTGCATATGGGGTTTATAGGCAACATAATGATGGTGTGAACTAGCATAGAATATCACATATGTCATAGCATAATTCTAGATGTCATAATAGATGTCATGGCATATGTTCATAACTTTTCTAATCAATTTAACTTGCATATGTAACTTGTCATATAGATCAACATAGCCCAAACATGATGATTTAATTAATATGAACTAACTAGCATAGTTAGTAACATCATGGTTTTTTTACATGTATGATTCATCGCAACTTAGCATAGAAACTTTCAACATCCATAACATCATCATAGCATGATTTACAACGTATAGTATATCATCACCACATAGCATAGGATTAATAACATACATGATAGCATATGACAATTCACATCATCTACTCATAATCCATTCATGACTTAACCTAATTAAAATGATAATAATCTTGTTAAGACTATCATACTCACAATTAGAGAAGAAAAGAGAGTTTTGCTTTGCTTTAGGGTTGAGAGAATTAGAATTGAATTAGCTTTTCTTCCTTCTTAGTTGGCGGCGGCTCCATTGATTTCCATGGCGACGGTATGACGGTAACTATTATATTTTTCTTATGAATTAGGCTGAGAGACTACCTAGGTATTTATAGAGTTAGGATTTATTTTAGACCGTTAGATCAGTTCAAAACTAATCTCAGCCAACCCGATTAGGTCAGAAACCCTAATGGGTCATTAGCCCATTAAAAACAGGTCAGCCAGAAACCCTAGCCGCCAGACCCAGGTCGACACCCAGGTCGACTCCCCAGTCGACCTGGGGGGGGGGGAGGGTCGACTCCCCAGTCGACCTGGGGTGCTGGGCGGGAAATTTCCCACCTAGCCTGATTTGACTCCGAATTTGAATTTTAAATTTTCTGAAATCTGTTTTGAATTTTCTGAAACTTCCGATGGCCATAACTTCTTCATACGAAGTCCAATTCACGCAAACTCGGACTCTATTTTGACCAGAATTCCGAGACGAACACAATGGCACAACCCGTTTCCCACAATTCTCACGTTTGAGATTAGTTATACTTTAATTTGTGGATATTAATATTAACAGAATTACGGGGTGTTACAAAATATCTTAGGAAAAGAATATATTTTAGAAAAATATTTTTTTATTGAAATGAACTAGTTTTGAGACGACCCCAAAACCCGTACTGACGGTGTTAAGGGTAATCTTTGGAATATAACACATAAACAGAAAATAGCAGAACAGAAATAAATAAATACACCAGATAATGAGCAAATAATACACTGGACAAACGTAATCATTAGAGTTACATAGTATACAGGAACATACTTAGTACAAATACAGTTCAGCTATACATAAATGTCTACAGCGGATACAAACATAATATGTACAATAGGAGCTGAACAACATAAAAAGAGATAAATAATAGAATCCATCTTCAGCTCCAGCTATCCAGAAAGAGCCTGCTAAAACCTGAATACAAGGCTGCCCGTGTAGAAAAAGGGGCACCCGAGTTTGCAAGTGAAACAAACTACGAGTCAGTCATGGGACTGGTATGAGAAATCTACTTAACACATTTTATACTTTGGCTAATCACAGGACCACGCCACTTTCGCGGAATGGGTTTACTCCATTGGATTGCCAGTACTTTAAAATAGTTAAATCTTTTAAATATCGCAATGCTTTTTATAAAAATGAAGCTGATATAAGACTCAAGTCCCATCACACAATGCAACGCAAACCGGAGGATAGAGTTTTACCTTATATCGACCAAAATATGCTTGATACGAGCAAAAAAAATCATTTGATAATCAGACTCCAACTGTAAAATAGTAAGAGAACGACTCCATCGGTATTAACCCCGAAGGCCGAAACCAACATCAGACCAATACCCAGGAAACCATCCATCTTATCTCATTTACAGTTAGTTTCTAATTTCATACACAATCATAAATATCAATCATAGACAGCATGGGTACCATATATCATGTCGCTATATATAGGTATACAATCAAAACCGCAAAGTCACGTATTTGGAAATTGGATTTCCGTCATGAACCAAGGCAAAAGACAGTCCTTACCGACTTCGCGACTCTCTAGCCCGAGCCACAGGGTCAGAGCGCATCGACCCTTGGAGCGACAGGGCCGGTCCACCGATGTGGATTAAAATTCCTGAACACTGCGTTTCCCCACCCTTTGGGGCGTAAATGAGCCAACGAATGAATCCATCGGTCCCGGATCGACCGATATATCAGAGGCGCCTCGCAACAGCTACAACCACATAGGTGAAAATAATATAAATGTCAGCCATTTTAAGCACTGACACCACCTCTAACTAGAAAGAAACGCATGTCCTCCCTGAGGTCCTCTCCCGTTTCTGGTTCATACCAGGGTGTGAGGCTCGCGAATTCACGTTATGCACAAAGCTACGCCACACAGGCGGTGCTTTGATCATCAATTACAAGACTTTGCTTTTCAACAGAAGCCCTGATCACTGCATCTTAGCATGCCATACAGGCAATTCACACCGTGCAACTGATGGCTATCAATTACACAATGAATTCCAATGTCAGACACACAGTCCATTTACTAGTCTGTTCTGGGTCTGAACGAAACCGGAGGCACTATATACCTCGCAAACCCATCGATCTCCATGTACGTCTGGACGGTCACCACTCATTATCCGTATTTCGGGATGCCTCCCAATCAGGACATCAGTTACCATCCAACCGAGGTGAAGATCTCCGGTCTTCGACCACCGTCTTCATCTTCGATTTCTTATCGTCGATTCAGTTACTCAGAATGGGATAAACCCGGTCTTTCTGAGCAACTCGCGTATATAATAAACAAGTGCTACACAAACACACATACGCCTTATTCTAATTCATTAGTCACTAACCGTCAATCAGTAAGAGAACGATTTCCCAAATATTAACCCCGAAGGCCGAAACCAACATCAGATCAAAACCCAGGAAACCATTCGACTTAGCCAACCTCCAGTTAGTTTCTAAATTTCACCTCCATATCGTTTATAATATTTTATAACGATTTATCGCTATTTTTATTTATTTAAAAATGGCCAATTTATTTAAACGACGCTTCGGGCCATAACGCGGCCGTGGCACTGTTTTTCTTCAGATTTGTTTTACACATATCTGAAAATCTAACCGTTGGATCATCACAAAATTTATATCATTAGAAAGATCTTTTCAAAACGAATCCAATGGTTCCAGTTTTTGGGAAATCTGACGGTCGGATCTGCCGGTATAATCGTTTGAAGTTTCGATTTCAAATTACGAACTGCAGCGTCGTTATTCGATTTAATTTAATTATATTTATATATATATATATATATATATATTTATATATATATATATAAATATAATCGATTCTGGCACTGTTTTTCTTCAGATTTGAATTAAACATTCCAGACAATCCAACCGTTGGATCTTTACAAAGTTGGTGTCGTTGGAAAGATATTTCCAAAGCGAACCCAACAGTTTCAAATCCGATGGTCGGATCTCCCGCACTAATCGTTTGAAATCACGGTTTCAAAACACGAACTGTGGCTTCGTTATTCGATATATATTTTATATATATATATATATATATATATATATAATCGATTCTTCGATTTTAAAACTATATGTTTTTCATACATTTGATAAAAATGATATTTTTATCCAACTGTCTTCTATTTCAACACTTCACTAATTTTTAACAATTCATGTATATAATAAAAATATGATTTTTATTGTTAAACAATTTATTTCAAAACACGACTATTTTATATAGATCATATAGATGGTAAAAATATGATTTTTATTATAAAATAATTTATTTCAAAACACGAATACCATTCAACACATGAATTTCCATTCAACGAATGAATTTCTATTCAACACATGAAGGTTTTCTATAGTTTATATATATATATATCAAAAAGGTTATTTTTATATTTAAAACACGAATACCATTCAACACATGAATTTCTATTCAACGAATGAATTTCAATTCAACACATGAAGGTTTTCTATAGTATATATATATATATAGAGAGAGATTAAAAAGGTGATTTTTATATTTAAAACACGAATACCATTCAACACATGAATTTCTATTCAACGAATTAATTTCAATTCAACACATGAAGGTTTTCTATAGTTTATATATATATAGATTAAAAAGGTGATTTTTATATTTAAAACACGAATACCATTCAACACATGAATTTCTATTCAATGAATGAATTTCAATTCAACACATGAAGGTTTTCTATAGTTTATATATAAAAATAAAAAGGTGATTTTTATATTTAAAACACGAATACCATTCAACACATGAATTTCTATTCAACGAATGAATTTCAATTCAACGAATGAATTTCAATTCAACACATGAAGGTTTTCTATAGTTTATATATATAAATAAAAGGTGATTTTTATTGCAAAACAATTTATTTAAAAACATGAATGTCGTTCAATACATGAATTTCTATTCAACACACGAATATAGTTTCAACACATGAAAATAATTCTAATACATGAATAATATTCAAAATTTCGGCAGCATAACGGCAGGATAGTTAAAACCGGGGTCGTCCCTAGTACGGCTCCTCGCTCTACCTTAAAGCCTCGCAGCTTTTGACAATGGGGAATCATGCATCTAGTTCGCACGCAGGCGGCATGTATATATTTTTCATTTCCACAAACTAATCCTATGTGGTTTCAACCAAATAATTCTCAACCACAAACGGGTATTTTTCAACCACTATCAATCAATTTCAACCACAAACAATTCTAATCAACCATTCGCTATCAACCAATTTTCACATCAGTCACAACCAATAAATATCATCTATGGTCTGTGGACGAGGGGCGTATATATATATATATTATATAAGCATTTCACTTCTATTTCAACACATATATAATTTTTTACAACGCATATATAACTTATACGTCGAACGTACCACTTATACAACGCTTATACATGAGGTGTACAACGCTTATAAATGTCATACATCGACTATATAATTTATACATCGTCGTTTTCCATATCGTTTATAAATTAGAAATCTCACATTGGGTTCCACTCCACCAAAAATAGCAGAAGGCTCAGAAAAATATGCGGTCCCTTCTAAAAAGTAGAAGACGTCCTCACGGTCACGATGTTTCCTGTTTCATCAAATTTCGTCAACGTATGATAAATATATGATTTTTATTCGAAAGACAAGATTTGCAACACTAAAAAGTGTTATATTCCATTCTAAAATTTAAACCCGTTTACCTCTTTTAAACTTCGAAACTAGGTTTCTGATTTGCTTCCAATCTGTGAAATGTTACTTCGATCAGACTTCACCACGACAATGGGCTCGGAAATCCGCTCCAGGGGATCCCCACCCTGCCAAACTCGATCGCAGCCTGAGGGAGCACGTCGATGTTGAACGGCGACGATAGAGGGGCTCAGATCTCGAGATTCGGTCAACGATGATACACGAGGAGGGTATGGATTTGAAGGTGAGGGAAAGATGGACGGAAAACTTAACTGGAGGGGGGTCTAACTCGGCCTGGATTTGCCAGAAAATGGGAGGGAAGGTGTGTTCTGGCCGTCGTCGAGAGCAGTAGGTTACGGGGAGAGAGAGTGTTTTGTTGACTAATGAATTTTTTTTTATTTACATATTTTAAAATCTCAGAAATACCCTCTTCCACGCACGAACTCCAATCCAAACCCAACGACTGTCGTCCCTAGCGTTTTACCCCCATTCCGAACACAATGGGATATGTTTCGTAGGTAGGGGTGAGCATTATTCGGTTAAACCAAATAAACCAACCAAACCAATTTATTTTGGTTGGTTTGGTTCAGTTTTGAAATTAAATCGGTTTGTAATCGGCCCGAAAAAATAATAAGTTCGGTTATCGGTTTAACCAAATTAACCGAATTTTTACTATATTTTCAAAATTATCAGTATTATAATAAATATTTTAGGTTAGTTTAGTTATTTCAGTATATATTAATCATCAATTATGTGTCAAAATTAATATTAAAAAGCATAAAGATCAAAAATAATAATACTGTAATCATATATTCATAATTTGTTTCAAATTATAGTGAATATTTCAAACACAAAATGTACAACATTTTTTTGTTCAGTTTAATCGGATAACCAACCGAACCAACCAAACTTAATTTGGGTGGTTTGGTTTGGTTTTCATTTTTATTAGTTTTAGTTTGGTTTGACAAATTTATCATTGGATAAACCGAACCATCCAAACGCCCACCCCTATTCGTAGGCCCATTCGATTGTTTCAGTCTGTTTTCTTTCAAATAAAAATATATAACATTCAATATTTGATTTGAACGTACATTTCAATTTGCCAGGGCCACAAACTGATTCGAAAAATTCCAAAAAAATAAATCTAGCTATGTTTTGACGATACGGTCCCAACAAAACTAGTTTCGTCGAATTCTGAGGTCGTTTGCAAAATGGCCCTTTTCTGGTCGATCCAATTTAATTGTAATTGACCAAAACACATTTTCCTTTGCCACACTCACATACTAGCTTCAAAAATTATGAAATTTGAAACCTAGCAATAATTTGACATCCCGGATCCAACAAAAGTGGTTTCGTCGAATTCCGAGGTCGTTTGCAAAACGGCCATTTTCACGGGCTATATAATTTCTATAGCGACCTTTCTGAAAATTCATTTGGCCATAACTTTTGCTTCCTACTATGAAACTTCGATTTTTCAGATTCGTTTAGATTTTCCGAGTCGTTACAAGTTATTAACTAGAATCAATCATTAAATTTAGATTTAATGAAGTTTTCCAATTTGCTAATATTTAATTGAAATTAAATTAAATAAATTGGATCTTGGGTTTGTCGTGAATAGTGTCTTAAATAACACTGTTCTTAAACCCCGTATGAAGAGAATAATCTTTTAATTTAGATTATTAAAGTTTTCAATTATATTTAGTAATTGGAATAAGATGAATGTGAGTTGGGTTTATTGTGAACTGTGTTTTTAAGTGACATGTGTTCTTTAACCCAACTGACAGTAAAACGATGATTTGAAATTTATAAATCTTTTATTAAGATTTAAAGGGGAATTTTTCCAAAAGCCAACTTTTCCAATTTAATATATTAAATTGGAGTTGAATGGAATTTGAATTAATAATAACCGAGATAAGCTTATGTAAAAGAAGACCGATACTACATATGGAATTTAAGAGGCTTTGCCGTTATTCCATTTATATTATTGGTCGGATACAGAAATTTATAACGAGTATATATTGATTTGATTTCTGTGAAGATTACATATTTTTATGGGAGATGATTATGGGTTTACCGTGAACTATGTTTTAAATGACATTAGTTCTTTAACCCAGTTAAAGATAAGATTAATTTCTTAAATTTAAATAATCATTGAATAATGATTTTTGATATTTAAATCCAAATTGGGGTTTTAATAAATCTTTAAAAGAAAGATTTAAGAATAAATATGAAGAATTTATCTTTGATAAGATAATGTGAATATTTTATTTAAAAGAATATTCTGAATTGGAATGAGGCGTTGGATGTGTTTTTATAGTATTTGATTTTTAATTATAAAAATAGGCGAGTTATTCGGAAAGACCGGGTTTAACCCATTCCGAATAATCACTACGATGATGAAGAGTCGAAGTTGAAGACGATGAATGAAGACCGACGATCTTCACATCGAATGGATGCGTTGCTACTGAGATCCATGATGGGAGTAGCTACCTTGAAGGGGCTTCAGTGGTAGCCGTCCGGACTATTATTGATTGTTTCGGATATGCGAGGAATAAGGTGCCTCCGGTTTCGTTCAGACCCAGATCGGACTTGTAAATGGATGCGTGTCTGACATTGGATTTTGTTCCATGTGAATTAAATTGATTTTTATTAATGTATATCTGATTGGTGGTGGAGAATTTATTCTCTACTTAACACCCTGGTATATTGTGACGACCCCAAAACCCGTACTGACGGTGTTAAGGGTAATCTTTGGAATATAACACAGAAACAGATAATAGCAGAATAGAAATAAATAAATACACCAAATAATGAACAAATAATCACTGGATAAACAATAATCATCAGAGTTACACAGTATACAGGATCATACTTAGTACAAATACAGTTCAGCTATACATAAATGTTTACAGCGGAAACAAACATAATATGTACAATAGGAGCTAAACAACATAAAAAGGGATAAATGATAGAATCCATCTTCAGCTCCAGCTATCCAGAAAGAGCCTGCTAAAAACCTGAATATAAGGCTGCCCGTGTAGAAAAGGAGGCACCCGAGTTTGCAAGTGAAACAAACTACGAGTCAGTCATGGGACTGGTATGAGGAATCTACTTAACACATTTAATGATATGGCTAAACACAGGACCACGCCACTTTCGTGGAACGGGTTTACTCAATGGGATTGCCAGTGCTTTAAAACAATTAAATCTTTTAAACAACGCAATGCTTTTTATAAAAATGAAGCCGATATAAGACTCAAGTCCCATCACACAATGCAACGCAAACCGGAGGATAGAGTTTTACCTTATATCGACCAAAATATGCTTGATACGAGCAAAACAAATCATTTGATAATCAGACTCCAACTGTAAAATAGTAAGAGAACGATCCCATAGGTATTAACCCCGAAGGCCGAAACCAACATCAGATCAATACCCAGGAAACCATCCATCTTATCTCGTTTACAGTTAGTTTCTAATTTTATAAAACAATCATAAATATCAATCATAGACGGCATTAATGCCCCATACCACTATGTCGCCATATATAGGTATACAATCAAAACCGCACAATCACGTATTTGGAAATTGGATTTCCTTCATGAACCAAGGCAAAAGATAGTCATTACCGAATTTGCGACTCTCTAGCCCAAGCCTCAGGCAAGTGCACAGACAAGCCTTGGATCGTTAGGGCCGGTCCACCGATGTGGATTATTATACCTGAACACTACGTTTTCCCGCCCTTTGGGGCGTAAACGAGCCAACGAATGACTCCATCGGTCCCGGATCGATCGATATAACCGAGGCGCCTCGCAAAAGCAACAACCACATAGGTGAAAATGATATAAATGTCAGCCACTTTAAGCATTGACACCACCTCTAACTAGAAAGAAACGCATGTCCTCCCTGAGGTCATTCTCCCATTTCTGGTTCATACCGGGGTGTGAGGTTCGCGAATTCACGTTATACACAAAGCTACGCCACACAGGCGGTGCTTTGATCATCAACCATAAGACTTTGCTTTTCAACAGAAGCCCTGATCACTGCATCTTAGCATGCCACACAGGCAATTCACGCCATGTAACTAATGGCTATCAATCAAATAGAATGACTTCCAATGTCAGACACACAGTCCATTTGCAAGTCCGTTCTGGGTCTGAACGAAACCCGAAGCACTATATACCTCGCAAACCCATCGATCTCCACCTACGTCTGGACGATTACCACTCATTATCCATATTTCGGGATGCCTCCCAATCAAGACATCAGTTATCATCCAACCGAGGTGAAAATCTCCGGTCTTCGACCACTGTCTTCATCTTTGATTTCTTCTCGTTGATTCAGTTATTCAGAATGGGATAAACCCGGTCTTTCTGAGCAACTCGCGTATGTAATTAAAAAGTGCTACACAAACACTACATACGCCTTATGTCAATTCATTAGTCACTAACCGTCAATCAGTAAGAGAACGATTTCCCAAATATTAACCCCGAAGGCCGAAACCAACATCAGATCAATACCCAGGAAACCATTCGACTTAGTCAACCTTCAGTTAGTTTCTAAATTTCACATTCCATATCGTTTAGAAAATTTTATAATGATTTATCGCTATTTTTATTTATTTTAAAATAGCCAATTTATTCAAACGACGCTTCGGGCCATAACATGGTCGTGGCGCTGTTTTTCTTCAGATTTGATTTACACATATATGAAAATCTATCCATTGTATCTTCACAAAATTTATATCATTAGAAAGATCTTTTCAAAACAAATCCAACGGTTCCAGTTTCGGGAAAATCCGACGGTCGGATCTCCCGGTATAATCGTTTGAATTTTCGATTTTAAAATACGAACTGCAGCGTCGTTATTCGATTTAATTTAATTATATTTATATATATATAAATATAATTGATTCTGGCGCTGTTTTTCTTTAGATTTGAATTAAACATTCCAGACAATCCAACCGTTGGATCTTTACAAAGTCGGTGTCGTTGGAAAGATATTTCCAAAGCGAACCCAACGGTTTCGGCTTAGGGAAAATCTGATGGTCGGATCTCCCGCACTAATCATTTGAAATCACGGTTTCAAAATACGAACTACAGCTTCGTTATTCGATTTATTTTACTTATATTTATTTATATATATATATATAATCGATTCTTCGATTTCAAAACCATATGCTTTTCATACATTTGATAAAACTGATATTTTTATCTAACAGACATTTATTTCAACACTTCACTATTTTTAACAATTTATGTATATACTAAAAATGTGATTTCTAATGTAAAACAATTTATTTCAAAACACGACTATTTTATATAGTTCATATAGATGATAAAAATATGATTTTTTATTATAAAACAATTTCTTTCAAAACACGACAATTTTATATAGTTCATATAGATGATAAAAATATGATTTTTATTATAAAACAATTTATTTCAAAACACGAATATTTTATATATATAGATAAAAAGGTGATTTTTATATTTGAAACACGAATACCATTCAACACATGAATTTCTATTCAACGAATGAATTTCAATTCAACACATGAAGGTTTTCTATAGTTTATATATATAGATAAAAAGGTGATTTTTATATTTAAAACACGAATACCATTCAACACATGAATTTCTATTCAACGAATGAATTTCTATTCAACACATGAAGGTTTTCTATATTTTATATATATAGATAAAAAAGGTGATTTTTATCGCAAAATAATTTATTTCAAAACATGAATGTCGTTCAATAGATGAATTTCTATTCAATGAATATAGTTTCAACACATGAAAATAATTCTAACACATGAATATTATTCAAAATTTCGGCAGCATAACGGCAGGGTAGTTAATACTGGGGCCGTCCCTAGTACGGCTCCTCGCTCTACCTTAAAGCCTCGCAGCTTTTGACAATGGGGAATCATGCATCTAGTTCGCACGCAGGCGGCATGTATATATTTTTCATTTCCACAAACTAATCCTATGTGGTTTCAACCAAATAATTCTCAACCACAAACGGGTATTTTTCAACCACAATCAATCAATTTCAACCACAAACAATTATAATCAACCATTCGCTATCAACCAATTTTCACACCAATCACAATCAATAAATTTCGTCCATGGTTTGTGGACGAGGGGCGTATATATATATATTATATAAGCATTTCACTTCTATTTCAACATGTATATAAATTTTACAACGCGTATATAACTTAAACATCGAACGTACAACCTATACAACGCTTATACATGAGGTGCACAACGCCTATACAAGTCATACATCGACTATATAATTTATACATCATCGTTTTCCATATCGTTCATAATTTAGAAATCTCACATTGGGTTCCACTCCACCAAAAATAGCAGAAGGCTCAGAAAAATATGCGGTCTCTTCTAGAACGTAGAAGACGTCGACCCGGTCACGATGTTTCCTGTTTCATCGAATTTCGTCGATACACTAAAAAGATATGATTTTTCAAAGTTTGCAACACTTAAAAGTGTAATTTTCAGTTTGAATTGGCCAAAACCGTTACCTCTATTCCTCGTTCAAAACTAGGTTTGCCGATATCTTTTGATTCGCTACACGGGAGGAGGATCGGGTTGTACCACTTGAAAGAGGGTCGAGGGGGCTTTAGGCGCGTGGTGGTGGCTGGCGATTCGGTGGGGCCAGGTGGTCACGGCGGCGCTTCAAAGACCCAAACTTTGGAGAGGTGATTCGCGTGAAATACGAGGCGAGGAGGGGGAGACGGGTATGGATTTGGAGCTGGAGAGGAGAGCTTCAAAAAGCTTAACTTGAGGGGGGTCTAACTCGGGCTGTGGCGATCGGAAATCGCCAGGGAAGCGGCGACAAGCATTCCACCGTCGAGATCGTTTACGGGGGGGGGAGGGGGGTGGGGGTTGAGATTTTTTTATTTTTATTTTATTATGAATATAAAATTCTGATTGGCCGAAGGTTTTATAATTTCAAAAATTAGGGTTTTTACAAACGAACTTCAATTCAAACCCAACGACTGTCGTCCCTAGCGTTTTACCCTCATTCCGAACACAATAGGATATGTTTCTCAGGCCCATTCGACTGTTTCAGTCAGTTTCCATTCAATTTAAAATATATAACATTCAATATTTGATTTGAACGTACATTTCAATTTGCCAGGGCCACAAACTGATTCGAAAAATTCCCGAAAAATAAATCTAGCTATGTTTTGGCGATACGGTCCCAACAAAACTGATTTCGTCGAATTCTGAGACCATTTGTTAAATGGCCCTTTTCTGGTCGATCCAATTTAATAGAAATTGACCAAACACATTTTCCTTTGCCACGCTCACATACTAGCTTCAAAAATTATGAAATTTGAAACCTAGCAATAGTTTAACATCCCGGATCCAACAAAAGTGGTTTCGTCGAATTCCGAGGTCGTATGCAAAATGTCTTTTTTCCAGGGCGATATAATTTCTATAGCGACCTTTCTGAAAATTCATTTGGCCATAACTTTTGACTCCCGCTATGAAACTTCGATTTTTCAGATTCGTTAGAAAGGTATTCACTAACAGATTTAAATATTTTTGGTTTCACTCAAATCCGTTTTGTTTTGCACCCGGTACTGTCAGTCAAAGTTTGAATTCAATTTTTGAAACTACAGCGCCATTTCTGGCCATATTTATAATTAGAATTAATTATATTCGTTTTTCAAATGTCGATTCAAACTTATTTTTCATCGTTATTATTTAAAATATTTATTTTAAATATTTAAAATCCACTAAAATAGCCAATTTAAAATTTTTAAATTGGTTCAGATTTTCCGGGTCGTTACAATCTCCCTCACTTAAAACTTTTCATCCCCTAAAAGGAACAAAGTCGAAAGTGGTTTGATTAATCAATTCTACTTCCAATCTGGATTCCATTCTCCAACTTTTCAGTTTCTTAGAATTTTCAAGTTCTTCAAAAATTTGGCTAACACCCGGAATTTTCGAAAAATTTCGCCATAACCTCCTTTGTACGGGGAGGGGTTTGGAAATTTATTGGGCCGTATTAGGTACCCAATAAATCCTATAAAGCATACACATATTTATAGTGATATATTCTGGTGTTTACAGGGGAGCGTGTATTGATAATAACTCCAGAGAATAAATTCTCGTCACCCTGTCAAAGCCTGAGGGAGTGTGTATTTTAATTGCTCCAGAGAATAAATTCTCGTCACCTCGTCCCGTGTGGGAAATAAATAATCCATGTGCCGTATCTAATAACTAGAGAGACGTGATTATTGTCAACTCTAGACCCGTGTGGGGTTTTCATTAATATGGCAATTTATCGTTACAATTTTATATGGTCCATATCAGTAATCAGTTCAACCTGTAAAATATAGTCATCGCCATACAAGTCTCTCGCTCGTATGGTAAATCTTCCACCTCGTCTCACAAGCTCCAAATGCTTATGTGGTATATGATAAAGTATGCTTATCTTCAAGAAGTATGCCATGTAGTGTAGTTCAAAATTAATTGTTACTATCCTAGGGCGACGTTTATTATTACACACAGAACAACCAGCACTCCGCATCCAATGGCATTCACAGGAGTTGATATAATAATATTTCGCATCCAACTCATTAAGGTTTACCTATTTGTCGGGCACGCAAATAAAATCTTTACTCAACAGCTAATCCAATTACCTGTTCAAACATATATAATGCACAAATATATATTTCTATCTATTTTTATATCAGTTCAATGTGTGATTTAATCGAATAAATTCTACCATTCATTCTCTTATTGATTTAAATTAACTATCGTTCTAATAATTTAATTAATCAAATTTACTATCACACAACACAAACAACAATCAAATTGTTTTTAACTTTTCAAATATATATCTTTTATATATTCAAAAATCATATTTCTAAAATGAATCTATATATATAATCACAAATACGTTATTTATAAACATATAACTCTCGCCTTGTTTTAGGGCACTTCTGACCCCGTCTCTAACGAGTTATTCTGATTCTGCTACACCCATACAAGGATATTACTGATCCTATCTGTAATGAGTTACCCGTCCTAGAACACTACTGGTTCTATTTCTGATGAGTTCGTTAATGTGTTATATACGCTAAGCTTAACCAAAGCCCTGATACCACGATGTGACGACCCCAAAACCCGTACTGACGGTGTTAAGGGTAATCTTTGGAATATAACACAGAAACAGATAATAGTAGAGCAGAAATAAATAAATACACCAGATAATGAACAAATAATCACTGGATAAACAATAATCATCAGAGTTACACAGTATACAGGATCATACTTAGTACAAATACAGTTCAGCTATACATAAATGTTTACAGCGGAAACAAACATATTATGTACAATAGGAGCTAAACAGCATAAAAAGGGATAAATGATAGAATCCATCTTCAGCTCCAGCTATCCAGAAAGAGCCTGCTAAAAACCTGAACACAAGGCTGCCCGTGTAGAAAAAGGGGCACCCGATTTTGCAAGTGAAACAAACTACGAGTCAGTCATGGGACTGGTATGAGAAATCTACTTAACACATTTAATGATATGGCTAAACACAGGACCACGCCACTTTCGCGGAACAGACTTACTCCATGGGTTTGCCAGTGCTTTAAAACAATTAAATCTTTTAAACATCGCAATGCTTTTCATAAAAATGAAGCCAATATAAGACTCAAGTCCCATCACACAATGCAACGCAAACCGGAGGATAGAGTTTTACCTTATATCGACCAAAATATGCTTGATACGAGCAAAACAAATCATTTAATAATCAAACTCCAACTGTAAAATAGTAAGAGAACGATCCCATAGGTATTAACCCCGAAGGCCGAAACCAACATCAGATCAATACCCAGGAAACCATCCATCTTATCCCGATTATAGTTAGTTTCTAATTTTATAAAACAATCATAAATATCAATCATAGACGGCATTAATGCCCCATACCACTATGTTGCCATATATAGGTATACAATCAAAACCGCACAGTCACGTATTTGGAAATTGGATTTCCGTCATGAACCAAGGCAAAAGATAGTCCTTACCGAATTTGAGACTCTCTAGCCCGAGCCTCAGGCAAGTGCGCAGACAAGCCTTGGATCGTCAGGGCCGGTCCACCGATGTGGATTATTGTACCTGAACACTACGTTTACCCGCCCTTTGGGGCGTAAACGAGCCAACGAATGACTCCATCGTTCCCGGATCGACTGATATAACCGAGGCGCCTCGCAACATCGACAACCACATAGGTGAAAATGATATAAATGTCAGCCAGTTTTAGCACTGACACCACCTCTAACTAGAAAGAAACGCATGTCCTCCCTGAGGTCCTTCTCCCGTTTCTGGTTCATACCGGGGTGTGAGGTTCGCGAATTCACGTTATACACAAAGCTACGCCACACAGGCGGTGCTTTGATCATCAACCACAAGACTTTTCTTTTCAACAGAAGCCCTGATCACTGCATCTTAGCATGCCACACATGCAATTCACGCCATTTAACTGATGGCTATCAATCACACAGAATGAATTCCAATGTCAGACACACAGTCCATTTGCAAGTCCGTTCTGGGTCTGAACGAAACCGGATGCACTATATACCTCACAAACCCATCGATCTCCACGTATGTCTGGACGATTACCACTCATTATCCATATTTCGGGATGCCTCCCAATCAGGACATCAGTTATCATCCAACCGAGGTGAAAATCTCCGGTCTTCGACCACCTTCTTCATCTTCGATTTCTTCTCGTCGATTCAGTTATTCAGAATGGGATAAACCCGATCTTTCTGAGCAACTCACGTATGTAATTAAAAAGTGCTACACACACACTACATACGCCTTATTTCAATTCAATAGTCACTAACCGTCAATCATTAAGAGAACAATTTCCCAAATATTAACCTCGAAGGCCGAAACCAACATCAGATCAATACCCAGGAATCCATTTGACTTAGTCAACCTTCAGTTAGTTTCTAAATTTCACATTCCATATCGTTTATAATATTTTATAACGATTTATCGCTATTTTTATTTATTTTAAAATAGCCAATTTATTCAAACGACGCTTCGGGCCATAACGCGGCCGTGGCGCTGTTTTTCTTCAGATTTGATTTACACATATCTGAAAATCTAACCGTTGGATCTTCACAAAATTTATATCATTAGAAAGATCTTTTCAAAACGAATCCAACGTTTCCAGTTTCGGGAAAAATCTGACGGTCGGATCTCCCGGTATAATCATTTGAAGTTTCGATTTCAAAATACGAACTCCAGTGTAGTTATTCGATTTAATTTAATTATATTTATATATATATAAATATAATCGATTCTGGCACTGTTTTTCTTCAGATTTGAATTAAACATTCCAGACAATCCAACCGTTGGATCTTTACAAAGTTGGTGTCGTTGGAAAGATATTTCCAAAGCGAACCCAACGGTTTCGGTTTCGGGAAAATCCGATGGTCGGATCTCCCGCACTAATCGTTTGAAATCACGGTTTCAAAATACGAACTGCAGCTTCGTTATTCGATTTATTTTAATTATATATATATATATATAAATATATAATCGATTCTTCGATTTCAAAACCATATGCTTTTCATACATTTGATAAAACTGATATTTTTATCTAACAGACATTTATTTCAACACTTCACTATTTTTAACAATTCATGTATATACTAAAAATGTGATTTTTAATGTAAAACAATTTATTTCAAAACACGACTATTTTATATAGTTCATATAGATGATAAAAATATGATTTTTTATTATAAAACAATTTCTTTCAAAACACGACTATTTTATATAGTTCATATAGATGATAAAAATATGATTTTTATTATAAAAGAATTTATTTCAAAACACGAATATTTTATATATATAGATAAAAAGGTGATTTTTATATTTAAAACACGAATACCATTCAACACATGAATTTCTATTCAACGAATGAATTTCAATTCAACACAAGAAGGTTTCCTATAGTTTATATATATAGATAAAAAGGTGATTTTTATATTTAAAACACGAATACCATTCAACACATGAATTTCTATTCAACGAATGAATTTCTATTCAACACATGAAGGTTTTCTATAGTTTATGTATATAGATAAAAAGGTGATTTTTATTGCAAAACAATTTATTTCAAAACATGAATGTCGTTCAATACATGAATTTCTATTCAACGAATATAGTTTCAACACATGAAAATAATTCTAACACATGAATATTATTCAAAATTTCGGCAGCATAACGACAGGGTAGTTAAAACCGGGGTCGTCCCTAGTACGGCTCCTCGCTCTACCTTAAAGCCTCGCAGCTTTTGACAATGGGGAATCATGCATCTAGTTCGCACGCAGGCGGCATGTATATATTTTTCATTTCCACAAACTAATCCTATGTGGTTTCAACCAAATAATTCTCAACCACAAACGGGTATTTTTCAACCACAATCAATCAATTTCAACCACAAACAATTATAATCAACCATTCGCTATCAACCAATTTTCACACCAATCACAATCAATAAATATCGTCCATGGTTTGTGGACGAGGGGCGTATACATATATATATATATATATATATTATTTAAGCATTTCACTTCTATTTAAACATGTGTATAATTTTTACAACGCGTATATAACTTATACATCGAACGTACAACTTATACAACGCTTATACATGAGGTGTACAACGCCTATACAAGTCATACATCGACTATATAATTTATACATCATCGTTTTCCATATCGTTTATAATTTAGAAATCTCACATTGGGTTTCACTCCACCAAAAATAGCAGAAGGCTCAGAAAAATATGCGGTCTCTTCTAGAATGTAGAAGACGTCGACCCGGTCATGATGTTTCCTGTTTCATCGAATTTCGTCAATACACTAAAAAGATATGATTTTTCAAAGTTTGCAACACTTAAAAGTGTAATTTTCAGTTTGAATTGGCCAAAGCTGTTACCTCTATTCCTCGTTCAAAACTAGGTTTGCCGATATCTTTTGATTCGCTGCACGGGAGGAGGATCGGGTTGTACCACTTGAAAGAGGGTCGAGGGGGCTTCAGGCACGTGGTGGTGGCTAGCGATACGGTGGGGCCAGGTGGTCACGGCGGCGCTTCAAAGACCCGAACTTTGGAGAGCTGATTCGCGCGAAATACGAGGCGAGGAGAGGGGAGACGGGTATGGATGTGGAGCTGGAGAGGAGAGCTTCAAAAAGCTTAACTGGAGGGGGGTCTAACTCGGGCTGTGGCGATCGGAAATCGCCAGGGAAGCGGCGACAAGCATTCCACCGTCGAGATCGTTTACGGGGGAGGGGGTTTGAGATTTTTTTATTTTTATTTTATTATGAATATAAAATTCTGATTGGCCGAAGGTTTTATAATTTCAAAAATTAGGGTTTTTACAAACGAACTTCAATTCAAACCTAACGACTGTCGTCCCTAGCGTTTTACCCCCATTCCGAACACAATGGGATATGTTTCGCACTGTTTCAGTCAGTTTCCATTCAATTTAAAATATATAACATTCAATATTTTTTTTGAACGTACATTTCAATTTGCCAGGGCCACAAACTGATTCGAAAAATTCCCGAAAAATAAATCTAGCTATGTTTTGACGATACGGTCCCAACAAAACTGATTTCGTCGAATTCTGAGACCGTTTGTAAAATGGCCCTTTTCTGGTCGATCCAATTTAATAGAAATCGACCAAACACATTTTCCTTTGCCACGCTCACATACTAGCTTCAAAAATTATGAAATTTGAAACCTAGCAATAGTTTAACATCCCGGATCCAACAAAAGTGGTTTCGTCGAATTCCGAGGTCGTATGCAAAATGTCTTTTTTCCAGGGCGATATAATTTCTATAGCGACCTTTCTAAAAATTCATTTGGCCATAACTTTTGGCTCCCGCTATGAAACTTCGATTTTTCAGATTCGTTAGAAAGTTATTGACTAACAGATTTAAATATTTTTGGTTTCACTCAAATCCGTTTTGTTTTGCACCCGGTACAGTCAGTCAAAGTTTGAATTCAATTTTTGAAACTACAGCGCCATTTCTGGCCTTGTTTATAATTAGAATTAATTATATTAGTTTTTCAAATGTCGATTCAAACTTATTTTTCAT
This sequence comes from Allium sativum, assembly GCA_030737875.1. Lineage (NCBI taxonomy): Eukaryota > Viridiplantae > Streptophyta > Magnoliopsida > Asparagales > Amaryllidaceae > Allium > Allium sativum. The sequence continues at coordinate 183,833,104 of CM060911.1, read as the reverse complement.
CGTTATTATTTAAAATATTTATTTTAAATATTTAAAATCCACTAAAATAGCCAATTTAAAATTTTTAAATTTGTTCAGATTTTCTGGGTCGTTACAATCTCCCCCACTTAAAAGTTTTCGTCCACAAAAAGGAACAAAGTCGAAAGTGGTTTGATTAATCAATTCTACTTCCAATCTGGCTTCCATTCTCCAACTTTTCAGTTTCTGAGAATTTTCAAATTCTTCAAAAATTTGGCTAACACCCGGAATTTTTGAAAAATTTCGCCATAACCTCCTTTGTACAGGGAGGGGTTTGGAAATTTATTGGGCCATATTAGGTACCCAATAAATCCTATAAAGCATACACATATTTATGGTGATATATTCTGGTGTTTACAGGAGAGCGTGTATTGATAATAACTCCAGAGAATAAATTCTCGTCACCCTGTCAAAGCCTGAGTGAGTGTGTATTTTAATTGCTCCAGAGAATAAATTCTCGTCACCTCGTCCCGTGTGGGAAATAAATAATCCATGTGCCGTATCTAATAACTAGAGAGACGTGATTATTGTCAACTCCAGACCCGTGTGGGGTTTTTATTAATATGACAATTTATCGTTACAATTTTATATGGTCCATATCAGTCATCAGTTCAACCTGTAAAATATAGTCATCGCCATACAAGCCTCTTGCTCGTATGGTAAATCTTCCACCTCGTCTCACAAGCTCCAAATGCTTATGTGGTATATGATGAAGTATGCCTATCTTCATGAAGTATGCCATGTAGCGTAGTTCAAAATTAATTGTTACTATCCTAGGGCGACGTTTATTATTACACACAGAACAACCAGCACTCCGCATCCAATGGCATTCACAGGAGTTAATATAATAATATTTCGCATCCAACTCATTAAGGTTTACCTATTTGTCGGGCACGCAAATAAAATATTTACTCAATAGCTAATCCAATTACCTGTTCAAACATATATAATGCACAAATATATATTTCTATCTATTTTTATATCAGTTCAATGTGTGATTTAATCGAATAAATTCTACCGTTCATTCTCTTATTGATTTAAATTAACTATCGTTCTAATAATTTAATTATTCAAATTTACTATCACACAACACAAACAACAATCAAATTGTTTTTAACTTTTCAAATATATATCTTTTATATATTCAAAAATCATATTCCTAAAATCAGTCTATATATATAATCACAAATACGTTATTTATAAACATATAACTCTCGACTCGTTCTAGGGCACTTCTGACCCCATCTCTAACGAGTTATTCTGATTCTGCTACACCCATACAAGGATATTACTGATCCTATCTGTAATGAGTTACCCATCCTAGAACACTATTGGTTCTATTTCTGACGAGTTCGTTAATGTGTTATATATCAAAGCTAAGCTTAACCAAAGCTCTGATACCACGATGTGATGACCCCAAAACCCATACTGACGGTGTTAAGGGTAATCTTTGGAATATAACAAAGAAACAGATAATAGCATAACAGAAATAAATAAATACACCAGACAATGAACAAATAATCACTGGATAAATAATAATCATCAGAGTTACACAGTATACAGGATCATACTTAGTACAAATACAGTTCAGCTATACATAAATGTTTACAGCGAAAACAAACATAATATGTACAATACGAGCTGAACAACATAAAAAGGGATAAATGATAGAATCCATCTTCAGCTCCAGCTATCCAGAAAGAGCCTGCTAAAAACCGTAATACAAGGCTGCCCACGTAGAAAAAGGGGCACCCGAGTTTGCAAGTGAAACAAACTACGAGTCAGTCATGGGACTGGTATGAGAAATCTACTTAACACATTTAATGATATGGCTAAACACAGGACCACGCCACTTTCGCGGAACGGGTTTACTCCATGGGATTGCCAGTGCTGTAAAACAATTAAATATTTTAAACATCGCAATGCTTTTTATAAAAATGAAGCCGATATAAGACTCAAGTCCCATCACACAATGCAACGCAAACCGGAGGATAGAGTTTTACCTTATATCGACCAAAAAATGCTTGATACGAGCAAAACAAATCATTTGATAATCAGACTCCAACTGTAAAATAGTAAGAGAATGATCCCATAGGTATTAACCCCGAAGGCCGAAACCAACATCAGATCAATACCCAGGAAACCATCCATCTTATCTCGTTTATAGTTAGTTTCTAATTTTATAAAACAATCATAAATATCAATCATAGACGGCATTAATGCCCCATACCACTATGTCGCCATATATAGGTAAACAATCAAAACCGCACAGTCACGTATTTGGAAATTGGATTTCCGTCATGAACCAAGGCAAAAGATAGTCCTTACCGAATTCGAGACTCTCTAGCCCGAGCCTCAGGCAAGTGCGCAAACAAGCCTTGGATCGTCAAGGCCGGTCCACCGATGTGGATTATTATACTGAACACTACGTTTCCCCGCCCTTTGGGGCGTAAACGAGCCAACGAATGACTCCATCGGTCCCGGATCGACCGATATAACCGAGGCGCCACGCAACAGCAACAACCACATAGGTGAAAATGGTATAAATGTCAGCCAGTTTAAGCACTGACACCACCTCTAACTAGAAAGAAACGCATGTCCTCCCTGAGGTCATTCTCCCGTTTCTGGTTCATACCGGGGTGTGAGGTTCGCGAATTCACATTATACACAAAGCTACGCCACACAGGCGGTGCTTTGATCATCAACCACAAGACTTTGCTTTTCAACAGAAGCCCTGATCACTACATCTTAGCATGCCACACAGGCAATTCACGCCATGTAACTGATGGCAATCAATCACACAGAATGAATTCCAATGTCAGACACACAGTCCATTTGCAAGTCCGTTCTGGGTCTGAACGAAACCGGATGCACTATATACCTCCAAACCCATCGATCTCCACGTACATCTGGACGATTACCACTCATTATCCATATTTCGGGATGCCTCCCAATCAGGACATCAGTTATCATCCAACCGAGGTGAAAATCTCCGGTCTTCGACCGCCGTCTTCATCTTCGATTTCTTCTCGTCGATTCAGTTATTCAGAATGGGATAAACCCGGTCTTTCTGAGCAACTCACGTACGTAATTAAAAAGTGCTACACAAACACTACATACGCCTTATTTCAATTCATTAGTCACTAACCGTCAATCAATAAGAGAACGATTTCCCAAATATTAACCCCGAAGGCCGAAACCAACATCAGATCAATACCCAGGAATCCATTCGACTTAGTCAACCTTCAGTTGGTTTCTAAATTTCACATTCCACATCATTTATAATATTTTATAACGATTTATCGCTATTTTTATTTATTTTAAAATAGCCAATTTATTCAAACGACGCTTCGGGCCATAACGCGGCCGTGGCGCTGTTTTTCTTCAGATTTGATTTACACATATCTGAAAATCTAACCGTTGAATCTTCACAAAATTTATATCATTAGAAAGATATTTTCAAAACGAATCCAACGGTTCCAGTTTCGGGAAAATCCGACGGTCGGATCTCCCGGTATAATCGTTTGAAGTTTCGATTTCAAAATATGAACTACAGTGTAGTTATTCGATTTAATTTAATTATATATATATATATATATAATCTATTCTGGCACTGTTTTTCTTCAGATTTGAATTAAACATTCCAGACAATCCAACCGTTGGATCTTTACAAAGTTGGTGTCATTGGAAAGATATTTCCAAAGCGAACCCAACGGTTTCGGTTTCGGGAAAATCCGATGGTCGGATCTTCCGCACTAATCATTTGAAATCACGGTTTCAAAATACGAACTACAGCTTCGTTATTCGATTTATTTTAATTATATATATATATATATATATATAAAATCGATTCTTCGATTTCAAAACCATATGCTTTTCATACATTTGATAAAACTGATATTTTTATCTAACAGACATTTATTTCAACACTTCACTATTTTTAACAATTCATGTATATACTAAAAATGTGATTTTTAATGTAAAACAATTTATTTCAAAACACGACTATTTTATATAGTTCATATAGATGATAAAAATATGATTTTTATTATAAAACAATTTATTTCAAAACACGAATATTTTATATATATAGACAAAAAGGTGATTTTTATATTTAAAACACGAATATCATTCAACACATGAATTTCTTTTGAACGAATGAATTTCAATTCAACACATGAAGGTTTTCTATAGTTTATATATAGATAAAAAGCTGATTTTTATATTTAAAACACGAATACCATTCAACACATGAATTTCTATTCAACGAATGAATTTCTATTCAACACATGAAGGTTTTCTATAGTTTATATATATAGATAAAAAGGTGATTTTTATTGCAAAACAATTTATTTCAAAACATGAATTTCGTTCAATAGATGAATTTCTATTCAACGAATATTGTTTCAACACATGAAAATAATTCTAACGCATGAATATTATTCAAAATTTCGGCAGCATAACGGTAGGGTAGTTAAAACCGGGGCCGTCCCTAGTACGGCTCCTCGCTCTACCTTAAAGCCTCGCAGCTTTTGACAATGGGGAATCATGCATCAAGTTCGCACGCAGGCGACATGTATATATTTTTCATTTCCACAAACTAATCCTATGTGGTTTCAACCAAATAATTCTCAACCACAAACGGGTATTTTTCAACCACAATCAATCAATTTCAACCACAAACAATTATAATCAACCATTCGCTATCAACCAATTTTCACACCAATCACAATCAATAAATACGTCCATGGTTTGTGGACGAGGGGCGTGTATATATATATTTATATATTTTATATAAGTATTTCACTTCTATTTCAATATGTATATAATTTTTACAATGCGTATATAACTTATACATCGAACGTACAACCTATACAACGCTTGTACATGAGGTGTACAACGCCTATACAAGTCATACATCGACTATATAATTTATACATCATCATTTTCCATATCGTTTATAATTTAGAAATCTCACATTGGGTTCCACTCCACCAAAAATAGCAGAAGACTCAGAAAAATATGCAGTCTCTTCTAGAATGTAGAAGACGTCGACCCGGTCACGATGTTTCCTGTTTCATCGAATTTCATTAATACACTAAAAAGATATGATTTTTCAAAGTTTGCAACACTTAAAAGTGTAATTTTCAGTTTGAATTGGCCAAAGCCGTTACCGCTATTCCTCGTTCAAAACTAGGTTTGCCGATATCTTTTGATTCGCTACACGGGAGGAGGATCGGGTTGTACCACTTGAAAGAGGGTCGAGGGGGCTTCAGGCGCGTGGTGGTGGTTGGCGATTCGGTGGGGCCAGGTGGTCGCGGCGGCGCTTCAAAAACCCGAACTTTGGAGAGGTGATTCGTGCGAAATACCAGGCGAGGAGGGGGGAGACGGGTATGGATTTGGAGCTGGAGAGGAGAGCTTCGAAAAGCTTAACTGGAGGGGGGTCTAACTCGGGCTGTGGCGATCGGTAATCACCAGGGAAGCGGCGACAAGCATTCCGCCGTTGAGATCGTTTACGGACGGGGGGGAGGGGGGTTGAGATTTTTTTTATTTTTATTTTATTACGAATATAAAATTCTGATTGGCAGATGGTTTTATAATTTCAAAAATTAGGGTTTTTACAAACGAACTTCAATTCAAACCAAACGACTGTCGTCCCTAGCGTTTTACCCCCATTCCGAACACAATGGGATATGTTTCGCAGGCCCATTCGACTGTTTCAGTCAGTTTCCATTCAATTTAAAATATATAACATTCAATATTTGATTTGAATGTACATTTCAATTTGCCAGGGCCACAAACTGATTCGAAAAATTCCCGAAAAATAAATCTAGCTATGTTTTGACGATTCGGTCCCAACAAAACTGATTTCGTCGAATTCTGAGACCGTTTGTAAAATGGCCCTTTTCTGGTCGATCCAATTTAATAGAAATCGACCAAACACATTTTCCTTTGCCACGCTCACATACTAGCTTCAAAAATTATGAAATTTGAAACCTAGCAATAGTTTAACATCCCGGATCCAACAAAAGTGGTTTCGTCGAATTCCGAGGTCGTATGCAAAATGTCTATTTTCCAGGGCGATATAATTTCTATAGCGACCTCTCTGAAAATTCATTTGGCCATAACTTTTGACTCCCGCTATGAAACTTCGATTTTTCCGATTCGTTAGAAAGGTATTCACTAACAGATTTAAATATTTTTGGTTTCACTCAAATCCGTTTTGTTTTGCACCCGGTACAGTCAGTCAAAGTTTGAATTCAATTTCTGAAACTGCAGCGCCATTTCTGGCCTTGTTTATAATTAGAATTAATTATATTCGTTTTTCAAATGTCGATTCAAACTTATTTTTCATCGTTATTATTTCAAATATTTATTTTAAATATTTAAAATCCACTAAAATAGCCAATTTAAATTTTTTAAATTGGTTCAGATTTTCCGGGTCGTTACATATATATTAGTAGTGATTGATCGCATGGCGTGAATTGTCAATGTGGCACGCCAAGATGCAATTGATCAAGGCTTTTGTTGAAAAGCAGAACCTTATGGAATGATCAAAGTATAGCCTATTACGGCATAGCTTTGTGTATAGCGTGACTTCGCGAGCCTCACACCCGGGTATGAGTCAAAAACGGGAGTAGGACTGCAGTGAGTGCACACGTTTCTTTCTAGCTAGGAGTAGTGCCGGTGCTTAAACTGGCTGATATTTTATTTATGTGGATGATGGATTTTGAGGCGCCTCGGATTTTTATAGGTCGTTAGTGGTCATACTATAGGTCCAAAGGGACCGGGAAGCGTGTGTTCAGGCAGAATTAGTCCATTACCCTTAGGTAGGGACCGACCCTGAAGATCCAAGGGTTCACTGCGGGGGATCCTGAGGCATTTGCTAGAGTGTCTCGAATTGGAGAGGAGCTTGCCCCTAGCCTCGACTCATGATGGAAATCCAACTTTCGATACGACCTTGCGGTTTTGATTGTAGAACTAGTATGGCGACATGATATATGGTACCCATGCCGTCTATGATTGATATATTATGATTGAAATGGTTTTTAAAAACATATACTCACTAATATCAAATCCGTTTTATCGTATCAAGCATCTCTTGACCATTAAAAGGTAAAACCCTATCCTCCGGTTTGCGTTGCATTGTGTGATGGGACTTGGGTCTTATAATGGTTTCATTTTTCTAAAAAGCATTGCGTTGTTTAACGATTTGCTTTAATTTAGGCACTGACAATCCAATGGAGTAAACCTATTCCGCGTTAGCGGCGTGGTCCTGTGATTAGCCATATTTATTAGATAAGTTGAGTTAAGATTTCTCATACCAGTTCCCATGACTGACCTGTAGTTTGTTTCACTAGCAAACTCGGGTGCCTTTATTTTCCACACGGGCAGTCGAGTAGCTTTTTGCAGATATATTTACAGGATCCTGGTCTACAGCTGAAGCGATATTCAGAAAGCTCCGTATCCGTGTATTCCTTTCGGTTGTATATTTGTATTATTTTCCGCTGCTATTTAAATGTAATGTAAAACTCTGATATTATTGTGTTTCTATTTTTGTAATAAGTATTCATACTCTGTTACATTCTTGTACTCTGATGTAATTGTTGTAATCAGCAATAAAATGTTCTTCAGTTTGTGTTCTGTTGTGTATTGTTCTCAAAGCAATCCATGCTTTCCTTAACGGGGAAGTTTGGTTCGTCACATTAATATTATATATTTTCTAAATTTAGAAAATAAGAATTTTTGTATATATATGGAAATAGGAAATGGGTATATGAATAAATTAATGATAAATTAATTTAAGAGATAAATGATGATTAATCGATAGAATTTCTATCTGGAAATAATATTGTTGTTTGTACACATGTTTTTCTTTGATAGTTAAATCGCCGACTATCAAAGTTTTTGACCATTTTTCAGTCGTTAATACGGAGAGACTGGGATCAGATTCATTATCTGAAAACCACTCTATATGGGTGTTAGCGTTGCGAATCAAATATGATAAAGATAATTGAAGACGGAGTTATGCAAGGGCTATCCTGTTTACAGAATAGTGCCTTCGGTTTGTCCAGTTCCAGGACAACTTATATGGAAGAATGTCTGACAGAGTATATCTAATGGATCGCATAAGTTGATATCTTCAAACATATTTACGTTTGGTGGCAGAGGAATTGTTTCTCATAGCTGTATACCCGTGATATATTTAGGGAAATCAATTTGTGATTTGGCGGGTATAACGATGTGACATTCAAAGTGAATGAAGATCAAAAGATACGTTATGACCTCTAACCTCACAACCAGGAAATGGTATAAAATCGGGTAGGTCGCATGGCTAACTGGTTAGTTGCCAAGTAGGGTGTATTGCCACCTGATCTAGAGTAATTCCTTTTGCTTCTTAAATTTATTGATGCTATTCCTTTCGGGAAACGGTTGTTGATCCCAACCGTTGGTGATAATACATTCGGTACTCTCAAGCGAAGGGAAGGGCCGGTCATGTTTTGCCTATGTTGCAAGATGTTCTTGTTGAACTCGGTGTCTTTCTCTCTAGAGGTACACTTTCGAAAGGTGGTCCCATACCTTGCCAGTTGGAAATCCATTATCCAATAAGAGCCCACGGTTTTGATTGTATACTATATATGTAGAGCATGAGGTGCAAGAATTCTGCTAGATTGATATTACTTGTTTTTAGACATTATTATAATATCAGACGAATATTGATTTCAAATAATGCTTTGGGTTATCGTAAGGTAAAAACCATGTGTGGATCAGTCTTACGATTCTCCTATCTTTTAAAAACAATTTTAAAAATTAAACCAAGTGGTTGGTGTTTATCACACTAGTCCCATGACTGGCCCAGAGTTTATTTTTGTTCTGTTTTTACCCTAAACTCTTGGGTGCCCAAATTTGTACGGGCAGTCAAGTAGTTCAGGTATTTCCAGATATCATTGGAGGAGGTTGGAGTAGGAGGCTTCAGCATTATCTAGTTATTTTTATTTTGTGCTATGTTGTAAGTGTTGTACTCTGATAATGTTATTGTATATATATATGCACTGTTTTATTTCAAAGTTATGTTATATTTATTCGTTCCGCTGTGAGATTCAAGTTACCCTGATGTGTTGTGTGTTCTTCTTTTCTTCTATTCTAATTTTCTATCTTATCTATTCTCACCCTCTATTTTCTTTCATTAACGTTCCGGTAAATTTCGAATGCTTGAATAGTCAACATCGTGTTTTGTCGATAATCAGGATCCCCGTTTTCCCCCGGGCCGTTACAAAACCTACAACCTGTGGATGCTGGATATGTCGGGCGGCACCCGGCAAACTTCTTCCACAAGTCGGGTTTAACCTCGTGTCTTAGCACATCTCGTGTTTATGCACTTAGACCACCCACATTAGATTCACCACTTGTGGTCGCTGGTTATGCCAGGCGGCTCCGGGCATACTTCCACAGCAAGTGTAATCTAACCTCGTGTCTAAGGGCGATTACAATTTCAGTTATTGTAATTCTAGGCATTTCCATTATTAATCAATTATACCTATGTCATTACAGGCTTTCATGTCCCTTACCCAAGTTATGTTCATAATGAACCATATGCCCCAAATTTTAGGTTTTTAATCAATTTCAAGTTATGTCCAAATTCCATATTACCTATTCGATTCACATTATGCCCAAATTTCAAAGTTTTTCTCCTCGTTCCCAAACTAATGCATTCACATATTTTTAGCGGCATGCCTAGGCTCGAAAGTAGCCTAGTTACATAAAATAAAAGGGTGAAGGGAAGATGATAGAAATGATTATTCTAACAAAATTGACATAAACATATAATGGCATAATGTTAAGAAGGACATATAGGAACAGATCTGGTGAACATGTGATAATAAAACTAGTTCTAACATAGTAGGGATGTCATAAAAGGCATGATTAGATCTAAACAAGGATTTAGATGTCTAACTAATGACATATCCAAATTAACCACAAACATGATAGGTACAAGATGATCTAAATATTGAATTAGATCTATAATCAAAAGTAGATCTGACCTGATAAAGGTTAAGATCCAAGTCATAGTTAATTCAGAGTATCATGGATTCACAAATTACAATAGATCTGGTATGATTCAGTCACAAGGATAGATCCAAATTATAGTTATATCATGCTTTACTTTTAATTTTTTAAATCTACAGGTAACTTAAACTCATAGTGTTTGGATCTAGAAAGATAGAAGAATAATAACAGAGGTTGAATCGTAGATCTACACTTGAATAACTTGATTGTAGAAGAAGGAAAAGGTTTGATTCAGTTTGGGCACCAACAGCATCTAGTCCTCCATTATTTTTCAGTGTAGAAAACAAGAAAAATGAGGCCATATTTATGGCAAAAAAGACTCTGAAACCCTAATCTATTTGTCTGCCGCAGGGGGGTCGACACCCCTCTTGAGGGGTCAACCTAGGGGTCGACACCCCTGGGCGGGAAATTTGCCACCACTGAATTTTTGATTTTTGAACGAAATCTGATTTTTTGGATTATATATATATATATTTCTCTTACGCGTATACAAACTTCAAACCTTCATAACTTCTTCATACATTATCCGTTTTATGCAAACCAAATGTCTATCTTGACCAGAATTTCGAGACAGACACAACCTCCCAGTCTGTTTCCCTTAATTCGGAATATTAAATTAATTATTCTTTAATTTGTCTTCTTTAGTGTTGTTAAAATTATGGGGTGTTACAGTTATGAGTACAATATTTAATTAACTTTAAATATTTAAAATGATCAAATTTATAATTTAATGACTTGAATTAAATTTAAAAGGAGTATTTGGAATGTCAAGTTAACGTGAACTTAAAAACATTTAGTATAATATCCAGTTAAGTTTATTTGAAGCCATGTAAAAAATATTTTGAATATAAACGATAATAATAATTTATTATCAATGAATATGAGTGTTTTGGAATCGATTAGTTATTTACTCAATTTTACTAATATATGAAAATAGTCCATTTTTAAAACGATCTCAGATTTCAATGAAACCAATTTTATAAAAATCTGTAATGGTTAATTATTGTAAGATTTCAGGTTCGTGTCAATCAGAGTTGTTATATGATCCTACACTGTGTATCAATAAACAATTTGAAATCATAATAGCCAATTTTCAAACAGTCTCAGAACCCGACCAAATCAGTTTCATTGGGTATGGATTTTGAATTATTGTAGGATTTTAAATTTTGTAGTGATTCCATTTGTTATTTCAGTGTGCGAGCAAGAAACGTTTAGTGATAAAAACAAGTGAATATTATAAATTAAAACTTGCCTACATAATTTTTTTAACTCCTAACCTATCTTCAATCTTCCCTCCCTTACATTCTATTTTTTTAGCCGCCATTTCCTTAAAGAAAACAAAAGAAGCGTGACTTCAAAAATTTAAAACAAATCTTATGAATACCCTGAAATTTAAAAAAGGGCATTTTTAAGCTTGTAATGAGCATAGCTTCATATCCATTCTTCTGCTTGGTCTTGCGATCTCGTCTTGGGAAAACGACATTTTTGTCATGTATATTTAGCGCCTATGGTTTTGATTCTATTTGGATTGATGGAGTTTAGCTTGATTGAGGCCATAGATTTGGGTCTAGCATGAGATTTGGCACCTAGCAGTAAATTATGGTGGGATTTGAAGAATATTTATGTCGATCTTTTTTTGGGAAAGCGTGTACGAAGAGGTCAGTAATGACCCACAAATCTATACCATTTGAGCTAATTGAATATAACTCACATTCAACCCAAATTGCACGAAAATACGAATCATTCATAGAAAGAAGTTAGAAGATGAAAAACAAAAAGATAGAAAATTAGAATATAAGAAAATAGATAGAAGCAAGAGTTGAACAACAACACAGAATCCCTCAATCGTAGGGAAAAAAATATAATATATAAATAATCACTTTGAAATACAAACTGTATTTTTCACTTACGTCATTAGAGTACACCACATATACAATATAGCGGAAATAAACTCTAAACATCTAACATCTAAGCCTTCTACTCCAAGATCCTCCAAGTAAATCTATAAAATCCTGAACTATTGGACTGCCCGTACAAATTTGGTCATCCAAGAATTTAGGGAAAACATAGAAAAATAAACTATGGGTCAGTCATTGGACTGGTATCAGTAAATGATTTTAGAAAAGTTTGATTAGGAAAGGATATCTCATAAGACCATGTCGTAAAAACGGAACGGGTTTTTTTCCCTTATGAGAATCCATAATACTTGGTTTAACTTTTCAACATCCTTTTAGAAAGAAAAGATAATCGTAAGACCGAGCCACCCATTAACGTGGACGGTTTTTACCTTACGATAACACAAAACATTCTATATCAAAACTCTTCTGATATTATAATAGTGTCTATCAAACACAAATGAATAACCATTTAGCAGAACGCTTGCATCTCACGCTCTACATACATACTATATAATCAAGACCGCGAGCGTTTATTGGTTAATGGATTTCCATCTATGACAAGGTATGGAACCACCTTCTGATAGTGTATCTCTAAAGGGGAATACACCGGGTTAACAAGAACATCTTGCAACCCGGCCACACAAGACTGACCACTCATTTTGCTTGAGTGTATCGAATATATTATCACCAACGGTTAAGAGCTACCCACCGTTTTCCAAAAGGGACAGCATCAAAAGAATAAAGAAGTGAATGGAATTTCTCTAGATAGTGACAATACATCCCAATTGGGAGCGACCCACTTAGCCATGATGCCTGCCCGATTTTTGTCATGTTGCGGTTGTGAAGCTTCAGGCTGAACTTACATTTGACAAATCATTTCTTGAAATGCCACATCGTCAATACCGCTAACCACTAATTGACAACCCCAAAAATACATTATGAGTATAAGGCAAGAGAAACGAATTCCTCTGCCACCAACATAAATACGTTTGAAGAGATCAACGTACGTGATCAATTGTGACGAAAAAGAATTTCGCTCGGTCCGAACCAGTCGCTAAACCGATCTAGACCGTTCGAAACGCCCTATCGTTTGAGAACAAGCCACAACAGAACGCACACGGGAGAACATTTCATTGTATATTACAACAATTCAATTCAAACCAAATAATCTAACCAACTACACAACCAAACAATTAAACAAACAAGTCATCCATAGTCTGTGGATGACGGGTGTCGGGTGCTACTAAACACCGTCTGCATCCTAGTATATATTTATAACTAGAAAAATTAAATTGAAAGGTGAGAAGTTCTCACCAATAGCTATCCAATCATCTTGACTCTTCTTTGATAGAAATCTTCTTCGTTATCTCATTTTTTTCATCTTCGTTGCTGTAACTACATATGTAAAAATCAAATTTTTACTTCGTTATTCAATATATAAAAATCGAATTTTTATTATGCTATTCAATATATAAAAATCGAATTTTTACTATGTTATTCAATATATAAAAATCGAATTTTTATCCCACTATACAATATAAAAGATTCGCCTTTTCAAATATAAAGATTTCATCTTTCTATAGAAAAATTATATTTCACTTCATTATAAAAATCAAATTTTTATCTTGCTATCGTATTTATAAAAATCGAATTTTTTACTTTTGTTATTCAATATATAAAAATCGTATTTTTATGTACAATAAAAATCTAACTTTTATCTTCATGAAAAGATTATATTTTCATAACTCTACCTAAATAAAAATTATATTTTTATACTTCTAAAAATTATTTCATACCTTTACAGTTCTAAGAATCATAACTTTTCATTTGTTAAAAATCCAACTTCTCGTTTATAAAAATTCAAACTTTCCCACAATGGTTTTATTTTTCTAAAACTGAAAATTTTCAATGGCCTTATATTTTAAAAACTGATTTTCATTAATTTAAACTAATTATTTTAAATAAGCACTAAATAAAATAAACGTAAAAACTTACAGTCAAGTTCGCAGGAGGGGGGGCTGTGCTTCTTCGTCGGAGGTCAAGGAGGTGGAAGGGAGGGCGGAGGTCAGGCGGAGGGGGGGTCGAGGTGAAGGAGGCACGGAATGGGGGGGTGCGGCTGCTTCAGGCGTTGTGGGGGGGCTCGGTTTCGAGAGAGGGCCGATGGTCCTCATGCTCGCGCGAGGCCGGAGGTTGGCCAGCGACGAAGGGGGGGGGTGGTGGCGCGCTAGGTGCGGCGGCGGCTCCGGGCTAGGTCGTGGGGTCTGCGGATTTAGGGCAAGGGGGGTGGTCGGGTTCGAATTAGGAGAGGTGAGAGGGAGTAGAGGGGCAGAGGAGGAGGGAGGGTGGTTGGGTGAGGTGCGCCGTCGATCGGCGTTGGCCAGGCGGCGGGGAGGGCTGGGCGGAGGGAGGCGTCGCGGTCAACGGGGGGGATTTTCTTTCTTTTTTTTTCTCTGAAAAGTGAAAGAGAGAGAGGGAAGGGTAGTGGTAGGTTAATATATATATATATATATATATATATATATATTTAATCCATTTTTTTTATAAAGCAACTTTTTATTTCGAACTCGAAATCGAACCCACTGACTGTCGTCCCTAACTAACTACCCCTATTCCGAACACAATGGGATATGTATCGCAAGCTGATTTGATCGTTTCGATCAGTTTTCGTCAAAATAAAAATATAAATCTATATATTGAATTTGAACGCGCATTTCAATTTACCAGGGCCACATACTAAGCAGAAAAATTCCAGAAAAATATTTTCTAGCTTCGTATTGACAATACGGTCCTAACAAAACTAGTTTCGTCGAATACTGAGATTGTTTGAAAAATGGCCAATTTCCAGTCGATTAAAATCAACTGAAACTGGTCAAACGCGTTTTCCTTCGCCACACTCACATATTGATTCGAAAAATTATGAAATTTGGAATCTAGCAATAATTTAACACTGCGGATCCAACAGAAGTGGTTTCGTCGAAATCCGAGGTCGTTTGCAAAATGTCTATTTTTAAGGGCCTGAATTCCATAGCGACTATTCAGAATTTTTAACTGGACATATCTTTTGATTCCCGCTATGAAAATTTGATTTTTCGGATTCGTTGGAAAGATATTCACAATTAGATTCCATTATTTTTGGTTTTACCAAAATCCGGATTGTTTTGCACTCGGTACATTCAATTGAAGTTTGAAATCGAATTATCGAACTACCGCGCCATTTTCAATTCCTTTTATAATTATATATAATTAATTATATTCTAACGACGACGTATATAATATATACGTTTGAATTATATTCAAAATAAATTTCTCGTCGATATTATTTAAAATAATTCATTTTAAATAGTCAAAATTCGCTAAAATTGCCAAAATGAAAATTTTAAACTGGCCCAGATTTTCGGGTTGTTACAATCTCCCCCACTTAAAACTTTTCGTCCCCGAAAAGGAACAAAGTCGAAAGTGGTTTGATTAATCAACTCTACGTTCGATCTGGCTTCCCTTCTCTAACTTTTCAGTTTCTGAGAATTTTCCAATTCTTCAAAAATTTGGCTAACACCCTAAATTTTCGAAAAATTTCGCCATAACCTCCCCTGAACCGGGAGCCACGGGAAAATCCCGAAATTGCCATACAGGCCTTCTGATCTCAAAAAGAAAAAGAAAAAGCCAAGCGGCTAGCCAATAGGCTCATAAAATCATCATCACCCAAACAAAACAGTAAATTATAGCAAACATGTACCTATTTGTCGGGCAAACAAATTTTATTCTCTGCTCTAGCCTCCTTGCTGTGACCTGTTCAATGTAAGTACATGTATATGCAAGCAAATGCGACCAATTTTCAATACAATTGAATATTTGGCTCAATTAGGCTAAATGGCTAAAAATTAGCAAACAAATAAACAAACAACACAAACATCAATCAATTAGTGAATTAGAGTTTCAAATTCATAATTTTGATACATATACAAAAATCATGTTTTTGATGCCAAATCACAACAATAAATCCTATATAGCTTTGGTTCTCACACCAGTAAATTGGAAATATATAGAAATCCCACTTTCGTCGCACGAACATAAATTCTAATGATGGAGCTCCATCATCAAAATCATCTCCAGGCGATTAGAGTGTAATTCTATATCTATCCAGTATATTAAAACTTCAAATACACGTTTGCAAGGCGTATATGCAAAATCTTTATATACTGGACTGTCCAAATCAATACAAATAAATAATCAAGTACGAATAATTGATTTAAAATTTCAAAACAAAATTTGTTTTCATTTTAAAAATATACTCTTCACACTCGTTCTAGGATACTACTGATCCCATCTCTAACGAGTCATTCCCATTGGATATTACTAATCCAGTTTCTGATGAATTCTTTCGTATGGTTCTAATGTGTCTTGTTCTCTGAGCTTTGCAAACCAAAGCTCTGATACCAACTGTGAAGAAAAAGAATTCCGCTCGGTCCGAACCAGTCGCTAAACCGATCTAGACAGTTCGAAACGCCCTATCGTTTGAGAACAAGCCACAACAGAACGCACACGGGAGAACATTTCATTGTATATTACAACAATTCAATTCAAACCAAATAATCTAACCAACTACACAACCAAACAATTAAACAAACAAGTCATCCATGGTCTGTGGATGACGGGTGTCGGGTGCTACTAAACACCGTCTGCATCCTAGTATATATTTATAACTAGAAAAATTAAATTGAAAGGTGAGAAGTTCTCACCAATAGCTATCCAATCATCTTGACTCTTCTTTGATAGAAATCTTCTTCGTTATCTCATTTTTGTCATCTTCGTTGCTGTAACTACATATGTAAAAATCAAATTTTTACTTCGTTATTCAATATATAAAAATCGAATTTTTACTATGCTATTCAATATATAAAAATCGAATTTTTACTATGCAATTCAATATATAAAAATCGAATTTTTATCTCACTATACAATATAAAAGATTCGCCTTTTCAAATATAAAGATTTCACCTTTCTATAGAAAAATTATATTTCACTTCATTATAAAAATCAAATTTTTATCTTGCTATCGTATTTATAAAAATCGAATTTTTTACTTTTGTTATTCAATATATAAAAATCGTATTTTTATGTACAATAAAAATCTAACTTTTATCTTCATGAAAAGATTATATTTTCATAACTCTACCTAAATAAAAATTATATTTTTATACTTCTAAAAATTATTTCATACCTTTACAGTTCTAAGAATCATAACTTTTCATTTGTTAAAAATCCAACTTCTCGTTTATAAAAATTCAAACTTTCCCACAATGGTTTTATTTTTCTAAAACTGAAAATTTTCAATGGCCTTATATTTTAAAAACTGATTTTCATTAATTTAAACTAATTATTTTAAATAAGCACTAAATAAAATAAACGTAAAAACTTACAGTCAAGTTCGCAGGAGGGGGGGGCTGTGCTTCTTCGTCGGAGGTCAAGGAGGTGGAAGGGAGGGCGGAGGTCAGGCGGAGGGGGGGGGGGGTCGAGGTGAAGGAGGCACGAAATTGGGGGGGGGGGGGTGCGACTGCTTCAGGCGTTGTGGGGGGGGGCTCGGTTTCGAGAGAGGGCCGATGGTCCTCATGCTCGCGCGAGGCCGGAGGTTGGCCAGCGACGAAGGGGGGTGGCGCGCTAGGTGCGGCGGCGGCTCCGGGCTAGGTCGTGGGGTCTGCGAATTTAGGGCAAGGGGGGTGGTCGGGTTCGAATTAGGAGAGGTGAGAGGGAGTAGAGGGGCAGAGGAGGAGGGAGGGTGGTTGGGTGAGGTGCGCCGTCGATCGGCGTTGGCCAAGCGGCGGGGAGGGCTGGGCGGAGGGTGGCGTCGCGGTCAACGGGGGGGGGGGGGGATTTTCTTTTTTTCTCTGAAAAGTGAAAGAGAGAGAGGGAAAATCTTAAACCATTTCGAAACAATGTTGCTATTTGAAGCATTCATTGAGTTAACTTAATTTAACTTAAATATTAAACTAGGGAATTTAATCCCAATAAACCAACTTGATTTCTTTCTTAAATTATCTTACTTACTTAATTAAAAGATTAATTAAGTTAAAACATATCATCTTGGATAATTTATTTAAATTTAATTTTCCATTTAATTATATCATTTTCTTGCCCAATCTTTTAACTTAAACGTTATCAAGTTTTGAACAACCATTTATTAAAACCGCTTCTATCAAACTTATTGAAATAAATTAATTCGATAATCAATTCCTATTTAAATTAATCTTAAACAACCTGAACTGATTATAATATATCTTTCCTTTTCAAATAAATTAATAATATAATTAATTTAAAATAATCCATCTAATTGTTTCTTAATATAATTTATATCTAACAAAAACTTATGTTCATTTCTGAGTTACTTTGCAGAAAACGGCTTAGCAATTCCAACGATATATATAACTGTTCTTATGACAGATGACATTCAAGTCGTTAACCCAATTTGCACGAATTATCATATAAATACAATTCATTATTTTCAACTGATAATATAATATCTCAACATCATATATTAGCTGATAAAATAGCAGAACGATGTTTATTTCTACTAACAGGTTGTTCAAACAATTCAGTCAATCATATATATATAGTGGAACGGTGTTTATTTTCACTAACAAATATTAACAAAATATTTAATTACATTTAACGTAATTAAACGCAGCTTAACTTATAAGTCAATAAACTGAATAAATAATTCAACATTTACTGAATTACTGATTGCTACCGATCAATAGTTTACACATTAATTTAGTTCACGACTACATTTGTATTCAATATATTTCATATGATATTTTAGTATTAAAATCGCTTTTAATTATTTAGTAGACCAATTTATTTCAACTCGAATTATTTAAATTCGATAATTTATGTTGAGTTGCTTATAGATATTTCTATTTATATTTTAAAACCAAGTAACTATTTAAATTCTAATTATCTTTATTTAAAACAAATGTTTGAAGTTAAACATGTCTACACCCCTAATTTCCAATTTCCATTTGTTTTCTTAACTGGCCCGTTAAACATCAGCCCACTCCTCTTATATTATTTTTCTATTAATTTTTTTCGTAGCCTATTTTCTGGGCTATTCCCTTTTTTATTTACTTTAAGCCTGGGCTGAAGCCAGCCCCATGAACACATGCCCATGTAAAACAGCCTACCTCCGGTATTTGTTTAATTCAATACCTGTTACTTAGCCCCTCCTAGGTATTGTCTATCCCTTCACCTACCAATCATCACTGGTCATCATTTGTGATCACCATTCACCTGACCTTCCTTCTCTCTCTCGCTCTGCATCTTACATCGGAAAAACACACCCGCATCTGAACTATTAAAATAAATAACCCAAAAGCTTCGATCATAAAACGACCTACTGCACCTTATACAGACCATCAATCAACTTCAAATTTTACCGACGTGAAGCCGATACCTAGGCTGACATCCTCCCCGAGTATCACCCCACTCGATTAACTATCAGATCCGCAATTCATCACCAAACTGTACAGTAAAAACGTAACCCAGAACCCCAAGTTGAGCTAAATATCGAAATCTACTTATTGGAAAAATTAAATTATATTTTCCTATGTTTTCTAAGATCATCATGCCCCTACCCACCAATTTTCATCATTAATGTTTGCTTAGATCGTCAGAATCGGTCATGATTGTCATTTTTGGCCAAATCGGTGTATCTCCCTCCCCTCAACATTAAAAATCTTGATATTTGTTTCAAAAATCATATTTTTTACCACGAACATGTTTAAATATCTAAGATTTTAAAACTAAGCTTGTCGGAAACTTTGATCTTTCACTCCCTTTTGTTGTGTTCATCATAAACTCGGTTTAAATGTTTTAATTTGTAGTGGCTAATTATTTTCGTATAAACTAGAAATCTAAATGAACCATTGTCATGAAGAAACCAGAGTCTAATATACATTAGAAACTAAAGTATGAGTTTTTTAATGTAAACACAGTAAATGGGTTTAATAGTATGTCAAACTTCTAACTAACATGAAGATCTCAGGGATTTTGATCACAAATATTGGTTCAGCAACATAGGTTTGCAATACATCCATGAACAGTTGCAGTATAGATATAAATATAAAATGTTATGTACAGGATCATGACATGGTTCAAAAAGAAAATAAACAGTCAGTGTTTACTCACTTTTATACACTATTGCTATGTTTTCCTTTTTGGTTTATATATTTAGTTCCAGATATTCATTCATCCTATGAATTTAGTTTCAGGTTTAACATGAAGGTGGAATTTATAAAAGAAAAAACAACACATTTAGTACCAGTTGAATCATTATATATATATATATATATGTATATACACACACACATACACGAACTATTAATATACTCAAACAGAAAAGGAGTTCACTGTGCTTACTGGTTTTCATGATAGTTACTACCAGGTTTACAAAAATATATTGTTAACTAATATAACATGTATGCAGACATATATATGTCTTCATTAAAATATGTAAAATAATAACTAAATGGGGTTTACTCACCAATTGTCCACTGCCTCTTTCAAGTCTCGCTGCCATTTTAAATTCCCAAGTTTAAATCCTTGCTTTTAATTTTATTTCTAGCAAATGGGTGAGTGAATTTGCGATGAAATATTAGTGCAATTATAGGTGAAAATCAAGTATAAACTATGGTTGTGTATAGTTTGGATAGGGTACATGATAGGATGGCTTAAGCTGTTTAAATTATTGATTGCAGAGGAGGTAAAGCTGTTGTATCTCAATGTTTGATGGAACGAATACATTGTTTAGTCATTTCCATGTTTACTTTACCCAATCTATATACTACAACCATGTGCCAAAATATGTTTTAAAACATTGCTTTGGTCTTAAGTATTCTATGGTATATAGGGTATTAGGTATAGCATCCTAGGTTGTCAGCAATGTTTGATGTGAAGGTGTATTCTAGGCTGTCTACACTATTTGCTTTGGAAATGAAAATTGCATTCATTCCTTAGCTGATATTATTTTCTTTAGAGATATATTTGGGTATAGTTTATCTAGTAGGTACACAAACATATGCATATCTTTTGTACGTCATGTGCATAAGAGCTTTTTAGAAAGCTAACTTCACAGCCTAATCTCATTTATTTGTGATGTTCCCATATTGTTTTTAAATGGCAAATCATGTCTGCCTACTTGTACAAAGCAATATCTTCTCCATTTATGTTTTTGTGACTTGTTAGAACACAATTGTTACATCTTCACTAATGTGTAATTTTTATCTAGAATGTACATAAGTCCTCGATTTCTTTTCCATGAAAAATTCATAAGTTACTATGGTTATTTCCATTTTTACATGTGTTAAACAATCAATTTACAAAATAATTGATAATACTTTACCTAGTTATAATCATATACATGTATGTTACATATCATACATACACATGTGCATATATAACAAATTTAAATTCATACATAGGATTTAAATGTTATTTTAAATTAGTTCAAATATTCAATTCCATTCTATTTAATTTAATTAATATAATCAATATGTTATTGTTTAATCAGGCTAGTTAAAAATCCAGGACATTACAATCTATACCCCTTAAAAGAATTTCGTCCTCGAAATTAAAGAGTAACGAGGAGATTACAGTTATACCTATAGTTATAGACTTATACACAAAACATATTCATGAGTCGTCCTCTAATAATCACCATAAACAAGGCACCCAAACACATAGTTTACCAAAACATTTCACAGCAACCAAATTACTCAATACATCCGCAATTTTCTATCCATCACAGTCATTTTCATAAATAGAAATATCTATTTGTTACAATCGAAAATATTTTCATTTATTGCTATTCTTCAACATCCATTATTTCCTGAATGTAAATCGATAAGAAAAGAATCCTCTAAGTATCAACCTCGAAGACCGAAATCAACATCAGATCAATAATCCGAAAATTATTTAACTTAACCAATCTCCAATTAGGTTCCAATTTCTTAACTCTAATTAAATTTTCAAATTTTAGAATCCAATTTTTTTTGTTTCAATTCCAAACCAATCTGAAATCACATATCTTGATTCCATTCTAAATTCAAAACCTTTGATGTTTTCCGAAACATTTTTTTCTC
Organism: Allium sativum; assembly: GCA_030737875.1. NCBI lineage: Eukaryota > Viridiplantae > Streptophyta > Magnoliopsida > Asparagales > Amaryllidaceae > Allium > Allium sativum. Next base: position 183,810,990 of record CM060911.1, on the reverse strand, counting down.
AGACAACTCCCAAATTTGTCATATTTGTATCTTATCTTTATACAAATTCAATTTGGTTTAATATGTACCATTTAAATGTTTATAATCCTATTTGATTATAATACCATTCATCGACACTTCCATATATAATAATAATTTAAGAAAATTATTCTTTTATAATAAAATATTATTTTGGGCAAAATTATTTCATATACCCATCGTAAAACAATATTGTGTCGAATTGTTCTACTCGAGAGTTTAGAAACACCTATCGATACAGTTGTACACCCTATACCGACCAGAATTCATAAACCGCTCAACAAACCAATCATCACAATATAAAACAACTTTTTAATCAAGTAACAAATACGCGCTCATATATATACACACATACTCAATCTAGGATATTACTAATCCCATCTCTATCGAGTTATGCCACAGAGCCAAGGTTATCACTCAACCTGGCTCTGATACTAAGTGTAATGACCCGTAAATCCGTACCATTTTTGAGCTGACTGAATATAACTCACGTCCAACCCAAATTGCACGAAAATACGAATCATTAATAGAAAGAAGTTAGATGATGAGAAATAGAAAGATAGAAAATTAGAATAAGAAAATATATAGAAGCTAGAACTAAAAAACAACACTGAATCTCGCGAACGCGGTAGAATAACATATAATATTTAAATAATCACTTTGAAATACAAACTGTATTTTCACTTACATACATCATCAAAGTACATCACATATACAATATAGTAGAAATAAACTCTAAACATCTAACGTTGAAGCCTCCTGCTCCAAACTCATCAAGTAAAATCTGTAAAATCCTGAACTATTGGACTGCCCATACAAAATTGGGCACCCAAGAGTTTAGGGAAACATACAAAAATAAACTCTGGGTCAGTCAGGGGACTGGTATGGGTAAATGATTTTTAAACAGTCTGATTAGTAAAGGATATCACATAAGATGTAACAACCCGAAATTTTTGGGGCCAATTTAAAATTTTTATTTTAGAAATTTTAATGGGACTTTAAATAATAACGACTAAAAATTTATTTTAATTGAAGTTAAAACGAATAAATATATTTTAATTATAAAAGGAGTTAGAAATAGCGCGGTAGTTTGAAAATTTGAATTTGAACTTTGACTGACCGTACAGGATGCATAATAAATCGAATTTTGGTGAAACCAAAAATATTAAAATCTATTTAAAAATATCTTTCCAATGAATCCGAAAAATCGAAATTTCATAGCGGGAATCAAAAGTTATGCCTAGTTTAAAATTCTGAATAGTCGATGTAGAATTTATATATATATATTAATATTAAAAATAGCCATTTTTCAAATGACCTCGGTTTTCGACGAAACCACTTTTGTTGGAACCGGAATGTCAAATTTTTGTTAAGTTTAATTTTCCAGAATTTTTCGAATTGATATATGAGCGTGGCAAAGGAAAATGTGTTTTGTCAGTTTCAGTCAAATTTAATCGACTGAAAAGTAGCCATTTTTCAAACAGTCTCAGAATTCAACGAAATTAGTTTTGTTAGGAATGTATCGTCATAACAGAGCCCAATATATTTTTTCTGCAATTTTTAGAGGCCGTATGTGGCCCTGGTGAATTTAAATATACGACCAAATTAAATAAATGATTTATATTCTAAAATAAAGCAAAGAGGGCTGAGACGATTGAACAGGCTGACGGGACCTGATCCTTGGGTCCAGAAGGGGGGTATTTGGCTAGGGACAACATCAGTTGGGATGGATTTGGATATATTAATATTTAACGGGCCTTAACCAATAATTAAGGAATTTAAGAATAGAATATTATAAATATAACCAAGAATTACAAAACCCTAAACCTATTTCTGTCCAGCCGCCACTTCTATCATCGATGGCCTGAAAACTCTCGACATCCCCTCCTTCATTCTCACAATCCACTCTGCGAAATTAGAAACTTCAAAAAGGAAATTGAAGTGGCTTCTACGCTCTATAAGACCGACGGTCACGATGGGTTTTAGTGTCCTGGATTTCACGAATTTGGAAACCAAACCCGCTGACTTTGGTGCGGATTTCAAGGTGGCTAAGACAACCGAACTCGCTGGAGCTCCTGGCGTGGGGGCGGCGTTTGTAGGCCGACGAAGTGATTGTGTCTGATCTGGGTACGGCGGGTCCTAGGGTGGTGCGCAAGGAGGAAGACGTGATTGAAGTTGGGTTTGTGTGTCTCCTGAAGCCGACGTTGAAGAAGAGGGATTAACCTCCTTAATGATGTAATCAACATAACTAATTATGTTTAATTTATAAATTAATCCGTCCATGTTTAAAATTGAATAGCTTCGTCATATTTAATCAGAATTTGACAAAACGAATTGCGTTGAAATCGACTTGAAGAACACCACACTATAGAACCGATCAAAACTGTAATGGAGCATATCATATTTTGGTAAAATTCCAGATCTGAGTTGTTCAGAATTAAAAGCTCGGTGAGATTTCTATTTTATAATTTAAAAATAAATTATTACTAAAATGTGAAATTATGTTTATTTCATATAAAGTTCATGTTGATGTCGTGTAGATATTTATTCAGTGTTCGTTGTTTTATGATTGCGATGAATTATTGAATCGATTGGTGTGCCTCATATTTGTTAGAATATGATTGTTGAGAATAATTATATCATCTATGTTTAGTTGAAAACAAATATGTCATATTTGTTTAGTTGAAAAATAAATGTCTCATGTTTGTTAAGATAATATAGTTAAAAACAAATATATCGTATTTGTTTTGTTGAAAACCAATATCTCATGTTTGATTAAGATGAAATGGTTGAAACCAAATATCATTTTTAGTTAATTAGAGATTCGTTAACAAATAACATTACCATCTTATTTTGCTAAGTATACATAGAAAAATGTTAACATATAGCATATTCTTTTATTTGATATTAGTATACATAGAAAAATGTTTACATATAAAATATTCTTTTATATGTTATTAAAACATATAGAAAAGGGTAAACCAATAAAATATTCTTTTATTTATCATTAGAGTACATAGGAAAAAGTATGGAAATAAATCAGGTTATTTATGTTGAATAAAAATAAAAACACTGTTTATGTTAGAATTGACAAATAAAAATAAAAACACCGTTTATGTTAGAATTGACAAATAAAAATAAAAACACTATTTATGTTAGAATTGACAAATAAAAATAAAAACATCGTTTAGGTTAGAATCGACAAATATAAAAATAAAAACACCGTTTATGTTAGAATTGACAAATAAAATATAAAAACTCCGTTTATGTTAGAATTGACAAATTTGAATAACTTAGAAAATTGATTACAAATAAATGACCATTTATTTGTCATTTGAATAGCATAGAAAATTGGTTACAAATAAATATTCATTTATTTGACATTAGAATTAAACAGGAAAATATTTACATATAAAATATTATTTTATGTAATATTAGATTGAAAATTTCATTTTTATGTAAAATGTTACATTAGATTGAAAATTACATTTTATGCAAAATGTTATATTAGATTAGAAATAAGATTTTCATATAAAATGTTGCATTAGAGAAAAATAACATTTTTATTATAAAATGTAGCATGAGAATAAAATTAACATTTTTGTTAAAGAATGTACATTGGGTTAAAATAACACTTTGTTATCAAAGGTGATATTAGATTAAATAACACTTTGTTATAAAAAGTGACATTAGAAAGAAATAACATTTTAATTTAAAATGTTACAAAAGTAAGGAATAACATTTTTTGTTTAAAGTTGCATTAAAGAAAGAAATAAAAATATAACATTTTCATTCTAAAATGTTGCATTCGTGTAAATAAAAACATGTAATAGAAAAGAGTGAAAACAAAATATTCATTTTGTTAAATAGAAAAATGTCATAACCATATCCTTTTATTTGTCATTAGAATTTATAGAAAATTGTTTAAGAATATACAATAAAAAGATTCGTTTTTTTATTGTAGTATGAAACATTAGAAAAGAATATTTTATTTACATTTCTCATGTAAATCAAAACATGTATTAGAAAAGAAAGCTTATCGTATTTACATTTTACATGTAAATAAAAGACTTGAACTAAAAGGGTATATTTTATTCACATTTTAGATGTGAGTAAAGACATGATTTATAAAGAATATTTTATTCACATTTTAGATGTGAAAATAAAGACATGAAATTTAGAAGTACATTTTTATTTGCCTTTTTACATGCAAATGAAAACCATAGAAAAAGAAGTCATTTTTATTTTCCTTTTTATATGCAAATAAAAAACCATAGAAAAAGAAGTACATTTTTATTTGCAAGTTCGTTGCAAATAAAGACATGAATATATAAAGGACCTTTTTATTTACATTCTTGTTGTAAATAAAAATATGATTATAAAAAGTTGACATTTTTATTTATATTTTAGATATAAATAAACACATGAATTGAAAAAGGATATTTTTATTTATATTTTAGATATAAATAAAAACATGAAAATAAAAACTTGATTTATAAAGGATATTTTATTCACATTTTAGATGTAAATAAAAACATAGAAATAAAAAGCGACATCTTTGTTTACATTTTAGATGTAAATAAAAAGAATAAATTTAAAATAACATTTTTATTTACAATTTAGATGTAAATAAAGAATAAAATCAAGGTTATATTTTTATTTACATTCTAGGTGTAAGTAAAAAGATTAGATTAAGAGAGGCATTTTAATTTACATTTTAGATGTAATCAAAAAGATAGAATTTAATGTTATATTTTATTTGTCAAAATAGAGACAATAAAATGACTAGAATTTAAAAGTGATATCTTTATTTACATTTTAGGTGTAAATAAAAAGAATAAATATAAAGTATCATTTTAATTTACATTTTAGATGTAAATAAAAGATTATATTAAAGCTTATATTTTTATTTACATTTTAGATGTAAATAAAAGAACAAGATTTTAAACGACTCGGATTTCGCCCTGACCCAATCGATCGCAAAATCGACCAAGACCGTTCAAAACCCGAACACGTTAACTTTGGGAATACAATAGCATCAGGACAATAACAACAGACTTTTATAAACATTACAATAATGTTACATCAGAGTACAGAAAATATCAGAGTATATTGAATAAAATTACAGCGGAAGATAAATTACAATAAATTAAATACAATACACAGCGGAAGACTTCGATGCTCTGGACATAGCTTTAGGCTTCAATCCAGAATCCTTCTTGAGATAAGAACCTGTAGACAAACTACTCGACTGCCCGTGTGGAGAAGAGGGCACCCGAGTTTGTAAAGGTGGAAACAAACAACGGGTCAGTCATGGGACTAGTGTGAGAATTCTAAACTAATTTAACTAATAGTAATAAGGCAAATCCAAGGACCATGCCGCTAACGCGAAACGGGTTTACTCCAATGGATTGCCGGTGCATAAGTTAAAATAAATCGTTAAACAACGCAATGCTTTTTAGGAAAAATGAAATCATCATAAGACTCAAGTCCCATCACACAATGCAACGCAAACCAGAGGATAGAGTTTTACCTTATGATGATTAAACATGCTTGGTACGATAAAAACGAATTTGATATTATTATTATTGCATGTATGTTTCAAAAATATTTCAAAGTAAATGTATCAATCCTAGGAAGCATAGCTACCATATACTATGCCTCCATACAAGTAATACAATCAAGTCCGTAGGGTCGTGAGACGACCCGAACTTCCCCGGTAAGGAAAGCCCGGATAGAATTGAGTACAAGACGAATCGAAACGCAGACGGAAGAACATTTCATTGCTATTACAACAATTCCATCAGAATACAAGAATATACAGAGTATGAATAAATATTATACAACAGAAAAATATCAGAGATTGCAATAAATTATATTTAAATACATCGCAGCAGAAAATAATACAAAACACAACTAGAAGTAATACATGGATACAGAGCTTTCCGAGCATCGTTCCAGCTGTAAATCAGGATCCTGTGAAAATAAATCTGCAAAACCAAAACTACTAGCTGCCCGTGTGGAAAATAGGGGCACCCAGAGTTTAGGTTAAAACAATAAACTCCAGGTCAGTCATGTGACTAGTGTGAGAACTAAAACAGTTATTTAAAACTTTACTTTAGAAGAGAGTAATTCAAGGGACCACGCCGTATAACACGGAACGGGTTTCCTCCCAAGAATACTAGTGCATATAACAAAACAGCGCAATGCTTTTTGGAAAAATGAAGCTATTATAAGACCCAGGTCCCATCACACAATGCAACGCAAGCCGGAGGATACGGTTTTCCCTTATAATAGCCAAACATGCTTGATACGTTTAAAATAAATCATTTGATACTATTATAAGTGTATAGTGTCAAAACAATTTCAATCAAAAATATCAATCATAGGTGGCATGCGTACCATCTATCATGTCGCCATACTAGGCTCTACAAATAAAACCGCAATATCACGTATTGGAAATTGGATTTCCGTCATGAGTCGAGGCAAGGGGCAAGCTCCTCTCCGATTCGAGACACTCTAGCAAATGTCTCAGGACCCCACTATAATCCTTGGATCTTTAGGGACGGTCCTCTCTTACTTTTGAGGATTAGTTATTCCTAAACACATGTTTCCCGGTCCTTATAGACCAATATCCGAGGCGCCTCGTATCCAACAACCACACAGGTGAAAAGTATATAAATGTCAGGGCTGGTAGGTCACTGACACCACCCTTGCTAGAAAGAAACGTCGTGCTCTCCCTGCAGTCACTATCCCGTTTTTGACTCATACCGAGGTGTGAGGCTCGCGAATTCATGTTATACACAAAGCTACGTCACACAGACCGTGCTTTGATCATCAACCACAAGACTTTGCTTTTCAACAGAAGCCTTGATCAATTGCCACTTACGCGTGCCACACAGGCAATTCACTCCATGCGACTGATGTCCATCGAAATACAACCTCTGAGCTCGTACGTCTCAGAGAAGGGCGTTAAGCAAGAGAATAAATTCTCCGCTGCCAAACAGATGTATATTTAATGGATATCAATCAACACAGAATAAAATCCAATGTCAGACACACAATCCATTTACAAGTTCGTTCTGGGACTGAACGAAACCGGAGGCACTTTCCTCGCATATCCATCCATCTCCAAGTACGTCTGGACGATCACCAACTGTTTCCCTCATCTTAGGTGTACAACCCAATCGAGATCATCAGTAATCACCCAAACGATGTGAAGACTTCCGGTCTTCAACCACCGTCTTCATCTTCAACATCTCGTCGAATCGGTTATTCAGAATGGGTATAACCCCGGCCTTTCTGAATAACCCACGTATATGATAAACAAATGTTACACAAACACAACAGACGCCTCATTCCAATTCAGAATATTCTTTTATTCACAAAATCACATTCTTAGGGAAATGTTCCCATTAATTTTATCCAAGATAAATTCTTCTAAATTTATTCTTTAATCTTCCTTTGGATATCATTTCAAACTAGTCGGGATTAGCGAACCACACCGAAGTAATTATTTATTTATTTCCCAACACCAACCTATTCATCCCATGGAGCAAAACTGGTAATACTCCATATCTAACACCACGGTGTTATCGGTAAAATTAATTATCATTTCACGTTCAAATCTAATTAAAGATTTAACTATCGCTTTGGAGCAAAACTGATGGTACTCCATTCTCGATCACCTTTCAGATTTGATGATTTAAATTATCAATTCACATTTCAATCTAATTAAAGATTCATTAAAACTCCACTTAGTTTTAATCTTCTCAAAAATCAATATCCTGTCTTTAACTGGGTTAAAGAACCAATGTCATCAAAAACACAATTCACGATAAACCCAAAATCACACTGTATTGTTAATCGGGTTAAAGAACAGGTGTTATTCAAAACACCGCTCACGATAAACCCAAAAACCAATTCAAATTCAATTTCAATTAAATATTATTTAATTGATACACTTCATTAAATCTAAATAGAAAGATTTAATCTTTTTCTCTATTGGGCTTAAGAACAGTGTTAATGAAGACACCATTCACGACAAACCCAAATCACATTTGATATTAAAATACAAGACTCTGAATAGAAAATATACCGTCTTATATTCAATATCAAATCCTGAAACCAACAAATATCGTATTGGAAATAACGATATAAAATATATCTTTTAAATTCCCGTAACAATATCCGTATAGTCACGAAATCCAACATCGAAATATTCCGAAGATAATTTCGATTCAACTCCAGTCCAATTCACGTATTGGGAATACTGATTATTTTTAAAATCACTTTCAAATTCAATTTATTTATTTCAAAAATAAATTGATTTTAATTCTAGTTCAAAACTAGTTCATTTCGACAAAAATCTATTTTTATCCTTTCAAATATGGAGTTTTTCATCCCAGTTTTTTCCAATTCACATATTATGATTTTGCACAAATTATTAATATTTTTAATAATTTTATCAAGGCCCGTACAGTCGATTTCCATCAACGACCATCGAACTGCACTTACAGCGACCTTTTTCAAATTTGATTTGGACATAATTCCAAATCCAACCGTTGGATTTCAAATTTCTAATATTCATTGGAAAGCTCTTTTTGATACAAACCCAACGATTCCGGTTTTAGGAGAATCCGACGGTCGGATCTCCCGCAACGTCAATTCGAAGTCGATGGTCGAAATTCACGAACTGCCGCGGCGCGGCGCGTTCTATTCAGGCCATTATATATATAATATATATATATATATATATATATATATATTACATATATTTTGTCGATTTCCTTTTTAAAACGTATTTTATAAATCGTTTTAAATTTGCTTTCAAAACCATTTCAACTCTATATTCAATTTCAAATCAAAATTGAATATTTCGTATCATTACTATATAAATGATAATATTTTCAAAACGTTATATTTTGGAATCACTACCTTTTCTATATTCATTATAAAAATGAATATAATCGATATAAATATCGCTCACGTCAAAATGGCGCAACTCTAATCAACACGGCTTTATATATTTCAATAAATTCGTTATTCTATTCAACAAATGAATATATATTCTATTCAACACATGAATCTATATTTCTTTCAACACACAACTAATCTCAACACATGAGTACTGTCAACACACAACTATTTTTGTTATGTAAAATATTTTATAAAACTATGGTATCTATCGTTTGATTTTTAATTAGACTCCAACCGTAAAGTAGTTCTAATTTTAAATATGATAAAGATGTAGATTTTATTATTAAAATATTTTACTCAACACATAAATAGTTTCAACACATGAACATCGTCAACACATGACTATTTTTATATTCAACACATGAATTTTCTTTTATAATATTCCTTATCTTCCTGATTGGAATGAGGCCCAATCAATTATCATATAACGTTAATTATATGGATTTCATACAACACATGTATATAATAGCAACGATAAATAATCAACCATCATTCAAAGTGCACCACATAACTGCATAAGCATCAAATATAAATAATTAACGCCTACACAGCCTGTCGACCAATCGATCGACATACAATTAAATAATTGGGATTAGTGTATGCCAAATATCATCCCAACACCCGTGTGGGGTTTCAAATCAACAAACACAGATTTTTATTTGTGCAGTTGGGCGATGTGTAAAATTTATCGTCCCAATCAATATCAGTCAAATTAGTGCATATAAACAAATCGGCCGATTTGTTTATAATTATTTATTTATTCACATTCACGTTAAAAATTATATTTTCAACGATAATTAATTTATTTCAACACATGAATATATTTCATTATCTATTTCACATCAACATCACAATCAATTTTCACAACACATCAATCAAACAAACAAGCCGTCCGTGGTCTGTGGACGACGGGTGTCGGGTGCTGCTAAGCACCGTCTGCATCCTAGTATATATATATATATATATATAACTAGAAAAAGAAATTTAGAGTGAGAAGTTCTCACCAAATAGCTAATACAAACGCCTCAACTCTTCTTATGTAGAAGTCTTTGCTGTTCTCGCCTTTTGTCACTTTCGTTGCCCGTAGCCACTACATATATAAAAATCACATTTTTATGTTGTTGCTATGTGTATATAAAATTCATATTTTTATAATCACTCCATATGCATAAAAATTCTATTTTCACATCGCTACTATATAGATAAAAATTCTATTTTTACCTCGCTACCATATAGATAAAAATTCTATTTTTACATCGCTACTATATAGATAAAAATTATATTTTTACATCGATGCTATATAGATAAAAATTCTATTTTTACATCGATGCTATATAGATAAAAATTCTATTTTTACATCAATGCTATATAGATAAAAATTCTATTTTTACATCGATGCTATATAGATAAAAATTCTATTTTTACATCGATGCTATATAGATAAAAATTCTATTTTCACATCGATGCTATATAGATAAAAATTCTATTTTCACATCGATGCTATATAGATAAAAATTCTATTTTCACATCGATGCTATATAGATAAAAATTCTAATTTTTTTCATCGCTATTCTATATATAAAGATTTCGCCTTTTCAAATATAAAGATTTTATTTTCTATTTTATAGAAATTATATTTTCAATACACTACTTACATAAAAATAGTATTTTTATATCTTCTACTATACAAAGGTCATATTTTTGATTCACTACATATATAAAGATCAAATTTTTAACACTTCTATAATGTAAAAATCATATTTTTATCCTTCTACAATATAAAAGATTATATTTTTATCCTTCTACAATATAAAAGAATATATTTTTATCCTTCTACAGTATAAAATAAAACTGAAATAATCTAGAATATGATTTAATTAAATAAATTTACCTTATCTTTGAGGTGGGGAGGGTTTCAAAGCTCGGCGGTGGTGGTGGGCCCTCTAGCAGGCGGAGGAGGGGGAGCATCGGCTTCAGGGGGCGGATGGTTCTTGGGGGGTGCTGTCAGTTGAGGAACGAGGGAAAGGAGAAGAAGAGGAGGGCGGAGAGGAAGGGGAGGAAGGAGGCTGGGGGGGCGCGTTCAACAGCGCGGTGGCGCGCTGGACGGGGCGGCGACGAGATCCGTCGCCCCCCTTTTTTCTTTTTATTTTTGTTTCTCAGAAATGAATTTCAACGGGGGGGGGGGGGGGTGAGGTAAAAAGGAAGAGAGAGGGGTTTATATTTTTTTATTAATTTAATTTCCATAAAGTTGACTTTTTGTTTCGACCTCAAAACGAGGCCCACCGCCTGTCGTCCCTAGCGTTTTACCCCCATTCCGAACACAAAGGGATATGTAACATAAGCTGATTCAATCATTTCGATCGGTTTTCCTTAAAATCAACATATAACTCTATATACTGAATTTGAACGCGCATTTCAATTTACCGGGGTCACATACGAACTCTAAAAATTCCAGAAAAATATTTTCTAGCTTCGTATTGACGATACGGTCCTAACAAAACTAATTTCGTCAAATTCTGAAACCGTTTGCAAAAGGACCATTTTCCATTCGATTAAATTCAACTGAAATGGTCAAAACACGTTTTACTTCGCCACGCTCACATATTGATTCGAAAAATTATAAAATTTGAAACCTAGCAATAATCGTTTGCAAAATTTCCATTTTTAAGGGCCTGAATTCCATAACGACTATTCAGAATTTTCAACTGGACATATCTTTTGATCCCCGCTATGAAATTTCAATTTTTCGGATTCGTTGGAAAGATATTCTCAAATAGATCCTGTTATTTTTGGTTTCACTAAAATTCGGTTTGTTTTGCCCCCGGTACGTTCAATTGAAGTTTGAAATCGAATTATCGAACTACCGCGCCATTTCAATTCCTTTTATAATTATATATAATTATTTATATTCTAACGACGACGTATATAATATATACGTTCGAATCTATTTAAAATAAATTTCTCGTCGATATTATTTAAAATAATCCATTTTAAATGTTCAAAATTCACTAAAATTGCCAAAATAAAAATTTTAAACTGGCTCGCATTTCCGGGTTGTTACAATCTCCCCTACTTAAAAAATTTCGTCCTCGAAAAGGAACAAAGTCGAAAGTGGTTTGATCAATCAACTCTACGTTCGATCTGGCTTCCATTCTCCAACTTTTCAATTTCTGAGAATTTTCAAATTCTTCAAAAATTTGGCTAACACCCGGAATTTTCGAAAAATTTCGCCATAACCTCCATTGTACGGGGAGAGGTTTGGAAATTTATTGGGCCGTATTAGGTACCCAATAAATCCTAATGAGCATACACATATTTATAGTGATATATTCTGGTGTTTACTGGGGAGCGTGTATTGATAATAACTCCAGAGAATAATCTCTCGTCACCCTGTCAAAGCCTGAGGGAGTGTGTATTTTAAATGCTCCAGAGGATAAATCCTCGTCACCTCGTCCCGTGTGGGAAATAAATAGTCCATGTGCCGTATCTAATAACTAGAGAGGTGTGATTATTGTCAACTCTAGACCCGTGTGGGTTTTTTTATTAATCTGGCAATTTTATCGTTACAATTTAAATAGTCCATATCAGTCATCAGTTCAGCCTGTAAAATATAGTCATCGCCATACTAGCCTCTCGCTCATATGGTAAATCTTCCATCTCGTCACACAAGCTCCAAATGCTTATGTGGTATATGATGAAGTATGCCTATCTTCCAGAAGTATGCCATGTAATGTAGTTCAAAATTAATTGTTGCTATCCTATTATTTCACACAGAATAACCAGCACTCCGCATCCAATGGCATTCACAGGAGTTGATATAATAATATTTCGCATCCAACTCATTAAGGTTTACCTATTTGTCGGTCACACAATTAAAATCTTTACTCAACAGCTATCCAATTTTCTGTTCAAACATATATAATGCACAAGTATATATTTCTAACTATTTTCTAATCAATTCAATGTGTGATTTAATTGAATAAATTTGTTCTGGTTTTTATTGATGATATTCTAATCTTCTCTAAATCAAAGGCCGAAAAGGAACATAACAATGGAAGCCGAAAAGGAACGAAGCCGAAAGTTGTTTAACAAATCAACTCAACTTCCATTATTTTGACTACGGCTTAAGTTCTTCAACTTTTTAGTTTCTAAGAACTTTTTAATTTTTTCAAAAATTTGGCTAACACCCTAAATTTTCGAAAAATTTCGCCATAACCTCCCCTGCACTGGGAGCAACGGGAAAATCCCGAAATTGCCATATAGGGCTTCTGATCTCAAAAACAAAAAGAAAAAGCCAAGCGGCTCATAAAATCATCATAACCCAAACAAAACCGTAAATTATGGTAAACATGTACCTATTTGTCGGGCAAACAAATTTTATTCTTCTGTTCTAGCCTCCTTGCTATGACCTGTTCAATGTATGTACATGTATATGCAAGCAAATGCAACTAATTTTCAATACAATTCAATATGTGATTCAATTAGGCTAAATGGTTCAAAATTATCAAACAAATAAAAAAACAACACAAACATCAATCAATTTGTGAATTAGAGTTTCAAATTCATAATTTTACTACATATAAAGAAATTCATGTTTTTGATGCCAATTCACAACAAATAATCCTATATAAGTTTTGGTTCTCACACCAGTCAATGGAAATATATAGATATCACACCTTTGAAACACGGACATAAATATTGATGATGCCATGGTCATTATCAACATCATCTCCGGGCGACTAGAGCGTGATTCTATATCTATCCAGTATATTAAAACTTCGACTATACGTTCATGACGCGTATACGCGAAATCTTTATATACACGATTGTCCAAATTCAAAATAAATAAATATTCAAATACGTATAAAGCGATTTAAATTTCAAAACAAAATTGTTTTCATTTGAAAAATATACTCTTCACACTCGTTCTAGGATACTACTGATCCTATCTCTAACAAGTCATTCTAATTAGATATTACTAATCCAATATCTGACGAATTCTTTTGTTCGGTTCTAATGTGTCTTGTTCTCGAGCTCTGTAAACCAAAGCTCTGATACCAAACTATGACGACCCGAACTTCCCCGGTAAGGAAAGCCCGGATAGAATTGAGTACAAGACGAATCGGAACGCAGACGGAAGAACATTTCATTGCTATTACAACAATTCCATCAGAATACAAGAATATACAGAGTATGAATAAATATTATACAACAGAAAAATATCAGAGATTACAATAAATTACATTAAATACATCGCAGCGGAAAATAATACAAAACACAACTAGAAGTAATACACGGATACAGAGCTTTCCGAGCATCGTTCCAGCTATAAATCAGGATCCTGTGAAAATAAATCTGCAAAACCAAAACTACTAGCTGCCCGTGTGGAAAATAGGGGCACCCAGAGTTTAGGTTAAAACAATAAACTCCAGGTCAGTCATGTGACTGGTGTGAGAACTAAAACAGTTATTTAAAACTTTACTTTAGAAGAGAGTAATTCAAGGGACCACGCCGTATAACACGGAACGGGTTTCCTCCCAAGAATACTAGTGCATATAACAAAACAGCGCAATGCTTTTTGGAAAAGTGAAGCTATTATAAGACCCAGGTCCCATCACACAATGCAACGCAGGCCGGAGGATAGGGTTTTCCCTTATAATAGCCAAACATGCTGGATACGTTTAAAACAAATCATTTGATACTATTATAAGTGTATAGTGTCAAAACAATTTCTATCATAAATATCAATCATAGGCGGCATGAGTACCATCTATCATGTCGCCATACTTGGATCTACAAATAAAACCGCAATATCACGTATTGGAAATTGGATTTCCGTCATGAGTCGAGGCAAGGGGCAAGCTCCTCTCCGATTCGAGACACTCTAGCAAATGTCTCAGGACCCCACTATGATCCTTGGATCTTCAGGGCCGGTCCTCTCTTACTTTTGAGGATTAGTTATTCCTGAACACACGTTTCCCGGTCCTTACAAACCTATATCCGAGGCGCCTCGTATCCAACAACCACACAGGTGAAAAGTATATAAATGTCACGGCTGATAGGTCACTGACACCACCCTAGCTAGAAAGAAACGTCGTGCTCTCCCTGTAGTCACTATCCCGTTTTTGACTCATACCGAGGTGTGAGGCTCGCGAATTCACGTTATACACAAAGCTACGTCACACAGACCGTGCTTTGATCATCAACCACAAGACTTTGCTTTTCAACAGAAGCCTTGATCAATTGCCACTTACGCGTGCCACACTGGCAATTCACTCCATGCGACTGATGTCCATCGATATACAACCTCTGAGCTCGTACGTCTCAGAGAAGGGCGTTAAGCAAGAGAATAAATTATCCGCCGCCAAATAGATGTATATTTAATGGAGATCAATCAACACAGAATAAAATCCAATGTCAGACACACAATCCGTTTACAAGTTCGTTCTGGGTCTGAATGAAACCGGAGGCACTTTCCTCGCATACCCATCCATCTCCAAGTACGTCTGGACGATCACCAACTGTTTCCCTCATCTTGGGTGTACAGCCAAATCAAGATCATCAGTAATCACCCAAACGATGTGAAGACTTCCGGTCTTTAACCACCGTCTTCATCTTCGACATCTCATCGAATCGGTTATTCAGAATGGGTATAACCCCGGCCTTTCTGAATAACCCACGTATATGATAAACAAATGTTACACAAACACAACAGACGCCTCATTCCAATTCAGAATATTCTTTTATTCACAAAATCACATTCTTAGGGAAATGTTCCCATTAATTTTATCCAAGATAAATTCTTCTAAATTTATTCTTTAATCTTCCTTTGGATATCATTTCAAACTAGTCGGGATTAGCGAACCACACCGAAGTAATTATTTATTTATTTCCCAATCCCAACCTATTCATCCCATGGAGCAAAACTGGTAATACTACATATCTAACACCACGGTGTTATCGGTAAAATTAATTACCATTTCACGTTCAAATCTAATTAAAGATTTAACTATCGCTTTGGAGCAAAACTGATGGTACTCCATTCTCGATCACCTTTCAGATTTGATGATTTAAATTATCAATTCACATTTCAATCTAATTAAAGATTCATTAAAACTCCACTTAGTTTTAATCTTCTCAAAAATCAATATCCTGTCTTTAACTGGGTTAAAGAACCATGTCATCTAAAACACGATTCACGATAAACCCAAAATCACACTCTATTGTTAATCGGGTTAAAGAACACACCGCTCACGATAAACCCAAAAACCAATTCAAATTCAATTCCAATTAAATATTATTTAATTGATACACTTGATTAAATCTAAATAGAAAGATTTAATCTTTTTCTCTATTGGGCTTAAGAACAGTGTTAATGAAGACACCATTCACGACAAACCCAAATCACATTTGATATTAAATACAAGGCTCTGAATAGAAAATATACCGGCTTATATTCAATATCAAATCCTGAAACCAACAAACATCGTATTGGAAATAACAATATAAAATATATCTTTCAAATTCCCATAACAATATCCGTATAGTCACGAAATCCAACATCGAAATATTCCGAAGATAATTTCGATTCAACTCCAGTCCAATTCACGTATTGGGAATATTGATTATTTTTAAAATCACTTTCAAATTCAATTTATTTATTTCAAAAATAAATTGATTTTAATTCTAGTTCAAAACTAGTTCATTTTGACAAAAATCTATTTTTATCCTTTCAAATATGGAGTTTTTCATCCCAGTTCTTTCCAATTCACATATTATGATTTTGCACAAATTATTAATATTTTTAATAATTTTATCAAGGCCCGTACAGTCGATTTCCATCAACGGCCATCGAACTGCACTTACAGCGACCTGTTTCAAATTTGATTTGGACATATTTCCAAATCCAACCGTTGGATTTCAAATTTCTAATATTCATTGGAAAGCTCTTTTCGATACGAACCCAACGGTTCCGGTTTTAGGAGAATCCGACGGTCGGATCTCCCGCAACGTCAATTCGAAGTCAATGGTCGAAATTCACGAACTGCCGCGGCGCGGCGCGTTCTATTCAGGCCATTATATATATAATATATATATATATTTCGTCGATTTCCTTTTTAAAACGTATTTTATAAATTGTTTTAAATTCATTTTCAAAACCATTTCAACTCTATATTCAATTTCAAATCAAAATTGAATATTTCGTATCGTTACTATATAAATGATAATATTTTCAAAACGTTATATTTTGGAATCACTACCTTTTCTATATTCATTATCAAAACGAATATAATCGATATAAATATCGCTCACGTCAAAATGGCGCAACTCTAATCAACATGGCTTTATATATTTCAATAAATTCGTTATTCTATTCAACAAATGAATATATATTCTATTCAACACATGAATCTATATTTCTTTCAACACACGACTAATCTCAACACATGAGTACTGTCAACACACAACTATTTTTGTTATGTGAAATATTTTATAAAACTATGGTATCTATCATTTGAATTTTAATTAGACTCCAACCGTAAAGTAGTTCTAATTTTAAATATGATAAAGATGTAGATTTTATTATTAAAATATTTTACTCAACACATAAATAGTTTCAACACATGAACATCGTCAACACATGACTATTTTTATATTCAACACATGAATTATCTTTTATAATATTCCTTATCTTCCTGATTGGAATGAGGCCCAATCAATTACCATATAACGTTAATTATATGGATTCCATACAACACATGTATATAATAGCAACGATAAATAATCAACCATCATTCAAAGTGCACCACACAACTGCATAAGCATCAAATATAAATAATTAACGCTTACATAGCCTGTCGACCAATCGATCGACATACAATTAAATAATTGGGATTAGTGTATGCCAAATATCATCCCAACACCCGTGTGGTGTTTCAAATCAACAAACACAGATTTTTATTTGTGCAGTTGGGCATTGTGTAAAATTTATCGTCCCAATCAATATCAGTCAAATCAGTGCATATAAACAAATCGGCCGATTTGTTTATAATTATTTATTTATTCACATTTACGTTAAAAATTATATTTTCAACGATAATTAATTTATTTCAACACATGAATATATTTCATTACCTATTTCACATCAACATCACAAACAATTTTCACAACACATCAATCAAACAAACAAGCCGTCCATGGTCTGTGGACGACGGGTGTCGGGTGCTGCTAAGCACCGTCTGCATCCTAGTATATATATATATAACTAGAAAAAGAAATTTAGAGTGAGAAGTTCTCACCAAATAGCTAATCCAAACGCCTCGACTCTTCTTATGTAGAAGTCTTCGCTGTTCTCGCCTTTTGTCACTTTCGTTGCCCGTAGCCACTACATATATAAAAATCATATTTTTATCTTGTTGCTATGTGTATATAAAAATCATATTTTTATAATCACTCTATATGGATAAAAATTCTATTTTCACATCGCTACTATATAGGTAAAAATTCTATTTTTACCTCGCTACTATATAGATAAAAATTCTATTTTTACATCGCTACTATATAGATAAAAATTCTATTTTTACATCGATGCTATATAGATAAAAATTCTATTTTCACATCGATGCTATATAGGTAAAAATTCTATTTTTACATCGCTACTATATAGATAAAAAATTCTATTTTTACATCGCTTATAGATAAAAATTCTATTTTCACATCGATGCTATATAGATAAAAATTCTAATTTTACATCGATGCTATATAGATAAAAATTCTATTTTCACATCGATGCTATATAGATAAAAATTCTATTTTTTTTTCATCGCTATTCTCTATATAAAGATTTTGCCTTTTCAAATATAAAGATTTTATTTTCTATTTTATAGAAATTATATTTTCAATACACTACTTACATAAAAATAGTATTTTTATATCTTCTACTATATAAAGGTCATATTTTTGATTCACTACATATATAAAGATCAAATTTTTAACACTTCTATAATGTAAAAATCATATTTTTATCCTTCTACAATATAAAAGATTATTTTTTTATCCTTCTACAATATAAAAGATTATATTTTTATCCTTCTACAATATAAAATAAAACTGAAATTAATCTAGAAACAGATTTAATTAAATAAATTTACCTTATCTTTGAGGTGGGGAGGGTTTCAGAGCTCGGCGGTGGTGGTGGGCCCTCTAGCAGGCTGCGGAGGGGGAGCATCGGCTTCGGGGGGGGGGGGGATGGTTCTTGGGGGGCGCTGTCGGTTGAGGAACGAGGGGAAGGAGAAGAAGAGGAGGGCGGAGAGGAAGGGGAGGAAGGAGGCTGCGGGGGGTTTAACAGCGCGGTGGCACGCTGGACGGGGCGGCGACGAGATCCGTCGCCCCCCTTTTTTCTTTTTTCTTTTTGTTTCTTAGAAATGAATTTCAACCGGGGGGGGGGGGCTGAGGTAAAAAGGAAGAGAGAGGTGTTTATATTTTTTTTTATTAATTTAATTTCCATAAAGTTAACTTTTTGTTTCGACCTCAAAAAGAGGCCCACCGCTTGTCGTCCCTAGCGTTTTACCCCGGTTCCGAACACAATGGGATATGTATCATAAGCTGATTCAATCATTTCGAACGGTTTTCCTTAAAATCAACATATAACTCTATATATTGAATTTAAACGCGCATTTCAATTTACCGGGGTCACATACGAACTCTAAAAATTCCAGAAAAATATTTTCTAGCTTCGTATTGACGATACAGTCCTAACAAAACTAATTTCGTCAAATTCTGAAACCATTTGCAAAAGGGCCATTTTCCAGTCGATTAAATTCAACTGAAATGGTCAAAACACGTTTTACTTCGCCACGCTCACATATTGATTCGAAAAATTATGAAATTTGAAACCTAGCAATAACTTTACATCCCGGATCCAACAAAAGTGGTTTCGTCGAAATCCGAGGTCGTTTGCAAAATTTCCATTTTTAAGGGCCTGAATTCCATAGCGAATATTCAGAATTTTCAACTGGACATATCTTTTGATCCTCGCTATGAAATTTAAATTTTTCGGATTCGTTGGAAAGATATTCTCAAATAGATCCTGTTATTTTTGGTTTCACTAAAATCCGGTTTGTTTTTCCCCCGGTACGTTCAATTGAAGTTTGAAATCGAATTATCGAACTACCGCGCCATTTCAATTCCTTTTATAATTATATATAATTATTTATATTCTAACGACGACGTATATAATATATACGTTCGAATCTGTTCAAAATAAATTTCTCGTCGATATTATTTAAAATAATCCATTTTAAATGTTCAAAATTCACTAAAATTGCCAAAATAAAAAATTTAAACTGACTCGCATTTCCGGGTTGTTACAGGTCGTATTAGCAATTGGGTTTCCATCATGTGTCAAGGCTAGGAATGATCTCCTTACCGAATCAAGACACTCTAGCTAATGTCTCAGGATTCCCCGCAGTTAACCCTTGGATCCTGCAGGGCCGGTCCACACATACAGCTTCGTGGATTAGTTATTCCTGAACACACGTTTCCCGATCCTATAGGACCTATCATCCGAGGCGCCTCATTCCATCATCCACACAAGTAAAATATCAGCCAGTTTAAGTACTGACACTACTTCTAGCTAGAAAGAAATGTGTTGCTCTCCCTGCGTTCCCTTGCTCCGTTTTAGACTCCACCGGGTTGTGAGGCTCGTGAAGCTACGTAATACACAAAGCTATGCTTCTTCAAGCTGTGCTTTGATCGTCTCCACAAGGTTCTGCTTTTCAACAAGAAACCTTGATCATTGCATCTTAGTATGCCACATTGTCACTCCATATCACACTACCAATCCTTTGCCGAAATATATGAAAGGGTGTTAAGCAAGAGAATAAATTCTCCAGAACGGTATGAAGATTTAGAAGTCGAGACCGCAGTTGCGAAACCTCATAGGCCGCTTCGTGTTGTGGGGAATGACACGAAACAACTTAGGAGGAAGACGGTTAAGCTAGTCAAGGTAGAATGGAGTGAAGATGGCGACGATTGTGCATGGGAGATGGAAGAGAGCATAAGGGCTACTCATCCAGAACTTTTCATCGGTAGAACCCTTAGATTGTATCGTTGTTATATCGTTGTATCTTGTTGTTGTTTGATAGAATTCCGCGTGCTAGGATAAGGCTATGGATGCATGGCTTGATGGTTGCTAGTTTGGATGATAGGATTGGCTTCTCATGGATGATAGGCATGCAGAATTGTTGTGGTTGCTTGTATTTGCTTCGAATTTCGGGGGCGAAATTCTTAAGGGGGGGGAGAATGTAACAGCCCGCATTTTATGTATCGGAAGATCGTAAAATAATTTTATTCTCTGAGGGTTGGATCATTCTCATCTTTTAATATGTTGCTTATGGGGATGTGTGACATGTCCATAATTTTTACCGATTTTGTTTGTGACCATTTTGCCCCTGTCAGTCTTGTACTGGGCATAACTTTTGACTCCGGTCGAATCAGAGGGTGAGACATGTGCCATTGGAAAGGAATTGATGGTTCTCTTTCCATAGAGTGGTTACATTAAGGATTTGGTTTAGCGGTTTGGGAGAAATCGATGTTTTAAGGTTTTTCAGTTGGCTGTTCAGGTTTTGGAAGGCTAATGGGCTGATTTGGAGAAGGCCCATTAAGGGCTTGGTGGAAGCTATAAATAGAGTGTGAGAGTTGTGGAGAATACTTTACTTTCTCCATTCCCTCATTTAGAGGCCTTGTGCTCCTCCTTCCTCTAACACCTTTCTACCATTAAAATCTAAGATCTACATAGAAGGATCTTAGATCTACACCATAAGAGGCTAGATCTACATCGATTGAAAGGGGATTTCATCGGATCTAAGGGTTTTGTGCAAGTGCTTGCTGATCGGAATCATATTTCATTGTTTTTGCATCGATTTGAAGAATTGGTGAGTGATTTACATCTCTCATTCGGATTCATGAAAGTATGTGAGTTATAGAATGTTAATTTCATCATTTTCATGTTATTTTCTTTAGATCTACACCATGCTAAGTCCATTTTGCATATGAATCACCTTAGGATCTGATCAGATAATTTAAATGGTTAATTTCATGATTTTTCACAAGTGTATGCAAGTTAGATCTGTTTTTATGTTCATATGATTCACTTATCATGTTTTGGGAAATTTATGTGTTTTGATGGAAATTGTTAAATTGATGATATTGTTGGTTGCATAACATGTTTGTGGTTGCGTTTGGATGAATCGGATAAGCTGGTTTCGTCGGATTCGTCGTTTGGCGAAGTTTTGGTCGAAATCGAAGTCGAAAAGGAGCTGTGCAGGTTTCTGGTCGGTCCAGAAGGACCAGAAAAGGTTCCGGTCGGTCCAGAAGGACCAGAAATAGTTTTGGTCGGTCCAAAAGGACCAGAAAAGGTTCTGGTCAGTCCAGAAAGAGCAGAGAAGGTTCTGGTCGGTCCAGAAGGACCAGAAGGGAGTCTGGGTGGTTTAGAAGGATTCTGGTCGGTCCGGAAGGACCAGAAGAGGGTCTGGTCGGTCCAGAAGGACCAGAAGGGGGTCTTCCCAGGAAGGGTCGGTTTTGGGTCTTCCCAGGAAGGGTCGGTTTTGGGTCTTCCCAGGAAGAGCAGGTTTTGGGTCTTCCCAGGAAGGGTCGGTTTTGGGTCTTCCTAGGAAGGGTCGGTTTTGGGTCTTCCCAGGAAGAGCAGGTTTTGGGTCTTCCCAGGAAGAGCAGGTTTTGGGTCTTCCCAGGAAGGGTCGGTTTTGGGTCTTCCCAGGAAGGGTCGGTTTTGGGTCTTCCCAGGAAGGGTCGGTTTTGGGTCTTCCCAGGAAGAGCAGGTTTTGGGTCTTCCCAGGAAGGGTTGGTTTTGGGTCTTCCCAGGAAGGGTCGGTTTTGGGTCTTCCCAGGAAGAGCAGGTTTTGGGTCTTCCCAGGAAGAGCAGGTTTTGGGTCTTCCCAGGAGGGGTCGGTTTTGGGGTCCTCCCAGAGAGCTCGGTGATGGTGTAGCTTCGAGGTTGTTCAAGTAGGAAGGCTCGAAGTGATGAATGTGTTCGGTGACAACTCAAAGGTCATGAGTTGATGGATAATGGCTGCTCGAGAAGGTTGCTTGAGCTATGAAACATCGTCAAGGTTGGACGACTAGAGATGTGAAGGCCGAGAGGTCATCGTTGTCGTAAGTTCTAGCAGGCTCAAAGCAGGGGTACGATAGGGGCACCCAAAAGACTAGAAGGTTGTTGGTCGAGTACCTAGGTCTTGGGGAAAGGCCTAGTGTCAAGGTTGGACATTGTCAAGGTTGGACATATGGAGTTCATGCTAGAACTGGGGTTACCATTAGCCCTTGACATATGGCAAGGTTGTCCGTCATACGATTAACGATGGTTTCAAAGCAGGATTGGCGGTGATAGCCAGAGTCTGTCATGTATGCTGGATGTTTTGCATGAGATATACAATCTTGATCCCATGATTGCTATTGTTGATTATTTCTGTTTTCTATGAGCAAATGGTTGTTCTGGTTTCTATGGATTAATGGTTGAAATGCTTGGTGTAAAGGCTATCACTGTCCGATGTGGGGAAGATAAGGTTGAGTTCTTCTCTGGTGTTGTGGGTAGACAAGTTGTTCTTTTACCCATTCTCATATACTTTCTTGTTGAAGTTTGTTAGCTGTTTTATCGCTCACTAAGACTATTGTCTAACTCAAGGTTTTATGTTCCCTCTTATTACCTTGGGTTGTTCATCCGGTTGTGGATGGGCAGACTAAGTAGCAGGTTACATGTAATGGAGCTTAGTGAGACGAGGAAGCTGAGCGATGACGAGCAGGAGGCTGGCGTACCAGTTTTATTACTATCTAGTATTTCTGTTTCCGCTATTTGAGTTGCTTGAGAGTTATAGTGAGGCCTTATGTACAAACTTTGATATCAGTTGGATAATCTTTCTGGATGTTGAGAAAGTTTCAAAAGTTTGTTATATGATACCTCATTGCTATTACCTGTTGTATATGTTCTATTATATTTTATCCTTGCGCTGTGAGCTCTACGACAGGTTTCGATGTGTTTACCTACTCTGATGATCGTCCATAGCAGCCTGGCACACCTTTCAGCGCATTTTCCACTTGTTTAGTGCGGGGGTTATGGGCGGTCGTCACACTTATAATAGCCAAAGAATGCTTGATACGCTAAATTTCATCTTTTATTATTACTATAAGTGTATAGTGTCAAAACAATTTCAATCATAAGTATCAATCATAGATGGCATAAGTGTCCCATACCACTATGTCGCCATATATAGGTTTACAACTAAAATCGCAAAATGTCATATTGGAAGTTGGATTTCCATCTGTGAACCGAGGCAAAAGATAGTGCTCTACCGATTCGAGACGCTCTAGCCCGTTTCTCAGGAACAGAACACATCATCCCTTGGATCGTCAGGGCTGGTCCACCGATGTGGATTAAAATGCCTGAACACTGCGTTTCCCCGCCCTTTGGGGGCGTCAATGAGCCAAATGACTCCATCAGCTCCACATAGTCACCAATATATCCGAGGCGCCTCGCAATCCAACGACCACACAGGTGAAAATAATATAAATGTCAGGGCTGGTAGGTCACTGACACCACCCTAGCTAGAAGGAAACGCATGCCCTCCCTTAGGCCATCTTCCGTTTCTGGTTCACACCGGGGTGCGAGGCTCATGAATTAACGCTACACAAAGCTACGCCACAAAGGCTGTGCTTTGATCATCAACCACAAGACTCCGCTTTTCAACCGAAGCCTTGATCATTTGCATCTCAGCATGCCACACAGGCAATTCACGCTATGCAACCGATATCAATCACACAGAATGAAATCCGATGTCAGACACACATCCATTTACAAGTTCGTTCTGGGTCTGAACGAAACCGGAGGAACCTTATTCCTCGCATATCCATCGATCTCAAAGTACGTTTGGACGATCACCAACTAATTCCCTCCTCTTGGGTGTACAACCCAATCAAGATCATTAGTAATTATCCAAACGATGTGAAGACCTCCGGTCTTCGACCACCGTCTTCATCCTCGACACATCGTCGATTCAGTTATTTAGAATGGGATAAATCCGGCCTTTCCGAATAACTCGCGTATATAATAAACAAGTGTTACACAAACACAACAAACGCCTCATTCCAATTCAGAATATTCTTTTATTCAAATATTCTTATACTTTGGGAAAGGTTCCCATTAATTTTATCAAAGATAAATTCTTTAAATTTATTCTTTAATCTTCTTTTGAATATCAATTCAAACCAAATTATGGTTTATCCAAACTAGTCGGGATTAGCGAACCTTACCGAAGTAATCACTTGTTAAATTTCCCAACCCCAACCTATTCATCCCATGAAGTAAAACTGGTCATACTTCATATCTAACACCATGGTGTTATCGGTAAATTCAATTACCATTTCAGGTTCAAATCTAATTAAAGATTTAACTATCGCCTGGAGAAAAACTGGTGATACTCCATTCTTGATCATTTCAATCTAATTAAAGATTCACTATAACTCCACTTGGTTTTAATCTTCCCAAAAATAACTATTAATGATTATTTAACTTGGGAAATCATATCCTGTCTTTAACTAGGTTAAAGAACCAATGTCATTTAAAACACGATTCATTATAAACCCAAAATCACATTCTATTCCATCAGCCTTTAACCGTAAATTAGCAAGTGGACAATTCCCTAAGTAATAACCCCGAAGGCCGAAACCAACATCATATCAATACACAAGAAACCATTCAACTTAGCTAATCTCCAGTTAGTTTCTGATTTTCTTAACACCGCTGGGTCTAAGAACAGTATTATTAAAGATACCATTCATGACAACCCAAAATCACATTCCATTTACAATGGAATCTTCATGGAAAACAAATTGATATATATAATCGACATAAACTTCCATATCCGACTAATAATATAAATGGAATAACGGCAAAGCCTTTTAAATTCCAGATATATTAGTTGTCTTCCTCCATAGAAATTCACTTTGATTATTACCAAATCGAATTCCGTTTCATTACAATTTATTTTATTAAATTGGAAAACTTTACTTTGGAAAATCTCCTTTAAATCTTAACAAAAGATTTATAAATTCCAAATCACATGTCACTGTAAATCGGGTTAAAGAACGAATGTCGTTAAAACACAGTTCACGATAAACCCAATTCACATTCCATTAATTACCGGGTTAAAGAACAAGTGTTATTTAAAACACCGTTCACGATAAACCCAAAAATCAATTCAAATTCAATTCCAATTAAATACCATTTAATTGGTATACTTCATTAAATCTAAATATAAAGATTTAATCTTTTTATCAACTGGGTTTAAGAACAGTATTAATGAAGACACCATTCACGACAAACCCAAATCCCATTTGATATTAAATACAAGGCCCTGAATAGAAAATATATCGGCTTATATTCAATATCAAATTCTACGACCAACAAATATCATATTGGAAATAACGATATAAATATATCTTTCAGATTTACATAACAATATCTGTATAATCACGAAATCCAACATCGAAATATTCCAAAGACAATTTCGATTCAAATCCATTTCTACTTTATATATTGGAAATTCTGGTTATTTTTAAAACTCTTTCAAATCCAATTTACTTATTTCAAAAATAAATGGATTATAATTCTAGTTCAAAACTAGTTCATTTCAATAAAAATCTATTTTTATCTTTTCAAATATGGAATTTTTCATCCCAATTCTTTCCAAATCATTTCTTATGATTTTACACAAATTATTGTTATTTTTAATAATTTTATCCAGGCCCGTACAGTCGATTTCCATAAACGGCCATCGAACTGCACTTACAGCAACCTTTCCCAAATTTGATTTGGACATAATTCCAAATCCAACCATTAGATTTCTAATTTCTTGTATTTGTCAGGAAGCTCTTTTCGATACGAACCCAACGGTTCCAGTTTTAGGAGAATCCGACGGTCGGATCTCCCGTAATATCCATTCGAAGTCAATGGTCGAAATTCGTGAACTGCCGCAGCGCGGTGCGTTCTATTCAGGCCATTATATAATATATATAATATATCTCGTCAATTTCCATTTAAAACGTATTTTATAAATCGTTTTAAATTCGTTTTCAAAATGATTTCAACTTCATTTTCAATTTCAAATCAAAATTGAATATTCCATACCATCGATATATAAATGATAATATTTTCAAAACATTATATTTTGAAAACAATTCCTTTTCGATATTCATTATAGAAATGAATAAAATCGATATAAATATCGTTCTCGTCAAAATGGCGTCAATCTAATCAACACGGCTTTATATATTTATATATATTCGTGTCCATCCCAAATCAGACATCGAAATCATATTTTGATTCTTTTCTGAATATTATTTGAAATATTCGTTATTTTAAAATAATCGTTATTTTAAAATCGTCTTTTTTTTATGAACTGGAATCAGACACAGTCAATTACCATATAATATGATTATATGGATTTCACACAACAAATGTGTATAACCACAATGAAAACAGCAATCCATCATCCAGAGTGCATTCTATAGTGTATAAGCATCAAATATAAATATTTAATGCTTATAACAGTCTGTCAATCAATCAATCGACATACAACTAATTATTGGGATTAATGTATGTCCAATTTCATCCAAATACCCATGTGGGGTTTCAAACAAAAAAAAAGGAATTTTATTTGTGCAGTTGGGCGATGTGTAAAATTTATCACCCCAATCAATATCAGTCAAATATGTGTACATAAACAAACCGTCCAATTTGTTTATAAATATTTATTTTATTTCATATACACGTTAAAATTTATATTTTTAACTATAAAATATTTATTCCATTCCACATCACATCATCAATTTTCACAATACATCAATCAAACAAACAAGTCATCCATGGTCTGTGGACCACAGGTGTCGGGTGCTGCTAAGCACCATCTGCATCCTAGTATGTATTTCAACTAGAAAATAAATTAAAAGTGAGAAGTTCTCACCTTGGGGTTCCACTCCGCCATTCCTCATTTGTGAACAGTTCTGATTTCGTTTTGATTTCAGTCGATACCATCGCTATCTTTTCCTACTGTTCACATTAAAAATCACATTTTTATTTCATTTCTTACAAAAAAATTAAATATTTTTACAACCCTTCTTTCTATATAAAAATTATATTTTTTACTTCGCTTTCAACATAAAAATCAAATTTTTATTTCACTTTCATATATATATATATATATATATATATAAATCGCCTCTTTTACATAACCAAAATCACGTCTTTTACAAAATCATGTCTTTATATTTTTAAAAATCACGTCTTTTCTAAATCAAAAAATCTAATCTTTTCTTATATGAAAATATAACCTTTCCTTATATAAAAATATAATCTTTCTTTATATAAAATATAATCTTTTCACTAATAAAAATCATAGCTTTTGTTAAATAAAAACCAAATCTTTTCAAATAAAAATTTGAATCTTTACTATGTTAAAAATCGAATCTTTACTCTCATGAACCTCATATAAAAATTATTTTTTTACATCATTACTTCCTATATAAAAATTATAATTTTTACAACGGTGTTTTCTACATAAAGATCATATTTTTATAACGCTAATTTCTATATAAATATTAATTTTTATTCCACTACACATATATAAAGATCGCATTTTTTATTTCAAAACCATATAAATAAAAATCTCATTTTTCATGCGATAATAATCTCACCTTTCACTAACTAAAATCTAATCTTTAGCAAATTAAAAATCTTAACTTTTCTAGATTAAAGATTTAACCTTTTCTAAATTAAAAATCATTTCTTTTTGGTATATAAAATTCTAACCTATTCCTAAATTAAATAAAACAGATCTTATAAAATATAAATAAACAAAATCAGGTCAAAGAACTCACTGTGATAATCAAATGAAGGGGAAGAGGGGAGGAGTGAAGAGGAGAGGGCGCGCGGGGTGGTGGTAGTACGACGGAGGCGGCTCGCGGCGGCAGAGGGGTCTCGAGCTAGAGGGGAGGAGGAAGGTTGGGGATAAGGGGGAGGAGGAGGTGCGAGAGAGGGGGGCTCGCGGTTTAAAAAATGGTCATTTTCTACCTTCGTACTGACGACACCGTTCTAACAAAACTAATTTCATCAAATTTGAAGACCGTTTAAAAAATGGTCATTTTCTGGTCGATTGAAATTGACTGAAACTGTCAAAACACGTTTTCCCGCGCCACACTCACATATTGATTTCAAAAATTACGAATTTTGGATTCTAGCAATAATTCAACATCCCGGATCCAACAAAAGTGGTTTCGTCGAAAACAAAGATCGTTTGCAAAATTTCCATTTTAAGGGCTATATTTTTCATAGCGACTATTCTGAATTTTCATCTGGGCATAACTTTTTATCCCCGCTATGAAATTTCAATTTTTCGGATCATTGGAAAGATATTTTCAAATAGATTCTAATGTTTTTGGTTTCGCTAAAATCCGGTTTATTTAGAATCTTGTGCGTTCATTTGAAATTTGAAATCGAATTTTCGAACTACCACGCCATTTTCAATTCCTTTTATAATTTAAAATAAATATTTATATTCTAAAGTCGATTCAATTAAATATATACGTTCTAATTCTATTTAAATTAAATTTCTTGTCATCTTTATTTAAAATAAATCATTTTAAATATTCAAAATTCATCAAAATTGCCAAAATAAATTTTTTAAATTGGCTCTGATTTCCGGGTTATTATAGGAACCGTTAGGACCGCTTTGGGATGATCTTCCCAATGATATAAACGTTTGTTAAAATCCAACGGTTAGATTTTGAGATAAGTGTAAATCATATTTGGATAAAAATAGCGCCAGGGCCGCCCGTTGACCCGAAGCGTCGTTTAATCATATTAAGCTATTTTAAATAAATAAAATAGCGATAAACCATTACAAATAAATATAAACGATATGAAATGATTTAAATGATAATTATTCGAGAGTTATTTGAAAAGACCGAGTTCAACTCATTTCAAATAATTACTACGATGATTTAAGTCGAAGATTTGAAGACGGTGATTGAAGACCGACGATCTTCACATCGAATGGATGAGGACTACTGACGCCCGTGATTAGAGTAGCTACCTTGAAGGGGCTGCAGTGGTAGTTGTCCGGACGTATTTGTTGATTGTTCGGATATGCGAGGAATAAGGTTCCTCCGGTTTCGTTCAAACCCAGAACGGACTTGTAAATGGATGGTATGTCTGACGTTGTATTCCTTTATGTTGTATTCATTGATCTCTGCTAAATATATATATATATGTTTGGTGTTTACCACCCTTCTCTAAGACGTACGAGCTTAGAGGTTGTATATTGGTAGGAATCAATGGTATGGTATGGATTGACAATGTGGCATGCTAAGATGCATGGATCAAGGCTTTTGTTGAAAAGCAGGGCCTTGTGGTTGATGATCAAAGCACCGTCGGTTTAAGCGTAGCTTTGTGTATAGCGTGACTTCGCCAGTCTCACACCCAGGTACGAGTCAAAAATGGGATCGGGACCAAAGGGAGTGCACACGTTTCTTTCTAGCTAGAGTAGTGTCAGCGACCTACCAGCCCTGACATTTTTACTTATGTGGATGATGGATTATGAGGTACCTCGGTTTTATAAGTTGTTAGTGGCCATATTGGAGGTTCAAAAGAACCGGGAAGCGTGTGTTCAGGCATAACTTATCCACTACTGTTAAGTGTGGACCGGCCCTACCGCCCCAAGGGTTCACTGCGGGGAATCCTGAGGCATTTGCTAGAGTGTCTCGAATCGGGCAGGATGATCCCTAGCCTCGATTTCATGATGGAAAACCAAATCTCCAATACGACATTGCGGTTTTGATTGTAAACCTATATATGGCGACATATCATATGGTACCTATGCCGTCTAGTATTGATACATTTACTTTGAAGTATTTTAATATTGATTAGACACTAGTAATAATATCAAATCCTTTTTTATCGTATTAAGCATTTTTGACCAGTATAAGGTAAAACTCTATCCTCCGGTTTGCGTTGCATTGTGTGATAGGACTTGAGTCTTATATTGGTTTTATTTTTCTAAAAAGCATTGCGCTGTTTAACGATTTACTTTATTTTATGCATGGGCAATCCAATGGAGTAAACCCATTCCGCGTTAGCAGCGTGGTCCTGTGATTAGCCTTATTATTAGATTAGTTAAGTTAGATTTCGCATACCAGTCCCATGACTGACCTGTAGTTTGTTTCACTGGCAAACTCGGGTGCCCTCTTTTTCACACGGGCAGTCGAGTAGCTTTTGCAGATATCTATTCTCTTTAGCTGGATTCTGGATCGAAGCTTAAAGTTGTGTCCAGAGCATAGAAAGTCTTCCGCTGCAATGTATTAAATTCAATATAATTTACCTTCCGCTGTATTATTTCTTTATTCAATGTACTCTGATATTCTATACTCTGATGTAACACTATTATGATGTTTATAAAAGTCTGCTGTTATTGTTCTAATGTGTTGTATGCCCAGAGTTAACGTATGCGGGTTTTGAATGATTTTAGTCGATCTAGCGATCGATTAAGGTCGAAAAAAAGGCGTGTCGTTATAGTTGGTATCAGAGCTCTAGTTAGCTCAAATCTTTGGTGTACAATTCGTTAGAACTGAACAAAAGACTCATCAGAGATTGGATTAGTAATATCCAATAAGAATACTCATTAGAGATAGGATCAGCAGTATCCTAGAATGAGAAAATCATTAGAGATGGGGTTAGCAATGCCCTAGAATGAGTTCAGAGTGATAAGCTTATAATTAACGTATTTATATAATCTGATCTTAGAAAATATAATTTTTAAATGTATAAAAGGTATATATATTTAAAAAGTTAATCACCTAATAAAATTATTGAAACTAATAACAATAATAAAAATAAAAATGATAATTGAGTCGGTTAGTAAAACAACTTTTAGGTTCGTTCCTTTTCGAGGACGAAAAGATTTTAAGGGGGGAGATTGTAACAACCCGGAATTTTGGGGCCAATTTAAAAATTTTATTTTAGAAAATTTAATGGGGTTTTAAATATATAAAATTGTTTATTTTAAATAATAACGACCAAAAATTTATTTTAATTGAAGTTAAAACGAATAAATATATATGAATTATAAAAGAAGTTAGAAATAGCGCGGTAGTTTGAAAATTTGAATTTGAACTTTGACCGACCGTACATGATGCATAATAAATTGAATTTTTGGGAAACCAAAAATATTAGAATCTATTTAAAAATATCTTTCCAACATATCCGAAAAATTGAAATTTCATAGCGGGAATCAAAAGTTATGCCCAGTTTAAAATTCAGAATAGTCGCTGTAGAATATATATAAATATTTTAATATTAAAAATAGCCATTTTTCAAACAACCTCGGTTTTCGACGAAACCACTTTTGTTGGAACCGGAATGTCAAATTTTTGTTAAGGTTAGTTTTCCAGAATTTTTCGAATTGATTTGTCAGCGTGGCAGAGGAAAATGTGTTTTGTCAGTTTCAGTCAAATTTAGTCGACTGAAAAATAGCCATTTTTCAAACAGTCTCAGAATTCGACGAAATTAGTTGTGTTAGGACCGTATCATCATAACAGAGCCAAATATATTTTTTTTGTAATTTTTAGAGGCCGTATGTGGCGCCGGTGAATTTAAATATACGACCAAATTAAATAAATAAATGATTTGTATTTTAAAATGAAGAAAAGAGGGCTGAGACGATTGAACAGGCTGACGGGACCTGATCCGTTGGGTCCCGAAGGGGGGTACTTGGCTAGGGACAACATCAATTGGGCTGGATTTGGATTTATTAATATTTAACGGGTCTTAACCAAAAATTAAGGAATTTAAGAATATAATATTATAAATATAACCAAGAATTACAAAACCCTAAACCTATTTCTGTCCGGCCGCCACTTCTATCATCGATGACCTGAAAACTCTCGAATTCCCCTCCTTCGTTCTCTCAATCCACTCTACGAGATTAGAAACTTCAAAAAGGAAATTAAAGAGGCTTCTAAGCTCTATAAGACCGACGGTCACGATGGGTTTTAGTGTCCCGGATTTCACAAATTTGGCAACCAAACCCGCAGACTTTGGTGCGGATTTCAAGGTGGCTGAGACCACCAAACTCGCTGGAGCTCCTGGCGTGGGGGCGGCGTTCGTAGGCCGACGAAGTGATGGTGTCTGATCTGGGTACGGCGGGTCCTAGGGTGGTGCGCAAGGAGGAAGACGAGATCGAAGTTGGGTTTGTGTTTGTCTCCAGAAGCCGACATTGAAGAAGAGGGATTAACCTCCTTAGTGATGTAATCAACATAACTAATTATGTTTAATTTATAAATTAATCCGTCCATGTTTAAAATTGAATTGCTTCGTCATATTTAATCAGAATTTGACGAAACGAATTGCGTTGAAATCATCTTGAAGAACACCACACTGTCGAACCGATCAGAACTGCAATGGAGCATATCAGATTTTGGTCAAATTCCAGATCTGAGTTGTTCAGAATTAAAAGCTCGGTGAGATTTCTATTTTATAATTTAAAAATAAATTATTACTAAAATGAGAAATTATATTTATTTCATATAAAGTTCATGTTGATGTCGTGTAGATATTTATTCAGTGTTCGTTGTTTTATGATTGCGATGAATTATTGAATCGATTGGTGTGCCTCATATTAGTTAGAATATGATTGTTGAGAATAACATATCATGTCTATTTAGTTGAAAACAAATATGTCATATTTGTTTAGTTGAAAAATAAATGTCTTATGTTTGTTAAGATAATATAGTTGAAAACAAATATATCATATTTGTTTTGTTGAAAACCAATATCTCATGTTTGATTAAGATGAAATGGTTGAAACCAAATATCATTTTTGGTTAATTAGAGATTCGTTAACAAATAACATTACCATCTTATTTTGCTAAGTATACATAGAAAAATGTTAACATATAACATATTCTTTTATTTAATATTAGTATACATAGAAAAATGTTTACATATAAAATATTCCTTTATATATTATTAGAACATATAGAAAAGGGTAAATGTAATGGCCCGAATTTTTATACCCTTTGAGTTGACTAATAACACCACACGTCCAACAGAAATTGCAAAGAAATACGAATCATTATTAGAAAGAAGTTAGAGGATGAGAAATAGAAAGAAAGAAATATTAGAATAGAAGAAAACGAAGATCACAAACTCATAGCGGAACGAATAAAATATATTAAATAACCTAACTTTTTGAAATAAAAATCAGTAACTGTATATACATACCATTATCAGAGCACAACAGTTATTTCTGGAACAGTTATAAACACCTGTTTCCAGATACAACATAGTACACAGCGGAAATTATGATAGTCTATAGCTAACTGATGAAGCCTCCTACTTCGAGCTCCTCCAAGTGAATTTGAAAAATCCCGACTACTTGACTGCCCGTACAAATTTGGGCATCCAAGAGTTTAGGGAAAACAAAACAAAATAAACTCTGGGTCAGTCATGGGACTGGTGTGAGTAAACTCCAACCATTGGTTTAACTTTCAAAATCCTTTCGAAAGAAATGATAATCATAAGACCGATCCACACATAAACACGGATGGTTTTTACCTTATGATAACCAAAAATATTTTTAATATCAAAATCTGGTGATATTATAATAGTGTCTACATCAAATAAATAGAATCTAGCGGAACGCTTGCATCTCACGCTCCATATATAATATAAAATCAAAAACCGCAGGGCGCTTATTGGAGATTGGATTTCCAACCTGAAAAGATATGGGACCACCTTCCGATAGTGTATCTCTAGAGGCGAATACACTGGGTTCAACAAGAACTTCTTGCAACCCGGCCCTCACATGGACGACCACTCATTTCGCTTGATTGTATCGAATGTATAACACCAACGGTTGGGATCAGCAGCCGTTTCCCGAAAGGGACAGCATCGATAGATTA
Source organism: Allium sativum (assembly GCA_030737875.1). NCBI lineage: Eukaryota > Viridiplantae > Streptophyta > Magnoliopsida > Asparagales > Amaryllidaceae > Allium > Allium sativum. The sequence goes on along the minus strand of CM060911.1, from coordinate 183,775,971 downwards.
AAGAAGTAAATGGAATTTCTCTAGATTGGTGATTATACATCCTAATGGGAGCGACCCACATAGCCATGCTGCCTGCCTGATTTTTGTCAATCCCCGGTTGTGAGGCTTGAGGTTTGAATTAACAGAACAGCCCTTGTATTTTTCTCCGTCTTCATAATCTCTTCAACATAAGTTGATTCGTAACGCTTAAGCCAATACGGAGTGGTTTTCAGATATTAAATCTGATCCCGGTCTCTCCATTATTGACAACGGAGGTATAAAATAAATCAAAACTTAGATAGTCGGTGATTTAACTATCAAAGAAACATCCATATAATCGCTGTTTAGATTTACAAAAACAAATTTCATAACGACAACGCTATAATCGCTGTTTTAAATAAAGTACCGTGTGCGACGCACACGCCTCCGTTGTTCATTTATAAACTCTGTTTATTTTAAACAATTCATGTTCTCCTTTAAATGTATTTACAAGTTATATGTTCTTTAACTTTTGAAATTAACTCAATTTGGTTTCTTTTAATCCCTTTTTAGATATATTATTACAGACTATAGAATTAATTGAATATTGACCTCTTAATGTATTTAAGTTAATTCATAGGTTCATGTTAAATAAAATTTAAATATTCTTCTAACACATAAATCATTTGTAAAATTCGATATCGCCGAATTCCTATTTAAAATTTCATCAGATTTATCTCAATTAATTTTTATTTTCCAATCCTTGGAATATAACCTATTGTTTCTTTCGAAACAAAATTTTCCCACTCAAGTCTCTTTTACCACTATTGCATTCAAATCCCACTTCAAATATCGGATATCAACACCAATTACCAATTATCTTATATAAATTCAACTTGAATTTATATTTTACTTTATTCTATGATATATATTTTAATTAATTTATAAATATCGTTATAAACAACTTCTTGTTTTGATTCACTTAAACAAGTTTCTATTTCCATTCCATTTGAAATCTAATTTCTATTTTTGGAAATAATTTCCTTTTTAAAATTCAAATCTCTTTTCTACGTTCTAAATATTTTACGGTATTTAAATACCAAAATTTATCGAGCCAATGTAATTCAACCACAACAAAATCACATCACGATCATATATCATAAATAAATAAAACAGTGAATAAAATGTTGAGGAATCCAGTTGGATTCCTCCAACCTGTTTCCTTGCATCCACAGACGTTAATAACATCAATAATATTATTTCACATCAATATGAAATATCAGGAAAAAAACGATCAATGATGTAATCATATCAACAAATTTTATCAATTATTCAACCAAGCAACCATCACACAGTATAAAATTATTATAAATAAATTTAAAACTCGTTTATATAAAAATATAAATGAGACTGAGTTAGTGAGTTTACTCACCTTGTTTTGCAGTTGATGATTCTGCTTTTGTTTTATATAAAATCAAAAGAGCGTTTGATTTTATCATGAAATGCCGGTAGCTCTGTTCTCAACCCCATCAGTTCCATAATGTGGATTTCGCTACTATGATTCGAACGTGACCTGTTTTGTCTGTTTCTGTTCACGAAAGAACTAATTATATGCATTATAATGTTTAACGAATATTATATCATTAATTAATAATATTTTTATTTTAACTTTTTAGTTTACCTTAACCTTAAAGTTTGGCCGCTCCGTCAGCGACTGAATCACGAAATTCCAGTTTGTCGTTCATCATTTTGTTGCCCATTCATTTGCAAAGTAGTGATTAACCTTGCCAACTAAACCAATGATTAAGAAATAATGAAATCCCCTTGATCATTTGTTTAATCGTATAACTGTCCCTTAAAGAAAAATCATGGTCTTTTACCTGATTCCAACGTTTTCTAGGAACGAATCAAAAGTTCCACTCCTGCATCCCACAACTGCTCTCCTTCCGTACTCCCACTACCATAACTTTCTCTTCACCAATTCTTAAATCACCCAAGACATTGCTTCTTCCTTTAACTGTGTACAACATGGTCTTCTCCTTTAGCCAACAACAGATCCACAACAATCAAAACGATGAACACGGTTCCCTCCTCACTCCACCAAACGTCCACACAAATGGCCGAGATCCTCACCATTAAATCCTCCTTCACTACAGTGCCATATGGGAACCATTTTACTACAAAATCCCTCCATTACGTTTAACAGTAATACCCCTTCTTTCCCATACTTCGAACCCAACTTCTGAACCTTTTCTCATGTCGTGATTTTCCATAGCCTAGACCTCTTCCTCACTCCATGAAAATCAAACCAAAAACTCTGACGAACTCACCCTCGAGAGCTCAGCAATCTCCATTCCATAACCAACAACTTGCGCCCCGCTCCATGATTCCGACTTTGGTAAAAATACACGCCACCTCATGTCCTCTATGCTGGGACTAACTACGTTGAGCTCGATGCCAGAAAGAAAGCCGACCCGTAGCCGAATAACCCCACTATGAACCCACGAATTGGTAACCCTAGTTATAACTGTTGTGTTTCGAACTCCAGAGGAAAAAAACGATCGAATTGGGTAAAGATTATATGAGGTAGAGGCTCGCGTTTTCTGAGGCCAATGGATCAAACTACTTTCGATCTCGTGTTGTATTTTATTTTTAATTGTTTCTGGAAGATCGGAAATTCTTATTTTACTGAAGTAGCGAATGGAGAATGTAACAGGGAAAAGGGGATTGGGAATTTAGGGATCTAAGGGAATATACTGTATATATATATTATATATATTATTTTATATTATAACGAAACTTCACGGTGAAGTATCAAGTAAAACCAACCACAGTCGACTTCTGTTTACTGATAAAAAAGCTAATCTTGGTGTAAAGAAGTATTCTGAACCCAACGGGACAAGTTTCGTCGAAAACCGACATCGTTTGAAAAAATTTCCTTTATAAAACCGGAAATGAACACGTGTTTAAATTTTTTTCATGATCACCAGATAAATCGAAACAATTTGAAACTTTGAAATCTAGCAATAGTTAATCGATATGAACCCAACGGTACCAATTTCGTCGCATTCTGAGACTGTTTCCCCGGTAGGCTATTTTTATCGCGCACCGCAATAGCATTTTTAACGCCAAATTACCCGGTCTTTAAAAATAACAAACTATATACCTATCCTGACTCTAATCGACGATACGAACTCAACGGAATTGGTTTCGCGGCCTAATTTGATCGTCTGTTCAAGTTATACCCAAATAACCATTTATTAAATTAATTACGCGTTATAGAAAATGAGCGGGCGTTTACGGCTACCGTGGTCATATACGACATCGGTTTGCCATGCAATTCAACACCGTATAAAAATTTAACGCTACAGTCCCAATGAAACTGATTTCGTTGAAATTTGAGTCCGTTTGCAAAACGGCTATTTTAACGCGTATATTTTAAATAACGATTTCCACAGCGATTATTTTAAAATTTGATTTGGCCATAACTGATAAACTATAAAACGAAATCTAAATTTTTCTCTTTCATATGAAAATTATCATCAATACGGTTCCGACGTGTCTTGTTTCATAGAAATCCGACTTATAACGAATCCTGTATACTCAGTTGAAGTTCAAAACTCCATATTACGAACTGCCACGCGATTTCGAACTCGTTTTATAATATAAATAAATTAAGGTTCAAACTTCATTTTATAAATAAATTCATTATAAATTCATATATATAATTCAAAATAAAATATTTAAACCAATTTAAATATTTAGAGTTCAACGGCTGAAAATCTGGGTCGTTATAGTAAACCAATAAAATATTCTTTTATTTGTCATTAGAGTACATAGGAAAAAGTATGGAAATAAATTAGGTTATTTATGTTGAATAAAAATAAAAACACCGTTTATGTTAGAATTGACAAATAAAAATAAAAACACCGTTTATGTTAGAATTGACAAATAAAAATAAAAACACCGTTTATGATGGAATTGACAAATAAAAATAAAAACACCATTTATGTTAGAATTGACAAATAAAATATAAAAACACCGTTTATGTTAGAATTGACAAATTTGAATAACTTAGAAAATTGATTACAAATAAATGACCATTTATTTGTCATTTGAATAACAAAAAAAATTGGTTACAAATTAATATTCATTAATTTGACATTAGAATTCGTAGGAAAATATTTACATATAAAATATTATTTTATATAATATTAGAATCGAAAACTATATTTTTATGTAAAATGTTACATTAGATTGAAAATTACATTTTATGTAAAATGTTATATTAGATTAGAAATAACATTTTCATATAAAATGTTGCATTAGAGAAAAATAACATTTTTATTATAAAATGTAGCATGAGAATTAAAATAACATTTTTGTTAAAGAATGTACATTGGGTTAAAATAACACTTTGTTATCAAAGGTGATATTAGATTAAATAACACCTTGTTATAAAAAGTGATATTAGAAAGAAATAACATTTTTAGTTTAAAATGTTACATAAGTAAGAAATAACATTTTTAGTTTAAAATGCTGCATTAAAGAAAGAAAGAAAAATATAACATTTTCATTCTAAAATGTTGCATTCCTCGTGTATATAAAAACATGTAATAGAAACGAGTGAAAAAATATATTCATTTTGTTAAATAGAAAAATGTTAAAACCATATCCTTTTATTTGTCATTAGAATTTATAGAAAATTGTTTAAGAATATACAATAAAAAGATTCATTTTTTTTATTGTAGTATGAAATATTAGAAAAGAATATTTTATTTACATTTCTCTTGTAAATCAAAACATGTATTAGAAAAGAAAGTTTATCTTATTTACATTTTACATGTGAATAAAAGACTTGAACTAAAAGGGTATATTTTATTCACATTTTAGATGTGAGTAAAGACATGAATTTATAAAAAATATTTTATTCACATTTTAGATGTGAAAATAAAGACATGAAATTTAGAAGTACGTTTTTATTTGCATTTTTACATGCAAATGAAAACCATAGAAAAAGAAGTACATTTTTATTTGCCTTTTTATATGCAAATAAAAAACCATAGAAAAAGAAGTACATTTTTATTTGCAAGTTTGTTGCAAATAAATACATGACTATATAAAGGACCTTTTTATTTACATTCTTGTTGTAAATAAAAACATGATTATAAAAAGTTGACATTTTTATTTATATTTTAGATATAAATAGACACATGAATTGAAAAAGGATATTTTTATTTTAGATATAAATCAAAACATGAAAATAAAAACTTGATTTATAAAGGACATTTTATTCACATTTTAGATGTAAATAAAAACATAGAAATAAAAAGCGACATCTTTATTTACATTTTATATGTAAATAAAAAGAATAAATTTAAAATAACATCTTTATTTACAATTTAGATGTAAATAAAGAATAGAATCAAGGTAATATTTTTATTTACATTCTAGGTGTAAATAAAAAGATTAGATTAAGAGAGGCATTTTAATTTACATTTTAGATGTAATCAAAAAGATAGAATTTAATGTTATATTTTATTTGTCAAAATAGAGACAATAAAATCACTAGAATTTAAAAGTGATATCTTTATTTAAATTTTAGGTGTAAATAAAAAGAATAAATATAAAGTATCATTTTAATTTACATTTTAGATGTAAATAAAAGATTAGATTAAAGCTTATATTCTATTTACATTTTAGATGTAAATAAAAGAACAAGATTTTAAAGTTACATTTTGTTGACATTTTAAATGGGATAAAGGATAAAATCAAAGGTTATATTTTTATTTACATTTTATATGTAAATAAAAGAGTATAAATAAAAGTAGCATTTTTATCGTCATTTTAGATGCAATAAAAAGAATAGATTTTAGAGTTACATTTCAGATGTGATTGACGGACGGTAGTTGAAATCGCCAAACGATTTATATTTATATATTGACATATATAAATATAAATTAAAATAAACCGAATCGCGCTGTTGCAGTTCGCCATTTGAAGTCGTAACTTCAAACAATTATGCCGAAAGATCCGACCGTCGGATTTTCCCAAAACCGGAACTGTTAGCACCGCTTTGGGAAGATCTTCCCAACGATATAAATGTTTGTTTAAATCCAACGGTTAGATTTCGAGATAAGTGTAAATCAAATTTGGATAAAAACAGCGCCAGGGCCGCTCGTTGACCCGAAGCATCGTTTAATCATATTAAGCTATTTTAAATAAATAAAATAGCGATAAACCATTACAAATAAATATGAATGATATGAAATGATTTAAATGATAATTATTCGAGAGTTATTTGAAAAGACCGTGTTCAACTCATTTCAAATAATTACTATGACGATTTAAGTCGAAGATTTGAAGACGGTGATTGAAGACCGACGATCTTCACATCGAATGGATGAGGACTACTGACGCTTGTGATTGGAGTAGCTACCTTTAAGGGGCTGCAGTGGTAGTTGTCCGGACGTATTTGTTGATTGTTCGGATATGCGAGGAAAAAGGTTCCTCCGGTTTTGTTCAGACCTAGAACGGACTTGTAAATGGATGGTATATCTGACGTTGTATTCCTTTATGATGTATTCGTTGATCTCTGCTAAATATATATATGTTTGGTGTTTACCACCCTTCTCTAAGACGTACGAGCTTAGAGATTATATATTGGTAGGAATCAATGGTATGGTATGGATTGACAATGTGGCATGCTAAGATGCATGGATCAAGGCTTTTGTTGAAAAGCAGGGCCTTGTGGTTGATGATCAAAGCACGGCCTGTTTAGGCCTAGCTTAGTGTATAGCGTGACTTCGCAAGCCTCACACCCCGGTATGAGTCAAAAATGGGATCAGGACCGTAGGGAGTGCACATGTTTCTTTCTATCTAGAGTAGTGTCAGCGACCTACCAGCCATGAAATTTTTACTTACGTGGATAATGGATTATGAGGTACCTCAGTTTTATATGTTGTTAGTGGCCATATTGGAGGTTCAAAAGAACCAGGAAGCGTGTGTTCAGGCATAACTAATCCACTACTGTTAAGTGTGGACCGGCCCTACCGCTCCAAGGGTTCACTACGGGGAATCCTGAGGCATTTGCTAGAGTGTTTTGAATCGGAGAGGACGATCCCTAACCTCGATTTCATGATGGAAAACCAAATCTCCAATACGACATTGTGGTTTTGATTGTAAACCTATATATGGCGACATAGTATATGGTACCTATGCCGTCTAGGGTTGATACATTTACTTTGAAGTATTTTAATACTGATTAGACGCTAGTAATAATATCAAATCCGTTTTTATCGTATTAAGCATTTTTGACCATTATAAGGTAAAACTCTCTCCTCCGATTTGCGTTGCATTGTGTGATGGGACTTGAGTCTTATAATAGTTTCATTTTTCTAAAAAGCATTGCGTTGTTTAACGATTTACTTTATTTTATGCACGGGCAATCCAATGGAGTAAACCCGTTCCACGTTAGCAGCGTGGTCCTATGATTAGCCTTATTATTAGATTAGTTATGTTAGATTTCTCATACCCGTCCCATGACTGACTTGTAGTTTGTTTCACTGGCAACCTCGAGTGCCCTATTTTCCACATAGGCAGTCGAGTAGCTTTTGCAGATATCTATTCTCTTGAGCTGGATTCTGGATCGAAGCTTAAAGCTGTGTCCAGAGCATAGAAAGTCTTCCGCTGCAATGTATTAAATTCATTGTATTTTACCTTCCGGTGTATTATTTCTTTATTCGATGTACTCTGATATCCTGTACTCTGATGTAACACTATATGATGTTTATAAAAGTTTGTTGTTATTTTTCTAATGTGTTGTATGCCCAGAGTTAACGTATGCGGGTTTTGAACGATTTTAGTCGACCTAGCGATCGATTAAGGTCGGGCAAAATGCATGTCGTTACATAAGATCACGCCATAAAAACAGAACAGGTTTTTCCCTTATGAGAATTCAGAATATTTGGTTTAACTTTTCAAAATCCTTTTTGAAAGAAAGGATAACCGTAAGTGTAACAACCCGGAATTTTGGGGCCAATTTAAAATTTTTATTTTAGAAATTTTAATGGATTTAGAATATTTAAAATAATTTATTTTAAATAATAACGGCTAAAAATTTATTTTAATCAAAGCTAAAATGAATAAATTTAATTTAATTATAAAGGGAGTTTAAAATAGCACTGCAGTTTGAGATTTTGATTTTAAACTTTAACTGGATATACAGAATTCAAAATAAAACGAATTTTAGCGAAACAAGAAATATTTAAATCTGTTTAATAATATATTTCTAACAAATCTGAGAAACTGAAATTTCACTTTAAAAATAGGAAGTTATGTCCAGTTTAAAATTTTGAAAAGTCGCTGTAGAGTTTATATATATTTTAATATAATATATAGCCCTTAAGAATAGTCAATTTTCAAACGACTTCTGTTTTCGACGAAACCACTTTTTTTGGAACCGGAATGTCAAATTATTGTTAAGTTTAATTTTCTAGAATTTTTCGAATTAATATGTGAGTGTGGCAAAGGAAAATGTGTTTTGTTCATTTCAGTCAAATTTAATCGACTTGATAATGGTCATTTTTCAAACAGTCTCAGAATTCGACGAAATTAGTTTTGTTAGGACCGCATCGTCAAAACATAACCAGAAATAATTTTTTTGTAATTTTTAGATTAGTATGTGACCCCGGTAAAATTAAAATGTACGGTTAAATTTAATAATAAGTGTTTTATATTTTATTTTAAAGAAAAACATTTCATAACAGCCGAATTGGGTTACGAAACATGTTCCATTGTGTCCGGAATGGGGACATTTGGTTAGGGGCGACACTCGTTGGGTTTGATTTGGGGTTCATATTGATAAACATAGATTTTTGAAAATAAATGAATTAAATTAAAAGGAAATACTAGTATAAATACACCTAGGAATACGTAACCCTAGCGTATTCTTCTACAGTCGACTCTAGCCTAAATCAATGGCCGAACTTTTACCAAATGAATCCCTTAATTTCTTCTTGTGTACTACGAATTAACTGATGAACTCTTCACCAAGTTGAAGAGATTTTCAAGGCCTTTAATTCTAGACGGTGATGATAGGAAGTTATGAACTGTGGGGGTCGGATTTTTGGGTGAAACCGCTGACTTTGGCGTGGTTTCCTGGGTGGCAGGGCCAACCGAGCTCGGCCTCGGTCTGGGCGGAGGGTGGTCTCGCGTAGGGGGTTGGTGTGGCGTGCTCCGATCGTCGTCTGCCCTCCTCGTGTGGGGTGCGCAGGTGGCATTCCAAGGTGGAGCGATGGGTTCCTTAATTCCAGTAGCGAACAGAAAGAAGATGACGGCCTAGTTTTGTTTTAAGGGGTAAATTAAGTTAACTAATGTAAATAATTATTTATATAATTCTCCAATGATTAAAATACCATAACTTATTCGAACAGCAACCGATTGGAACAATTCAGATTGTTTTAGGATCGTTGTGAGGAGATCTACATCATGAAACAGACCGAAACTGAAATGGAGCGAATCATAATTTGGGGGAAAATTCAAATATGAACTGTTCAGATATTAAATGATGGTGAGATTTCTTTTGTTTAAAAATAATTAATCAATTCAATCATTTTATTTACTGCATGATGATTGGATGTATATAAATTAGATCTTTTTGTGCTGAAATTTGTATGATGTTTGATCGGTTGTTTGTGATGAATAAGTATAGATCCATATGTGTTTAGCCAAATATTATGATTCATTCTTTTTATTTTATTGAATTGATTTAGCTAATCAATTCAACATAAAAATATAATTTGTCACTTTTATTGAATTGATTTAGTTTATCAATTCAATATAAAATTAAAATTTGTCACTTTTTGTTGAATTGAATTAAATTGTCAACTAAATATAAAAACATTATTTTGATCATTTGTGTTGAATTGAATTAAATTGCCAATTCAATGTTGAACGTTATTTTGTCAATCCAATACAAAATATTATTTTGTCACCTAATTGGATTGAATAGGATTTTCAATTCTATATTATCACATTTGTTTATATGATTGAATTGGAATAAAATTGCTGATTCAATAAAGAGTTATCATGTTTGTTATACGTTATTGGATTGAGTTTAATGTTCCATTCAATATGGAATACATCACTTTTCGTATTGATTGTAAAAAAAAGAGAGGAAAGTACCTTTTTATTTGTATTCCTTAATACAAAAAAATCATGAATGAAAAAAAAGTACATTTTTTTATTTGCATTCCTTATTGCAAATAAACATGATTATTAAAGAGTACATTTTTATTTGCATTCTTAGTTGCAAGTAAAACATGAAAACAAAAAAGTACATTTTCATTTACACTCTTAGTAACAAATAAAACATGAATTTAAAAGTTATCTTTTTGTTTACAAATTTCGATGTAAACAAAAGAGTAGAATAAAAAGTTATCTTTTTGTTTACAAATTTTGATGTAAACAAAAGAGTAGAATAAAAAGTTATCTTCATGTTTACCATTTCGATGTAAACAAAAGAGTAGGATTAAACGTCACATTTCTAATGTAATATTCTTTTTAGTTTAAAAGGAACAAATTTAACATTATTCTCTTTTGAGAATAAAAAGTACATTTTTTTTAATGTAACATTCTTTTTAGATTAAAAAGAACCATTTTTGCATTATTCTCTTTTGAGGATAAAAAGAACATTTTAAGCGTTTTATTCTTTTTAGAATAAAAAGGACATTTTTGTTACAAAATGTAAATTAGAATAAAAAGAATAGAAAATAAAAATCACATTTTTATTTGTGACATGAAACATTAGAAAGGATAAGAAAATAAAAATCACATTCTTATTCATGACATGGAACATTAGAAAAGTATGAAAACAAAATATCCATTTTGTTAATTAGAAAAGTATGAAAATGAAATTGTCATTATAGTAGTAAAGTCATGTTAATGAAAAACATCACATTTGTTAGAAAAGTTATGTTAATGAAGAATATCACATTTGTTATAAATATTATGTTAGTATAAGAATATCGCATATATTAGGAAATGATAAGTTGGACTAATAATAACATTTTAATTATAAAATGTTGAGTTGACAAGTATATCACTTTTATATGTGTTTTGTTGAATTAGAGTTGTCGACAAAACAAATATATCACTTTTATATGTGTTTTATTAAATTAGAGTTGTCGACAAAACAAATATATCACTTTTGTATGTGTTTTGTTGAATTAGAGTTGTCGACAAAACAAATATACCACTGTTATATGTTTGCGTTGAAATAGAATTGTCAACAAAAACAAAGATATCATTTTTATTTGTTGAGATGTTAGAATTGATTTGACATAAAAATATCCTTTTATGTTAATATGAAAGGTTAGAAAATGTTAACATAGAAAAATATTCTTTTATATGATATTAGAATGCATAGAAATTTGTGAACATATAAAATATCCTTTTATATGATATTAGAACACATAAAAAGAGTAAACAAATAAAATATACTTTTATTTGTCACTAAAGTACATAAGAAAAAGGTAGAGGAATAAAGGTGTTATGTTAGTTGAAAACTAAATGTGAAAGAATGATAAAAACATTTATTTTTATCATTTAATTAGAATAAGACAAAATATACTTTTTTGTTAGTTAAAAAGAGATTAAAACAAAAACTACATTTTTGTTAGATAAATGAATTAAAAACAATTTTGTCAGATTAGAATTGTTGAAACCAAAATGATCCATTTTCTATGTAAATAGGATATGTAAAATAAGAGGATAAGAGAATACATTTATTTACATTTATTATGTGAATAGGCTATGTAAAAGCAAAGAATACTTTATCCACATTTAGTGTAAATAAAGCATGAGATAAAGAAAGGAATATATGATTTACATATAGGTAAATAAAACATGATATAAGAAAAGAGACATTTTTATTTACTATTTAGTGTAAATGAAAATAGGACATTGAAGAAGAATATACTTTTATTTGCATTTCTAGATGCGGATAAAAACATGAATATGAAAAGTACATTTTTATTTACATTGTAGATGTAAATAAAAATATGAAAAAGTGCATTTTTATTTACATTTTAGGGGTAGATAAAAACATAGAAATAAAAGTGACATTGTAGATTTACATTTTAGATGTAATCACAAAGATAGGATTTAATGTAATATATTTATTGTCAGAATAGAGACAATAAAAAGATTAGAATTAAAAGGTTATATTTTTATTTACCTTTTGATACAAATGAAAAGAATAAATGTAAAGTGATATCTTTAATTACATTTTAAGTGTAAACAAAAAGAATAAATGTAAAGCGACATTTTTATTGATATTTTATTCAATAAAAAGATTAGAATTAAAAGAAGCATATTTATTGTCATTTTAGATGCGATAAAGGAATAGATCTTAATAGTTGAAATCGCCAAACGATTTATATATATATATATATAAATTAAAATAAAACGAATCACGCTGCTGCAGTTCGCGATTTGAAATCGTAACTTCAAACGATTATACTGAAAGATCCGATCGTCGGATTTTCCCAAAACTGGAACCGTTAGGACCGCTTTGGAAAGATCTTTCCAACGATATAAATCTCGTCAAAATCCAACGGTTAGATTTCGAGATAAGTGTAAATCAAATTTGGATAAAAGCAGCGCCAGGGCCGCCGATCGACCCAAAGCGTCATTAAATGAATATAGTTATTTTTATATATATAAAAATAGCGATAAATCGTAACTAAATACTAATAACGATATGAAATGGTTTTAATATATATATATATATATATAAATATTTATATACGAGAATCATTTGAAAAGTTCGAGTTCAATCTCATTTCAAATGATTATACGACAACATAAGTCGAAGAGTTGAAGACGACGATTGAAGACCGACGATCTTCACATCGAATGGATGTGTTGCTACTGAGGCCCATGATTGGAGTAGCTACCTTGAAGGGGAGTCAGGGGTAGCCGTCCGGACGTATTTGTTGATTGTTCGGATATGCGAGGAATAAGGTTCCTCCAGTTTCTTTCAGACCCAGAATGGACTTGCAAATGGATCGTATGTCTGACGTTGTATTCCTTTATACGATATTCGTTGATCTCTGCTAAATATATATTTGTTTGACGTTTAACACCCTTCTCGGAGACGTACGAGCTTAGAGGTTATATATTGGTAGGAATCAATGGTATGGTATGGATTGACAATGTGGCATGCTAAGATGCATGGATCAAGGCTTTTGTTGAAAAGCAGGCCTTGTGGTTGATGATCAGAGCACGGCCTATATAGGTGTAGCTTTGTGTATAGCATTACTTCGCGAGCTTCACACCCCGGTATGAGTCAAAAACGGGAGAAGGGAACGCAGGGAGTGCACACGTTTCTTTCTAGCTAAAGTGATGTCAGGGACCTACCAGCGCTGACATTTTACTTATGTGGATGATGAATTTTGAGGTACCTCGGATTTATAGGTTGTTAGTGGCCATATGGAGGTTCAAAGGAACCGGGAAACGTGTGTTCAGGCATAACTAATCCACTACTGTTAGGTAGGGACCGACCCTGCAGATATCCAAGGGTTGCCCATAGGTGTGATCCTGAGGCATTTTCTAGAGTGTCCTCGAACCGGTTAGGAGCTCCTCCGTAGCCTTGACTCTTGATGGAAACGAATTTCCAATACGACATTACGGTCTTGATTGTGAACTTATATATGGCGACATAGTAGGATGGGGTAATATGCCATATAGGATTGATACATTTATGTTGAAGTATTTTTAAAATGCTTAGTCACTAATAATAATACTAAAAACATTATTTTACACATATTAAGCATATTTGATCATTATAAGGTAAAACTCTATCCTCCGGTTTGCGTTGCATTGTATGATGGGACTTGAGTCTTATAATGGTTTCATTTTTCTAAAAAGCATTGCGTTGTTTTAACGATTCGCTTTATTTTATGCACTGGCAATCCAATGGAGTAAACCCATTCCGCGTTAGCGGCGTGGTCATGTGATTAGCCTTATTATTATATTAGTTAAGTTAGATTTCTCGTACCAGTCCCATGACTGACCTGTAGTTTGTTTCACCGGCAAACTCGGGTGCCCATATTTTCCACACGGGCAGTCGAGTAGCTTTTTGCAGATATTTATCTCCTTAGCAGGATCCTGGATTGAAGCTTAAAGCTGTGTCTAGAGCTTAGAAAAGTCTTACGCTGCAATGTATTAAATTTATTGTAATAAGTCTTCCACTGTATTTTATTTATCGATGTACTCCGATATTCTGTACCCTGATGTAACATTATTGTAATGTTTACAAAAGTTTGATGTTATTGTTCTAATGTGTTGTATTCCCCAAAGTTAAAGTATTCGTGGATTTCCAACTTTTGGGTCAGACTTGTGTGGTTTATGGTCGATCCATAAGAGCGGGAATTTACGGGTCTTTACAGTTGGTATCGGAGCTCTGGTTAGCTCAAATCTTTGGGGTACAACTCGTTAGAACTGAACAAAAAGACTCATCATAGATTGGATTAGTAATATCCAAAAAGAATACTCATTAGAGATAGGATCAGCAGTATCCTAGAATGAGAAAACTCATTAGAGATAGTGTTAGTAATGCCCTAAAATGAGTTGAGAGTAACAAGTTTATAATTAACGTATTTATGTGTAACGACCTGGGGTTTTTCCGACTCCGAAAATCAACACAAAAACTGCCATGTTGACTATTCGAACATCGAAAATACCTGATCATTAATAGAAAGAAGTTAGAAGGTGAGAATAGATAAGATAGAAAATTAGAATAGAAAAAGAAGAACAACACAATCAAAGTAATACGAATCTCACAGCAGAACGAATAAAATATAATATACAACATACTTTGAAACGTAAAGCTGTATTTGTATATTAGAATACAACATTTACATCACAGCGGAAATAAACAATAGCTATAAAATCCTGAAGCCTCCTGCTCCAAGCTCCTTCTGGTACATCTGTAAATCCTGACTACTTGATTGCCCGTACAAATTTGGGCACCCAAGAGTTTAAGGAAAACAAAACAAAATAAACTCTGGATCAGTCATGGGACTGGTGTGAGTAAACTCAAATCATCGGTTTAACTTTTCAAAACCCTTTTCAAAAGAAAAGATAATCGTAAGACCGATCCACACATAAACACGGATGGTTTTTACCTTACGATAACCCAAAACAGTTTTGGAAATCGATACTTTTCTGATATTATGATAATGTCTAATCACAAGTAATTAGAATCTAGTAGAACGCTTGCATCTCACGTTCCACTTATATAATATACAAACAAAAACCGCGGGCCCTTATTGGAAATTGGATTCCGACCTTGACAAGGTATGGGACCACCTGCCGATAGTGTATCACTAGAGGCAAATACACTGGGTTCAACAAGAACATCTTGCAACTCGGCCCTCACATGACCGACCACTCATTTCGCTTGAGTGTATCGAATCTATATCACCAACGGTTGGGAGCTACCCACCGTCTTCCCGAAAAGGGACAGCATCGAAATAGACAATAGAATGAAATGGATTTTCTCTAGATAGGTGATATACATCCTAATGGGAGTGACCCACTTAGCCATGCTGCCTGCCCGATTTCTGTCATTTCCCGGTTGATGAGGCTTGAGGTCATAACGTATCTTTTGAAACACTTGACCATCATTCACTTTGAATGCCACATCGTCATACCTGCCAAATCACAAATTGATTTCCTCAAAAATACCACGGGTATAAAGCTAAGAGAAACGAATTCCTCCGCCACCAAACGTAAGTACGTTTGAAGAGATCAACTTACGCGATCCGTTAGATATACTCTGTCAGACATTCGTCCATTCACGTTTGTCCTAGGACTGGACAAACCAAAGGCACTATTCTGTAAACAGGATAGTCCTTGCATAACTCCATCTTCAATATTTGATCGCAACGCTATCATCCATACAGAGTGGTTTATAGATAATGAATCTGATCCCGGTCTCTCCGTATTAACGACGTAAAAATGGTCAAAACTTCGATAGTCGGTGATTTAACTATCAAAGAAAAACAGGTGTGCAAACAACGATATTATTTCCAGATGGAAATCCTATCGATCAATCATCATCCACCATTTGTCTCTTTATGTTAAATTATCTTTAATTTATACATTTCCTCATTTCTATATATTTGTAAATTCTCATTTCTAAATTTTGAAAATATACTTTATATATCATTAGGGAAACATTATTGTATTTACTTCCTTTTCTTATTTCCTATATTGGAAAACATTTCTGATCCTTATTTGGAAAACATATCCAAATCTCCTTTACTGGATTTAAACAGATGTTTTAAATTAAAACATCGTTATGCCAACTTAACCCATTCCAGTCATTAACTCAATTCACTTAACCAACTTTCACTATCGAACCTTATCCACTTCTTAGTTAAAACTGAAGTCAATCAAGTTGGGGTATAATTACCTCTCAGACCTTAACTGAACGACATTTCTAACCTCGAAATAGACAAAGTTCAACTTCTAAATCTTTAAGAAACTTCCTTGCGAAACTCTCGAATTCTGTTTATGAATCCACTCCCTTTACAAAACCATTTGATTATAACTATAATGTTATAACTCCATGCTTTTGAAATATATTAACTTAAATATAGCTTTCATATCTTAATTTGGGTAAATGATAAACAACTAATTTCTTAACAAATAAGTAAAACTTTAATTTTGAAACGGAAAGTAAACATTACTTCCCTTAATTCGATATAGTCAAATTCCAATGTATAATTCACTCTTGGATAATCACTATCCGATAACTTTCTCTTTCGAATAAACTATATTCGATTCCTCTTGTTTGAATAACTAATATTCGATAATCATTTTCTTCGAATAACTATATTCAATAATCTCTCTTCGAATAAACCATATTCGATAATTCTCTCCTTCGAATAACTATATTCGATTTAACTCACTCCAAATGAACTATATTCGATTACTCTTCTCGAGTAAACTATATTTGATAACTCTACTTCGAATAAATGCTATTCGATAACTCTACTTCGAATAAGCGATATCTGATTACTTCCTTTTTACTAACTCTATTTAATCTACTAATACTTGACTATCTCGAACTTGATTAGTTCTATTTAAATAACTCTAATTCGATTTAACTCCAATCGATTTACCCTAATTGATTAACCATAACTGGTTAACTCTAACTGATTTACTCTAACTGGTTAACTTTAATCGATTAACTCTAACTCGACTAACTCGACTTAATTAACTCGTATCGATTAACTACTATTTGATTTAACACCATTCGCTTGACTCTAGATTGCAGCGATCACAATGGTTATGCCTGATTCCCTCAGGAAACATCCGACCGCCGTAGGCTATCTACACCCCTGCGAATTACGCTAGCAGTCGTACGAAATGGCAACTCTTTCTGAATAACTATATTGACTATCTCTATCACAAATACTACATTCGATCAATTCTAATTGAATAACAAATATTCAACTAAATTCTAATTCAATTAACAAAGTTCGATTAACTCTATCTGGTCAACTCTTTATTCGAATAACGAATATTCGATTAACTCTAATCGAATAACTAATATTAGATTTACTCTATTGATGGACTCTTATTCGAATAAATTCTTTCGATTACTTTATTTGACTAACTCTTTTTGGTTCACAAATATTCCACTTTCTCTATTTGTCTATATTTATTCCATATAAATACTCCATTTATTTCCTAAATAAATATTTACCTTTATAACCTTATTTATTTACTAAATAAATAGTTCTATTTGATTTACCCCTTTTTCCAAAGTATCTTATTTATTTCCTGTAGTTCTCCTATTATAAAATCCATTTTGATTTCATAAAATGCTTATTTCAATATACACTTCGAATTCCCTTTTTATATAAAATTCCTTGATTTATATAAATATTTGATTTCAAATTTTAGTTTGAAATTCCTCTTTTTATACTACAGTATTTTCTTCAGTATTTAGAAGTATCAAATAACCATGATCAACACACAATCAACAACAAATTATAAATCACAACATATTTCACAATATATAAGAAACAGTCAAATAAATGTTGAGGAACCCAGTTGGGTCCCCCCAACCTGTTTACCTGCATCCACAGATGTCAGTCAACATAAATAACACGAATATAAAATATTCTGATAAACAGAATCAACAATTCGATACGACTTATATATATCGTTATCGATGTTTCAACCAATTGACCAACAGTTCAACCAAAACAACCAACACACAGTAAACCAACCATTTTCATCGATTTAAAAATACGTGATGAAAATATAAGTTGAACAGAGTAAGTGAGAGTTACTCACATTGGCTGGTGATCGTTAAATAACGATATTTCGGTCATTGATTTGATCCGGGCGTTAAATTCCACCATAAATACAAATTAGCTCCAATTCACTCCCGGTCAGTTCCAATGGGTATTGTCCATCCATACGATCCTGACGGATCTTGTTTCGTCCAATTCTGATACCGATATACATTTTTAAAGTTGGACTAATTTAATTTAAATAAAAACTTTGGACTTAATTTCAAATGGGCCTTGCCCCTTTTACCTCAAGCCCAATACCCAATTTCCAAGCCCAGACCCATAAATTCCATCGTCTCCCTCAAACTGGTAATCACGAACCGTATCCTCCTTCACCCTTTCCGATTTCAATTTCCAAAATACCACATCCAACTCTACTGAAATTCGAACTAAAAACCCCAACCTCTCTCTCTTCAAATCCTCCTTCACTTCCATCACAAACCGTATAACTCGATGTCCTCTCTACATGTTTCATCTCGTGCTCGACGCAGTGACATCCTTGAAGGACATCGACATTCAACCTCACGAAAAATCCCCAAACTCCTCCAATCAGCTCGAGATGATCGGCTAAACACAGTTTAAACAATCGTTCCATTCAAAACTCCCTCGACTTACGGAAAACACAAACCCTATCTCAACTGTTGATTTTCGATCCCCGAAAAAGAACGTCGAATGCCACAATACATACATAGAAGTGAAGAGTTTTGGTTCAGGAGTGCAAAAATGTATAAATCAGGATTTTATGATTTTTCTATGATTTTTTTGATATTTTTGAATTCACGTTTGGGGTTTTCTGTGAAAAATGATGGCGGCGCTTTCTTTGACCGGTGGAGATAGAGATTAGGGTTGGGAAAAATATACGGGGTATATATAGAGTGGTATATTATTTTTTTATTTGCTTATTTTATTTATATACGAGCTATCGCTGTTTTCGTATGTGTTTAAAAATCCCTGTGATCACACACAATACCCAAAAATCCCGAAAATGGACCTGTAGCTACAGTTTGCCATTCTAGTCCCAATGAAACTGGTTTTGTCGAATTCCGACTCCGTTTGCTCACAGAGCATATTTTTAAAGTTAGAAATTGACTGTTTTTCACATTAAAATCCCGTACGGCCACACATTGCCTCTAAAAATCACCAAACTTGGAATCTAACAAAAATTTGGCATTGCGGATCCAACAAAATTAGTTTCGTCGAATTCCGACTTCGTTTGCAAATGTGGCTATTTTTAAAGCTCAAAATAACCCATTTAAATATATAAATATATTTAAAAATAATTAAATTAAATATAAATAAATATATACTATCGTATATATCCACCATATATGTCCCCATAGCTCCTGAAAAATATATGTGGATTTACAACTCGATATTTCAAATCCTGGTTAAATCGATATTCGAATTATATTGAAAAATTCAATTTTAATATAAATAAATAGTTAGAAATTATAAAGGAATTCCACAGCGACTTTTCTAAAATTTGATTGGGACGTAAATCGAAATCTACACGACGAAACCCCGATTTTTCTCTTCCACTAGAAAAATATGCATTACCAGCCCCCAACGTTTCTTGTTTCACAGAATTCCGAGTTAAAACGGCTTCTGTATATTCCTTTAAAGTTCAAATTGCCAAATAACGAACTGCCGCGCCATTTCAAGCTCGATTTTAATTATAATATAATTATACATTCAAACTGTCGTTCAAAAAAAAATTTGTTATTTTAATTCAATTCTAAACTGAATTAAATATCACAGAGGATCCAGTCCACACCATATTGTGAATTTCACCATTTCTGACTATTTTCAGAAATTAAATATATTATTATATTATTTATTTTAATTAAATTTTCAATATTATTTAATTCTGTTTATTTTAAATAACCAAACCATTATTTAAATAATTAAATTAATTAATTATATCGCTGAAAAATGCGGGTCGTTACATTCTTCCCCCCTTAAAATAATTTCGTCCTCGAAATTGCTAAGGTAGAAGACAGACCCTATTAACTGGGTTAAAAATTATTCGTTCACTTTTAACTTCAGTTTCAACTGAATTAATTTCTTTCAATTTAATTATTAATTTATTCTTATTAACGAAAATTTTCAAAAATCTTGTAAATATTCTAACACCCAAAATTTTTGAAATTTTTTGCCAGCACCTCCTTTGTACCGGTCAATAGTTCAAACTCTAACTCGCCTCTCTAGGCCCTTTTCCTTTCAAAAAGAAAATCAAAAAGACAAGCGGCTTGCCGATTCGGCGCATAAAACCTCATATGGAATTTAAACATGTACCTTTTTGTCGAGCATATCATTATATCCTTTCCATCTGCAACCCTGTCAGCATATACCAATGCATCCCCCAAACAAAATTCCAATTTTATCCTCAAAACCAAATCATTCACGTATCCAAGCCAGATTCCAATTCAAACCAAAGTTCCATTCTTGATTCCAACTCCTAACTTATCAATTCAATATCATTTCAGATTCCTGCCTCACAACTCAAAATCTGATTCTACTCTATATATATTCCAATTCAATTTCCAGTTAATTGGTTTCAATTCAATTCATATCTATTTTTACAAATTTCTATTTAATTTGTTTTTGTTCTAACAGTCCTTCCTGGGAGTTTTTAAACACTTTAGCTCTTTCAAAAATCAAATATTCCCTTTCGGAATCAAAACAACTTATTTTTTTTCTCAAAACAATTCACAAACAATTTCTTTAGTAGTAATCCGTCACTTACAACTCAAAAATGAACACTGATGATGTGGCCAGCACCCTCAGAGTTATTTCCCAGCTATTGAAGTGAGTTCAATACTATATTACTTAAGAATCATTTTTAAACACTTTCATTTTGAAATCTATTTCAAAATATCATTCACGATGCTTGTAAAACAATTTAAAACCTCCTAGGATTTTAAAATTCTCATATACTTAATCCAAATCCATTTACAAACATTTTTTTCCAAATTTCAGGACTTTTAGTTCCAATTCTGATTTAATTTCAGATTTAATTCATATATTACACTTATACGAATTCTGATTGGTTATTTACATAACCATTTTACTTTTATAATCTTACTCGATTATAATAACAACCAATATATCCAATATACTTTAATACTTCAAATATTAATCATTCTTTTATATCAAAATATAATTTGGGTAAAATTATTTCATTTACCCTTTTTCAAAACATACCGTGTCAGTTTATCGTACTTGAGTGTATAGAAACTCCTATCGATACAGTGGATCAAACTGATCGACCAGAATTCATAAACAACTCAACCAATAAATCTACACAATATTAAAATAAATTTTATTCCAATCTACAAATACGTTCACACGTATATATACACTCAGACTCAATCTAGGGCATTACTAACCCTATCTCTACTGAGTCACGCCACAGGGCCAAGGTAATCACTTAACCTTCAGCTCCGATACCACTGTAACGACCCAGGGTTTTTCCGACTCCGAAAATCAACACAAAAACTGTCATGTTGACTATTCGAACATCGAAAATACCTGATCATTAATAGAAAGAAGTTAGAAGGTGAGAATAGATAAGATAGAAAATTAGAATAGAAGAAGAAGAACAACACAATCAGAGTAATACGAATCTCACAGCAGAACGAATAAAATATAATATACAACATACTTTGAAACGTAAAGCTGTATTTGTATATTAGAATACAACACTTACATCACAGCGGAAATAAACAATAGCTATAAAATCCTGAAGCCTCCTGCTCCAAGCTCCTTCTGGTACATTTGTAAATCCTGACTACTTGACTGCCCGTACAAATTTGGGCACCCAAGAGTTTAAGGAAAACAAAACAAAATAAACTCTGGGTCAGTCATGGGACTGGTGTGAGTAAACTCAAATCATCGGTTTAACTTTTCAAAAGAAAAGATAATCGTAAGACCGATCCACACATAAACACGGATGGTTTTTACCTTACGATAACCCAAAACAGTTTTGGAAATCGATACTTTTCTGATATTATGATAATGTCTAATCACAAGTAATTAGAATCTAGTAGACCGCTTGCATCTCACGTTCCACATATATAATATACAAACAAAAACAGCGGGCTCTTATTGGAAATTAGATTCTGATCTTGATAAGGTATGGGACCACCTACCGATAGTGTATCTCTAGAGGAAAATACACTGGGTTCAACAAGAACATCTTGCAACCCGACCCTCACATGACCGACCACTCATTTCGCTTCAGTGTATCGAATGTATATCACCAACGGTTGGGAGCTACCCACCGTCTTCCTGAAAAGGGACAGCATCGAAATAGACAATAGAATGAAATGGATTTTCTCTAGATAGGTGATATACACCCTAATGGGAGCGACCAACTTAGCCATGCTGCCTGCCCGATTTCTGTCATTTCCCGGTTGATGAGGCTTGAGGTCATAACGTATCTTTTGAAACACTTGACCATCATTCACTTTGAATGCCACATCGTCATACCTACCAAATCACAAATTGATTTCCTCAAAAATACCACGAGTATAAAGCTAAGAGAAACGAATTCCTCCGCCACCAAACGTAAGTACGTTTGAAGAGATCAACTTACGCGATCCGTTAGATATACTCTGTCAGACATTCATCCATTCACGTTTGTCCTAGGACTGGACAAACCGAAGGCACTATTCTGTAAACAGGATAGTCCTTGCATAACTCCGTCTTCAATATTTGATCGCAACGCTATCGTCCATACAGAGTGGTTTTCAGATAATGAATCTGATCCCGGTCTCTCCGTATTGACGACGTAAAAATGGTCAAAACTTCGATAGTCGGTGATTTAACTATCAAAGAAAAACAGGTGTGCAAACAACGATATTATTTCCAGATGGAAATTCTATCGATCAATCATCATCCACCATTTGTCTCTTCATGTTAAATTATCTTTAATTTATACATTTCCACATTTCTATATATTTGTAAATTCTCATTTCTAAATTTTGAAAATATACTTTATAGATCATTAGGGAAACATTATTGTATTTAATTCCTTTTCTTATTTCCTATATTGGAAAACATTTCTGATCCTTATTTGGAAAACATATCCAAATCTCCTTTACTGGATTTAAACAGATGTTTTAAATAAAAACATCGTTATGCCAACTTAACCCATTCCGGTCATTAACTTAATTCACTTAACCAACTTTCACTATCGCACCTTATCCACTTCTTAGTTAAAACTGAAGTCAATCAAGTTGGGGTATAATTACCTCTCAGACCTTAACTGAACGACATTTCTAACTTCGAAATAGACAAAGTTCAACTTCTAAATCTTTAAGAAACTTCCTTGCGAAACTCTCGGATTCTGTTTATGAATCCACTCCCTTTGCAAAATCATTTGATTATAACTATAATGTTATAACTCCATGCTTTTGAAATATATTAACTTAAATATAGCTTTCATATCTTAATTTGGGTAAATGATAAACAACTAATTTCTTAACAAATAAGTAAAACTTTAATTTTGAAACGGAAAGTAAACATTACTTCCCTTAATTCGATATAGTCGAATTCCAATGCATAATTCACTCTCGGATAATCACTATCTGATAACTTTATCTTTCGAATAAACTATATTCGATTCCTCTTGTTTGAATAACTAATATTCGATAATCCTTTTCCTCGAATAACTAAATTCAATAATCTCTCTTCGAATAAACCATATTCGATAATTCTCTCCTTCGAATAAATATATTCGATTTAACTCACTCCGAATGAACTATATTCGATTACTCTTCTCGAGTAAACTATATTTGATAACTCTACTTCGAATAAATGCTATTCGATAACTCTACTTCGAATAAGCGATATCTGATTACTTCCTTTTTACTAACTCTATTTAATCTACTAGTACTTGACTATCTCGAACTTGATTAGTTCTGTTTAAATAACTCTAATTCGATTTAACTCCAATCGATTTACCCTAATTGATTAACCATAACTGGTTAACTCTAACTGATTTACTCTAACTGGTTAACTTTAATCGATTAACTCTAACTCGACTAACTCGACTTAATTAACTCGTATCGATTAACTACTATTTGATTTAACACCATTCGCTTGACTCTAGATTGCAGCGATCACAATGGTTACGCCTGATTCCCTCAGGAAACATCAGACCGCCGTAGGCTATCTGCATCCCTACGAATTACGCTAGCAGTCGTACGAAATGGCAACTCTTTCTGAATAACTATATTGACTATCTCTATCTCAAATACTACATTCGATCAATTCTAATTGAATAACAAATATTCAACTAAATTCTAATTCAATTAACTAAGTTCGATTAACTCTATCTGGTCAACTCTTTATTCAAATAACGAATATTCGATTAACTCTAATCGAATAACTAATATTAGATTTACTCTATTGATGGACTCTTATTCGAATAAATTATTTCTATTACTTTATTCGACTAACTCTTTTTGGTTCACAAATATTCCACTTTCTCTATTTGTCTATATTTATTCCATATAAATACTCCATTTATTTCCTAAATAAATATTTACCTTTATAACCTTATTTATTTACTAAATAAATAGTTCTATTTGATTTACCCCTTTTTCCAAAGTATCTGGTTTATTTCCTAAATAGTTCTCCTTTTATAAAATCCATTTTGATTTTGTAAAATGCTTATTTCATATACACTTCGAATTCCCTTTTTATATAAAATTCCTTGATTTATATAAATATTTGATTTCAAATTTTAGTTTGAAATTCCTCTTTTTATACTACAGTATTTTCTTCAGTATTTAGAAGTATCAAATAACCATGATCAACACACAATCAACAACAGATTATAAATCACAACATATTTCACAATATATAAGAAACAGTCAAATAAATGTTGAGGAACCCAATTGGGTCCCTCCAACCTGTTTACCTGCATCCACAGATGTCAGTCAACATAAATAACACGAATATAAAATATTCTGATAAACAGAATCAACAATTCGATACGACTTAAATATATCGTTATCGATGTTTCAACCAATTGACCAACAGTTCAACCAAAACAACCAACACACAGTAAACCAACCATTTTCATCGATTTAAAAATACGTGATGAAAATATAAGTTGAACAGAGTTAGTGAGAGTTACTCACATTGGCTGGTGATCATTAAATAACGATATTTCGGACATTGATTTGATCCGGGCGTTAAATTCCACCATAAATCCAAATTAGCTCCAATTCACTCCCGGTCAGTTCCAATTGGTAGTGTCCGTCCATACGATCCTGACGGATCTTGTTTCGTCCAATTCTGACACCGTATGAAATAGATATACATTTTTAAAGTTGGACTAATTTAATTTAAATAAAAACTTTGGACTTAATTTCAAATGGGCCTTGCCCCTTTTACCTCAAGCCCAATACCCAATTTCCAATCCCAGACCCATAAATTCCATCGTCTCCCTCAAACTGGTAATCATGAACCGTATCCTCATTCACCCTTTTCGATTTTAATCTCCAAAATACCACATCCAACTCTACTGAA
Source organism: Allium sativum (assembly GCA_030737875.1). Lineage (NCBI taxonomy): Eukaryota > Viridiplantae > Streptophyta > Magnoliopsida > Asparagales > Amaryllidaceae > Allium > Allium sativum. The sequence continues at coordinate 183,750,094 of CM060911.1, read as the reverse complement.
ATTCGAACTAAAAACCCGAACCTCTCTCTCTCTCTTCAAATCCTCCTTCACTTCCATCACAAACCGTATAACTCGATGTCCTCTCTACATGTTTCATCTCGTGCTCGACCCAGTGACATCCTTGAAGGACATCGACATTCAAACTCACGAAAATCCCCCAAACTCCTCCAATCAGCTCGAGATGATCGGCTAAACACAGTTTAAACACTCGTTCCATTCAAAACTCCCTCGACTTACGGAAAACACAAACCCTATCTCCATTGTTGATTTTCGATCCCCGGAAAAGAACGTCGAATGCCACAATACATACATAGAAGTGAAGAGTTTTGGTTCAGGAGTGCAAAAATGTACAAATCAGGATTTTATGATTTTTCTATGATTTGTTTGATATTTTTGAATTCACGTTTGGGGTTTTCTGTGAAAAATGATGGCGGCGCTTTCTTTGACTGGTGGAGATAGAGATTAGGGTTGGGAAAAATATACGGGGTATATATAGAGTGGTATATTATTTTTTTTATTTGCTTATTTTATTTATATACGAGCTATCACTGTTTTCATATGTGTTTAAAAATCCCTGTGATCACACACAATACCCAAAAATCACGAAAATGGACCTGTAGCTACAGTTTGCCATTCCGGTCCCAATGAAACTGGTTTTGTCGAATTCCGACTCCGTTTGCTCACACGGCATATTTTTAAAGTCAGAAAATTGACTGTTTTTCACATTAAAATCCCGTACGGCCACACATTGCCTCTAAAAATCACCAAACTTGGAATCTAACAAAAATTTGACATTGCGGATCCAACAAAATTAGTTTCGTCGAATTTCGACTTCGTTTGCAAAAGTGGCTATTTTTAAAGCTCAAAATAACCCATTTAAATATATAAATATATTTAAAAATAATTAAATTAAATATAAATAAATATATACTATCGTATATATCCACCATATATGTCCCTACAGCTCCTGAAAAAAATATGTGGATTTACAACTCGATATTTCAAATCCTGGTTAAATCGATATTCGATTTATATTTAAAAATTCAATTTTAATATAAATAAATAGTTAGAAATTATAAAGGAATTCCACAACAAATTTTCTAAAATTTGATTTGGACGTAAATCGAAATCTACACGACGAAACCCCGATTTTTCTCTTCCACTAGAAAAATATACATTACCAGCCCCCAACGTTTCTTGTTTCACAGAAATCCGAGTTAAAATGGCTTCTGTATATTCGTTTAAAGTTCAAATTGCCAAATAACGAACTGCCGCGCCATTTCAAGCTCGATTTTAATTATAATATAATTATACGTTTAAACTGTCATTCAAAAAAATATATTCGTTATTTTAATTCAATTCTAAACTGAATTAAATATCACAGAGGATCCAGTCCACACCATATTGTGAATTTCACCATTTCTGACTATTTTCAGAAATTAAATATATTATTATATTATTTATTTTAATTAAATTTTCAATATTATTTAATTCTGGTTATTTTAAATAACCAAACCATTATTTAAATAATTAAATAAATTAATTATATCGCTGAAAAATGCCCTCCTCGTGTGGGGTGCGTAGGTGGCATTCCAAGGTGGAGCGATGGGTTCCTTAATTCCAGTAGCGAAAAGAAAGAAGATGACGGCCTAGTTTTGTTTTAAGGGGTAAATTAAGTTAACTAATGTAAATAATTATTTATATAATTCTACAATGATTAAAATACCATAACTTATTCGAACAGCAACCGATTGGAACAATTCAGATTGCGTTAGGATCGTTGTGAGGAGATCTACATCATGAAACAGACTGGAACTGAAATGAAGCAAATCAGAATTTGGGGAAAATTTCAAATATGAACAGTTTAGATATTAAATGATGGTGAGATTTCTTTTGTTTAAAAATAATTAATCAATTCAATCATTTTATTTACTACATGAAGATTGGATGTATATAAATTAGATCTGTTTGTGCTAAATTTGTATGATGTTTGATCTGTTGTTTGTGATGAATAAGTATAGATCCATATGTGTTTAGCCAAATATTATGATTCATTCTTTTTATTTTATTGAATTGATTTAGCTAATCAATTCAACATAAAAATATAATTTGTCACTTTTATTGAATTGATTTAGTTTATCAATTCAATATATAATTAAAATTTGTCACTTTTTGTTGAATTGAATTAAATTGTCAATTCAATATAAAAACATTATTTTGATCATTTGTGTTGAATTGAATTAAATTGCCAATTCAATGTTGAACGTTATTTTGTCAATCCAATACAAAATATTATTTTGTCACCTGATTGGATTGAATAGGATTGTCAATTCAATATTATCACCTTTGTTTATATGATTGAATTGGAATAAAATTGCTGATTCAATAAAGAGTTATCATGTTTGTTATACATTATTGGGTTGAGTTTAATGTTCCATTCAATATGGAATACATCACTTTTCGTATTGATTGTAAATAAAAAATAAAAATAAAAAGAGAAAAGTACCTTTTTATTTGTATTCCTTAATACAAAAAAATCATGAATGAAAAAGTACATTTTTTTATTTGCATTCCTTATTGCAAATAAACATGATTATTAAAGAGTACATTTTTATTTGCATTCTTAGTTGCAAATAAAACATGAAAACAAAAAGGTACATTTTCATTTACACTCTTAGTTACAAATAAAACATGAATTTAAAAGTTATCTTCTTGTTTACAAATTTCGATGTAAACAAAAGAGTAGAATAAAAAATTATCTTTTTGTTTACAAATTTCGATGTAAACTAAAGAGTAGAATAAAACGTTATTTTTTTGTTTACAAATTTTGATGTAAACAAAAGAGTAGAATAAAAAGTTATCTTCTTGTTTACCATTTCGATGTAAACAAAAGAGTAGGATTAAACGTCACATTTCTAATGTAATATTCTTTTTAGTTTAAAAGGAACAAATTTAACATTATTCTCTTTTGAGAATAAAAAGTACATTTTTTTAATGCAACATTCTTCTTAGATTAAAAAGAACCATTTTAGCATTATTCTCTTTTGAGGATAAAAAGAACATTTTAAGCATCATATTCTTTTTAGAATAAAAAGGACATTTTTGTTACAAAATGTAAATTATAATAAAAAGAATAGAAAATAAAAATCACATTTTTATTTGTGACATGAAACATTAGAAAGGATAAGAAAATAAAAATCACATTCTTATTTGTGACATGGAACATTAGAAAAGTATGAAAACAAAATATCCATTTTGTTAATTAGAAAAGTATGAAAATGAAATTGTCATTATAGTAGTAAAGTCATGTTAATGAAAAACATCACATTTGTTAGAAAAGTTATGTTAATGAAGAATATCACATTTGTAAGAAATATTATGTTAGTATAAGAATATCGCATATATTAGGAAATGATAAGTTGGACTAATAATAACATTTTAATTATAAAATGTTAAGTTGACAAGTATCTCACTTTTATATGTGTTTTGTTGAATTAGAGTTGTCGACAAAATAAATATATCACTTTTATATGTGTTTTGTTGAATTAGAGTTGTCGACAAAACAAATATATCACTTTTGTATGTGTTTTGTTGAATTAGAGTTGTCGACAAAACAAATATACCACTATTATAAGTTTGTGTTGAAATAGAATTGTCAACAAAAACAAAGATATTGTAACGACCCAAATTTTTGACCGTTCAAATCGACAATAAACCACACATGTCGACCTAAACAAATCGCAAATGCAGGTAGTTATTGGGAAAAAGAAGAAAAGAAAGAAAGAAGAGAAAAACCAAACACAGAATCTCACAGCGGAAGGACAATATATAAATAAATAAATAGCAGTTAAAGCAGTTGAAATGTATACATTGGTTATAACATTCAAATGAATATCAGAGTTACCTATACATACAGATGTACACGATAAGCAGCGGAAAATACCTATATATGATAAATGTATATACAAATCTTCGTCTTCGATCTCCAAGGCACAGTCATCTTCAGTAACTGCAATGTCTGCTGACCCGAGCGTATTGCATAAAAAAAGAAAACACAACAAACACTCGGATCAGCACTAAATCATCTCATATTAGTCAAATCAAAAGACAAAATAACTTGAGTATCATGGGTGCAGTAACTCAAGAGATGTTACGGGATTTTCCATCTCTTGAGGATCCGTTAAACTAATACATACATAGATAATACGCTATTATGATAGTGTTTACTCAGTAAAGTATAAATACAGAAAATAGCGTAAGCGGGATTACCATATTACCCTTACGCCGTTTATAGGCATCAACGGTCTATACAGTACCGTAAATTCACCGTACTGGTGTTATCAGAGGGCACTCCATAGAAGGCAATGCTAAATCAAAATCGTATGGGGTACGATAAGGATAAATATGACAAGGCACTCGAGGCAATGCCCAGGGTAGGATTCTACCAATTGCACTCCCGGACCGGTGGTAACGCATAGCAGCCACTACCGCCCACCTCGGAACAACACTCCCAAAGTCATAAATGGGCCAAACCATCATTATCATCATAGTCATAGAAATAGTATCGAAGGAGTGAGTCCGATCAAAGGTGCTACCTCAATTAGTCACGGTATAGCTCCTGTTTTAGTCATTTCAATTCTGACCCGAAGGTCAGGGCTATTTCGTCATCGATCATGTTCTTCGATTCAATAATCGCCTCCAAGTCATCATACTCGTTCCGGATACGTCATAACGTTCACAGTTGTCAAAGTGGTATCGACACTGACAGAGAGTATGCCTTATGTCGACTCCGGTCTCTTTAACAACCAATGCTTACATATTTTCACATCGGTCGGTTCTTTTATATTTGAAAGGTTCGCTTTCATATCAAAATATCATATTTTGTTTCGAACCAATTATATTCAAATAAAATAAAATTTCATATCAATATATCATAAATCATCCCAAGCCGATTTTATTCTAAATTAGAATATATCCCATACCATTATATTATAATCATATAATATTTCCAAAACGAAATATTCAAATAGAATATAATTTACCTCAAAGGTTTCCAATTATCTCGGATTCTCATCTCAACTCCATTTGAACCAGTGGTTCAAACTCAAGCATTTCCATTCGGAAGAATTTAAAATTTGAGAAAATACTTGTAAACTAAATGTTCATATAATAATAATAATAATAATAATAATAATAATAAATTTTTATATAATAAATATATATAGATGTATATATAGAATATAATAGTTAAGATAAATTAGTAATTTAAACATTATATATATACTTAAAATAAGATTTACTCGAAACCTTTGAAAATGAATTATAAGGAAATTATTTAAATACAATAGTAGTAAGTAAAGGTAATTAATAGTTTTAAAGCTAGAATAATCATTTAGAATCAAAGCATAAATAATTAAAAATAAATTTCTCAAATCAAATCCTTTCTTCCTTCCAAATTCCAAATACTTGAATTTATCCTCCGGTCTCAACGGAGTTCATTAAATTCCCTATCTCGTTTCAAACTCGTTCAAACAACTACTTGATTTCAAGAGTTCCGAAGTATATATATTCCAACTGAGTTAAAACAACTCAGATACCCTTGATTTCTAAATTCCCCAAAATTTGATTTCCATAAGAAATTTTTCTTACTTCTAATCCAACTCTTATTCTGGAAAGTTTTCAATTCATATTCAAACCCCAATTTAGATATTTCTATTTTGGTTTGGAAAATTCCTTCAACCCTTTTAATCATCATCCCAGTTCAGAATCTTTAAAGAATTTAAAATCGAGTATCGACACATTCTTTTAAATGAAATTCCATCAAATAAAATTTCAATATTAAAATCATTTAACCAACCGATGTCTGTATATAATTATCTATCCAATGGCCAAGTGGTTTAATATTAAATTTCTCGATATTTCAGGGATGGATCTATCATTTCAATCCAAATCAGGGTCACAGAGATTTATCATTTCACTATGTGTTCTTAATTCATTTTTATCGATAAATCCCGGGTTCATTAGATGCCCGCAACATCAAGGGTACAAATGAGATCTATCATCAAAACCAACATGCAATACGATATACTGAATATGGCATAAGCAGTGTCAATATCAACAATAATAAAATTCAACCAAACATCCATCACATCATTTCATTCAACTGATCAGCATTAACTGTTCCAGGATTAACAAGGGTTCGAATTTCAACTAGGGATTTAAATTAAATTAAATAACTAATCCTTTACTTAGATTGCATGTTAACACACTTGCATGTCAAATTTAAACAACACATCAACAATCCAACGCAACCATGCAACCAAACTTACTTCAAAATTTAATTCAATAAATATGAGAACAATTCAGTATTTCGTGAGCGAAGAATCACTCACCTTTGCGTATCAATTTGAATTACATGTCCAGAAAAGCCCCAAAATTCGACAGTCTCAGAACGCAGCCTGGTTAGTGTCAAAACGTCCGCAACTCCGCCACGATCCCAACGCAACAAACGGCGTCCAAATCCGAGTTAAAACGAGCAAGTAATCAGTGTTTTTCTCTTTGAATCTAGATATATAAAAATAAATAAAACAATTATCCTCACCCACTCATGACCTGCCACGTCAGCACCCCCACTCTTTCTTCCCGCTCCGTTCCCTTTCCACACATTGACCCGCATGAAACCCAAATAAAGCCCACCTTTGACCGACCGCCCGAGGAGATTCCGGCCTCCATCTGCCCGACGACCACATGCAATCGAACGCCTGGACCAAGCCGCCTCTTCCTGGCCAACGACGAGCTCTCCGGAGGATGCCACGGCCAGCGCGACTCAGATGAACGGAAATAGGGTTTTCAACCCTAAAACTCGAAATTCCGGCGAACCCTGGCGTTATAGGACCTCCGACCAGCTTCCCTGAACTCCCGACGATCCTCTCCAGCAAACCCCCAAATCAATTTCATCAATTGAAGCCTGGATCGAAGATTCCCAATTTGACTTCATGAATTTCGAAAATAAACACCTTTGACCGCGATTTCTGGTCAATCCGCTCAATGCATGTCGAAATAAATTATAGATCTGAGCTCTACTCGTCGAGATCTTCGATTTGATATATAACTTGATAGGTTTTGGAGAGATTTTATTTTGAGGCTATATTTTGATTTTAAATTAAAATTAAATAATTTTCAGCCATGGATGGAAAAATAGAAATGTGGAGATAGAGAATGGGCTGATGTGTGTTAAGTGGGTTTATATATATATATATCAATATCAGGTCCAAACTGGTTAACACACACTGTTATCGCATATCAAATTCGAACGTACATTTTTACATTACCGGGCCCACATACTGACCCCGAAAAATCCAGAAAAATTATTTTTGGTTATGTTTCGACGATACGATTCCAACGAAACTAATTTCGTTGAATTTCGAAACCGTTGGAAAAATGGCCTTTTTTCGGGTCGATCCAATTTAACTGTCAACTGACAAAACGCGTTTTCACTTGCCACGCTCACAGATTAATTCTGAAAATTCCGAAAATTGAAACCTAGCAATAATTCGACATTCTGGATCCAATGGCGCCAGTTTCGTCGAAAACAGAGGTCGTTTGAAAAATGGCTATTTTACAGGCCTTTATATATTCTATAGCGACTATTCTGAATTTTCATTTGACCATAACTTTTGATTTCCATTACGGAATTTCGATTTTTCGGATTCGTTGGAAAGATATTATCAAGCAGGTTCAAATATTTCTTGTTTCGCTAAAATACGATTTATTTTGAGTCCTGTGCAGTCGATTGAAATTAAAAATCGAATTTTCAAACTGCCGCGCCATTTCAGGCTCGTTATATAATTAAAATAAATTTATTCGTTTTTTTCTTCGATTAAAATAATTTTTCCGTCGTTATTATTTAAAGTAAATCACTTTAAATATTCAAAATTCTTTAAATTAGCCAAAATGACATTTTCAAATTGGTTCGGGTTTTCAGGTCGTTACATTCTCCCCCACTTAAAGTCTTTTCGTCCTCGAAAAGAGAACGAACCGATATTAAGTGCATATTTATTTCAAATTCATATTTAAAATTAATATTTCCAAAACAAGTATAGTTATAAAACTCGTAAATTTTCTAACTCCCGAAATCACGGAAAATTTCGGCAGCATCTCCTCTGTACGGAGAGCCCCGGGAAAAATCCCAATACCTATATCAATCCAAAATATACATCTCATCAACGATGAGGCATCCCAAAATGGGGAAAATTCATATATAAAACCACCAAAACTTTGTAACACATTTACATACCTTTCTCTAGCGTTTATTTGCATTTTTTATTTACCTTAGCGTTTAGCGTTTAGCGCAAGCGAGCTCCGAAGCGTAGCACGACTTCCTTACACCTGCTACATACTCACATATACATCAGAATCAACATATACCAATACATAGCAATTGTATACAACTTAGACAACATATATTGAATATTTCAACTACCAAACAACGATACTCATAACAGGCCAGCGAACAAATTTGAGTCTAACAACCCTTAGACGATGGAATTTGACTAAGACACACTAGGAAAAGTTGTAGCATTTCTTTCAGGCTATTCGAATTGTCCGGATTCGTCGGATTCGGATAAATCGTTCAAAAGTTATGACCATTTTGGCGAGGGCGAACGCCTCAGCCCCTATACTGAAAAATGCAGATCTGAATTGTTCAACCCAGTTTTTAACCTTTTAAACAGCAAATTTCCAACAAGCAAATCAAAGAAAAGTTTTAGTTCAGATCCTGGCCTTCCCGAATTGTACTCACACATTAAATTCCGACGCTCCGATAGGAAGTTATGGTCAAAACAAGGTTGGTATACGCTTCAGATTTTTATTTTCTGCGCGCTGAACTACAACTAATACTTGGATTTCAACCTAATAAACCTGAAAATTAGACAGGGCTCCATTAACAAAAGTTTTAGTTCAGTTTTCGGGGTTTCCAAAAAGTCCGGAATCGTTAAATTCCGATCATCCATTCAAAAGTTATCGTCATTTTCGTTTCAGCTTATCGAATATTTCAGGTTCCCGCATAAACATTGATTTATTCCATTTCGAGTTCAAACTTTCCGGTTTCAAAGATTTAAGCCAAGTTTAACCATCTAATGAATTATCATTTCATTATGTTCGAGTATTGTTTACCCTTTATCGCTTAAGTATACCACGTTCATTTCACTTGTATTAAGCGAGTTTCATTTTATCTATTCATATTATGCCATCATCTATCTTACTCGAGTTCATTCCAACTTATTCATTTCAGTTGTTATTATTTCTTTACTCGAAAAATGGCTTCGAATTAAATTTGTTTACCCAATTCCGATACATTTTCTATATTTTTCCCGTTTCCATTCCCAGCACCAAATTCCAAATAAACTTGAATTCATTTTTTAAATTTCAAACTAACTTAGTTGCATTAAACCCTTGATTCACTAATATGGGTCAACTTACCAATTTCATGACTTATTAGTTTCCTAAATACACACTTCTCCATCGACCTTTAAACGGTTTATAAGTTACTCTTGTCAATTCGATTTTATAGACCCGACTAAGTTTAACCTTATTTCCATTTCATTTGCAAATTCATTTACATTTCTTTCTTACTTATTCCCATTCGAGTTACATCAAATATTATTCCATTAACCCGCTTATTTACTCGACTCACCCTCCCATGGATTTGAATTAAGGAATGTTCATGACTAAGATTTATACCTAGGCCTCCAATCATCATGATTTGATTTTCTTGAGTTGCACTTTATTTAACTCGATTTCTCTACTTAAGTTAGGTTATACACCATTTGACAAGATGATTTACATTCCATTTCATTGTTCATACTTAGGTTCATATTCGATATATCGTCCAAATGAGTTTTAACCCATCTAGAGTTTTATACTTTCATCCCAATTCTTTCCAAATCACTTATTATGATTTTCCACGAATTATTAATATTTTTAATAGTTTAATTATCGATATTTCAGTCGGTTTCCAATAACGGTCACCGAACTGCGGCCATAGCGACCTTTTCCAAATTTTCTTTGGACATATCTCCAAATCCAACCGTTAGATTTCAAATTTCTCATATTCGTTGGAAAGCTCTTCTCGATACGAACCTAACGGTTCCGGTTTTAGGAGAATCCGACGGTCGAATCTCCCGCTACGTCCATTCAAAGTCAATGGTCGAAATTCACGAATGGTCGTCGCGCTGCGCCATCTATTTAAACCATTTACTTATACAAACCCTTGGCAAACCTTGTTCTCTTATTATCCAAGCTTAGTGTTTCCGAGTGATTTATGGTTTGTTTTCAATCTAATTCACTTAGTACGACTCAAATTAAATTTCCATTTTGGTTGACTTTACTTGAACTTATATTTCATTGTAAATTTAGGTTTTCTCTAACACTCTTTCCGATCGAACCTAGAGTTTTCCTGAATTAAATTATCGTCCAAGATTAAGAGTTAGATGACGACTTTCTTGCACTTAATACTTAAGTCTATTTCATGGTTCCAAAGTCAAAATTCCGATGAATCGAGTACTAAATCTCGATCATTATTATTAGTTAAGACAACTCAAAGTGCTTAATTCTGGGTTTATAATCCAAGTTTAAATAACATACATATACACTTTATACTATAGGAATTTAAATCCAAACCCTTCCCAAACCAGTTATACAATACAGAATGGTCTCTCCCCCACTTAGACTCTTCAGAATCAACGTCGATAATGCGTGCACTCATTATCGAAGTCATTTCTGATGTCCAAGAAGGGACCACACACTTTAATCCTCAAAATCCTTTAGAAAAGTACTTATAATACGATATTTTTCAAAATTTTGACAAACCATTTTAAAAGTATCCAGGATCAAGTTTCACGTTCATTTCTATTTCAATCTTAAACCTTCTTATCCCTTATACTTAAAGGTATCATATCATTTTCACATATTTTCTTCGACCATTTTAAATTCCTTATTAAATTTATTATCGAATCGACCATAATAGGTATTAATTTAATATTATTACCTACCAACGACCGATGCTTATACACTTAAGACCAAAAATAATATACATAATATATATAAAATATAATCGAAACCATATTATGTCGATTCATTCCATTCGATTACTTAGGAATCCCTATCGATTCTATGGCATCCCATATACCGACCAGAACCCATAAATATTCAACAGAACCAATCAACACAATAAAAATCACTTTATATCAAAATACAAGTATGCTCTCTCATATCACTCAAACTCATTCTAGGGCGTTTCTAACCCCATCTCTAATGAGTTAATTCCCAACAGAGCCAAGGTTATCGATAACCATTGCTCTGATACCAACTGTAACGACCCAAATTTTTGACCGTTCAAATCGACAATAAACCACACATGTCGACCTAAACAAATCGCAAATGCAGGTAGTTATTGGGAAAAAGAAGAAAAGAAAGAAAGAAGAGAAAAACCAAACACAGAATCTCACAGCGGAAGGACAATATATAAATAAATAAATAGCAGTTAAAGCAGTTGAAATGTATACATTGGTTATAACATTCAAATGAATATCAGAGTTACCTATACATACAGATGTACACGATAAGCAGCGGAAAATACCTATATATGATAAATGTATATACAAATCTTCGTCTTCGATCTCCAAGGCACAGTCATCTTCAGTAACTGCAATGTCTGCTGACCCGAGCGTATTGCATAAAAAAAGAAAACACAACAAACACTCGGATCAGCACTAAATCATCTCATATTAGTCAAATCAAAAGACAAAATAACTTGAGTATCATGGGTGCAGTAACTCAAGAGATGTTACGGGATTTTCCATCTCTTGAGGATCCGTTAAACTAATACATACATAGATAATACGCTATTATGATAGTGTTTACTCAGTAAAGTATAAATACAGAAAATAGCGTAAGCGGGATTACCATATTACCCTTACGCCGTTTATAGGCATCAACGGTCTATACAGTACCGTAAATTCACCGTACTGGTGTTATCAGAGGGCACTCCATAGAAGGCAATGCTAAATCAAAATCGTATGGGGTACGATAAGGATAAATATGACAAGGCACTCGAGGCAATGCCCAGGGTAGGATTCTACCAATTGCACTCCCGGACCGGTGGTAACGCATAGCAGCCACTACCGCCCACCTCGGAACAACACTCCCAAAGTCATAAATGGGCCAAACCATCATTATCATCATAGTCATAGAAATAGTATCGAAGGAGTGAGTCCGATCAAAGGTGCTACCTCAATTAGTCACGGTATAGCTCCTGTTTTAGTCATTTCAATTCTGACCCGAAGGTCAGGGCTATTTCGTCATCGATCATGTTCTTCGATTCAATAATCGCCTCCAAGTCATCATACTCATTCCGGATACGTCATAACGTTCACAGTTGTCAAAGTGGTATCGACACTGACAGAGAGTATGCCTTATGTCGACTCCGGTCTCTTTAACAACCAATGCTTACATATTTTCACATCGGTCGGTTCTTTTATATTTGAAAGGTTCGCTTTCATATCAAAATATCATATTTTGTTTCGAACCAATTATATTCAAATAAAATAAAATTTCATATCAATATATCATAAATCATCCCAAGCCGATTTTATTCTAAATTAGAATATATCCCATACCATTATATTATAATCATATAATATTTCCAAAACGAAATATTCAAATAGAATATAATTTACCTCAAAGGTTTCCAATTATCTCGGATTCTCATCTCAACTCCATTTGAACCAGTGGTTCAAACTCAAGCATTTCCATTCGGAAGAATTTAAAATTTGAGAAAATACTTGTAAACTAAATGTTCATATAATAATAATAATAATAATAATAAATTTTTATATAATAAATATATATAGATGTATATATAGAATATAATAGTTAAGATAAATTAGTAATTTAAACATTATATATATACTTAAAATAAGATTTACTCGAAACCTTTGAAAATGAATTATAAGGAAATTATTTAAATACAATAGTAGTAAGTAAAGGTAATTAATAGTTTTAAAGCTAGAATAATCATTTAGAATCAAAGCATAAATAATTAAAAATAAATTTCTCAAATCAAATCCTTTCTTCCTTCCAAATTCCAAATACTTGAATTTATCCTCCGGTCTCAACGGAGTTCATTAAATTCCCTATCTCGTTTCAAACTCGTTCAAACAACTACTTGATTTCAAGAGTTCCGAGATATATATATTCCAACTGAGTTAAAACAACTCAGATACCCTTGATTTCTAAATTCCCCAAAATTTGATTTCCATAAGAAAATTTTCTTACTTCTAATCCAACTCTTATTCTGGAAAGTTTTCAATTCATATTCAAACCCCAATTTAGATATTTCTATTTTGGTTTGGAAAATTCCTTCAACCCTTTTAATCATCATCCCAGTTCAGAATCTTTAAAGAATTTAAAATCGAGTATCGACACATTCTTTTAAATGAAATTCCATCAAATAAAATTTCAATATTAAAATCATTTAACCAACCGATGTCTGTATATAATTATCTATCCAATGGCCAAGTGGTTTAATATTAAATTTCTCGATATTTCAGGGATGGATCTATCATTTCAATCCAAATCAGGGTCACAGAGATTTATCATTTCACTATGTGTTCTTAATTCATTTTTATCGATAAATCCCGGGTTCATTAGATGCCCGCAACATCAAGGGTACAAATGAGATCTATCATCAAAACCAACATGCAATACGATATACTGAATATGGCATAAGCAGTGTCAATATCAACAATAATAAAATTCAACCAAACATCCATCACATCATTTCATTCAACTGATCAGCATTAACTGTTCCAGGATTAACAAGGGTTCGAATTTCAACTAGGGATTTAAATTAAATTAAATAACTAATCCTTTACTTAGATTGCATGTTAACACACTTACATGTCTAATTTAAACAACACATCAACAATCCAACGCAACCATGCAACCAAACTTACTTCAAAATTTAATTCAATAAATATGAGAACAATTCAGTATTTCGTGAGCGAAGAATCACTCACCTTTGCGTATCAATTTGAATTACACGTCCAGAAAAGCCCCAAAATTCGACAGTCTCAGAACGCAGCCTGGTTAGTGTCAAAACGTCCGCAACTCCGCCACGATCCCAACGCAACAAACGGCGTCCAAATCCGAGTTAAAACGAGCAAGTAATCGGTGTTTTTCTCTTTGAATCTAGATATATAAAAATAAATAAAACAATTATCCTCACCCACTCATGACCTGCCACGTCAGCACCCCCACTCTTTCTTCCCGCTCCGTTCCCTTTCCACACGTTGACCCGCATGAAACCCAAATAAAGCCCACCTTTGACCGACCGCCCGAGGAGATTCCGGCCTCCATCTGCCCGACGACCACATGCAATCGAACGCCTGGACCAAGCCGCCTCTTCCTGGCCAACGACGAGCTCTCCGGAGGATGCCACGGCCAGCGCGACTCAGATGAACGGAAATAGGGTTTTCAACCCTAAAACTCGAAATTCCGGCGAACCCTGGCGTTATAGGACCTCCGACCAGCTTCCCTGAACTCCCGACGATCCTCTCCAGCAAACCCCCAAATCAATTTCATCAATTGAAGCCTGGATCGAAGATTCCCAATTTGACTTCATGAATTTCAAAAATAAACACCTTTGACCGCGATTTCTGGTCAATCCGCTCAATGCATGTCGAAATAAATTATAGATCTGAGCTCTACTCGTCGAGATCTTCGATTTGATATATAACTTGATAGGTTTTGGAGAGATTTTATTTTGAGGCTATATTTTGATTTTAAATTAAAATTAAATAATTTTCAGCCATGGATGGAAAAATAGAAATGTGGAGATAGAGAATGGGCTGATGTGTGTTAAGTGGGTTTATATATATATATATCAATATCAGGTCCAGACTGGTTAACACACACTGTTATCGCATATCAAATTCGAACGTACATTTTTACATTACCGGGCCCACATACTGACCCCGAAAAATCCAGAAAAATTATTTTTGGTTATGTTTCGACGATACGATTCCAACAAAACTAATTTCGTTGAATTTCGAAACCGTTGGAAAAATGGCCTTTTTTCGGGTCGATCCAATTTAACTGTCAACTGACAAAACGCGTTTTCACTTGCCACGCTCACAGATTAATTCTGAAAATTCCGAAAATTGAAACCTAGCAATAATTCGACATTCCGGATCCAATGGCACCAGTTTCGTCGAAAACAGAGGTCGTTTGAAAAATGGCTATTTTACAGGCCTTTATATATTCTATAGCGACTATTCTGAATTTTCATTTGACCATAACTTTTGATTTCCATTACGGAATTTCGATTTTTTGGATTCGTTGGAAAGATATTATCAAGCAGGTTCAAATATTTCTTGTTTCGCTAAAATCCGATTTATTTTGAATCCTGTGCAGTCGATTGAAATTAAAAATCGAATTTTCAAACTGCCGCGCCATTTCAGGCTCGTTATATAATTAAAATAAATTTATTCGTTTTTTTCTTCGATTAAAATAATTTTTCCGTCGTTATTATTTAAAGTAAATCACTTTAAATATTCAAAATTCTTTAAATTAGCCAAAATGACATTTTCAAATTGATTCGGGTTTTCAGGTCGTTACAGATATCCTTTTTATTTGTTGAGATGTTAGAATTGATTTGACATAAAAATATCCTTTTATGTTAATATGAAATGTTAGAAAATGTTAACATAGAAAAATATTCTTTTATATGATATTAGAATGCATAGAAATTTGTGAACATATAAAATATCCTTTTATATGAAATTTGTGAACACATAAAAAGAGTAAACAAATAAAATATACTTTTATTTGTCACTAAAGTACATAAGAAAAAGGTAGAGGAATAAAGGTGTTATGTTAGTTGAAAACTAAATGTGAAAGAATGATAAAAACATTTATTTTTATCATTTAATTATAATAAGACAAAATATACATTTTTGTTAGTTAAAAAGAGATTAAAACAAAAACTACATTTTTGTTAAATAAAAGAATTAAAAACAATTTTGTCAGATTAGAATTGTTGAAACCAAAATGATACATTTTCTATGAAAATAGGATATGTAAAATAAGAGGATAAGAGAATACATTTATTTACATTTATTATGTGAATAGGCTATGTAAAAGCAAAGAATACTTTATCCACATTTAGTGTAAACATAAGATAAAGAAAAGAATATATTATTTACGTATAGGTAAATAAAACATGATATAAGAAAAGGGACATTTTTATTTATTATTTAGTGTAAATGAAAATAGGACAAAGAAGAAGAATTATACTTTTATTTGCATTTCTAGATGCGGATAAAAACATGAATATGAAAAGTACATTTTTATTTACATTGTAGATGTAAATTAAAATATGAAAAAGTGTATTTTTATTTACATTTTAGGTGTAAATAAAAACATAGAAATAAAAGTGACATTGTAGATTTACATTTTAGATGTAATCACAAAGATAGGATTTAATGTAATATTTTTATTGTCAGAATAGAGACAATAAAAAGATTAGAATTAAAATGTTATATTTTTATTTACCTTTTGATACAAATGAAAAGAATAAATGTAAAGTGATATCTTTAATTACATTTTAAGTGTAAACAAACTGAATAAATGTAAAGCGACATTTTTATTGATATCTTATTCAATAAAAAGATTAGAATTAAAAGTAGCATAATTATTGTCATTTTAGATGCGATAAAAGAATAGATCTTAACAGTTGAAATCGTCAAACGATATATATATATATATAAATATATATATATATATATATATATATATATATATATATAAATTAAAATAAAACGATTCACGCTGCTGCAGTTCGCGATTTGAAATCGTAACTTCGAACGATTATACCGAAAGATCCGACCGTCGGATTTTCCCAAAACTGGAACCGTCAAGACCGCTTTGGAAAGATCTTTCCAACGATATAAATCTCGTCAAAATCCAACGGTTAGAATTCGAGCTAAGTGTAAATCAAATTTGAATAAAAGCAGCGCCAGGGCCGCCGATCGATCCAAAGCGTCGTTAAATGAATATCGTTACTTTTATATATAAAAAAATAGCGATCAATCGTTATTAAATACTAATAATGATATGAAATGGTTTTAAAATATATATATATACGAGAATGATTTGAAAAGTTCGAGTTCAATCTCATTTCAAATGATTATACGACGACATAAGTCGAAGAGTTGAAGATGGCGATTGAAGACCGACGATCTTCACATAGAATGGATGTGTTGCTACTGAGGCCCATGATTGGAGTAGCTACTTTGAAGGGGAGTCAGGGGAGGTTGTCCGGACGTATTTGTTGATTGTTCGGATATGCGAGGAATAAGGTTCCTTCGGTTTCGTTCAGACCCAGAACGGACTTGCAAATGGATCGTATGTCTGACGTTGTATTCCTTTATACGATATTCGTTGATCTCTGCTAAATATATATATATGTTTGATGTTTAACACCCTTCTCTGAGACGTACGAGCTTAGAGGTTATATACTGGTAGGAATCAATGGTATAGTATGGATTGACAATGTGGCATGCTAAGATGCATGGATCAAGGCTTTTGTTGAAAAGCAGGCCTTGTGGTTGATGATCAGAGCACGGCCTATATAGGTGTAGCTTTGTGTATAGTGTTACTTCGCGAGCTTCACACCCCGGTATGAGTCAAAAACGGGAGAAGGGAACACAGGGAGTGGACAAATTTCTTTCTAGCTAAAGTGATGTCAGGGACCTACCAGCACTGACATTTTACTTATGTGGATGATGGATTTTGAGGTACCTCGGATTTATAGGTTGTTAGTGGCCATATGGAGGTTCAAAGGAACCGGGAAACGTGTGCTCAGGCATAACTAATCCACTACCGTTAGGTAGGGACCGGCCCTGCAGATATCCAAGGGTTGCCCATAGGTGTGATCCTGGGGCATTATCTAGAGTGTCCTCGAACCGGTAAGGAGCTCCTCCCTAGCCTTGACTCTTGATGGAAACCAATTTCCAATACGACATTACGGTCTTGATTGTAAACTTATATATGGCGACATAGTAGGATGGGGTACTATGCCATCTAGGATTGATACATTTATGTTGAAGTATTTCTAAAATGCTTAGTCACTAATAATAATACTAAAAACATTATTTTACACGTATTAAGCGTATTTGATCATTATTAGGTAAAACTCTATCCTCCGGTTTGCGTTGCATTGTGTGATGGGACTTGAGTCTTATAATGGTTTCATTTTTTTAAAAATCATTGCGTTGTTTTAACGATTCACTTTATTTTATGCACTGGCAATCCAATGGAGTAAACCCGTTCTGCGTTAGCGGCGTGGTCCTGTGATTAACCTTATTATTAGATTAGTTAAGTTAGATTTCTCATACCAGTCCCATGACTGACCTGTAGTTTGTTTCACTGGCATACTCGGGTGCCCATATTTTCCACATGGGCAGTCGAGTAGATTTTTGCAGATATTTATCTCCTTAGCAGGATCTTGGATCGAAGCTTAAAGCTGTGTCCAGAGCTTAGAAAAGTCTTCCGCTGCAATGTATTAAATTTATTGTAATAAGTCTTCCACGGTATTTTATTTATCGATGTACTCTGATATTCTGTACCCTGAAGTAACATTATTGTAATGTTTATAAAAGTCTGCTGTTATTGTTCTAATGTGTTGTATTCCCCAAAGTTAAAGTATTCGTGGATTTCCAACTTTTGGGTCAGACTTGTGTGGTTTATGGTCGATCCATAAGAGCGGGAATTTACGGGTCTTTACAGTAAGACCGAGCCATACATAAATGTTGATGGTTTTTACCTTAGATAACCCAAATTTTTTTTGTCAAAACTCTTCTGATATTATAATAGTGTCTATCAAAAACAATAAATAATCTTTTAGTGGAACGCTTGCATCTCACGCTCTACATACATAGTATACAATCAAAACAGCGAGCCCTTATTTGATAATGGATTTCTAACTATGACAAGGTATGGAACCATCTTCTGATAGTGCATCTCCAGAGGGGAATACACTATTACAAGAACATCTTGCTACCCGGCCACACATGATCGACCACTCATTTCTCTTGAGTGTATCGAATATATTGTCACCGACGGTTATGTAACGGCCCGGAAAAGTCCGACGCTCGAATTTTCAACAACAATACATAATCCCGTATTCCTTGTCAAAAATCCAAGTATCGAACCCCAGACTATTAATAGAAAGAAGTTAAAGAATGAGAAGTAGGAAGAAAGAAATATTAGAATAGAAGAAAGAAGAAGAACACATCAGAATCTCACAGCGGAATGAAGAAATATAATATAACAAATCTCTTTATAAAAGAAACTGTATATATACATACCATTTATCAGAGTACAACATACATCAATCACAGCGGAAATACACTTATAAGGTAACGGTGAAGCCTCCTGCTTCCAGCTCCTGGTACTCCAAGCAAAACATAACCTGTAAATATACTCGGTCTGACCCGAGCACATTTGATTTAAAAACAAAATTCACCGGGTCAGTCTGGAATACTTTCAGTGATAAATTCACAGAACACACAACTTGTTTAACTTTGGAAAATCCTTTTTGAAATAAAAGAATAATAGTAAGACCAGCCCACACATAAACACGGACGGTTTTTACCTTACTATAACCCAAACCATTTTTGAAATCCATATCTTTTCTGATATTAAATAATGTCTATCAAACCACAAATAAATAATAATCTAGCAGAACGCTTGCATCTCACGCTCTACATATATAGTATACAAATCAAAATCGCAGGCGCTTATTGGAGATTGGATTCCAACTATGACAAGGTATGGGACCACCTGCCGATAGTGTATCTCTAGAGGCGAATACACTGGGTTCAACAAGAACGTCTTGCAACCCGGCCCACACATGACCGACCACTCATTTCGCTTGAGTGTATCGAATGTATATCACCAACGGTTGGGCTCAAACCACCGTTTCCCGAAAAGGAATAGCATCGATAGATTGAAGAAGCAAAAAGAATTTCTCTAGATAGGTGATTATTCACCCTAATGGGAGCGACCCACATAGCCATGTTGCCTGCCCGATTTTTACCATTTCTCGGTTGATGAGGCTTGAGGCTACGCATCATCATCACATCAGATTCACTTTGAATGCCACATTGTCAGATCCATCAAAATCACTAATCGACGTCTACAACAATACATTACGTGTCAGCTTAAGTAGTTTCCTTCTCCGCTTCTACTCTTGGTACGGTTGAAGAAATCAATGTACGTGACATTTCTGGAAATACTCTGTCAGACATTTATCCATACAAGTCATCCAGAAACAGAATGAACCGAAGGCACTCTCCTACCGCATCCTAGGTATCACCCTATAGATCAGCAGCGAGAAGTCCTTGCAATCCGAAGATTTTAGTTACGACAGAATCATAAGTCAGAATATCTTCGGGAGCGACCCTTAGAAATCCAACGAGTAGTTCTTCCGCTCATGAAGATCAACGTTCTTCAATGCTCCATCTCGACCATCTTCAACGTTACGTATTTGTTGGTCGGAATGGTTTTCGAATATAAATACGATCCCGGTCTTTCCGTATCAACAATCGATAAAAGGTCAAATTTTGATAGTCGGTTGTTTAACTATCAAATCGTAACAGTGTATCTCAGTGGATTGGCCGCTCAGGTCCTTTACTTGAAATATCTCATAAAACCATTCTATCGATATCTTATAATCGATTTATACTTCTTATCTTAACAAAACTCTTATGTTTTCGTTACTAGAAAACATTACTCGCTACTCGCTTTAGAACAACATATTTACCAAGCTTCTCTTTTTATTTCCTTGTTTGGAAATAATGCCATATTTTATAAATCATCTTTATTTCCTTTTGTCATGGAACATGGTACAATCAACTCGAAACCCTTTTCCAATTCATCTTTGATTTGAAATCATTGTTATAATTCTATAATTCCACTTTCCCTTTTTCTTTACCATTTGGCATATCGTTATATTTCCATCTAATCAACGATAAATATTTGATTACCAAAATCTCTTTCTTATTACGATTAAACCACTTCACTTAATCTCGTTCCTAGGTGAACGCTTGTTTTTAAAATCATTGTTTTGGGTAAAACCCCTTTTTCATACTTGTTTATATGATTTGAATTAAACTCCAAATCTTTACCATACTAATTCATTTCTAGCTTTATTCCCTTTTAGAAAATAATTCCAATCGAAATGTACTCGATTTAGTTATAATAAAATACAAGTAGTTATCTTTTCGATTAACCAAAACTAGCATAGTAAATTCCTTTTAAAAAGGTTATTAAATAACAATTTGCTTAAATAATTAAACAATTTGATAATCACTTACGATCTTAGTTAATCAATGATTAACTAACTTATACAACATTCGTTACGTTGACGAATATTTGAAAACCATTGGTTGGATTAATTTAAATCAAATTTAATCCAATCATCAATTTCAAATTTGAACGGTTAATCTTGGCCAACCATACATATCGGTTAACCGTTTAACTGACTTTCACTATCATTCGCTCCTTAAATTAATTAAATAATTTAATTAATTTAAAACATCAGTTAATTGTTTTATAAAAACAATTATTTGCTTTCTACTAACTCGTAGGTTAGTTTCTGAATGCAGTTCACACACCTCATTAATTACATTAAATTCTTGTTTAAAAATTTTGATTTAAAAACATGATTATAAACGTATGAATTTATTTTCATTTCTTAAATAAAATAAACCCAAAACGCTAATTATAAAATAAATTTTATAACTTGAAAACAACGTCAATTTGCCTGACGGGAAAACGACATCTTGAAACCATAGATTTTAGGCCCCTCACTGCCAATCACTTAATCAATACAGTCGATTGATTAAAAATCACATCAACGATCACATCCATTCAACCATCAACATTCAACAGGTTTTGATGTCAATTTGGGGTTTAATCAGTTCTTGTGTAAACAGTATAAAAATAACAACACACATGATATTTTGAGGAATCCGGTCAGATACCTCCAACCTGTCCTTCTCTGCATCACAGATTGTTATACATGATAGCATATAATTTTTAAGTAAATTAACGACGATAATCTAATTAACAGCAACCATCAAATCAACTATAAGCAACCAATGCAGTCAATCAACCAGTATGTATTTTTAAATGATATTATATGGATTTATCACATCAGAGTAGTCCAGAAAAGTGTGAGAATTAACTCACATTTATTTTTTGTCGACGATCGTCGCATTATCCTGTTGCATTTGATTACGACCGAACTTCCTCGACTGCGTAGCCTTTGTTGCTGTGATCCCATTGATTCTGATCGCGTTTAATTCGTAATTAAATCTTGATCGCAGCTTCAACTAGTTGGCCATGAACCAGTTACCATTTCCCTTTGATCATCCATTGAATCCACGCACACCCTTTTTCTTTTCTTTTATGACTGGCCCAACCCATTCATGAATTACACAGCCCACAAATTAAGAAACATAACCGGTCTCCTCCCTTTTGTTTTCTTCTGGAACAAAAGTATAGGGCTCCTGCTGTTTCTCCTCTCAGCCGTGTTCTCCAACTTTTTTTTTTGAACATCTTCTGCACGTTATTCTCCCCATCCGCCCACCTCTTCCATGCACAACATACACCAAAGTTTGCACCATCTCCAGACTGTCACCGTACCCAAACCCATTCAAACTTCCACGGTCCGCTCCTTCTAATACTGCTTCTTCTTCATATACTTCTCTCGTCCCCCTAAACACAACCGACCTCTTCCACACTGCATGATTCACGCACCATTCTTCCATCAGCATGAACCCCATTCATTTCCTTCTCCCCTCCTGTACACGCAACTCCCTGCTTCTTCTCCTTTTTTTGTACCATGCATTTTCTACTCTCACGTGCACACAGGAACCACCCCTCCTCACTTCTCATTCTGTTCTTCTCCTTGTTGTTCACGGTTTTGGGAACCGTTAAACCCATCTAGCTCTACTTCGTGCAAACTCCAATGTTATCTCCAGAACCTTAAACTCGAGACCACGCCAACATTAAGCTACTGCACCTCATCGCAGACAGCCGATGCTCCATTCGTTGCCCCTCATCCCACTTACTGACACCACGCCGAGATCCCCCTAAGCTGCGCCACTTCCCTTTCTTAGCTGTGGTATTAAACCTCGGTTTACTATGTATTCAAAAGGGGAGGAATGGCTTGGTTGCCCTTTTATACAGGCTGGTGTTCTTTAATTGATCTACTGTGTATTTGCTTCCTTTCGAATGAATGAAATAAACAAAAACGAGCAGGGGTATTTATAAGAGGTAAAACTTGAGGCTGAAGGGAGAGGTCGTTTTCGTGAGTACAATTGTAGCCATGTGCATAGATTTTTTTTAAAATGGCGCGCCTAGATATGTTTTCAGACTTGCAATGTATTGTCACGACTGAGAGGTTTCTTCCATAGCCCTGCTTGAGATGTTTAGAATATGATGTTTTTGACAAGGACGGAACGAAGAAACGAAAAAGAATGCCACGGCTTTTGCCTTTGGAAAGATTTGTAAGGCACCAAACGATGGGATTAAACACTGACAGGATCAGATAAGGATGTCTCAGAATAGGGATTTTGGGTAAGGATTCACTGAAAGCTGGCAAGATTTCTTGCTGCACCAGATTTTCTTTTCTGCGCACGGGGTTTTGAGTTTGTATACACAAGATGGTTCAAAAGATTTTTGCATTAATATTGTATGAACACTTTGAAAGCATGTGCGGATTTATTTCGGAGATTATGATATGGCACACTAAGATATCACTGAGATTTTTGGTAGAGATTTTATACCAATGTACTTAGATTATAAACTATAAGTTATCTCGGGTTTCCGGTCTCTAATCAAAATCATACGACTTTCGTTTACTGATAAAAAAACAAATCTTAGTGTAAAAAGGTATTCCGGAACCAATGGAACAAGTTTCGTCGAATTCCGACATCGATTGAAAAAAATTCCTTTATAAAACCAGAAATAAACACACGTTTAATTTTTCCATGATCACTAGATAAGTCAAATCAACTTGAAACCTTGAAACCTTAAAATAATTCTTCAATACGAACCCAACGGCACTAGTTTCGTCGTATTCTGAGACTGTTTCCCCGGTAGGCTATTTTTACGTGCACCGCGATGCCATTTTAGACGCCAAATTACCCGGTCTCTAAAAATAACAAACCATATACCTATCCTGACTATAATCGACGATACGAACTCAACGGAATTGGTTTCGCGGCCTAATTCGATCGTCTGCTCAAGTTACACTCAAATATTCGTTTATTAATTTAATTACACGGTATAGGAATTGAACGGGCGTTTACGGCTACCGTGGCCACATATGACATCGGTTTGCCACGCCATTTAACATCATACAATAATTTAACATTACGATCCCAATGAAACTGGTTTCATCGAAATCGAAGACCATTTGCAAAATGACCATTTTAAAGGCCTATATTTTAATAACGATTTCCATATCAATTATTTCAAAATTTGATTCGAACATAAAATAAAATCTATGACACGAAAGCTCGATATTTCTCTTTCGTCAAAAAAATATTATCCAACAGATTCGAACGTTTCTTGTTTCGAGAAAATCCGACTTATACTGGCTCCTGTACGGCCATTTAAAATTCAAACCTCAATATTACGAACTGCCGCGCCGCTACAGCTCATTTTATAATTAAATTATAAATTAAACGTTCTAACGTCGTTAAATAAATGAAATCGTTGATATAATTCAATATAAACCAATATAAAACCATTTTAAATTATATGTTCACATTATGCTGCAAACACAACATTCTCGACCATTTGGAAATTAAAATATTATTTTATTATTTATTTAAATAACATATTCAAAATAAAATCGTTAAATTCAAATATTTAAATTCAAACAAAATATTTTAAATAATAAATTAAATTAAATAATTACCAGAAAAATACGGGTCGTTACATTCCTTCCCCTTTAAAATAATTCCGTCCTCGAAATTGCTAAGGTAGAAAAAATGTTGTAAACATATTATCATTTCAAAAATATTTAATTAAAACTTGGTTTTATTTTCAAATCTAGCCCAATTGGGTTTAAACCCAATTTATTTCAAATAAAATTTTCCAAAAATTTTAAAAAAATTCTAACACCTTAAACTTTAGAAAAAATTCGGTAGAGTCTCCCCTGTACGGAGGGCATCTGCAATATCGCAGGTTCAAGAAATATCTATACATCGACCAACACGGTCGGAAAAATCCAAAATCCAAACTCAAAACCCAAATAAAACTCAAAATTTTATATTCTGCGTAGGCGTACCTTTTTGCGAGCGTTATTATGCGATAAGCGATATATATATTCATACTTACTCAACTAGCATGCTAAACTGGATTCGAATTACTCCACAATTCTCTTGAATTGACTCTGTACCTGTCCTCAACTTCAAGGAAATTCATTAGTTTCTAAAACAAAGTCAGTCAGAATCAAATACCCATATCATTCATTTTATTCACACAATTCCTTAATATCCATACTATACTTTAATTCATCTCACCAGTTTCAATTCATTTATTCTAGACTGGTTTTCGATCAACTGTTGGTCCATTCTATACAACCATCCAATATCAAACAACCAAGGCATAAAAATTTAACCAAACCACAATAATATTTCTCTTTTGCTTTTACTTTGGTTTTACATCAGTTGACATATATTGGATTAATTTCTACTCGTTTCACATGTGAAATTTCTTTTCTAGTTCAATATTCCGGTTTGAATTCTTATTCAAGTTACTCAACCGAATCCATATTATAATCAATTTAGAAAAATATATCTATATAAACATAATCCGGGAAAATCTATATAAAAATAATTTTATAAGAAATTCAAATACGCGCTCTTATATATAAACTCAAACTCAATCTAGGGTATTACTAACCCCATCTATATTGAGTTACGCCACAGAGCCAAGGTTATCACTAAACCAATAGCTCTGATACCAACTGTAACGGCCCGGAAAAGTCTGACGCTCGAATTTTCAACAACAATACATAATCCCGTATTCCTTGTCAAAAATCCAAGTATCGAACCCTAGACTATTAATAGAAAGAAGTTAGAAGATGAGAAGTAGGAAGAAAGAAATATTAGAATAGAAGAAAGAAGAAGAACACATCAGAATCTCACAGCGGAACGAAGAAATATAATATAACAAATCTCTTTATAAAAGAAACTGTATATATACATACCATTTATCAGAGTACAACATACATCAATCACAGCGGAAATACACTTATAAGGTAACGGTGAAGCCTCCTGCTTCCAGCTCCTGGTACTCCAAGCAAAACATAACCTGAGAATATACTCGGTATGACCCGAGCACATTTGATTTAAAAACAAAATTCACCGGGTCAGTCTGGAATACTTTCAGTGATAAATTCACAGAACACAAAACTTGTTTAACTTTGGAAAATCCTTTTTGAAATAAAAGAATAATAGTAAGACCAGCCCACACATAAACACGGACGGTTTTTACCTTACTATAACCCAAACCATTTTTGAAATCCATATCTTTTCTGATATTATAACAATGTCGATCAAACCAAAAATAAATAATAATCTAGCAAAACGCTTGCATCTCACGCTCTACATATATAGTATACAAATCAAAATCGCAGGCGCTTATTGGAGATTGGATTCCAACTATGACAAGGTATGGGACCACCTGCCGATAGTGTATCTCTAGAGGCGAATACACTGGGTTCAACAAGAATGTCTTGCAACCCGGCCTACACATGACCGACCACTCATTTCGCTTGAGTGTATCGAATGTATATCACCAACGGTTGGGCTCAAACCACCGTTTCCCGAAAAGGAATAGCATCAATAGATTAAAGAAGCAAAAAGAATTTCTCTAGATAGGTGATTATTCACCCTAATGGGAGCGACCCACATAACCATGCTGTCAGCCCGATTTTTGTCATTTCTCGGTTGATGAGGCTTGAGGCTACGCATCATCATCACATCAGATTCACTTTGAATGCCACATTTTCAGATCCATCAAAATCACTAATCGATGTCTACAACAATACATTATGTGTCAGCTAAAGAAGTTTCCATCTCCGCTTCTACTCTTGGTACGGTTGAAGAAATCAATGTACGTGACCTTTCTGGAAATACTCTGTCAGACATTTATCCATACAAGTCATCCAGGAACAGAATGAACCGAAGGCACTCTCCTACCGCATCCTAGGTATCACCTTATAGATCAGTAGTGAGAAGTCCTTTCAATCCAAAGATTTCAGTTACGACAGAATCACAAGTCAGAATATCTTCGGGAGCGACCCTTAGAAATCCAACGAGTAGTTCTTCCGCTCATGATGATCAACGGTCTTCAATGCTCCATCTCGACCATCTTCAACGTTATGTATTTGTTGGTCGGAATGGTTTTCGAATATAAATTCGATCCCCGTCTTTCCGTATCAACAATCGATAAAAGGTCAAATTTTGATAGTCGGTTGTTTAACTATCAAATCGTAACAGTGTATCTCAGTGGATTGGCAGCTCGGGTCCTTTACTTGAAATATCTCATAAAACCATTCTATCGATTTCTTATAATCGGTTTATACTTCTTATCTTGACAAAACTCTTATGTTTTCGTTACTAGAAAACATTACTCGCTACTCGCTTTAGAACAACATATTTACCAAGCTTCTCTTTTTATTTCCTTGTTTGGAAATATTGCCATATTTTATAAATCATATTTTATTTCCTTTTGTCATGGAACATGGTACAATCATCTCGAAACCCTTTTCCAATTCATCTTTGATTTGAAATCATTGTTATAGTTCTATAATTCCACTTTCCCTTTTTCTTTACCATTTGGCATATCGTTATATTTCCATCTAATCTACGACAAATATTTAATTACCAAAATATCTTTCTTATTACGATTAAACCACTTCACTTAATCTCGTTCCCAGGTGAACGCTTGTTTTTAAAATCATTGTTTTGGGTAAAACCCCTTTTTCATACTTGTTTATATGATTTGAATTAAACTCCAAATCTTTACCATACTAATTCACTTCTAGCTTTATTCCCTTTTAGAAAAGAATTCCAATCGTAATGTACTCGATTTAGTTATAATAAAATACAAGTAGTTATCTTTTCGATTAACCAAAACTAGCATAGTAAATTCCTTTTAAAAAGGTTATTAAATAACAATTTGCTTAAATAAATAAATAACTAAACAATTTGATAATCACTTACGATCTTAGTTAATCAATGATTAACTAACTTATACAACATTCGTTAAGTTGACGAATATTTGAAAACCATTGGTTGGATTAATTTAAATCAAATTTAATCCAATCATCAATTTCAAATTTGAACGGTT
The DNA here is from genome assembly GCA_030737875.1 of Allium sativum. NCBI lineage: Eukaryota > Viridiplantae > Streptophyta > Magnoliopsida > Asparagales > Amaryllidaceae > Allium > Allium sativum. The sequence continues at coordinate 183,721,594 of CM060911.1, read as the reverse complement.
GATCTTGGCCAACCATACATATCGGTTAACCGTTTAACTGACTTTCATTATCATTCGCTCTTTAAATTAATTAAATAATTTAATTAATTTAAAACATCAGTTAATTGTTTTATAAAAACAATTATTTGCTTTCTACTAACTCGTAGGTAAGTTTCTGAATGCAGTTCACACACCTCATTAATTACATTAAATTCTTGTTTAAAAATTTTGATTTAAAAACATGATTATAAACGTATAAATTTATTTTCATTTCTTAAATAAAATAAACCCAAAACGCTAATTATAAAATAAATTTTATAACTTGAAAACAACGTCAATTTGCCTGACGGGAAAATGACATCTTGAAACCATAGATTTTAGGCCCCTCACTGCCAATCACTTAATCAATACAGTCGATTGATTAAAAATCACATCAATGATCACATCCATTCAACCATCAACAATCAACAGGTTTTGATGTCAATTTGGGGTTTAATCAGTTCTTGTTTAAACAGTATAAAAATAACAACACACATGATATTTTGAGGAATCCGGTCGGATCCCTCCAACCTGTCCTTCTCTGCATTACAGATTGTTATACATGATAGCATATAATTTTTAAGTAAATTAACAATGATAATCTAATTAACAGCAACCATCAAATCAACCACAAGCAACCAATGCAGTCAATCAACCCGTATGTATTTTTAAATGATATTATGTGGATTTATCACATCAGAGTAGTCCAGAAAAGTGTGAGAATTAACTCACATTTATTTTTAGTCGACGATCGTCGCATTATCCCGTTGCATTTGATTTCGACCGAACTTCCTGGACTGCGTAGCCTTTGTTGTTGTGATCCCATTGATTCTGATCGCGTTTAATTCGTAATTAAATCTTGATCGCAGCTTCAACTAGTTGGCCATGAACCGGTTACCATTTCCCTTTGATCATCCATTAAATCCACGCACACCCTTTTTCTTTTCTTTTATGACTGGCCCAACCCATTCATGAATTACACAGCCCACAAATTAAGAAACATAACCGGTCTCCTCCCTTTTGTTTTCTTCTGGAACAAAAGTATAGGGCTCCTGCTGTTTCTCCTCTCAGCCGTGTTCTCTAACTTTTTTTTTTGAACATCTTCTGCATGTTATTCTCCCCATCCGCCCACCTCTTCCATGCACAACATACACCAAAGTTTGCACCATCTCCAGACTGTCACCGTACCCAAACCCATTCAAACTTCCACGGTCCGCTCCTTCTAATACTGCTTCTTCTTCATGTACTTCTCTCGTCCCCCTAAACACAACCGACCTCTTCCACACTGCATGATTCACGCACCATTCTTCCATCAGCATGAACCCCATTCATTTCCTTCTCCCCTCCTGTACACGCAACTCCCTGCTTCTTCTCCTTTTTTTTGTACCATGCATTTTCTTCTCTCACGTGCACACAGGAACCGCCCCTCCTCAATTCTCATTCAGTTCTTCTCCTTGTTGTTCACGGTTTTGGGAACCGTTAACCCCATCCAACTCTACTTCGTGCAAACTCCAATGTTATCTCCAGAACCTTAAACTCGAGAACACGCCAACATCAAGCTACTGCACCTCATCGCAGACAGCCGATGCTCCATTCAATTCCTCCATTCGCTGCCCCTCATCCCACTTACTGACACCACGCCGAGATCCCCCTAAGCTGCGCCACTTCCCTTTCTTAGCTGTGGTATTAAACTTCGGTTTACTGTGTATTCAAAAGTGGAGGAATGGCTTGGTTGCCCTTTTATACACGCTGGTTGTAACACCCCGCATTTTTATGATTTAAATAAATAAGAAATTCAAATATATATATATATATATTCCGAGACGGTATAATATAATGGTGATACGCGAAACAAGTTAACTAAGAACAATGGAAATTAAAAGATAATCAAGTAAATATTCAGACTCTAGTTAAACGGATTTCACCATTACGTTCGTCTCGGAATTCTGCCCGAAAACGAGCCCGAATTTTCGTAAATCGGACTCCGTATGAAGAAGTTAGGACCGTACGAAGTTTCAGAAATTTCAAAACAGTCAAAAATCAAAACAGATTCGAGATTCAAGCCCAAATAGGAAAGGCGGGAAAAATTCCAGCCAACCCAGCAAGTCGACAGGGGGGTCGACCCAGGTGTCGACCCACCCTGGCCGGGTCGACACCAGGGTCGACATGGGTGTCGACCCCCCCAAGCAGGGTCGACACTAGTGTCGACCCAGGGGTCGACCCTACCCACATTTTCCAGAATTTCTTCTGGAGCGTTCTAATGCTTATTGGCTGGTTTCTTGGACGGGAATCACGACTTTGTGGCTATAAATACACCCCTAGACCCCTTGAAATGATCACCATACTTCACGGCGAAGCCATGCCGGTTTCTAGACTTACCTCCCTCTCCTCCAAATGGATTTTAGGCCCACTTCTTCACTCTTGTCTCCAAAAATGCTCTCTTCTTGTAACTAAGGAGGTTTAGGCCAAGAAAGGTGACAACTTTGGATGAACAGCTTGGAGCCAAGGGGACTACGCAAGGGAAAAGAGAGGAGCTCGGATTCAAATAGCACAAGGAGGTTAAAAGATCTATTCTTGGCATGAAATCAACATAAAGCGAGATCTAATCGTTGCATAGGAGGCATCAACCTATGTGAGTGGTGTTATAACAACCTTTTGTGTAAAATCCTATGATCGTTCAAACATATGAATCATGGATTGGAATTAGCATGAACATATAGCAAGTTAAAATAGGATTTGTGTAACGCTTGAGGACCTAATGCTTACCTATCATGAACCTAGTAACGTTCATGTTGACTTTTAGGTAGAAAGCCATGAGCTTTATGTGGTGATTTGGCACAATGCAACCTATAACACTTCATGAACCTTATGATAACTTGCCTATGATGCTAAAACTTAATGCTAGTTACATGTATGTTCACTTTTGCCATGCTATCCCCCTATGTTGCTAAGTTGGTGTCATACATGTTTAGAAACAAATCACCACATATGCAAGTTGTGTAGGATACCCTTAGCCTCACCATGTTTAACTTGTGACTACTTTGCCATTTTATGCCCACTTTGTCATGTTTATATGTTCCCTCTTGATCTATTCGTGTTGATGCAAATATACGTGCGATGGGGAAAACGTTATTGGTAGTTAGGCAAAGTTTAAATGACATGAGACATGATTTGAAAACATAGCATGAAAGTTGGCATATGATTATGCTTGAAAAACATGATTATGGACATGAAACTTAGAAAACATGAAATGGCCAACTCGAGGTTGGGTTGAGTTTGTAGCGTAAATCTGCCCGGAACCGACGGCATACCGGTAGCTACAAACAATAGGACCCAATGTGAGTAGTTGGTCATGTTGCACTATAAGACCCGAGGTTAGACTAAGTTGTGGTGTAATTCTGACCGGAACCAACCGGCATATCCAGTGACCACAACGAAGCCTAATGTGAGAGGTTGGGTGCATTAATTAATTAAGTTAATGTCACATGGATAGGTTAAGTCATGCACCCTTGAAAATACTTAACCAACGTTGACATGTTGATTGGATGGGGTTAAGTTACGAAACTGTCAGAACACAATTAACCAGTCTAAGCTCGGAAATGAGATGGGATTAAGCTTAATCAATACCTAATCAATCTAACATAATGACTCGATAAGGCTAAGTCGCGAACCGTTTGAATATACTTAACCAATCTAAAAATAGTAATTGGATAGGGTTAAGGACTTGGACTTGAATACTTAGCCGCCCTTGGCATGATTCGTGGACGGGTTAAGTCTAAAACTTGGGCAACACTTAACCCATTAGACCGAAACCCTAGTTAGAGGGACTAGGTAGGAAAAACGTAGTTAACAAGGGCAACGGGAAAGGAAGCTAAGTGGTAAACCTTAGTCAGAGATAACTAAGTCAAAAATTCTTAGCCAAGGACATGGGACCAGTTCATATATAGATGTGTAACTTGATACGGTAGGTCATCGCTTAGTATACGAGGGGGAGCGAATTATCTGACTTAGGTAAAGGCTCCAACGAACTGGGTGACGAAGCGGTAGCTTCGGGGGACGTGAGGATACTCTTGGTATCCCTCTGTGAGGTTGCAGATGATCCTCCTGGGCTCACAGAGGTTAAGGTCTGCGGTAGAAGAGCCAAGGGTATGCCTTGGTTGCTATGCGAGCAACCTAAAGACTGGGATGGATTAGCATGGAGTCGGCGATACTCGTATTTTGCCCTGGATAGCTCGTCGTCGACTACCTACCATCTTGAGTCAATCGTGTTCGAACGGAAAGGCAGAGAACTCCCAACAGACCATGCACTTGCTATCGAGTCATGGGTGAGGTTGGCCAATAGGAAAGTGGGGCATAGTTGAGGTCGTGAGTACAGTTCTCATAAATGATCTTTCTTGGATTGCCTTTCAGTAGTTGAGGGAGGGGTCCCGTGGGACCATAGCCACGGTTACAAAAACAGACCTTGACATCTGCATCGGCAGACAATCTAAAGCTCCCGACCGAGTCCCGTATTTCTTGTTTGCCCGGTCACAGGACTCGGGTGGCACGTTGATGCACATGTGCGACTAGACATGGAAAAACGATTCACGATGTGTATGTGGGAGAAAAGGGGCGTTGTCGGTGGGTAGCATAATCCCTAGTGGTCCTAGGTGGCTTGGACCCAGACCGAGTTGCGAGAACGTTTAGTAAGTTGCATAATCCCTTGTGGTCCTAGGTGGCACGAATTCCAACCGAACATTCGAAAATTTAGAGCTAGAACAAAGGTAGTAGTCCGAACGAGTTTTCTAGGATGATGGAACTACGGTAAGGTAGTACGGAAAACAGGCTTAGGTCCCGTAGTAATTACATTAAGGGATTGTACACATACATGAAAGGACAGTACGAGTTGGGTTATTATGCTAGTGAGTGGGTGGGAATGACACGGGTTGGGTCAAAAAGGCCAATTTGGTAAATAACCTAACGAGACCAGAAACCGTAACTGAACGGTACATGTAGAGTATACAGGAGTTTATTATAACTACACTCACACAGAACTTATGTTCTGACCCCTCCTCCTCAAAACATGTGCAGGTTAGGTACAAGACAGAGATGATATAGCTTAAATACTGACATAGTAGTATTATGAATGAGGTATAGTTACGTTCGGAAAAACTATATTTAATTACTTCTGCTGCGAGTTGCTTTATCAAGTTCTGACATGTTTTCTTTCTCTGTCTTCTCTGCAGGATACCAGGACACTCAGCTCGGGGTTCGATGGACTGGATTTTGAGAAAAATTCGGTCTGTCGAAACCCGGGTTGTTACATCTGGTATCAGAGCCTAGGTTTAGCTGTCCTTGAAAAAAAAAATCTAAGAGAGAGTAATTATATAGATGTTAGGTGTATATAAAAATCTAAGTCGAGTGAAGTTGTTTGATGACCAAACTTAGGAAGAAATAGAACTTTTACCCCGTACACGGAAAAATGGAGTCAAAGAGAATTTTTGAACCAATAAGTGAAACTGTGACGTGTACACAAAGATGGATATTCTGGAGATTTCGTGTTCCGCATAAGTGTATATTTCAAGGAAGTGGAACCGACGCGAACAGTGTGCGTGTCAGGGTGTAAACCGGTAACATAGCACGAGAGAAGGAGGCGGACTATCGCGAAGTAGACAAGAATTGCCGAGAAGAGAAGAAAACCAAAAATCAGAAATCAAAGAGAGAGAAAAAAAATAAAAAAATAAAAAAAGGGCTGAAGGCCGTAGCCTTCAGCCAAACAGCACGCCCCCCCCCCCCCTCTCTTCTTCTTCCAGCAAGCTCCTCACCCCTTTTCTCCACTTCCACCACCTCTTGCTCCTCCAATTCTCAACTATTCTCCACAAAATTGGTCTTAATTGAAAGCTAGCGGTATTCTCTACCCGGATCTACCCATCTCCCCTCCCAATTTGGCCCCAAATCGCCATGGCGAACGTTTATGAGCTTTACCCCCAATTGTCACCACAAGAAATAGAGTGGTGCAATGAAGATGAAGAGATAGTCAAGAAGTATATCGAGACCGCGGGGTTGAAGTTATTGTTGGGGCGTCCAGTAAAGTTTGCCGATTTCATTGCGACACCCGTGGAAGGTTTGTTTATGGAAGCGGGCTTGTCTACTATTTGGGATGTGAACACCGCCGAGCGGAGAGGCTACAAGTGGTTGGTAAGGCTTTTTGACGCTAATTTACAAATTGGCAATGATGAAGAGGGGCTAGTAACTTTTACTTCTATGGTTAAGGGAACCCCTATATTTTTCAATGAGGTTCGGTTTGGGGAAATGTTGAATATTAGGGGTACGGGGATGGATACACCTGTTATAGAGATGAATGACATGCTTGTGTGGCGCAGAATTTTTAAAGATGAATTTGTAAGAAATTGGGATAGTGAACACTTGCGCCCGCTAGCTAGGTTGGTTATTAGGATTTTACAATACAATCTTGGGGGACAGAGTGCGGGTTTTGATAAAGTTGCGACGATGGTAAAGCGTGCCACATATGCTATCTTTGGGGGTTTACACATGAATTGGGCACGCATTATTCTACAAAATTACAGCCTTACTAAAGAAGGAAGACAGGCGAATATCCGTTATGGGAATTTATGGACCACAGTCTTTGCACGGAGCGGCGTTAACCTACAGATAGAGAGGTGTATCACATCTCCTTCTCATCCCTCCCATGTTTTTGATTTGACCGCATTATCAAGAATGGGTATCTCCCTACACGATTTATTTGAGCCATTACCCGTGGAAGCCATGGAGCATGATTTGTTTAGGGAGGAAGGGGAAGAGGAAGGTGAGCCTCACGAGGCGCATGATTCTCAGCATGAGCAGACCGGGGAGCCCCATTATGCACAGCCCGAGGAATTCAGTCCAGCACAGACAGAGCCGACTTGGGGAGCTGCTTGGACTACCCCAGCTCCGGATTGGGGGACTTCCCAGGCTACAGGTTGGGGGACTTCTGACACTTCTGCATGGGATCCCTGGGAGTCCCGAGACACAGACTGGAGGGCTGAGTTGAGGGCCGTCTCTGACCGACAGGCCCGCTTGGTTAGGGATCAGTAGGACATCCTCAGGGCCCAGCAGGAGATGTTCCAGACCCAGGTTGAGTTTGGACAGACTCAACAGCAGATGTTGCAGGAGATGAGTACTTCATATGACCAGCTGGGATCAGGGTTACAGGACCTTCAGTTAGAGGTTAGGTCAGGGAAGCATGACCTGCAGCAGGAGATGAGGCAAGGTAACCAACAGCAGGGGGAGAAGCTTGATAGCTTGGAGAGTCTCATCCGTAGTTTCTTCCACTAGGTTTGACTTAGGATATTGTACCCGTAGAGTAGCATTTTGTTTCCATGATGTCTAGTTGTTTCCTTGTTTGTCTGGTTGTAACAATGTACTGAAACTTTATCTAGAAGTAATGCTCAAATTTATGTTCTGAAAATTGTCGTGATTATTATTATGCCATAATAAGAATTGCAATGAATAGACAAAGAAAATACGATAAACGGGAAAAATATAGGTTTTTCCGTTATATGATATTTAGAAAAATTAGACTTTTTCTAAATTTAAAAATGGATGATAGGTTCTGGATGCGACAATTGGCTGAACTGCACTCTTATTTTACAAGGGTATGGGAAAAATTTGGTTGAAAAACGTTTTCAAAATTTCTGCATTCATTTAGAATTGCAAGTATATTTAGGGTGCGGGCATCATATTTTGAAAAAGAAATTTTCAGAAAAAAATTGCATCCATCTAGGTGGTACCAAAAGTTAGGCATACATATTTTACTACAATGTACTTCACTTTGCACATGCGCACATGGTTGCAACAGTTGGTTGAACACTTTTTGGATGGTTACAAAGGGTTACTAATCCTACTCTTGTTGAATTTCGGGGACGAAATTCTTTAAGGGTGAGAGAATGTAACACCCCGCATTTTTATGATTTAAATAAATAAGAAATTCAAATATATATATATATATATTCCGAGACGATATAATATAATGGTGATACGCGAAACAAGTTAACTAAGAACAATGGAAAATAAAAGATACTCAAGTAAATATTCAGACACTAGTTAAACGGATTTCACCATTACGTTCGTCTCGGAATTCTGCCCGAAAACGAGCCCGAATTTTCGTAAATCGGACTCCGTATGAAGAAGTTAGGACCGTACGAAGTTTCAGAAATTTCAAAACAGTCAAAAATCAAAACAGATTTGAGATTCAAGCCCAAATAGGAAAGGCGGGAAAAATTCCCGCCAACCCAGCAAGTCGACGGGGGGTCGACCCAGATGTCGACCCACCCTGGCCGGGTCGACACCAGGGTCGACATGGGTGTCGACCCCCCCAAGCAGGGTCGACACTAGTGTCGACCCAGGGATCGACCCTACCCACGTTTTCCAGAATTTCTTCTGGAGCGTTCTAATGCTTATTGGCTGGTTTCTTGGACGGGAATCACGACTTTGTGGCTATAAATACACCCCTAGACCTCTTGAAATGACCACCATACTTCACGGCGAAGCCATGCCGGTTTCTAGACTTACCTCCCTCTCCTCCAAATGGATTTTAGGCCCACTTCTTCACTCTTGTCTCCAAAAAAGCTCTCTTCTTGTAACTAAGGAGGTTTAGGCCAAGAAAGGTGACGACTTTGGATGAAGAGTTTGGAGCCAAGGGGACTACGCAAGGGAAAAGAGAGGTGCTCGGATTCAAATAGCACAAGGAGGTTGAAAGATCAATTCTTGGCATGAAATCAACATAAAGCGAGATCTAATCGTTGCATAGGAGGCATCAACCTATGTGAGTGGTGTTATAACAACCTTTTGTGTAAAATCCTATGATCGTTCAAACATATGAATCATGGATTGGAATTAGCATGAACATATAGCAAGATAAAATAGGATTTGTGTAACGCTTGAGGACCTAATGCTTACCTATCATGAACCTAGTAACGTTCATGTTGACTTTTAGGTAGAAAGCCATGAGCTTTATGTGGTGATTTGGCACAATGCAACCTATAACACTTCATGAACCTTATGATAACTTGCCTATGATGCTAAAACTTAATGCTAGTTACATGTATGTTCACTTTTGCCATGCTATCCCCCCATGTTGCTAAGTTGGTGTCATACATGTTTAGAAACAAATCACCACATATGCAAGTTGTGTAGGATACCCTTAGCCTCACCATGTTTAACTTGTGACTACTTTGCCATTTTATGCCCACTTTGTCATGTTTATATGTTCCCTCTCGATCTATTCGTGTTGATGCAAATATACGTGCGATGGGGAAAACGTTATGGGTAGTTAGGCAAAGTTTAAATGACATGAGACATGATTTGAAAACATAGCATGAAAGTTGGCATATGATTATGCTTGAAAAACATGATTATGGACAGGACACTTAGAAAACATGAAATGGCCAACTCGAGGTTGGGTTGAGTTTGTAGCGTAAATCTGCCCGGAACCGATCGGCATACCGGTAGCTACAAACAATAGGACCCAATGTGAGTAGTTGGTCATGTTGCACTATAAGACCCGAGGTTAGACTAAGTTGTGGTGTAATTTTGACCGGAACCAACCGGCATATCCATTGACCACAAGGAAGCCTAATGTGAGAGGTTGGGTGCATTAATTAATTAAGTTAATGCCACATGGATAGGTTAAGTCATGCACCCTTGAAAATACTTAACCAACGTTGACATGTTGATTGGATGGGGTTAAGTTACGAAACTGTCAGAACACAATTAACCAGTCTAAGCTCGGAAATGTGATGGGATTAAGCTTAATCAATACCTAATCAATCTAACATGATGACTCGATAAGGCTAAGTCGCGAACCGTTTGAATATACTTAACCAATCTAAAAATAGTAATTGGATAGGGTTAAGGACTTGAACTTGAATACTTAGCCGCCCTTGGCATGATTCGTGGACGGGTTAAGTCTAAAACTTGGGCAACACTTAACCCATTAGACCGAAACCCTAGTTAGAGGGACTAGGTAGGAAAAACGTAGTTAACAAGGGCAACGGGAAAGGAAGCTAAGTGGTAAACCTTAGTCAGAGATAACTAAGTCAAAAATTCTTAGCCAAGGACATGGGACCAGTTCATATATAGATGTGTAACCTGATACGGTAGGTCATCGCTTAGTATACGAGGGGGAGCGAATTATCTGACTTAGGTAAAGGCTCCAACGAACTGGGTGACGAAGCGGTAGCTTCGGGGGACGTGAGGGTACTCTTGGTATCCCTCTGTGAGGTTGCAGATGATCCTCCTGGGCTCACAGAGGTTAAGGTCTGCGGTAGAAGAGCCAAGGGTATGCCTTGGTTGCTATGCGAGCAACATAAAGACTGGGATGGATTAGCGTGGAGTCTGCGATACTCGTATTTTGCCCTGGATAGCTCGTCGTCGACTACCTACCATCTTGAGTCAACCGTGTACGAACGAAAAGGCAGAAAACTCCCAACAGACCATGCACTTGCTATCGAGTCATGGGTGAGGTTGGCCAATAGGAAAGTGGGGCATAGTTGAGGCCGTGAGTACAGTTCTCATACATGATCTTTCTTGGATTGCCTTTCAGTAGTTGAGGGAGGGGTCCCGTGGGACCATAGCCACGGTTACAAAAACAGACCTTGACATCTGCATCGGCAGACAATCTAAAGCTCCCGACGGAGTCCCGTATTTCTTGTTTGCCCGGTCACGGGACTCGGGTGGCACGTTGAGGCACATGTGCGACTAGACATGGAAAAACGATTCACGATGTGTACGTGGGAGAAAAGGGGCGTTGTCGGTGGGTAGCTTAATCCCTAGTGGTCCTATGTGGCTTGGACCCAGACCGAGTTGCGAGAACGTTTAGTAAGTTGCATAATCCCTAGTGGTCCTAGGTGGCACGAATTCCAACCGAACATTCGAAAATTTAGAGCTAGAACAAAGGTAGTAGTCCGAACGAGTTTTCTAGGATGATGGAACTACGGTAAGGTAGTACGGAAAACAGGCTTAGGGCCCGTAGTAATTACAGTAAGGGATTGTACACATACATGAAAGGACAGTACGAGTTGGGTTATTATGCTAGTGAGTGGGTGGGAATGACACGGGTTGGGTCAAAAAGGCCAATTTGGTAAATAACCTAACGAGACCAGAAACCGTAACTGAACGGTACATGTAGAGTATACAGGAGTTTATTATAACTACACTCACACAGAACTTATGTTCTGACCCCCCCCTCCTCAAAACATGTGCAGGTTAGGTACAAGACAGAGATGATATAGCTTAAATACTGACATAGCAGTATTATGAATGAGGTATAGTTACGTTCGGAAAAACTATATTTAATTACTTCTGCTGCGAGTTGCTTTATCAAGTTCTGACATGTTTTCTTTCTCTGTCTTCTCTGCAGGACACCAGGACACTCAGCTCGGGGTTCGATGGACTGGATTTAGAGAAAAATTCGGTCTGTCGAAACCTGGGTTGTTACACTGGTGTTCTTTAATTGATCTACTGTGTATTTGCTTCCTTTCGAATGAATGAAATAAACAAAAACGAGCAGGGGTATTTATAAGAGGTAAAACTTGAGGTTGAAGGGAGAGGTCGTTTTCGTGAGTACAATTGTGGCCATGTGCATAGATTTTTTTTAAAATGGCGCGCCTATATATGTTTTCAGACTTGCAATGTATTGTCACGGCTGAGAGGTTTCTTTCATAGCCCTGTTTGAGATGTTTAGAATATGATGTTTTTGACAAGGATGGAACGAAGAAACGAAAAAGAATGCCACAGCTTTTGCCTTTGGAAAGATTTGTAAGGCACCAAACGAAGGGATTAAACACTGCCAGGATCAGATAAGGATGTCTCAGAATAGGGATTTTGGGTAAGGATTCATTGAAAGCTGGCAAGATTTCTTGCTGCACCAGATTTTCTTTTCTGCGCACAAGGTTTTGAGTTTGTATAGACAAGACGGTACAAAAGATTTTTGCCTTAATATTGTATGAACACTTTGAAAGCATGTGCGGATTTATTTCGGAGATCATGATATGGCACGCAAAGATATCACTGAGATTTTTGGCAGAGATTTTATACCAATGTACTTAGATTATAAATTATAAGTTATCTCGGGTTTCTGGTCTCCAATCAAAATCATACGACTTTCATTTACTGATAAAAAACCTAATCTTAGTGTAAAAAGGTATTCCGGACCCAATGGAACAAGTTTCGTCGAATTCCGACATCGTTTGAAAAAAATTCCTTTATAAAACCAGAAATAAACACACATTTAATTTTTCCATTATCACTAGATAACTCAAATCAACTTGAAACCTTGAAATCTTAAAATAATTCTTCAATATGAACCCAACGGCACTAGTTTCGTCGCATTCTGAGACTGTTTCCCCGGTAGGCTATTTTTTCGTGCACCGCGATGCCATTTTAGACGCCAAATTACCCGGTCTCTAAAAATAACAAACCATATACCTATCCTAACTATAGTCGACGATACGAACTCAACGGAATTGGTTTCACGGCCTAATTCAATCGTCTGCTCAACTTACACTCGAATATTCCTTTATTAATTTAATTACGCGCTATAGGAATTGAACGGGCGTTTACGGCTACCGTGTCCATATACGACATCGGTTTGCCACACCATTTAACATCGTACTATAATTTAACGTTACGGTCCCAATGAAACTGGTTTCATCGAAATCGAAGACCATTTGCAAAATGGCCATTTTAAAGGCCTATATTTTAATAACGATTTCCATAGCGATTATTTCAAAATTTGATTTGAACATAAAATAAAATCTATGACACGAAAGCTCAATTTTTCTCTTTCATTAGAAAAATATTATCCAACAGATTCGAACGTTTCTTGTTTTGAGAAAATCCAACTTTTATTGGCTCCTGTACAGCCATTTAAAATTCAAACCGCAATATTACGAACTGCAGCTCGTTTTATAATTAAATTATAAATTAAACGTTCTAACGTCGTTAAATAAACGAAATCGTTGATATAATTCAATATAAACCAATATAAAACCATTTTAAATTATATGTTCACATTATACTACAAACACGACATTCTCGACCATTTGGAAATTAAAATATTATTTTATTATTTATTTAAATAACATATTCAAAATAAAATCGTTAAATTCAAATATTTAAATTCAAACCAAATATTTTAAATAATAAAATAAATTAAATAATTACCAGAAAAATACGGGTCGTTACAGGTTAGGAGCTACTCACTGTTTCCTGAAAGGGACAGCATCAAAAGAATAAAGAAGTGAATGGAATTTCTCTAGATAGTGACAATACACCCTAATTGGGAGCGACCAACTTAGCCATGATTCCTGTCCGATTTTTGTTATTTCCCGATTGTGAAGCTTCAGGCTGAACTTACCTTTGACAAATCATTTCTTTGAATGTCACATCGTCAATACCGCCAACCACTAATTGACTTAACCAAAAATATACTACGGGTCTAAAGCAAGAGAAACGAATTTCTCTTCCACCAACATAAATACATTTGAAGAGATCAATGTACGTGATCAGTTAGGCATAATCTGTTAGACATTCGTCCATACAAGTTGTCTTGGGATTGGACAAACCCAAGGCACTATCCTATAAATCCATCTTAGAAAATTTCTACCTAGGATTTAAAAGATTAGGCCTTGAATAACACCATATTCAATGGTCTTTAATAACCTCTGACTCAAAATGTATATATCGAATTGAAGTGGAATTTAGATTCCGGTCTCTTCGAAACCGATAATGAAAAGGTTCAGATTTGATAGTCGGTGATTTAACTATCAAATATAAAGTAAACAGATTTATTATCATTGGATCTGCTAAGGCTTATTTAAATGATCTTAAATTATTTAATTTCAAATATTAACTTAGAAAAATTCTTATTATCAATCTTACGTGTTAATCTCACTTTTGAATATACATTTCATAGCTAAAAACGATATTCAACTCTAATACTCATTTCTAACACAAACTAATACGATCTATCAGACAATAGTGAAATCATCAAGTTGGGGTATTTTAATTACCTCTCAGACCTTGAGTTGAAATCATTCTTATCGTCAAGATTCGTAGAAGTTCGATATCAAAATATTCGACAAACCAGAATTTGCAAATCCAAATTTATTTTCAAATCTTAAACCATTTCGAAACAATGTTGTTGTTTGAAGCATTCATTAAGTTAACTTAATTTAACTTAAATATTAAACTAGGGAATTTAATCCCAATAAACCAACTTGATTTATTTCTTAAATTATCTTACTTACTTAATTAAAAGATTAATTAATTTAAAACATATCAACTTGGATAATTTATTTAAATTTAATTTGCTATTTAATTATATCATTTTCCTGCCCAATCTGTTAACTTAAACGTTATCAAGTTTCGAAAAACCATTTATTAAAACCACTTCTATCAAATTGATTGAGATAAATTAATTCGATAATCAATTCCTATTTAAATCAATTTTAAATAACCTGAACTGATTATAATTTATCTTTCCTTTTCAAATAAATTAATAATATAATTAATTTAAAATAATCCATCTAATTGTTTCTTAATACAATTTATATCTAAAAAAACTTATGTTCATTTCTGAGTTACTTTATAGAAAACGGCTTAGCAGTTCCAATGATATATATAATAGTTCTTATGACAGATGACAGTCAAGTCGTTAACCCAATTTGCATAAACAATCATGTAAATACAATTCATTATTTTCAACTGATAATATAATATCTCAACATCATATATTAGCTAATACAGTAGCAGAACGATATTTATTTCTGCTAACAGGTTGTTCAAACAATTCAGTCAATCATATATATAGTGGAACGGTGTTTATTTCCACTAACAGATATTAATAAAAAAATATAATTACATTTAACATTATTAAACTCAACTTAACTTATAAGTCAATAAATTGAACAAATAATTCAACATTTACTGAATTACTGATTGCTACCGATCAATAGTTTACACATTAATTTAGTTCATGACTACATTTGTATTTAATAATTTTCATATGATATTTTAGTATTAAAATCGCTTTTAATTATTTAGTAGTCCAATTTATTTTAATTCGAATTATTTAAATTCGATAATTTATGTTAAGATGCTTATATATATATATTAAAACCAAGTAACTGTTTAAATTCTAATTATCTTTATTTTAAACAGTTGTTTGAAGTTAAACACGTCTACACCCCTAATTTTCTATTCCCATTTTTTTCTTAACCGGCCTATCTAAACATCAGCCCACTCCTTCTCTTATATTATGTTTCTATTAAATTTTTTCGCAGCCCATCTTCTGGCTCATTCCCTTTTTTATTTACTTTAAGACTAGGCTGAAGCCAGCCCTTCGAACGCATGCGCACGTAAAACAGCCTACCCCCGATATTTGTTTAATTCAATACATGTTACTTACCTCCTCCTACCTTACTTCTTTCCCCACTTCTTTATTGATTCATATTGCTTCAAATTTCTTCTTACATCTGGGTGATGTCAATCCCTTCACCTATCAATCATCACTGGTCATCATTTGTGATCACCATTCACCTGACCTTCCTTCTCTCTCTCTCACTCCCCTTCTTACATCGGAAAAACACACCCCCACTCGAAATATTAAAATAAATAACCCAAAAGCTTCGATTATAAATCGACCTACTGCACCTTATACAGACCATCGATCAACTTCAAATTTTACCCACGTGAAGCCGATACTTAGGCTGACCTCCTCCCTGATAATCGCCCACTCGATCAATTATCAGAGCCGCAGTTCATCACCAAACTATACAGTAAAACTGTAACCGAAAACCCCAAGTTGAGCTAAATCTCGAAATCTACTCATTGGAAAAATTATCTTATATTTTCCCCTGTTTTCTAAGATCATCATGCCCCTAACCACCAATTTTCATCATCAACGATTACTTAGATCGTCAGAATCGACCATGATTGTCATTTTTGGCCAAAACGGTGTATCTCCCTCCCCTTAACATTAAAAATCTTGATATTTGTTTCAAAAATCATATTTTGTACCATGAACATGTTTTAATATCTGAGATTTCAAAACTAAGCTTTGTCGGAAACTTTGATTCTTCACTCCCTTTTACTATGTTCATTATAAATTCGGTTCAAATGGTTTAATTTGTAGTGGCTTATTATTTTTATAAACTAGAAATCTAAATGAACCATTGTGATGAAGAAACCAGAGTCTAATATACATTAGAAACTAAGGTATGGGATTTTTAATGTAAACACAGTAAATGGGTTTAACAGTATATGTCAAGCTTCTAGCTAACATGAAGATCTCAGGGATTTTGATCACAAATATTGGTTCAGCAACGTAGGTTTGCAATACATCCATGAACAATTGCAGTATAGATATAAATATAAAATGTTATGTATAGGATCATGACATGGATTAAAAAGAAAATAAACAGTGAGTGTTTACTCACTTTTATACACTATTGCTATGTTTTCCTTTTAGGTTTATATATTTAGTTCCAGATTTTCATTCATCCTATGAATATAGTTTCAGGTTTAACATGAAGGTGGAATTTATAAAGGAATTAATACCAGGTGAATCATTATATATATATACACACACACACATACACATACGAATTAGTAATATACTCAAACAGAAAAGGAGTTCAATGTGCTTACTAGTTTTCATGGCAGTTACTACCAGGTTTACAAAAATATATTGTTAACTAATGAAACGTGTATGCAGACATATTTATGTCTTCATTAAAATATGTAAAATAATAACTAAATCGGGTTTACTCACCAATTATCCACAGCCTCTTTCGAGTCTTGCTTCCATTTTAAATTCCCAAGTTTAAATCCTTACTTTTAATTTTATTTTTTGCAAATGGGTGAGTGAATTTGCGATGAAATGTTAGTGTAATTATTGGTGAAACTCAAGTATAAACTATGGTTGCATATAGTTTGGATAGAGTACGTGATAGGCTGGCTTAAGCTGTTTAAATCATTGATTGCAGAGGTGATAAAGCTGTTGTATCTCAATGTTTGATGGAAGGGATACATTATTTAGTCATTTCCATGTTTACTTTACCCAGTCTATATACTACAGCCATGGGCCAAAATATGTTTTTAAACATTGCTTTGCTCTTAAGTATTCGATGGTATATAGGGTATTGGGTATAGCATCCTAGGTTGTCAGCAATGTTTGATGTGAGGGTATATTCTAGGTTGTCTACACTATTTGCTTTGGAAATGAAAGTTGCATTCATTCGTTATCTGATATTTCTTTCTTTAGAGATATATTTGGTATGGTTTATCTAGGAGGTACACGAACATATGCATATCTTTTGTACATCATGTGCATAAGAGCTTTTTACAAAGCTAACTTCATTTCACAGCCTAATCTCATTTATTTGTGATGTTCCCATATTGTTTTTAAATGGTAAATCATGTCTGCCTACTTGTACGAAGCAATATTTTCTCCATTTATGTTTTTGTGACTTGTTAGAACACAATTGTTACATCTTCACTAATGTTTGGCTTTTATCTAGGATATACATAGGTCCTCGATTTCTTTTCCATGAAAAATTCATAAGTCACTATGGTTGTTTCCATTTTTACATGTGTTAAACAATCAATTTACAAAATAACTGATAATACTTTACCTAGTTATAATCATATACATGTATGTTACATATCATACATACACATGTGCATATATAAGAAATTTAAATTCATACATAGGATTTATATATTATTTTAAATTAGTTCAAATATTCAATTCCATTCTATTTAATTTAATTAATATAATCAATATGTTATTGTTTAATCAGGCTAGTTTAAAATCCAGGACATTACAATCTACACCTCTTAAAAGAATTTCGTCCTCAAAATTAAAGAGTAACAAGGAGATTACAGTTATATCTATAGTTATAGACTTATGCACAAAACATATTCATGAGTCATCCTCTAGCAATCACCATAAACAAGGCATCCAAAACACATGGTTTACCAAAACATTTCACAGCAACCAAATTATTCAATACATCCGCAATTTGCTATCCATCACAGTCATTTTCATAAATAGAAATATCTATTTGTTACAATTGAAAATATTTTCATTTATTTCTATTCTTTAACATCCATTAGTTCCTGACTGTAAATCGATAAGAAAATAATCCTCTAAGTATCAACCCCGAAGACTGAAATCAACATCAGATCAATACTCAGAAAATTATTTAATTTAACCAATCTCCAGTTAGGTTCCAATTTCTTAACTCTAGTTAAATTTTCAAATATTAGAATCCAAATTTTTTGGTTTCAATTCCAAACCAGTCTGAAATCACATATCTTGATTCCATTCTAAATTCAAAACCTTTGAATTTTTCCAAAACATTTTTTTTCCTCAAACAACTCCCAAATTTGTCTTATTTGTATCTTATCTTTATACAAATTCATTTTGGTTTAATATATAACCATTTCAATGTTTATAATCCTATTTGATTATAATACCAATCATCGACACATCCATATATAATAATAATTTCAGAAAATTATTCTTTTATAATAAAATATTATTTTAGGAAAAATTATTTCATATACCCATCTTAAACAATATTGTGTCGAATTGTTCTACGCGATAGTTAAGAAACACCTATCGATACAGTTGTACGCCCTATACCGACCAGAATTCATAAACCGCTCAACAAACCAATGATCACATTATAAAACAATTTTTTAATCAATTAACAAATACGCGCTCATATATATACACACATGCTCAATCTAGGATATTATTAATCCTATCTCTATCGAGTTATGCCGCAGAGCCAAGGTTATAGTCAACCTGGCTCTGATACTAGGTGTAACGACCCGTAAATCCGTACCATTTGAGCTGACTGAATATAACTCACATCCAGCCCAAATTGCACGAAAATACGAATCATTAATAGAAAGAAGTTAGATGATGAGAAATAGAAAGATAGAAAACTAGAATAAGAAAATAGATATAAGCTAGAACTGAACAACACTGAATCTATCGAATGCGGCAGAATAACATATAATATATAAATAATGACTTTGAAATACAAACTGTATTTTCATTTACATACGTCATCAAAGTACATCACATATACAATACAACAGAAATAAACTCTACACATCTAACATTGAAGCCTCCTGCTCCAAGCTCATCCAGTAAAATCTGTAAAATCCTGAACTATTGAACTGCCCATACAAATTTGGGCACCCAAGATTTTAGGGAAAACATAGAAAAATAAAGTCTGGGTAAGTCATAGGACTGTTATGAGTAGTTGATTTTCAAACAGTTTGATTAGTAAATGATATCTCATAAGATCATGCCATAAAAACGGAACTGGTTTTTCCCTTATGAGAATTCAGAATACTTGGTTTGACTTTTTAAAATCCTTTTCGAAAGCAAGGAAACCGTAAGACTGTGCCACACATAAACGTGGATGGTTTTTACCTTAGATAACCCAAAACATTTTATACCAAAACTCTTCTGATATTATAATAGTGTCTATCAAACACAATAAATGATCATTTAACAGAATGCTTGCATCTTACGCTCTACATACATAGTATATAATCAAAACAGCGAGCGCTTATTTGATAATGGATTTCTAACTATGACAAGGTATGGAACCATCTTTCGATAGTGTATCTCTAGAGGGGAATACGCTGGATTCAACAAGAATATCTTACAACTCGACCACACATGATCGACCACTCATTTCGCTTGAGTGTATTGAATATATTGTCACCGACAGTTAGGAGCTACTCACCGTTTCCCAAAGGGACAACATCAAAAGAATAAAGAAGTGAATGGAATTTCTCTAGATAGTGACAATACACCCTAATTGGGAGCGACCCACTTAGCCATGATTCCTGTCCGATTTTTATCATTTCCCGGTTGTGTAGCTTCAGGCTGAACTTACCTTTGACAAATCATTTCTTTGAATGCAACATCGTCAATATCGCCAACCACTAATTGACTTCACCAAAAATATACTACCAGTATAAAGTAAGAGAAACGAATTCCTCTTCCACCAACATAAATACATTTGAAGAGATCAAGTACGTGATCGGTTAGGCATACCCTATTATATATTCGTCCATACAAGTCGTCCTGGGACTGGACAAGCCAAAGGTACTATCCTATAAATCCATCATAGGCAATTTCTACCTAGGATTTAAAAGAATAGCCCTTGCATAACATCGTATTCAATGGTCTTCAATAATCTTTGACTCGAAACGTATATACCAAATCAAAGTAGAATTTAGATTTCGGTCTATTTGGAACCGACAGCGAAAAGGTCCAGATTTGATACTCGATGATTTAACTATCAAATATAAAATACAGCAAATAGATTTATTATAATTGGATCTGCTAAGCCTTATTTAAATAATCTTCAATTATTTAATTTAAAATATTAACTTTGAAAATTTCTTATTTTCAATCTTACGTGTCAGTCTCACTTTTGAATATACATTTCAAAGCTGAAAACGATATTTAACTCTAATACTCATTTCGAACGCAAACTAATATGATCTATCGGACAATAGTGAAAACATTCAAGTTGGGGTATTTTAATTACCTCTCAAAACTTGAGTAGAAATCATTTTTAGCGTCACGATTCGTAGAAGTTTGATATCCAAAATATTCGACAAATCTGAATTTTCAAATCCAAATTGAGTTTCAAATTTTAACTGTCTCAAAACAATGTTTTTGTTTGAAGCATTCATTAAGTTAACATAATTTAAATTAAATATTAAACCAGGCAATTTAATCCCAATAAACCAACTTGATTTCTTTATTAAACTATCTTACTTAATTAAAAGATAATTAAGTTAAAACATATCATCTTGGATAATTTATCTAAATTTAAATTTCCATTTAATTATACCATTTTTCTGCCCAATCTATTAACTTAAACATTATCAAGTTTTGGACAACCATTTTATTAAAACCTCTTCTAATAAATTAATTGAAATAAACTAATTTGATAATCAATTCCTATTTAAGCCATTGATTTAAATCAGCCTTAAACAACCTGATGAATTGATTATAATTTACCTTTCCTTTTTCAATAAATTAATAATATAATTAATTTAATATAATCCATCTAATTATTTCTTCAAGCAATTTATATCCAATTAAAACTTATGTTCATTTTTGAGTTACTTTACAGAAAACAGCTTAGCAGTTCTAACGGTATATATAACAGTTCTTATAACAGACAACGTTCAAGTCGTTAATCCAATTTGCACAAACAATATGTAACGAACCGGATTTTGAGCCATTTAATTCTGAATATTTAAATTGGTTTTAAATATTTTATTTGAAATATAAAAAAATTTTATAAGGAATTTATTTAATTAAACAAAGTTTTAATGTATAATTTATTATATAATTATAATCGAGCTCGTAATGCCGCAGTAGTTCGTAATTTAATGTTTTGAAGTTCAATTGAATATACGGGATCCAATATGAGCCGGATTTCTTTGAAATGAGAAAAGTCTGAATCTATTGGATAGTAATTTTCTAATGGAAGTGAAAAATCAAGATTTCATGATTTTGTTTTATGTCCAAATAAAATTTTCAAATAGTCGCTATGGAATTTGTTATTAAAAATATAACGATTTATTTTATAAAATAAAAGGTTTTTTTAATATATTGAACATCAATTTGTTTGAAACTCAACCGGAAGTATTTTATTTTGGTACTGTACGAAATTCTGCCTGAGTATGTCCAATTGAAATATTTCCTTATTATTATACTGAGATGATTTAAAATTGATTTATTTTAATTTAAATTGGACCCTTAAAAAGGGCTATAATTCAAATGACCTCCGTTTGCGATGAAACCAGTTCCATCATGTCAGGAATATTTAATTATTGTCAGATTTCAATTTTCAAGCCATTCGAAGTTATTACGTGAGCATGGGATAAATAAACGTGAATCAATTAGCGAATTAAATATTTAAAATTTCACTATTTTTCCAAATGGATTCCGTTTTCAACGAAACAAGTCCCGTCGGGTCCGGAATATCAAACTGTAGCTAGACATCCATTTTTAATGAAAACGAATATTGTATGAAATCATGCAAAATTATAAACAATAAACTAAATGGCGATAGCTATCATTGAATAAATTAATCGAATTAAAAAAAATGATTTTTCTACCCTATATATTATCATTAACGCTCCAAACCCTTATACATCTCGTGACTGGTCTACGAACGAGTTTGAGTCGCCATCTGAAACAAAGTTTTCCCCATTTCGGAATTTATGTTAAATCAAATTAAATTCCTAAAAGAAAATTAAAATCCATATTCTCTTGTTCAAGCTTCATTTTGGTAGCTGCAGATGTGAGTGCGCATCATCAGTTCGGAGTACCAACGTTTTTATTCGGCTGTTTTCCTACCGAGCAGTTTAGGGCATGGGTTTCCATGAGCTATTGGAGGATCACGACATGATAGGAGAGAGTAAGGAGGGCATCGGCGGTCAAACTGAGGTAGGTCTGGTGAAGTCCGGTGAGATCAAGGCTATGCGGTGGAGGAATGAATGGAGGTTGGTTTTATTGCTATTTTCTAGTGTCTAGGGTTACCGTGGGGAGGTCAGAACACAGGGCATAGGGAGACTCGGGTCGGCACAGTCTTCGCCGGTGATTGCTGGAGGTCCGGTGACTCTTGGAAGGTACGCGATTGGTTATAGGTTGAGGAAAGCGGGTTGGTTTTTCTTTCTACATCGTGATACTGAAATGAGGATGTCAGGGTTTTCGGTTTTCCAATAGTGGGAAGCCGTGATTTTTGGGGCTAAGAAGAAGATTAGTGGTAGTGATTGGACTTAGCAAAGTATATCTGGGAAGAGATGGAGCTGGGTATTCCAATTGAAGAAGAAAAAAATTATGGTAGATGCGATTTCATATTTGGGTTTGGGTTAGGATTAAAACATGGATTAAGTATGTTTATGATTTAAACGCCTGAGTGTTGTTTCCCTGAAAATGGGGATTTACATTGGTCTTTATTTTTAATGTGGAAGGGGGACTAGGATTGTGAGTTGCGTTTTAAGAGGAAGCAGGCATGTTCTACAATTTACAGGGGAGAAGGGTAGAGTTTTGGACCAGTAATGGTTTGTTGACAGTAAATTGTGAAGGTGTACTGGGTTTGTACTGAGTTCAACAAGAAGGACAAGAGTGAATTTTTTTGTGTATGAGGAGACTGTTGATGTTAGTTTTGGTCGAGGTGGAGTATCGCGATGAGGAGGCTAGTTGGAGTTGAATAATTGGTTCAAACTTGGAACAGAAAGTCGCGGTCTTTTTGGGTGTCTGAGGAAGAAATAAACCAAAGAGTTAATCACGTATTAAAACATGGTATACCGGGATAAGTAAGTTAATAAAGTTAATTAAGGATAAATGATTTTTACTTTATATAAATAATAACTTATGAAAATCTTACAATAGCTATATTTAATTCGACTGTGAACAGAATTGAACGCAATAAGTCACGTTGGAATCTATGTCGTGGAACTGACATGGCTGGAAACAGAGCTATTATGATTTCGTGATTAAATCAAACGCCTTTTTAATTTTAAAACAAAAACAAATGCAGAATCATCAACTACAAACAATGTGAGTAAACTCACTAACTCTGACTCGTTTATATTTTTATATAAACGAGTTTTAAATTTATTTATAGTAATTTCATATTGTGTGATGGTTGTTTGAATGAATGGATGATAAAAATGGTTGAAATGGTTGATATAGTCATATCGTTGATCGATTATTAGTTCTGATATTTCATATTGATGTGAAATAATATTATTGATGTTGATTAACATCTGTGGATGCAGGGAAACAAGTTGGAGGGATCCAACTAGATTCCTCAATATTTATATTATCGTTTGTTATTTACTGTGATATATACTGTGATTAATTATGTTGTGTGGAATTACCCTATCCCTAGAACTTTGGTATTTAAATACCGTAAAATATTTTCGAATACAAAAAATGAAATTTGAGTTTTAAAAAGGAAATTTATTTCCAAAAATAGAATGTAATTTCAAATAGAGTTGGAATTGAAAAAATGTTAATGTAGAAAACAAGAAGTTGTTTATAAACGAGTTTTATAAATTAAGTGAATTATTTATCGTTAGAAAAATTGAAATATAAATTCAAATTTGAATTTATATGGAAAAGTGGAAATCAGAATTGAAACCCATATTTGAGATGAGATTTGAACTTAGAAAACTATAAAGTAAATCATAAACGAGATTTTAAATGATTGGAATAAAACTAGATTTGTTGAAAATTTCTGAATAGAAGTTATGAATATAATTTGGGAAAATATTTATAAGTACGAAACCAAATGATTGTATATAAAAGAAACTTAGTCAGGATTAAAGCGAATAATGATTTAAAATAAATATTTTGCAAAAGAATCTCCAAAGGAAATTTAAATTTGAAATACGAATCTAGATTGGAAATTGAATGAAAAGGGAAACGGGTAATCGTTCTAAAAGAAAACGGTGAGTTAGTTCAAAATTCGGAATATAAAATAAAGTGTGATAACGTTGGGTAGACTGCAATGGTTATAAAGGAATTTGGTAATGATTTGGAAAGGATTAATTCAAAAGTGAATTTGGAATTTGAATTAAACTGAAATGGTAGATAAATTCCGAAGTTCGGAATATAAATCAAATATAGATTATTCGAGAGAGTGTTATTTATCTGAATTCGATAATATTGAATTTAGGGACGTAGTTATTTTTACTTTCCATTTTGAATCAAATTTATTTACTTATTAGTTGAATTAATAAGTACAAGTTATATTTTTATATACCAATTATTTGGGAACAACGATTATAACGCCAACGTTATAAATTCAAATAGCGATTATAATGCTACTGTTATCATAAATGTTTTATAAGTCTAAATAGCGATTTTAGCGTTGTCGTTATAATAAATGTTTTGTAAATCTATACAGCGATTATAACGCTGCCATTATAATAAACGTCTTATAAATCAAATATTTGGAAACAGCGATTATAACGTTGTCATTATAATAAATGTCTTATAAATCAAATATTTGGAAACAGCGATTATAACGCTACTGTTATAATCAATGTTTTTCTATAAAGAAGTGAATTCTTAGATTGAATCTGAGAGTCGCGTAAGCGATGTTTTTCTCGAAATTGTGAGCTTTGATTATTTCAAATTTGAGAATGTTGTTTAATTAAGGTCAAAGAGGTAATTATACCCCAACTTGATTAACTTCATAATTGATGGAGGAATAGTTAAGGTTCGATAGTGAAGATTGGTTTGCAATATGGTTAGTTAATAATTAAATAATGGTTTGAGTTAAATAACGATGTTTTATAACATCGCGTTAATTTAAAGGATTTTGAAATGTTCCCAAAAAAAAATGAGAGATATTTTCTACGCATAGAAAATGAAATAAATTGGTCAACAAGGAATTAAGAAATGGGAGATGGAGATATTTTCCGATACTAATAAGGTATATTATCTGAATATAGAAAATAAGGATTCGTGAATATATAGAAATGTTTTCTAACTGGAATAAGAGATATTTTCTCGAATAAAGAAATTATAATATTGGAAATGTTTTTCTAAGAATCGAGAGAGAAAATGGAGTTTTGAGAGGATACAAAAGATGGGAAATAGGAATTGGAAATGATAATATAATAAGTAATTAATAAGGGACCAGTTCTGTTTGATGCTTGATCAATAGAATTTCCTTTTGAAAATAGGATCGTTGATTGTATGGATGTTCCTTTGGTAGTTAAATCACCGACTATTAAAGTTTTTGTTCATTTTATGCCTCCATTGTCAATACGGAGAGATCGGGATCAGATTTAATATCTGAAAACCACTCTGTATTGGCATAAGCGTTACGAATCAACTTATGCTGAAGATAATTGAAGACGGAGTAAAATGCAAGGGTTGTTCTGTTAATCCTAGGTAGAAATTGCCCAAGATGGATTAATGGAATGGTGCCTTCGGTTTGTCCAGTCCCAGGACAACATATATGGATGAATGTATGACGACGTGACAGTCAAAGTAAATGATGGCAAGATATGTTGAAAGATAATCGTGACCTCAAGCCTCATCAACTGGGAAATGACAGAAATCGGGCAGGCAGCATGGCCATGCGGGTCATTCCCATTAGGGGTATTATCACCTGATCTAGAGAAATTTCATTTGATTCTTATTCTATTTCGCTGCTGTATGCTTTCGGTTACGATTGCCAATCACAACCGTAGGTGATCATATGCTCGATACACTCAAGTTAAATGAGTGGTCAGCCATGTGTGGTCGGGTTGCAAAGTTCTTGTTGAACCCAGTGTATTCCCTCTAGAGATACACTATCGGAAGGTGGTTCCATACCTTGTCATAGTCGGAATCCAATCTCTAATAAGCACCCTGCGGTTTTCGATTTTATATTATATATGGAGCATGAGATGCAAGCGTTCTGCTAGATTTCTATTTATTTGATTTAGACACTATTGTAATATCAATGGATTTGATATTTTTGGTCATCATAAGGTAAAAACCATCCATGTTTATGTGTGGATCGGTCTTACGATTATCATTTCTTTCGAAAGGATTTTGAAAGTTAAACAAACGGTTGGAGTTTACTCACACCAGTCTCATGACTGACCCAGAGATTATTTTGTTTGTTTTCACTAAACTCTTGGGTGCCCAAATTTGTATAGACAGTCAAGTGGTCGGGATTTTTCAGATTCACTTGGAAGAGATGGAAGCAGGAGGCTTCACCTATTAGCTATAGACTATCATATTTTTCCGTTGTGTATTATGTTCGTATCTGGAAATAGGTTTTTATAACTGTTCCAGAAATAGCCTTTATGCTCTGATGATGGTATGTATATAAAGTTACTGAATTGTATTTCAAAGTTTATGTTATCTAATATATTTTATTCGTTCCGCTTTGAGTTTATGATTTTTGTTTTCTTCTATTCTAATATTTCTTTCTTTCTATTTCTAATCCTCTAACTTCTTTCTACTAATGATTCGTTTTTCTATGCAATTTGGGTTGGATGTGTGGTGTTATTAATCGACTCAAAGAGTACGGAAATTTGGGCCATTACATTTGGTATCAGAGCTGAAGGTTGAGTAGTAACCTTGGCTCTGTGGCGTAACTCAATAGAGATGCGTTAGTAATACCCTAGATTGAGTGTGAATATATATATATATATACACATACGAGAGGGCGTATTTGTAGATTTGATAATGCTGTTTTATATTGTGTTGACTGGTTTGTTGAGTGGTTTATGAATTCTGGTCGATACAGGATGTACAACTGTATCGATAGGTGTTTCTAAACTCCTGAACAAAGCAATTCGATACATTGTTGTTTTAAAATGGGTAAATGAATTAATTTTACCCAAACTATTTTTGATATAAAAGGAATAATTTTCTAAAAATTATTGATTTGGTTGGTTGTTATTATAATCAAATGAGATTATAATATGGAAATGGTTATTTAAACCAAATTGAATTTATATAAGAACAGAATATACAAATAAGCTAAACTATAATTGGATTCAGGACAACATTTGGAATTTTAAATCCTGGATGATTTAGAAAATATTTTATAAAATATTATAATTATTTGGAAGAAATTTCTAAATAGAAATCAATATTAAATAGATCTGAAATTGATTAAGCATTGAAATCACTTCAGCGTGGAGAAAATAATTTTGATATTGGGTCATGACATTATCAGTATTCATTTTCGAGTTTCTAAGTGACGGATTGCTACAATAATAGATTTATTAATGGAAATTGTTTGAGAAAAGTAAAAGTTGTTTTAGAAATTCACATGTTTTGAATTGAGTTGATTATAAATATATGTGTATAATTATGATTTCAAGCTAATTTGAAATAAAACCTGGGAATTTCAATTCTACAATTAAAATTTAACTTTTATAAGTTGAATAGATTGAAATGGTAAAAATGTATTAAATGAATTGAAATTTAACTTAAGTTAAAAATAATTGGATTGGATTAGAAATAATTCCGAATGAAATTAAATAAAGAGAAATGTTGAGATTTGAATTATTAATTTGAATTCGACCTATGAATAAGCAAGTTGAATATATATTGGATGTTGTTAAGTGAAATTGAATTGTGATAAACTTGGATTCAAGTATAATAAGAGGATTAACTTAAATATAAATCAGATTTGAATTGATAGAATGGAAGTGATCTAATCAGAAGTTGATTAGAGAGTTAGAAACTGGAAGTTGGATTGATTTGAAACCAACTGGAAATAGGTATATGTTTGTTGAGCAGATATTAAATGGAAGCAAATGCAAGAAATTGAATTATGTCTGACAAAAAGGTACATGTTTACAATACTGCTTGGCTTTTTGATTTTGTTTTGGATTGGAGAAGGCCTAGGAAGGCGAGTTGTGGTTTTACTGAGTGAGCCGCGCAAAGGAAATGCTGGCAAAAAATTTCAAAAATTTAAAGAGTTAGAAAAATTTCAAGAAATTTTTGATAATTTAAAATTGAGTTGTTAATTGTAATTGAAATAAGAAAACCAGAATTGGTTAATAAAATTTCAAGCGGAATAATGAAATTGATAAATGAATTTAAAATCAATTGGAATAGCTATGAATATGCAAAAGAGAAAATGGATTGAAGTCAAGAATGTGATGATGGATTGTCCAAAAATGGTGGACAGATCATTTGGAAAGGATTACGAATGGTTGAGTACTCGTACGAAAATTCGAAGGTCGGGTAAGGACTGGGTTACGAAGATATGGAATATAAGATTTCAGCTAAGTAGGTTATGAGGAGTTAGATTTATAGCATTTTTACTGCTTACCAATTTTGTGGACGAAATTATTTTAAGGGGGAAGGAATGTAATGACCCGGATCTTGATCCATTTAATTCTGAATATCTAAATTGGTTTTAACTATTTTATTTGAAATATAAAACAATTTTTATAAGGAATTTATTTAATTAAACAAAGTTTTAACATATAATTTATAATATAATTATAATCGAGCTCGTAATGCCGCGGAAGTTCGTAATTTAATGTTTTGAACTTCAATTGAATATACGGGATCCATAATGAGCCGGATTTCTTTGAAATAAGAAACGTCCGAATCTATTGGATAATAATTTTCTAGTGGAAGTGAAAAATCAAGATTTCATATTATAGATTTTGTTTTATGTCCAAATCAAATTTTCAACTAGTCACTATGGAATTCGTTATTAAAAATATAATTAATTATTTTATAAAATAAAAGGTTTTTTTTTAATATATTGAATATCAATTTGTTTGAAACTCAACCAGAAGTATTTATTTTGGTACTGTATGAAATTCTGCCTGAGTGTGTCCAATTGCAATATTTCCTTATTACTATATTGAGATATTTTAAAATTGATTTATTTTAATTTAAATTGGACCCTTTAAAAGGGCTATAATTCAAACGACCTCTGTTTGCGACGAAACCAGTTCCATCGTGTCAAGAATATTTAATTATTGTTAGATTTCAAGTTTCGAGCCATTCGAAGTTATTACTGAGCGTGGGATAAATAAACGTGAATCGATTAGCGAATTTAATATTTAAATTTTCGCTATTTTTCCAAATGGATTCTGTTTTCAACGAAACAAGTCTCGCTGGGCCCGAAATATCAAACTGTAGCTAGACGTCCATTTTTAATGAAAATGGATATTGTATGAAATTATAAAAATTATAAACGATAAACAAAATGGCGATAGCTATCATTGAATAAATTAATCGAATTAAAAAAATGTTTTTCTATCCTATATATTATCATTAATGCTCCAAACCCTTATTCATCTCGTGACTGGTCAATGAATGAGTTTGAGTCGTCACCTGAAACAAATTTTTCCCCATATCGGAATTTATGTTAAAACAAAATAAATTACTAAAAGAAAACTAAAATCCATATTATCGTGTTCAAGCTTCATTTTGGTAGTTGCAGATGTGGGTGCGCATCATTAGTTCCGAGTACCAACGTTTATATTTTGCTGTTTTCCTACTAAGCAGTTTAGGGCATGGGTTTCCATGAGCTATTGGAGGATCACGACATGATCGGAGAGATTAGGGAGGGCACCGGTGATCAGACTGAGGTGGGTCTGGTGAAGTCCGGTTGGACCTAGGCTGTCCAGTGGAGGAATGAACGGAGGTTGGTTTTATCGCTATTTTCTAGTGACTAGGGTTACCATGGGGAGGTCAGAACGGAGGGCATGGGGGGACTCGGTCGAAGCAGTCTTCTCCGGTGATTGCTGGAGATCCGGTGACTCCTGGAAGGTACGGGATTGGTTATAGGTTGAGGAAAGCGGGTTAGTTTTTCTTTCTGCATCGTGATATTGAAATGAGGATGTCGGGGTTTTTGGTTTTCCAATAGTGGGAAGCCATGATTTTAGGGGCTAAGAAGAAGATTAGTGGTAGTGATTGGACTTAGCAAAGTATATCTGGGAAGAGATGGTACTGGTTATTCCAATTGAAGAAGAAAAAAAATGTGGTAGATGCGATTTCTTATTTGGGTTTGGGGTAGGGTTAAAACATGGATTAGTATATTTATGTTTCAAACGCATGAGTGTTGTTTCCCTTAAAATGGTAATTTACATTGGTCTTGATTTTTAATGTGGAAGGGGAACTAGGACTGTGAGTTGCATTTTAAGAGGAAGCAAGCATGTTCTACAATGTAAAGGGGAGAAGGGTAGAGTTTTGGACCAGTAATGTTTTGTTTACAGTAAATTGTGAAGGTGTACTGGGTTTGTTTTGAGTTCAACAAGAAGGATAGGAGTGGATTTTTTTATGTGTGAGGAGATTGTTGATGTTAGTTCTGGTCGAGGTGGAGTATCGCGATGAGGAGGCTAGTTGGAGTTGAACAATTGGTTCGGACTTGGAGCAGAAAGTCGGGCGCTTTTTAGGTGTTTGAAGAGGAAATAAACCATGGTGTTAATCACGTATTAAAACATGGTATACCGGGATAAGTAAGTTAATAAAGTTAAATAAGGATCAATGATTTTTATTTTATATATATAATAACTTATGAAAATCTTACAATAGCTATATTTAATTAAACTATGAACAGAATTGAATGCAATAAGTCACATTGGAATCTACGTCGTGGAACTGACATGGCTGGAAATAGAGCTATCAGAATTTCGTGATAAAATCAAACGCCTTTTTGATTTTAAAATAAAAACAAAAGCAGAATCGTCAACTGCAAACAATGTGAGTAAACTCACTAATTCTAACTTTTTATATTTTTATATAAACGAGTTTTAATTTTTTTTTATAGTAATTTCATATTGTGTGATGGTTGTTTGAATGAATGATCGATAAAAAAGGTTGAAATTGTCGATATAGTCATATTGTTGATCGATTATTAGTTCTGATATTTCATATTGATGTGAAATAATATTATTGATGTTGAATAACATCTGTGGATGCAGGGAAATAGGTTGGAGGGATCCAACTGGATTCCTCAACATTTATATTATTGTTTGTTATTTACTATGATATATACTGTGATTGATTATGCTGTGTGGAATTACCCTAGCCCTAGAACTTTGGTGTTTAAATACCGTAAAATATTTTCGAATACAGAAAATGAAATTTGAGTTTTAAAAAGGAAATTTATTTCCAAAAATAGAATGTAATTTCGAATAGAGTTGGAATTGAAAACATGTTAATGAATAAAACAATAAGTTGTTTATAAACGAGTTTATAAATTAAGTGAATTATTTATCGTTGGATAAATTGAAATATAAATTCAAATTTGAATTTATATGGAAAAGTGGAAATCAGATTTGAAACCCATATTTGAGATGAGATTTGAACTTAGAAAATTATAAAGTAAATCATAAACGAGATTTTAAATGATTGGAATAAAATTAGATTTGTTTAAAATTTCTGAATAGAAGTTATGAATAGAATTTGGGTGCAAAAAAATATTTATAAGTACGAAACCAGATGATTGTATATAAAAGAAATATATTCAAGATTAAAGCGAATAATGATTTAAAATAAATATTTTGCAAAAGAATCTCTAAAGGAAATTTAAATCTGAAAGATGAATCCAGATTGGAAATTGAATGAAGAGGGAAACGGGTAATCGTTCTAAAAGAAAACGGTGAGTTAGTTCAAAATTCGGAATATAAAATAAAGTGTGATAACGTTGGGTAGACTGCAATGGTTATAAAGGAATTAGGTAATGATTTGGAAAGGATAAATTCAAAAGTGAATTTGGAATTTGAATTAACCTGAAATGGTAGATAAATTCCGAAGTTCGGAATATAAATCAAATATAGATTATTCGAGAGAGTGTTATTTATTGGAATTTGATTATGTCGAATTTAGGGAGTTAATTAATTTTACTTTCCATTTTGAATCAAATTTATTTATTTATTTACTTATTAATCGAATTAATAAGTACAAGTTATATTTTTATATACTAATTATTTGGGAACAATGGTTATAATGCTACCGTTATAAATCTAAATAGCGATTATAATGCTACTATTATCATAAATGTTTTATAAGTCTAAACAGCGATTTTAGCGCTGTCGTTATAATAAATGTTTTGTAAATCTAAACAGTGATTATAACGCTGCCGTTATAATAAATGTCTTATAAATCAAATATTTGGAAACAGTGATTACAAAGCTGTCATTATAATAAATTTCTTATAAATCAAATATTTGGAAACAGCGATTATAACGCTGCCATTATAATCAATGTTTTTCTATAAAGAAGTGAATTCTTAGATTTAATCTGAGAGTCGTGTAAGCGATGTATTGTTCGAAATTGTGAGCTTTGATTATTTCAAAGTTGAGAATGTTGTACAATTAAGGTCTGAGAGGTAATTATACCCCAATTTGATTAACTTCATGATTGATGGAGGAATGGTTAAGGTTCGATAGTGAAGATTGGTTAGCAATATGGTTAGTTAATAATTAAATAATGGTTTGAGTTAAATAATGATTTTTATAACATCGCGTTAATTTAAAGGAATTTGAAATATTCCCCAAACAAAATGAGAAATATTTTCTACGCATAGAAAATGAAATAAATTGGTCAACAAGGAATTAAGAAATGGGAGATGGAGATATTTTCCGATAGTAATAAGGTATATTTTCTTAATATAGAAAATAAGGATTCATGAATATATAGAAATGTTTTCTAGCTGGAATAAGAGATATTTTCTCAAATAAACAAATTAAAATATTGGAAATGTTTTTCTAAGATTCGAGAGAGGAAATCAAGTTTTGAAAGGATACGAAAGATGGAAAATAGGAAATGATAATATAATAAGTAATTCATAAGGGGCCAGTGTTGTTTGATGCTTGATCGATAGAATTTCCGTTTGTAAATAGGACCGTTGATTGTATGGATGTTCCTTTGGTAGTTAAATCACCGACTATCAAAGTTTTTGTTTATTTTATGCCTCCATTGTCAATACGGAGAGACCGGGATCAGATTTAATATCTGAAAACCCCTCTGTATTGGCATAAGCGTTACGAATCAACTTATGCTGAAGATAATTGAAGATGGAGTAAAATGCAAGGGCTGTTATGTAAATCCTAGGTAGAAATTGCCCAAGATGGATTAATGGAATGGTGCCTTCGATTTGTCTAGTCCCAGGGCAACATATATGGACAAATGTCTGACGACGTGGCAGTCAAAGTAAATGATGGCAAGATGTGTTGAGATAATCGTGACCTCAAGCGTCATCAACCAGGAAATGACAGAAATCGGGCAGGCAACATGGCCATGTGGGTTATTCCCATTAGGGGTATTATCAACTGATCTAGAGAAAATTCATTTGATTCTTATTCTATTTCGTTGTTGTATGCTTTCGGTAACGGTTGCTGATCACAACCATTGGTGATAATATGCTCGATACACTCAAGTCAAATGAGTGGTCAGCCATGTGTACCCGGGTTGCAAGACGTTCTTGTTGAACCAGTGTATTCCCCTCTATAGATACACTATCGGAAGGTGGTTCCATACCTTGTTATAGTCGGAATCCAATCTCCAATAAGCGCCCTGTGGTTTTTGATTTTATATTATATATGGAGCGTGAGATGCAAGCGTTCCGCTAGATTTCTATTTATTTGATTTAGACATTATTGTAATATCATTGGATTTGATATCAAAAATATTTTTGGTCATCGTAAGGTAAAAACCATCCGTGTTTATGTGTGGATCGGTCTTACGATTATCATTTCTTTCGAAAGATTTTTGAAAGTTAAACAAATGGTTGGGGTTTACTCACACCAGTCCCATGACTGACCTAGAGTTTATTTTGTTTGTTTTCCCTAAACTCTTGGATGCCCAAATTTGTACGGACAGTCAAGTTGTCGGGATTTTTTAGATTCACTTGGAAGAGCTGGAAGCAAGAGGCTTCACCTGTTAGCTATAGACTATCATATTTTTCCGCTGTGTAATATGTTTGTATTTGGAAACAGGTGTTTATAACTATTCCAGAAATAGATGTTGTGCTCTGATGATGGTATGTATATAAAGTTACTGAATTGTATTTCAAAGTTTATGTTATCTAATATATTTTATTCGTTACGCTGTGAGTTTCTGATCTTAGTTTTCTTCTATTATAATATTTCTTTCTCTCTGTTTCTCATCCTCTAACTTCTTTCTAATAATGATTCGTTTTTCTGTGCAATTTGGGTTGGACGTGTGGTGTTATTAGTCGACTCAAAGAGTACGGAAATTCGGGCCATTACACAATAATATAAATACAATTCAATATTTTCAATTGATAATATAATATCTCAACATCATATATTAACTTATAAAATAGCAGAACGGTGTTTATTTCTGCTAACTGGTTGTTCAAACAATTCAGTCAATCACATATGTAGTGGAACGGTGTTTATTCCCACTAACAAATATTAATAAAATATATAATTATGTTTAACGTAATTAAACACAACTTAATTTATAAATCAATAAATTGAACAAACAATTCAACATTTACTGAATTACAGATTGCTACTGATCAATAGTTTACACATTAATTTAGTTTACAACTAAATTTGTATTTGATAAATTTCATAAGATATTTTAGTATTAAAATCGCTTTTAATTATCTATTAAGCCAATTTATTTTAACTCAAATTGTTTGAAATTTTATAATTTATGTTGAGTTTCTTACATATATTTCCATTTATATTTTAAAATCAAGTAACTGTTTAAATTTTAATTATTTATATTTAAAACAATTGTTTGAATTTAAACATGTCTACACCCTTAATTTCCTATTCCCATTTTTCTTTTTAACCAGCCCGTCTAAACTTCAGCCCATTCCTTCTCATATGTATATATATACATACATTCATAGCCCATTTTTTTTACTTTAAGACTAGGCTGAAGCCGGGCCCACGAACATATGCCGACGTAAAATAGCCTACCTGCGATATTTGTTTAATTCAATACCTGTTACTTACCTCCTCCTACCTTACTTCTTTCCCCACTTCTTTATTGATTCCCGTTACTTCACACTTCTTCTTACATCTGGAAGCTATAGATCCCTTCACCTACCAATCATCATTGGTCATTATTCGTGATCATCATTCACCTGACCTTCCCTCTCTCTCTCTCTCACACTCTCCTTCTTAACCTCCTGCTACAACTCATTTCGGCTCCCAGTGTATTCCCGCAACCAGAAGGAAACTCCACCATGCACACGGTATAATTTGCACATGCACATGTATACCACCCACAACCAAGGTCCATCACCTACCCCCACATACATGTATCCCTTACCTGTGTCGATTAGAACCCTTCAATCACTCACCAATCAACTTGATTGGAAAAACACACCCCCATTCGAGTTATTGAAACAAATAACCCAAAAGCTTCGATCATAAATCGACCAACTACAACTTATCCAGACCATCAATCAACTTCATATTTTACCCACATGAAGCCTATACCTAGGTCGACCTCCTCCCCGAGTATCATCCCACTTGATCAACTATCAGAGTCGTAGTTCATCACCAACCTATACAGGAAAAACGTAACCCAAAACCCCAAGTTGAGCTAAATCTCGAAATCTTCTCATTGGAAAAATTATCTTATATTTTTCCATTTTTTCTAAGATCATCACGCCCCTACCCACCAATTTATCATCAACAATTGCTTAGATCGTTAGAATCGGCCATGATTGTCATTTTCGGCCAAAACAGTGTATCTCCCTCCCCTCAACATTAAAAAACTTGATATTTGTTTCAAAAATCATATTTTGGCACCACTAACATGTTTTAATATTTGAGATTTCAAAACTAAGCTAGTCGAAAACTTTGATTTTTCACTCCCATTTGCTGCGTTTATTATAAACTTGGTTTAAATGGTTTACTTTCTAGTGGCTTATTATTTTATATAGACTATAAATCTAAATGAACCATTGTCATGAAGAAACCAGAGTCTAATATACATTAGAAACTAAGGTATGGGATTTTTAATGTAAACAGAGTAAATGAGTTTAACAATATATATCCAGCTTCTACCTAACATGAAGATCTCAGGGATTTTGATCATAAATATTGGTTCAGCAACATAGGTTTGCAATGCATCCATGAACAGTTGCCGTATAGATATAAATATCAGATGTTAAGTACAAGATCATGACATGGATTAAAAAGAAAATAAATAGTGAGTGTTTACTCACTTTTATACACTGTTGTTATGTTTTCCTTTCTGGTTTATATATTTAGTTCCAGATTTTCATTCAACCAATGAATATAGTTTCAGGTTTAACATGAAGGTGGAATTTATAAAGGAATAAAACACATTCAGTGCCAAGTGAATCATTATATATATATACACACACACATGAACTAGTAATATACTCAAACAGGAAAGGAGTTCACTGTGCTTACTGGTTTTCATGACAGTTACTAGTTTACAAAAATATATTATTATCTAATAAAACATGTATGCAGGCATATATCTGTCTTCATTAAAATATGTAAAATAATAACTAAATGGGGTTCACTCACCAATTTTCCACTGCCTCTTTCAAGTCTTGCTACCATTTTAAATTCCTAAGTTTTAAATCCTTGCTTTTAGTTTAATTTCCAGCAAATGGGTGAGTGAATTTTTGATGAAATGTTAGCGTATTTATAGGTGAAACTCAAGTATAAACTATGGTTGCATATAGTTTGGATAAGGTAGGTGATAGGTTGCCTTAAGCTATCTAAATTGTTGATTGTAGAGGATGTAAAGCTATTGTATCTCAATATTTGATGGAAGGGATACATTGTTTACTCATTTCCATGTTTACTTCGCCCAGTCTATACACTACGGCCATGTTCCAAAATATGTTTTAAAACATTGCTTTTCTCTTAAGTATTCCATGGTATATAGGGTATTGGGTATAGCATCCTAGGTAGTCAGCATTATTTGATGTAAAGGTATATTCTAGGCTGTCTACACTATTTTCGTTGGAAATAAAAGTTGCATCCATTCCTTAGCTGATATTTCTTGCTTTAGAGGTATATTTGGGTATGGTTTATCTTGTAGGTACACAAACTTATGCATATCTTTTGTACATCATGTGCATAAGATATTTTTAGATTGCTAACTTTATTTCACAGCCTAATCTCATTTTGTTTGTGATGTTCCCTTATTGTTTTTAAATGGCAAATCATGTGAGCCTACTTGTACAAAGCAATATCTTCTCCATTTATGTTGTTGTGACTTGTTAGAACATAATTGTTACATCTTCATTAATGTTTGGCTTTTATCTAGGATATGCATTAGTCATTGATTTCTTTCCCATGAAGAAATCATAAGTTACTACAGTTTTTTCCATTTTTACAAGTGTTAAACAATCAATTTACAAAATAATTGATAATACTTTACTTAGTTATAATCATATACATGTATGTTATATATCAGACATACACATGTACATATATAACAAAATTAAATTCATACATAGGATTTAAATATTATTTTAAATTAGTTAAAATATTTGATTCCATTCTACTTAATTTAATTAATATAATCAATATGTTATTGTTTAATCAGGCTAGTTAAAAATCCAGGACATTACAAGGTCACAATTCGCATGGGGATGTCAAACATTGGGTCAGTGGTGCAAGTAGGTGGAGTTTTCTAAGAGGAGTGCAATAACCTAGTCTATTTATCGACTGGAGCATAGTAGCTTCATATCATTCGTTGCACCTACACGTGGTGATGGGTTGTTATGGTCATGTTCGTACGCTGAGGAAGAATATTTTTATGAGGATTAGATGATTTAATTCTAAATCAAAATTGTTAGTGACTTTTTAATTGTTGAAAATTGTATATAAACTTTCGAAAGGCAGTAAAAAATTTATTTACACAATAGCATTTCCAAAGTAGCTATTAGAAGATATCAACAACCTATACTATAGTTATACATCACACTTATTTACATAAACTTTACAATGCTGAGAAAAAAACAATAAACTGTGTAACAAAGAAGTACAGAAAAAAATTAGCACTACAAGTCCCAAACGAAATCAAAACAGTGACCCATCCAAAGCAAATATTTCCTTCAAGCTTTTGAAATCAGCAACATCATTAATTTCAGTTTGATAACAATAATTTCTTCTGCAACTTATTAAGGATCACGGTAAACAATCGACTAGCTATTTGTGAGCCATATCCAAACACCCTATTGTTCCTTTCTTGCCAGATTGAATGTATTAATTTCTTTAATATCATCAACATTACTTTAGATCGATTATTCTTCCACCTTGTAGCTTTGAAGATATTATACCACCCTATCATGCTATAGTTTAAAGGTCTATGATATCCACCAGATGTTAAAAGCATACTACATAAGTAGAACATATATGAGCATTCAATGAAAAGGTGCACATTGGTTTCTGCCTCATTACTACACAACAAACACTGATTATCCTATATTACCCAATGAACACAGATTATCTTTAGTATTAATTGCATTGGCCATTACCTGTTAAAGGAGCAAATACTCTTTGGCCGAGCTACCTATATTCGAAATTCGAGATGACCATGGAAAAGTTTGCCCTTCATTCTTAAGCAGTTTATAAACATAATTTATGCAGTGCTTTCTTCGATTCCACATAAAAGCATCATCATCCACCATCCTCAGGTTTGAAGCTATATCACCCCAGAGTTTCATTAGCACTACTGAACTGGAATATGGGAATTCAAGTTGCCCATCATGTATATAATTACTAGCAACTATGTTACCTGGTATTCCTAAATTAACCTTCAAATTATAATCCACAACTTGACTTAAGATCAATCCTTGCTTCGCCTATGGATCATTCCAAAAGGAGATCTTCAACGAGCATCTTCTGTTATACTGTATGAAGAGCAAAAATGTTTCTCTAAGTTTAAGAATTGTTCTCTAACTCCAGCTACAATTAAAGGGGATTGACATTGTCTAAAAATTCTTATTACCAATCCAAATATGCTTAATCCATCTCGTCCATAAGCATTTATCGTCAGTGAGTAACTTCTGAAAATAACATGATATTTTAGCTTTATTCTATAGAAAAATATTTGTTATACCAAGCCCTTCATGCTCCTTATCTACATAAAGCTTATTGAAGGATATAGGAACCATCTTCTTTGCAAACAGGTCACCATGCCATAAGAATTTATTGAGAGCACTTGTTAGCATAGTTATTAACTTTACTGGTAGAACAAAGTGCCTGCTCCAATATGTGGTGATAGCAGTAGCTACAAATTGCACAATCACGAGCCTTCCTGCTTGAGATAATTGGCAACTCGGCTATTGTTCAAGTTTATGTATTATCTTCTCATAAAGAGGCATGCAATTCTGTTTTTAAATATGAGAACTAATCGGTGGGAGTCCTAAGTAATAGGAGTTAGATGGCAGTTCCAACAACCCAGAAAAATGAATTATCTCCTCCTTTCTAGCTTGTGAGAGAACAGTAATTAGAATATGGGATTTATTCAAGTTTATTTGTAGACCAGTTAATGAATAAGATTTGTCCAATGTAGCAAGAATACATTGAATGTTGGATAGGGTAGGTTTAGTGAAAATAACAGATCATCTGCGAAGAGGAGGTGAATGATTTGTGGCTCTTTACATCTAGGATGTAACTCCAAATTACCATCCTCAACTTGCTGTTTCAACAATGAGTCTAGCAATTCCATTACAACAATAAAAATATACGCTGAGATTTGATATCCTTGCCTCACTCCTTTAGTCCCCTTGATGAATCCATGTAAACTACCACATCTTGAAATGGAGTAACTTGGTGAAGAAATGCAAGTATATATCCATGATAAGAAAGGAATTGGAAAATTCTACGAGACATAACAGCAAGAATTGCATGCCAAGATACTGAATCAAAATCTTTTTTGATGTCTAACTTGACCATGCATCTAGGAGAAATTGACTTCCTGTTATAACCACTCAATAATTTGTGTGTAATAAGCAAGGTTATCACTAATTGACCTTCCAGTCACAAATGGTGATTGGTTTGATGAAATAATTGATGGAAGAATCTGCTGTAATCTATTGGCTATCACCTTTGAAATTACTTTATATACCACATTGCAACAAGAAATCGGTCTGAAATCAGAAACTAATTATGGACTATCTACTTTAGGAATTAATGCTATAGAAGCAGCTGCAAGACTAATTGGCAATTTACTATGCAAGAATTTTTTTTACCCCATTTACCAAGTTATCACCAATTATCTTCCAATATTTTTGGAGAAAGTAAGCATTGTAGCCATCTGGTCCTCCAAAACATAAAGCATCCAATCTAAAAACTACCTCTTTAATTTCAATAGATGATACTTCAAAAATAATATCTCGAGACTGGGATGGAGATAAGAAAGGCATTGTAATATGATAATAAGGCTCTAATTCAATCTAAAATGGGTTTGATGGTGCTAAAATTGATGAGAAGAAATTGACAAAAGCATCATTAATGTCTTTATCTTGATTCTGCAAATTTCCATGCATATCCTTAATAAAGAAAATCATGTTGGTTTTCTTCACCTTCAGATAATTATGGTAATATTTCATATTTCTATCAGCTTCCTTATCATTACTTATAGTAGATACTTGCCTTAATGCTTGGAATTCCATGTCTAGGGAGGATTTCAATTTAAGCTTCAAATTCAGTTCTGATTGTTGGAGAAATGAATCATGTGGATTCCTTTGCAAAGCCTCATGCACATCACATAATTCTGCTCTAACTTTTGTTGATAATTCAGATCCCTTACCAAATTTGCTAGAAGCCCAAGCTCACAAGTGAAATTTTAGCTGCTTCAGCTTTCATAAAAGTGAACTCAAAGGATCATGAGAAAATTGATTAGACCAAACCTGCATTAAGATATTACAGACTTCTTCATATTGAACCCAAAAATTTAAAAAAAAAATCCCTTGTTACTGGCTTCATTAATACCCCAATCAAGCAAAGGTGGACATCGAATAGATAAAGTTGAAGGAAGAGATGAATAATAGGATTTAGGCCAAAGTTGAAGAAACTTGATATTGGCAAATATATGATCCAGCTTACAAAGAGTTGGATTTCCAAATCGAGAACAATTAGTCCAAGAATAGTTCAAACCAAAAGAACTGATAGGAAAAAGGTTAGATTTGATAATACTTTGATTTAGAGGAGCAATGTCATTGATGGTTAAAGGAATGCCACCAAATTTGTGATAACAGGTGAACATGCAATTGAAGTCACCTCCTATAATCCAAGGGGAATTAGTGTTGTAAAGATTATGAATATTATCCAAGAAAGGTTTTCTTAGTGTAGGGACATTTTGTGCATAAACAGTAGTCAAAAGAAATTAGGAATTTGAAGGAATGTGGAAACAATATGAATGAATAAATTGATCAGATTTGCAAATAGAGGACAGATTAAATAAAAGATGGATTCCAACAGATCAAAATTCTTCCAAAACTCGCATGATCCAAATTATGATCATATTTCCAGTTAGATGATACTAAAGTAACCATTCTTTCAGAAGAGATTGCATCTGGCTTTGTTTCAGATAAACATAACAGTTGCACATTATTAGCTCAGATAAAAGACTTTGTTTCACCTTGTTTAGAGGGTAGATTTGCACATCTCATATTTCAAAAAGAAATCCTATTAATCATTTTAAAGGGAAGGGATTGATGAGGTTGGAGGGATTGCTCCTACTATGTCTTGTTGTGGATTTCTGACCTTTTCTTCATTTAGATCATCAAATTCTTTTGTTTTTCCTTTTTTCTTTCCTGTTTTCCTATGCCCACTCAAGGAAAATAAAGGAAGAAAATTAGGGTAGGGAAGTTAAGAGGGAGGAAGTTTAAAATGAGAAGGAGGCTTAAGATTCAAATATGGATAGGAAGAAGAGCCAGGCTTATTTGATGATGGATTTAGGGAAGTAAAAGATGAGGAACATGACATGAAGCAGGTTGAGGATATGGTAGAGGAGTAAGACATGATTTTCTTTGAGTAGAGATAGAAGCTGCTGAGGAATTTGTGGCTCCCAAGAGTAATGTTTCCTGGTTGGTAGAAGCATTAAGGATGGAAAAAGGATTTTTGGCATGAAGATTATCTACTGTATCTTTAAACAAGGTTTCAAAATCATTGCTTGTCTTCTTCATGTTTCCATGTGAGGAGATTCCTTTATCAGCTTTTCCTTGTTGATAACAACAACCATAATCATCCACCTGAAAAACCATTTGCTTATTCTTCTTTAGGTCTTCTCAATTAATGTTTATATCCTCAGTACAGTTTGTTTCATTGACCTTTGTACTTCCACCTCCTCCTATTTCAACAACATCATCCAGTGTTTTATTTATATCATCAACCACAGATTGCTTCCTACCCATTTCTTTCTTTTTCCATACTTGTTTCTTCTTGTGAACTACTTCTGTCCAATCATTATAATCTCCTCTCAGCTGAGAATTTTTATTTCCATTTCTCCTTTCACTATTTGGCTTTTGATGTCTCCCCTCAAAGTGTTTGGGGTTAAAGAACCGATTATCTACATCATTTTCTACCAACTGTTCCCTTTGATTATTTTCTATCTTAGCTAAGAGCTCACATCTAGTTGTTTCATGTCCAAAAGCTTTGCAGTGGGTACAAACTTTATGCCTCCAATCATATGACACTATTATTGGTGGGCATTTCTCACCAAGGCCATCTACCTCAATACTAGATGGGAGTTCATAATCAAGGAAAATTTCTACCAATGCTTTTGCATATTTGATCCTATGCATTTTTTCAGTGTTTGAATCAAAGCAGATAAGACGCCCACATGACATGCAAGCCAGTTAGTTCCAACGAGGGTCCACAAAAGAAGGGGTCTACGATGCAAATGGAGCCACACTGGAACTTTCTTAATTTGTGCTTGGGAATTTCCTATTGAGGAGCCCCATTTTGTGATGATAAACATTCTTCCTTTGATAAAGGTGGGATTAGCTCTTAAGACTTCTTCTCTATCTAATTCCTTGGAGAAATTAAAATAGAAATGCAGGCCATTAGATTGTATATCCACTTCGCCATTAAGTTTGCAGAACTTTCACAAAACTATTACCACAGATAAGTATGAGATAGTACCATCTAAAAAGAAACCCACCAAATGGTTTCCCCAATATTTAAGTTCTTCGACTTTAACAAGATTTGGAAAAGGTTTAGATTGCTCATTTCTGTCAATATCAAATTGAATGGGTTTATAACTCCCTGCATTACAAGGTAAGGCTTTGAAAAGCGAAAGAAA
The DNA here is from genome assembly GCA_030737875.1 of Allium sativum. NCBI lineage: Eukaryota > Viridiplantae > Streptophyta > Magnoliopsida > Asparagales > Amaryllidaceae > Allium > Allium sativum. The sequence goes on along the minus strand of CM060911.1, from coordinate 183,677,748 downwards.
TTTGATTTAGAAGAAGAAGGTAATGAGGTTGGTGTATTCGGCAAACTAAAACTTACAAATTTTGGTAAATTTTCATTTGAATGGGAATTGATAGCAGCAGAGGGCTGAGTACTATCAAAATTAGTAGATACTGGATTACAAGCATTACTATTATCACCATTAGAAAGATTGTCCAAGATGTTCGATGATATTCCAAGATTCGAATTGACATTATTAGTAATAACAAAAGATTGATCTACATTGCTAGACCCTTTAGAAAGATTAGAGGTAGCAGAATTAAAAGGAAAACCACCTTTAAGATTCAGACTAGAAGTTTTGTCTGAAGTTGTAGCAAGATTTGGCCCTGGTGGAGGATCAAGCGGATCAGGAGGTGAACGACGAGGAGATCGAATCGAAAGGAGAAAGAGGACGAAGAAGAGAGGGTTCTTGTCGAGGAAGAGGACACCATTAACAAGGGTCTTTCATTGTCCAATTGTATATAAACTTGTAACAACTTCACACACACGCATATATACATACATATACATATATACATATATATATATATACATATATATATATATATATGCATATGTACACACACACACACACACAAATATATATATATATATATATATATATATATATATCACACTTGATCAGATTTGGACGAAACGAGTTGCATTGGACTGGTAGCTGTAAATGATGCGCGTATGAGTTGGATTGGGTTCATTTGGTACTAACATGAATTTTGTCTAATTTTAAAACATCAGTTTAAAATCTGATAAAACGACGTGAAATCGTCGACTGAATGGATGGGGAGTTGGCAACTCATGCTTTATGGAATACTTTAATATCATATCATGTTTTTAAATATCTATTGTTGGATCGATATTTATTTGCATGATATGTTGTTTGGATGATTTGTTGTTTATTTTGTTGGTTGTGGTTATTTATTTCCGTAAGTGAATGGATGACCTTTGATACTACTTGCTTATGAGCGGAAGATTTATCTTATATGAATTATATTATGTTCTCTGTTTTATATGCGTATATAAACTGATATGAGCCGTGATGTAAGGGGATAAATTGGAGGGATCCAACAGGATTCCTTAGCGGTTTGGATGTTACTTGCTTTCATATTAAATTATACATATATGAACTGTCTAAGATAAGTTACATAAAAATTTGATTGGATGTTGATTGTTGAGTTAAATTCAACACTGATATTTTATTAATCAATAAGCAATGTTGGTTAAGTGGTTGGCAGCAAATGACTTAAATTCTAGATCTTAAGGCACTGATTTGTCGTAAGACAAATTAACCAAGTTTTGTAGTTATAAAGCTACTTTAAAACAAAGTGGAATTTTGAACTGAATATTATATTAGTTATATAAAATTAAGGCTTTATAATAATTCCATTTTTATTGTTGGATTTTATAAAGGGATTATAAAATGATATGTGTAGCGAAAATTTCCTGTTTTGTAGAAAAGTTATAAATAAAGGTTTTGAGTGTTAAAACTTAACCAAGTTTTATAAATAAGTTTTTTTAAAGTCATAAAAACGGGTTTTACAAATGTTTTTGGACATGTTAATAAATAGCTTTATAATACTTGTAAAGCGGCAACGAAATGATCAAGCCTTTTAAAATTGAAATTTATGAAAAGTTAGACATTCACGAAGAAATTATAAATGATTTAATCTGATTTCAAGATAAGTTATAAATGATTTGGTCTTAAAATCAAACGAGTCTTGCTAAGGTTTGAAGTTTATAAGAAAATGAATATCCAATTTTAAAATAAGATTTGTAAGAGAATTTTATAATAAATCGAAGTTTGTAAACAAGTTTTATAATAAGGTATTTTAAACAAATAAGTTGGTTTTAAATATGTATCTACTTAATAACATATTAAGTAAAAATGATTATATTGAAAAGAGATTTTTCAAATGCAAAAAATCGGCTTCTAAAACCCTTATATGAGTTGTATGGTAAATGGAGAGTTAAGGTCTGAGAGATAAATAAAAATACCTCAACTTGAACGATTTCATTTCTTATCTAAGAGATAGTATTTCATATCTAAGAGATAGTACTAGTTTGAAAGGAAAGTGGATGTTCAAATTTTAATTTATTATTTCCAGGAAGGATATAAAACATTAGTTTGCAATTTCTGATGCAGTGATGGTCATTGACTATGCCAACCCTAGAAGTAATAAATTTATGCACAGTAACATGATTTTATCGATTTTGAAGGAATGTTATCCTCAACGGTGTTCCCGACAATTCGCTTTGCATGACAAAAAGGGGGTGTTACAACTTGAAGCTAACAATCAAAGAGCTGGAGATCATCACTAGTTAAGTCCTGTAAATAACAAGTTTTATCACTTATCTGACTGGTCATTTGGTGAACAAGCAACTTCAATTACAAAGTCACGGCCTCCAATCCAGTGCTAGCAAATCTGAAAGCTCATAGCTAGTCATAATCGTGATTCCTCCTCTAATCTTACCAATTCCAGCAAGAGGAAGCATTACTGCCCTCTTTCAAAGAATATTAACAAATGTCTTCCAGATTGCTATCACTCCGGAGTTTTCAAACAAAGACCCAATGGAGAATACTTCGAATAGAAGAAGCGAAGATCATATGATTAGAAAGGGGGAAGTTCATAAGCCTCCTTGATGCATTTTATTTCATCAAGGATCGAGGAGATGATATGAGCAAATGCATTTTTTTTAAGACGCCATCGCCCTGATACATACTAATTTGTTTGGTTGACTGCCTATTTTTTACTGCTCTCTTTGGGGTATGCCCGATTGATTTGCATCCATTTGAGGTGGACTTGGGGACTTGGGCCTGTTTTATTTTTATATACATGTTTCAAAAAAACATGATATATCATACATGGTGACGCAGTTGCTGACTTTAACTGCTTGATTGAATAGTTGTTCACCTATCAGTTTCCATTAAATGATCACCTGCTTGATTGCCTCATCATGACAAAACATTAAAGGCATGCACAAGTGGTTATTGCAGCGGCACAAGTACAGCAAAGGTTTTGCATTTTGTACGTAAATGTTAATTATCAACATGTGCATGAAATATTATTAGGGGTGTATACGGTGCGGCAGCCGTTGCAATTTAAACCAATCATTACCGTACCGGTTTCTAACGGTTAGATCATTTTGTCAACCGCTACCATCAACCGTCGGCAACGGTTAACCGTTAAATGGTACGGTTACCATTGCACTCATTACGGTATGGTTACGTTCAACCGCAGTAATGTATTGCAATCTATATTTTCTGTTGAAACTAGTAAAAAAATAACCAAAGCTTAGTATCAAGTCAAATTTTATAACAGTAGACTAGAACACATAGGTTCAGAGAACATAACCTGCACAATTCATCAAGTAAATAATAATAGACAATCAATGCATTGAGGTTTATGGCAAGCGAATCTTTTCACAACACATCAAACGTTTCTAGTAGAGGTGCAGCATTCATTTTCTTTCTGTGCAGAGTTGTAGTGCAGTAATGTCTTTCATGAGTTTCAACTGACCAAACTTGAAGTGCAGTCCATGAACTTCACTCTCCACTATTATGTAACGGAGCGGGAGTAAAGCAGCAATTTGCATAGCTGCAAAATATATTCATTATGTTAACTTTCCACTGAAAAATAAAACTTGACTAGCTGCAATATAAATCAAAACAACATTTTTTTCATAGCTGCATTAAGAAATAGCATTTAAGGATATAAATATCCAATGAATATAGCAATTAAAGCACCAGAAGTTTATGAATGAATGCGTTATATTCTGAAAACAAAAATCAGTAATTAACGAATATTTCCTTTTGTAATCAAAGAAACATTGCAAATAAAATAGAAAACTGACCAAACTGCTTGATAAATGCAGCAATTAAAACATTTAAATTTCCATAACTGCCACGAGAATTAGTATTCAAGGGAATAACTATTAAAAGGGCTCACCAAATTATCACATCCAAGAATTAAAAGGCAACTATGATTCGTTATTTTCCAAATTAGTACCATGAATTAAACAGAGTAATAAAGCCTGCTACTTTATAACAAATCGCTAGCTTCAGAATCAAGATTTGCTATATTTTGAAGAAAACCTAACGAACAGACAAAAACACTTACCATTAACTTTAGATAGTACTTGAATGAAAGGATCTTCAAGTGGATTAGAGTACGGGGAAGAGTGATTAAACAAGATCGACAAGAATTCAGCAAGATGGCTGGAGCGTTTGAAATAGGATAATGAATTATCTTCTCCTCAATACAGAACTTATAGAGAAGAATGTGTGGACGAGATTATCCCCTTTTACATCAAGAGTCCCAAAGCACGCAAGAGAAACCCTAATTTCTGAGCGACAGTGAAAATACAGTGGTACGGTAGACCGTCGGTTGTCAGAATAACCGTACCGCGTTTGGTTAAACGAAAACCGTTTGACTATGGTTTAAGCGGTTCATAACGGTGATTTTTATGCAGTCGGGTGGTGTAATTTTGAACCGATACAGCCCTAAATATTATAGACATCCATGCATTTTTAAACAGTGCATAAAATTAGATGCTTTGCAAACCATAAAAACAAATGGTATTTAACGGGTGTAGTAGAAAATAGGCTTAAATAGATGTACGGTCTAACACCAGCGCTCTGCACTATATCTAGAATTTTAGAGCTAGGTTTTAATGGGGTTTTTCATGCACAACGTCTACACCACGTCTACACCAGATGCCAACTCTAAAATAAAATAATAAAACTAACAAAAATCAATCCTAATCCAGAAAAGAAACAAAGTTAACTATTGTGTGATCCTTAAGGAAGGTAGACGGAATTACTGTTCACATGGATATGATCTTAAAAGATATCAGTATAATAATACAAGAAGCTACTTGGTTAGAGCATCTCCAACTGATGCTTGGATTTTACATTTTGTGAAATCTACACTTGAAATATGCAGCAATAGAGTTTTGGAACACCACATAGTGTGGATTTCGCGGGATTTCGTTTCGAAATCCTCAAATTATTTAGGAGCTTCTTGAACAAACGTCTGACATTCAACGGTCATTTTCCCTAACTTTTTAAAAAGCGGGCATTTTTTCAAAAAACGTCTGATTTTTAGGCGTTTGTTCAATAACCACCTAATGTTCATACGCTTATTGAACAAACGCTTGTTTATAAAATTGTTAAGAAATCTTCAGTTTTGACAATTCGAAGTGTGGAGAATTGACCCAAACTGTTGGGAGATGCTCTTATATACATATAGGTGTAACTACTTCTTACCATGAAAGTCCCTGTAAACTAAATTACCACCACGGACGCTGCTTGATTGGGGATATTTTCGCGTGTACATCTATCCAGCTGCAACTAGAAGAACTATAGTAAATTTATTCAACATCATAAGTCCAAAGTTGCACCAGCCACAAGTAGTACTACCCAAATTTTATGTTTACCATCGCTTGAATAGTCATTACATTTCAATAGTGAACAATTCACCATCGCTTAGGAATTTTCCATCCAAAACACATAGAGTCCATATGTTGCATTTCTATTTAACATCCTCCCTCACCAACATACAGAGTTATAATGGCAGCCACAGAAGAACCAATACTACCACCCACTTCAATTGATCATCTGATCGAAAGCTGCATCTCATCCTCCAGCTTCCAGCAAATCTTCCAGGCTACTCTCATCTCCTTAGCCTGGGCCTTTGATGCTCAACAAACCTTCATCACTGTCTTCACTGACGCTGCCCCTACATGGCGCTGCATCGACCCCAAACTTCCCTCCTGCATGTCCTCCATAAACCCATGTACCCTTCCCAATGGTACATGGGCCTGGCCCCAACCCAAACATGCATCCATTGTTTCAGAATGGAACCTTCAGTGCTCATCAAACTTAATCTCTAGTCTGCCTACATCATCTTATTTCATGGGCTGCTTCTTCGGTGGTCTTTTCCTCTCGACCCTCTCAGACTCATGGCTGGGTAGAAAGAACATGCTCTTCCTATCCTGTCTATGCACATCTTGTTTTTCAACCCTTACTTCGCTCTCAAACAACGTATGGATTTACTCATTTTTAAAATTCACAACTGGCATGGCTCGAGCCAATGTTTCCACCACAGCGCTTGTTCTAGCCACAGAGATAGTGGGCAAAAAGTGGTGTGACAGGATCAGCGTATTCGGGTTCTTGTTTTATCCGTTAGGGTTCATGTCCTTACCGATTGTAGCATACCAAAGTAGAGTGTCTTCGTAGAGGTATTTGTACATTTGGATTTCTCTTCCTTACATTTTCTACAGCTTCTTTCTTTACATCTTCGCTCAAGAATCTCCAAGGTGGCTTTTGGTGCGTGGTCATAAAGAGGAGGCAGTCAACGTGCTAAGATCACTGTATAAAAGCAACAAGCCGATAGTGTCAGAGGAGTAGAAATTAGAGGAAGAGTGCTTAATTTAAAATGAAGAACTTCTTTTAATTTCTTGCTCTCAACTTACAAAATAACCACATATTTATAGTGATTTACATAACCATTCATCCAATAAACATGTCTTTACAACAACCAATAGACATGCTTTTTCAATATTCTAGATACATGATTACAATGCAAATATTAATTATTTAATTAGTCAACATTTCAAATTATATTTCCAACACTCCCTCCTAATTTGAAATTTCCTTTCTTACTCCAAGCATAGCTCACATTCTTCGAAAATCTTCAATCTTCAATGGCTTGGTAAAAATATCCACAACTTGATCTTGAGTTTTCACATATTTCAGCTCCACTTCGTTGTTGGCAATGCATTCCCGAATAAAATGATATCTCGTATCAATATGTTTGCTTCGATCATGAAATATCGGGTTCTTTGTAAGTGCTTGTGCTGATTTATTATCAATGCAGATTTCAGTAGCTCATTTTTGCGGCAAATGAAGTTCTTTCAGCAGCTTTCTTAACCATAAAGCATGACATGCACTTAAACTTGCAGCAACATATTCAGACTCACAGGTTGACAACGTGACAACAGATTGCTTCTTTGATAACCAAGAAATAGCACAATCACCCAAGAAGAATACATACCCCGTAGTACTCTTTCTATCATCGATGTCACCAGCAAAATCACTATCGCAAAATCCATGCAACAGAAGATCATTGGATGAGGAATAAAATATTCCAAAATCAAGCGTTCCTTTAATGTAACGAAGAATTCGCTTAGCTGCAATTATATGGACAGAAGTAGGAGTCTCCATGAAACGACTTATCACTCTAACGGCATAAAGTATGTCAGACCTTGTACTTGTCAAATATCTCAAACTTCCCACGAGACTTTTGTAAAGAGTAGGATCTACCTTTTCTCCATCTTCAAACTTGGACAATTTCATTCCAGCTTCCATGGGTGTGTTCACAGGATTGCAATCGATCATCTTAAACCTTTTCAACACTTCCTTTGCATAACCAGTTTGAGAAAGAAATATACCTTCTTCCACTTATTTCACTTCCAATCCCAAATAATATGTCATTTGCCCCAAATCTGTCATCTCAAATTCTGTCGACATGCAATTTTTAAATTCATCAAATAAATCGTGATTATTGCCCGTGAAAATGAGATCATCAACGTAAATGCAAACAAACATAACATCTCCATTATTGTGAAACTTAGAATATAAAGCATGCTCATTTAAGCAACGAACAAACCCGTGATCTTGAAAGTATTGGTTGATGCGGCTGTTTCATGCTCGTGGGGCTTGTTTCAATCCACACAACGATTTCTTGAGTTTGAGTACCTTCTTTTCATTCCCTTCAGCTACGTAGCCCAACGGTTGATCAACATAAACCTCTTCTTTAAGATATCCATTCAAAAAAGCCGTCTTGACATCCATTTGGTAAAATTTTCATTTTTTTTGAGCAGCGAGAGAAATCAACAAGCGAATAGTCTCCATATGTGCAACTAGAGCAAACACTTCATCATAATCAACTCCATGCTTTTGTTTATTGCCCTTCGCCACAAGTCTTGCTTTATATTTCTCTACCTCTCCTTTTGCATTTCTTTTCACCTTGTATATCCATTTAACGCAAATGGATTCATGACCTTTGGGAAGAGAAGTTAATTCCCATGTGTCATTTTTTTTAATGGATTTAATTTCTTCATCCATAGCGTCTCTCCACCTCTTGTCTTGCACGGCTTCTTGAAAATTTATTGGCTCGCTATCTGCAAAAAGATAATAGAGTTTATCATTATTAAGAGTAATTTCTTCACTTCTTTCATATAAATCAGCAATGGTTTTCATCTTTGGCGGCCTTTCATTTGAGCCTTCAAGATCTGAAACTGGAGATGAAGGTTCTTGTATAGTTTCAACATTCTCTGATTCTTAATCATCATCAAAATATAGAAGAAAATTATATGTGCTCTCTTGCTGTCCATTCCAATCCCAAGTTGCTCCTTCATCGAATTCAACATTACGACTTACCACCACTTTGCCATCGTTAGGAATATACAACCTGTATCCTTTAGAATGATAATCATATTCAACAAAAACATACTTGGCACTTTCATCATCTAGCTTTGAACGCTCTTGCTGTGGAACTTGAGAATAAGCGATACTTCCAAATACTCGCAAATGATGGACATTTGGCCTTTTTCCATTCCATGCTTCTTGAGGGGTTTGATCCTTAACATTCACAGTTGGAGAGCGATTTGACAAATACACCGCACGAGAACCGGCTTTAGGCCAAAACTCCTTTGGCATATTTTTTGTTTTAAGCACACCTTGCCATATTAAGAATTGATCTATTTTTTCTTTCCGCCACGCCGTTTTGCTGAGGTAATCTAGGAACAGTGAGAGGACGACGAATTCCATTTGCTGCACAGAAATCATTGAATTGCTTTGAAGTGAACTCGCCTCCCCGATCAGACCGCAATGCCTTGATATTATAGCCACTTTCTTTCTCAACATGCATCTTGAAATTTTTGAATGTGGTGAAAGCTTCTGATTTCTGTTTGAGAAAATAAACCCACGTTTTTCTGCTATAATCATCAATAAAGAGTATAAAATATTTACTTTTACCAAAAGATGGTGGATTGATAGGCCCGCAAATATCCATATGCACCAATTCAAGTGGTTTGGAGGCTATAGATGTTGCTTTCTTTGGAAAACTTTTCCTTGCATGCTTGCTAAGAAGACATGCTTCACACAAATGATTTTGATTTTCAATTGCAGGCATCCCCTTTACCATCATCTTTTCTCCCATTGCTTTCAATGATCCAAAGTTCAAGTGTCCCAATCTCATGTGCCAACACCATGCCACATCTTGTACATTAACCTTCAAGCATCTTGCTTCAACAGTTTGGACATTCAATTTGAACATCGGGTTCCGTGACATGCCCACCTTTGCAATCAAGTTATTGTTTCTATCTTTAAGCCAAAGATAATTATCTTTCATCAAAACTTCATAACCATTCTCAAAAAATTGTCCGAGACTAAGAATATTGCTTCTTAGTTTAGGAACATAATAAACATCAGAGATCAATTTGTGGTCACCATTCTTTGAAGAGATGAGAATTGTACCTTTGCCTTCAATGTGAATTTTCGAAGAATCTCCAAAGGAAACATTACCATTCACCTTGTCGTTGATCTCCACAAATTTTTCTTTATATCCGCACATATGATTGCTAGCACCATTATCCAAATACCACGAGCTTTCAACTTCCTTTTCTTCCTTTTTCTCAATTAGCAACAAGGTGGATTCTTCAACTTCTTGGTTATCATTAACAAGATTGGCTCTTTCTTCGGTATTAGCAGATTCTCGACATTCCCATGAATAATGACCAAATCGATGACATTTATAACATTCAATTTTGGACTTGTCATACCTTCTATCATTTGATCTTTGATAATTTATGCGGCCTCTTCCTCGACTTCTTCCACGGCCTCTAAAATATGAAGGATTTCTCTCATCATTATTTGAACTTTCACCATTGCTTCTTCCTCGTTCACGTCCTTGCTTTCCGCGTCCTCTTCCTCGTCCTTATCCGCGTCCTCTTCCTCTAAAGTACTGCTTTTCTCCTTCTTCATTTTTCAAAGTTGCTTTAGTTTTAAGAACTTGCTCTTGTGGTTCTTCTTGTCTTCTCTTAATTTTCTCTTCTTGAGCACGTAAAGAACCTTCCAATTCTTCTACTGTCATTTCTTCGAGGTCCTTCGTTTCTTCAATGACACACACAACATAATCGAAATTCGGTGTCAAAGAACGAAGAATCTTCTCCATCACTCGAACATCTTCGATTTTTTCGCCATAGCCTCTTGATTGATTCACATTCGCCTTCACCCTTGTACAGTAATCCGAAATCGATTTGGATTCGCTCATCTTCATTGCTTCGAAATCAATCCTTAGTGATTGAAGCTTAACCTTTTTTACTTTATCAACTCCTTGAAAAGATTTTTTTAAAATTTCCCAGGTTCATTTGAAGTGACTGCATCAGATATTTTATCTATCATTGAATCATCCAAACATTGATGGATGAGGCTAAGTGCAAGTTGATCTTTTTCCTTCGTCTTTGCTAAAGCATCCTTCTCCGCTCGAGAAAATGCAGCTTCATTTTCTGTCTCATCGTAGCCTTTGTCTACGATCTCCCACACTTTTTGTCCGCCAAGTAAAGCTTTCATTCGAATACACCATTTTTCATAATTTTCTTTTGTGAGACGAGGATATTGGAAGGAAAACATTCCATTGTTTGTCATTTTATCACACCTTTACTAACCTCTCTCTGATACCACTTTGTTAGAGGAGTAGAAATTAGAGGAAGAGTGCTTAATTTAAAATGAAGAACTTCTTTTAATTTCTTGCTCTCAACTTACAAAATGACCACATATTTATAGTGGTTTACATAACCATTCACCCAATAGACATGTCTTTACAACAACCAATAGACATGCCTTTTGAATATTCTAGATACATGATTACAATGCAAATATTAATTATTTAATAAGTCAACATTTCAAATTATATTTCCAACAGATAGATCTGGACTTTGTGAAGAATCAAGATTTCAATGAAGAGAAGGGGAACATAAATGCTTACTCTTCTATACAGATGATATGGGAAAAGAAGTGGGCTTTTAGGAGGATGTCAGCGGCGATGATCTTAGGATTTGGAATAGGGATGGTTTATTCTGGTCTACCCTTAAACTTAGGAAACCTAGGGTCAAATCTGTACATAAGCATGACATAAAACGCACTATCTAAATTCCCTTCAGCGTTGCTGACTTACGTAATGATAAGGAAAGTGAAGAGGAGGACTTCAATTCTACTACTGACGACACTGAGCTGTGTAGGTTGCAGTCTATGCATTGTATCGACTAATGAGGTATTGCAGCTATGTGTTGAAATAGTGTCATATGTTACTGTATGTGTTGCATTTTCTGTGCTTCTGATTTTCAGCATTGAGCTGTTCCCAACTTGCATTAAGAACTTAGCAGTGTCTATAGTGAGGCAAGCACATATGTTAGGGGCGGTTTTTGCGCCGTTGGTTGTGGCGGAAGGGAGTAGAATGGTCGTTTGGTCCTTTGGAGTGTTTGGGCTTGTGATTGGAGTTTGTGGATTATCAGTTATTAGTTTAACGAAAACAAAAGGAAGCAGAGCAACAGACACGATTGAAGAAGAAGAGCAATAGACTGCTACCAAACTAGATATCTGAGTTAAGGTTTGAGAAAACTGGTTCCAGTAGATATAATGTAATATCAGGGCCAACTTGTCAAAATATTTGAAGAATTCAAGCAATTAATGTAACTATTGCAAAATCGCCAGTAGATATGAATCAAAATTGGGTAAAGAACACTGATGATGGAATCTACCAATTGGAATACTCTCGTATACTAGGAAGTGTCATATATGTTATAAACTGTACTAGGCCTGATATCGCATATGATGTAAGCAAACTAAGTAGATTTACCAGCAATCCCGGTAAACATCATTGGAAAGCGATAATCAGAGCTCTAGGATATCTAAAGTATACGCAGAGCTATGGTCTATACTATACAAAATATCCTTTAATAGTGGAAGGATACAGTGATGCAAATTGGATCACTGGATTACACGTTACAAAGTCTAAAAGTGGATATGTGTTCACATTAGGAAATGGAGCAATTTTATGGAAATCATTCAAACAGACTTGTATCACTAGATCTACGATGGAATTGGAGTTAATTGCACCAGATAAAACTGCAGAATAAGTAAAATGGATTTGAATCTTCTTAGAAGACATTCCTAATTGGAGCAAACATATGCCTCCAATATGTATACATTGTGATAGTCAATCGGCTATTGGAAGAGCTAATAGTACACTATACAATGGTAAATCTAGGCATATTCGACGTAGACATAAAAAGATAAGACAACTTCTCTCTAATGGAGGTTATCACAATATATTACATTCGATCTAAAGATAATTTAGCGGATTCACTTACAAAAGGCTTGCCAAGAGAGAAAGTTCAAACCTTATCGATGGGAATGGGGCTAAGGCCTATAGACTAACGTTTTTTCTAAAATGGAAACCCCACCTAGTTGACTGGAGATCCTAAGATCTAGGTTCAAAGGGACAACGAATTTTAAGAGAAACTTGATGGCACTGTTATACCCAAACCATTCCTATGATATATAAGTCAATGCATTATATGTTGAATAAGGATAAGTATTTGTATTTTTAATGATGTCTGTATTTGAGGAATTAGAGAATACTCTTTACATAATCACTTATGTAAGTGCGAAGATGTCGCTTCAAAGAGAATTATGAGGCCAAATTCTCTAAATCACTTATGAGACCAGGCAGGTGTTCAAGGCAAAAACGAACACATACAAAGAACAATCTATGTCAACTAATTCGCCTGTGATTCAAATAGGTAATCACTAGAAAGTTCAAGGCCCATGTGCTACTTTAACCGATGCGATAAATGGTTCGTGAAACTAAGGTCGGCTGCTCATTCATGTGGGGGATTGTTGCAAATGGATGAGCGAGAGGAAGAAGAATTTGGGGAGAAGAAGAGATAACAACATATAAATCCCACATCATCAAATTATTAACACAATCTCTCCTAATATATTAGAAGCCAATAGCCTTTTATAAAATAAAAAGAAAGAGATATATATAGAGATGTGGGCTTGGCCATGACATAATAATACATTAAAATGTCAACGATTGGGCCTTGGGCCTCTTGATTGAATATGGGCGGTAGTTGCTGATTGGGCTAGTGCACTGAAACGAGAATTTTTTCCTCGGAATTTGAAAGGTGTGTCCGTTCAGCCAGAATTCGAAAGGCGTGTCTGCTAGCTGAATGAGTACAACCATTTGAATTCTTAGCATATGCACATTAATGACCGGGTGGTTAAAGGGTCACAACCTTTCCAATTCTGTTGGTTACTGATGTCTACGAATAGGCACCTCCTCCTACCTATATATACATTGCCCAAAACAAGACAGAAATGACTTTTTTGATGCCGCATTATTTCTTCTTCTTCTTCACATTAATTCTATGGTCTAGTTTCTGTAATCTTTTTCAGTCCGCCAGAACTCCGTCTGTTGGCACTACGCTGCGGAGTTGATCCATTTTATCCCGGAAAACAAATTGCAACTACGTCAACTAGTGCATACGACGACGATATTGTTTCAAGGAAACAGAATATTTTCTGGACTTGGACATTACTGGAAAAAGAATACTTTATGTATATCTTTAATATACTGCACAATCGGTTACGCTTTCTGTGATTATTGTAAACACAGTTTGACCCGATAATTGTTGCATAATTATTGAGCAATATTGATCGTTATTACTATTTAATTTGCAATACAATCATGTATTGACAAAAGATCTAACTTTGTAATACGATCGTGTATTGACAAAAATTCTAACACCTACATCATCTTATTTCATGGGCTGCTTGTTTGGTGGTCTTTTCCTTTCGACCCTCTCAAACTCATGGTTGGGTAGAAAGAACATGCTCTTCCTATCCTATCTATGCACATCTTGCTTTTCAACTCTTACTATGCTCTCAAACAACGTATGGATTTAATCATTTTTAAATGTAACACCCCACCTCCGTTGGGGTCACTCACAAAGGGAATGCACTAGGTTTGGTGAAGCATTATCGAGGTAAAAATGCACAGAAATATTACAAGACAGAACATATATAAAACAGCGGAAGTAAAACAAATTTCATTACCTTATAGAATAAGGTCTAAAGCCTTTTACATCAGAATACATCAAAACCTGTCTTGCAATAGTAAAGAAGCATAAAATATTTTCATAAATTATTCCCCAAAATAAAGCGGTGAAGCAGCCATAGCCAAGAGAAGACCAAGCTATACATGATGACCTTCAAGCATAAGAGGTCCGAACTAAACAACATCATTTCCTCCTTGAAAACCTGGGGGGGGGGGGAACGGAAGACAAAGAGGCGAAAGAAAACGAGGTCAGTCATAAAGATCGGTAAGTCCTATCTACTTCCAGTATAAAAACAGGTAAAGGTAACATGACATGCATAAACTGAAAGTAAACATAAGGATGACGGCAAGATAGATAAGCTAAACCAAGATAACTGGATGAACTACTGTAGCAAGATGAACTAAGGTACATGATAAACTACGGTGTCAAGATAAATCAAGGTATCACATTGTCAAGTTTCTATCAAGTATACTATCCCAAGGTATCTATCATGTATAACATCCCACGGTATTTATCATGTATATTTGCTCTGTACCCCTCGTACTAGTATCCCAACCCGCGTCATGTGTTAACTATGAATGCCCCTTGCCCAATGTCATGTAATGGTCCATGCCAACCTAATATATAGCATATGTAGGTTTTCCTAACTCGTATGTTTCTTTACATGTATAAGTTCAGTCCTTTACCGTAGGTCGTACGGGCTTTCCCATGTAAATCTATACCACCTCAACGTAGTTCCATTTTATCCTTGAAGTTATTTTGGACTGCTACCCTTGATCTAGTTATGTTTTCTTACCCTGAACTATCGCGTGTTAACTTAGGGTTTATGCCACCTAGGACCACTAGGGATTATGCCACCCGTCAACCGCGCCCTTTATCCCGTGTATGTATCGTGAATCGTTTTCCATGTCTAGACGCACATGTTCCTCAATGTGCCATCCGAGTTCCGTGCCAGGGCAAATCAAGAAATACGGAACTCGGTCGGGAGCTTTAAGTCGTCTGCTGATGCAGATATCAAGGTCTGTTTTTGTATCCGTGGCTATGGTCCCACGTGACCCCTCCCTCAACTACTGAAAGGCAATCCAAGAAAAATCATGTATGAGAACCACATCCCGGCCCCACTATAACCCCACTTTCCTATGGGCCAACCACACCCATGACTCGATAGCAAGAACATGGTCTGTTGGGGGTTCTCTGCCTTTCCGTTCGTACACGACTGACTAAAGATGGTAGGTAGTCAGCGACGTGCTATCCAGGGCAAAAACAAGTATTGTCGACTCCACGCTAATCCATCCCAGTCTTTAGGTCGCTCGCCTAGCAACCAAGGCATACTCTTGGCTCTTCTACCGCAGACCTTAACCTCTGTGAGGCCGGGTTTCATGGGCCATCTGCCACCTCACAGAGGGATACCAAGAGTACCCTCACGTCCCCCGAAGCTACCACTTCGCCACCCAGTTCGTTGGAGCCTTTATCTAAGTCAGATAATTTGCTCCTCCTCGTGTTTTAAGCGATGACCTACCGTATCGGGTTACTCATCTATCTGTGAACTGGTCCAAATTCCTCGACTAAGAATTACTACTTAGTTTCCCAAACTAAGGTTTACCACTTAGTCTCCTTTCCCGTTATCCTTGTTAATCCCGGTTTTCCACCTAGTCCCCTGAATTAGGGTTTTGTCTAATGGGTTAAGTATTGTCATTTAAGTTCATGACTTAACCTGCCTACGAATCATGTCAAGATTTGGCTAAGTATTCAAGTCCAAGACCTAGCCCTACAAGTTGGTTAAGTATACCAAGAAGTTCATGACTTAACCCTATTCAATCATCGAGTCAATTTGGTTAAGTATTTGTTTATCTTAACCCTATCAGGTTATCGTGTTAGATTGGTTAAGCATAGATTATCTTAACCTCATCGGATTATCGAGTCGGATTGGTTAAATATAGGTTAACTTAACCCCATCCACTAATCGTATTATAATGGTTAAGTATATTTAAACAGTCTCGTGACTTAACCCTATCAAGCTCTCATATTAGATTGGTCAAGCATGGTTGCTTAACCCCATCAAATCATCATGTATAATTGGTTAAGTATAAGTTACTTAACATCATTGAATTACCAATTTTAGATTGGTTAAGGGTTTAACTTAACCCCATCGAATTACCGTGTTTAGATTAGTTAAGTGTAGGTTACTTAACCCCGTCTAATTACCGTGTTTAGATTAGTTAAGTGTAGGTTACTTAACCCCATCTAATTACCGTGTTTAGATTAGTTAAGTGTAGTTTACTTAACCCCATCTAATTACCGTGTTTAGATTAGTTAAGTCTAAGTTACTTAACCCCATCTAATTACCAAGTCGGATTAGTTAAGTGTAAATTACTTAACCCCATTCCCTAATTGTCTTGTTTGGTTAATTGTCGTTAAGAAATCAAGTCCGGTTCCACTTAACCTACCCATTCGTGTCATATCGGTTAAATGTCATTAGTCAAAATTACTTAACCTTTTCATGTAGCATTAATTAGATTAATGCAACCCAACCTCTCACATTAGACTTTGTTGTGGTTACTAGTTAAGCCGGGCGGGTCCGGGTAGATTTACACCACAACCTAGTCTAACCTCGGGTCTTAAGTGCTATATGACCAACTACCCACATTGGGTCCTATTGTTTGTAGCCACTAGTTAAGCCGGGCGGGTCCGGGTAGATTTATGCTACAAACTCAACCCAACCTCGAGTTGGCCACTTTCATGTTTGGTCTAGTGTCATATTACACTTACAATCCATACGTGTCTAGTTTCAAGTCCCATGTTTACCCCACATGTCATGTCCCCATTTAGGTGTATCATGAGTGTCATATTTTCATGAAATCCCATGTCAAATTATCATGTCATAATCACGCACGTCTAACCTACCCCAAATCGTGTTTCCAACTCAAGTAAAAGCGAGTCAACATAGTAAGGATACTATGCTACATATTTGCCTCAAAACATGCACGATGTCAAAAAGGGATTGGCCACCAACATGCATGGTATCATAAGGGGTTTGGCCTCAAAATATGCATAGCATCACAAGGGGTTTTTGGCCACAAACATGCATAGTATCATAAGGGGATGTGGCCACAAACATGCATATAATCATGCATATTATCATAAGGGAATTTGGCCACAAACATGCATAGTATCATAAGGGGATGTGGCCACAAACATGCATGATAACATAAGGGGTTTGGGTTCATTTACATGCATAAGCCCCAAAGTCAAATCTTTGCCAATGTTTCACAAGTCAAATGGTTCCCAAAGGTTCATGCTAGCATTCCATAGATAAAGATTCAAACTTGCAAGATAAACTAGGTTAAGCATAACATGAGTGGCATGATTAAGTCGCTAAAACTTAGCCCAAGGTCATAGATCATAGAAAAGGGGCAAAGTTAGGTTAACATAGGCTAACATACTTATGTTTCATCGCATTTTATTCCATGTCATATTAGAACCACCGTTAGAATTACAAGTAGCTAGAACTTACCTAGCGAGGCTTAGGGAAAGATCATGAATCGTCTTGACCAAGAAAGGTGGCTCCTTTGTTGAAGAATCGTCATGAAATTGGCCTAGCAACGTTGATCCACTCCCTTGATTTGATGTAGCAAGCTAGCACCTTTGGATTTGAACCCGATTTGAATGCATAAGCCCTTGGAGTTGGAGATGGAGGCCATGATCAAGATAGATTTTGGCAGCACTTAGTTGTAGGATTGATTTTTAGTGATTTAGGTTAGGTCCTAGGGTGTTTTTATAGAGATTAGGAGTAGTTTAGGCCCTTAGATTAACCCTAGGATAGATCTGAACCCTCAAAACCCGTCACAGGCCAATAGACCAGACCCAAAAGCATGTCTTGAGGAACAAGTCAGGCACACCCAGGCCAACTGGTCGACCACCCAAGTCGACAGGGGTGTCGACTGGGCAGTCGACACCACCTGGGGTGTGTCGACTCCCAAGTCGACTCCCCAGTCGACTTGGGGGTGGCGGGAATTTTCCCCGCCTCTTCTGCTTGGCTGAATTTGAAATCTGAATTCAAATTTGAACTTGTTTTTAAAATTGAAATTTTCTGAAAACTTTGACGGGCCATAACTTGGTCATACGGACTCCGATTTTCGAAAACTCGGACTCTATTTCGCGTATTTTTCCGAGACGAACGCAATGGCATAGCCCGTTTCCATTGATTCAGAATTTATAATTAAATTCTGCCTTGATTCTCGTCTTAGCATGTTGTAAAAATCCGGGTTGTTACATCCTCCCCAACTTAAAGGATTTCGTCCCCGAAATCTCCAAGTTAGGAAGAACGTATCCTACCGTCCATCATCCATCTACTCAAAACATCATCCACATGCAACCATTGTCCTTAGACGATTTCCAATGCCATATGAACATATGCAGAACGTGTGTGTATATGCTCCTTAGCTAATGCTAATGATCAGGCCTGAATGATCTCTCTAATGCAAAATATGTTTAGTGCCATGAGTCCAACATGTATGCAAATAGTCCTAGTCATATAAGTACTATATGTGTGCACAAACATTCATCCATATGCAACATCCGCATGACAACACATTCAATTTCATCCATAAACAAGTATGAATACTCGTGCATATGCAACATGAAACGTGACCGCGTCAATCTAGTATCTAATGTGTATTCGCGCATCCACGAGCAACCACTTGCAACCATTTGCAACCATATCAATCATAACATGTTTCAAATACATGTTTACATCCATAGAGTTCTATCTAAGGTTCCCAAGATAGGATCGAGAAGATAAACAAGACAAACTCCTTACGGGGTTTGCAACAGAAACAGGACCGAGAGGATATCCACCAAGCGATAGCATGCAAGCAAGCTCTACAGGAGAACCAGGGATCAACGATATACTCTTAAAAAGAGACATGATGCGCGCGTCTAAGCCGCATTCCCTTGAGCTTAATTCCATTGTGCCTTGACCGCCTTTGACTTCATGATTTCGTAGCTCCTTGATTCCTATTTCCAAGGTATGAGTCGGAACTCATTTCACTGTCGCCTCTTGTTTCACTTCCACTTATTCTTTCGCTAGTATGCTCGGCCCAAACATATCTGCGTACTCATGTAAGCTCTCCAAAATTCACTAGTGAATTCTGGATTTCGTTTACCGATGCCAATCAATGTTACCACGTGCACTTACTAGGGTGGTTCCTATAACCCATGCTTAAGCGGAATGAACCATCCGCCTTATTGGCGAACGTTACTTGATCGGATCAGGGATTTCCGATAAATACATCAAGTGATTCTAGGTAACTAACCATGACAAAACCCAAAAGGTTACACAAGACTTCGAGGGTATTACCAAAGCAAGCCAAGAGTCTGACTACCCTCTTTTCAGAACCTAGAATGGTATCCCTTACTGGATAACCACTTTACCCCTAGAATCCATCCATAGCCCAACAATAGAAGCATTGCTTCTAATCTCAACACTTGGCATAGACGTTCTCAAATCCAAACAAGTCATGAATAAATCGACCGACTCACCAACCAGATTTTTGGGACAAAAAATGGGATCCTCTACCATGCTAGTACTTAGGTGCAGAGACTTAACTATCGAAGCAGACTTAATTGATGCGATGATCAAAACAAGGTCTGGACGGGCTGGTAGAAAAGAAAGGCTAAACCTTTAACAGAAACGATACCATTTCTCTTAGGTACGCTAGAAATGAGAGCATACAATTGCCCTCTCGCTGATCTTGTCCTTATCTTCCTTTGTGTATCAAGCCATACCAACAAGTTGCTTATCCCTAAGTCCGTGTCCTTTATCCTTTCTCTTATTATCCTTTCTTATTACTTCGGTAACAGGTCTCTCGAGAACTTCCTCCATCGCACGGGAAAACACATACGTAGCTAGACAAGGATTAGTCGCAGTTAAAACTACTGTGACTACAGATGGAGAAAAGAAAGGAAAAGAGATTCGATCAAGGAAACAAAGGATTGTGCTAATGGCTTTTGGGGAATAGCCTTTAAAAACTTTTCGTGAAAAATGCTTCTTTGTAAACGGTTTCTCAAATAGTTTTCAGAAGGTTTTAAAAACTTTTGCCCAGTCCGGTAACCTTCTGCTCTGATACCAAATGTAACACCCCACCTCCGCTGGGGTCACTCACAAAGGGAATGTACTAGGTTTGGTGAAGCATTATCGAGGTAAACATGCACAAAAATATTACAAGACAGAACATATATAAAACAGCGGAAGTAAAACAAATTTCATTACCTTATAGAATAAGGTGTAAAGCCTTTTACATCAGAATACATCAAAACCTGTCTTGCAATAGTAAAGAAGCATAAAACATTTTCATAAATTATTCCCCAAAATAAAGCGGTGAAGCAGCCATAGCCAAGAGAAGACCAAGCTATACATGATGACCTTCAAGCATAAGAGGTCCGAACTAAACAACATCATTTCCTCCCTAAAAACCTGGGGGGGGGAACGGAAGACAAAGAGGCGAAAGAAAACGGGGTCAGTCATAAAGATCGGTAAGTCCTATCTACTTCCAGTATAAAAACAGGTAAAGGTAACATGACATGCATAAACTGAAAGTAAACCTTAAGGATGACGGCAAGATAGATAAGCTAAACCAAGATAACTGGATGAACTATTGTAGCAAGATGAACTAAGGTATATGATAAACTACGGTGTCAAGATAAATCAAGGTATCACATTGTCAAGTTTCTATCAAGTATACTATCCCAAGGTATCTATCATGTATAACATCCCACGGTATTTATCATGTATATTTGCTCTGCACCCCTCGTACTAGTATCCCAACCCGCGTCATGTGTTAACTATGAATGCCCCTTGCCCAATGTCATGTAATGGTCCATGCCAACCTAATATATTGCATATGTAGGTTTTCCCAACTCATATGTTTCTTTCCATGTATAAGTTCAGTCCTTTGCCGTAGATCGTACGGGCTTTCCCATGTAAATCTATACCACCTCAACGTAGTACCATTTTATCCTTGAAGTTATTTTGGACTGCTACCCTTGATCTAGTTATGTTTTCTTACCCTGAACTATCGCGTGTTTACTTAGGGTTTATGCCACCTAGGACCACTAGGGATTATGCTACCTAATGAACGTATTCGTAACTTGGTTTGGGTTTTAGCCACCTAGGACCACTAGGGATTATGCCACCCGTCAACCGCGCCCTTTATCCCGTGTATGTATCGTGAATCGTTTTCCATGTCTAGACGCACATGTTCCTCAATGTGCCATCCGAGTTCCGTGCCAGGGCAAATCAAGAAATACGGAACTCGGTCGGGAGCTTTAAGTCGTCTGCTGATGCAGATATCAAGGTCTGTTTTTGTATCTGTGGCTATGGTCCCATGTGACCCCTCCCTCAACTACTGAAAGGCAATTCAAGAAAAATCATGTATGAGAACCACATCCCGGCCCCACTATAGCCCCACTTTCCTATGGGCCAACCTCACCCATGACTCGATAGCAAGAACATGGTCTGTTGGGGGTTCTCTGCCTTTCCGTTCGTACACGACTGACTAAAGATGGTAGGTAGTCGGCGACGTGCTATCCAGGGAAAAAACAAGTATCGTCGACTCCGCGCTAATCCATCCCAGTCTTTAGGTCGCTCGCCTAGCAACCAAGGTATACTCTTGGCTCTTCTACCGCAGACCTTAACCTCTGTGAGGCCGGGTTTCATGGGCCATCTGCCACCTCACAGAGGGATACCAAGAGTACCCTCACGTCCCCCGAAGCTACTGCTTCGCCACCCGGTTCGTTGGAGCCTTTATCTAAGTCAGATAATTTGCTCCTCCTCGTGTTTTAAGCGATGACCTACCGTATCGGGTTACTCATCTATCTGTGAACTGGTCCAAATTCCTCGACTAAGAATTACTACTTAGTTTCCCAAACTAAGGTTTACCACTTAGTCTCCTTTCCCGTTATCCTTGTTAATCCCGGTTTTCCACCTAGTCCCCTGAATTAGGGTTTTGTCTAATGGGTTAAGTATTGTCATTTAAGTTCATGACTTAACCTGCCTACGAATCATGTCAAGATTTGGCTAAGTATTCGAGTCCAAGACCTAGCCCTACAAGTTGGTTAAGTATACCAAGAAGCTCATGACTTAACCTTATTCAATCATCAAGTCAATTTGGTTAAGTATTTGTTTATCTTAACCCTATCAGGTTATCGTGTTAGATTGGTTAAGCATAGATTATCTTAACCTCATCGGATTATCGAGTCGGATTGGTTAAATATAGGTTAACTTAACCCCATCCACTAATCGTATTGTAATGGTTAAGTATATTTAAACGGTCTCGTGACTTAACCCTATCAAGCTCTCATATTAGATTGGTTAAGCATGGTTGCTTAACCCCATCAAATCATCATGTATAATTGGTTAAGTATAAGTTACTTAACCTCATTGAATTACCAAGTTTAGATTGGTTAAGGGTTTAACTTAACCCCATCGAATTACCGTGTTTAGATTAGTTAAGTGTAGGTTACTTAACCCCGTCTAATTACCGTGTTTAGATTAGTTAAGTGTAGGTTACTTAACCCCATCTAATTACCGTGTTTAGACTAGGTAAGTGTAGTTTACTTAACCCCATCTAATTACCGTGTTTAGATTAGTTAATCTAAGTTACTTAACCCCATATAATTACCAAGTCAGATTAGTTAAGTGTAAATTACTTAACCTCATTCCCTAATTGTCTTGTTTGGTTAAGTGTCGTTTAGAAATCAAGTCCGGTTCCACTTAACCTACCCATTCGTGTCATATCGGTTAAGTGTCATTAGTCAAAATTACTTAACCTTTTCATGTAGCATTAATTAGATTAATGCACCCCAACCTCTCACATTAGACTTTGTTGTGGTTACTAGTTAAGCCGGGCGGGTCCGGGTAGATTTACACCACAACCTTGTCTAACCTCGGGTCTTAAGTGCTATATGACCAACTACCCACATTGGGTCCTATTGTTTGTAGCCACTAGTTAAGCCGGGCGGGTCCGGGTAGATTTATGCTACAAACTCAACCCAACCTCGAGTTGGCCACTTTCATGTTTGGTCTAGTGTCATATTACACTTACAACCCATACGTGTCTAGTTTCAAGTCCCATGTTTACCCCCACATGTCATGTCCCCATTTAGGTGTATCATGAGTGTCATATTTTCATGAAATCCCATGTCAAATTATCATGTCATAATCACGCACGTCTAACCTACCCCAAATCATGTTTCCAACTCAAGTAAAAGCGAGTCAACATAGTAAGGATACTATGCTACATATTTGCCTCAAAACATGCACGATGTCAAAAAGGGATTGGCCACCAACATGCATGGTATCATAAGGGGTTTGGCCTCAAAATATGCATAGCATCACAAGGGGTTTTTGGCCACAAACATGCATAGTATCATAAGGGGATGTGGCCACAAACATGCATATAATCATGCATATTATCATAAGGGAATTTGGCCACAAACATGCATAGTATCATAAGGGGATGTGGCCACAAACATGCATGATAACATAAGGGGTTTGGGTTCATTTACATGCATAAGCCCCAAAGTCAAATCTTTGCCAATGTTTCACAAGTCAAATGGTTCCCAAAGGTTCATGCTAGCATTCCATAGATAAAGATTCAAACTTGCAAGATAAACTAGGTTAAGCATAACATGAGTGGCATGATTAAGTCGCTAAAACTTAGCCCAAGGTCATAGATCATAGAAAAGGGGCAAAGTTAGGTTCACATAGGCTAACATACTTATGTTTCATCGCATTTTATTCCATGTCATATTAGAACCACCGATAGAATTACAAGTAGCTAGAACTTACCTAGCGAGGCTTAGGGAAAGATCATGAATCGTCTTGACCAAGAAAGGTGGCTCCTTTGTTGAAGAATCGTCATGAAATTAGCCTAGCAACGTTGATCCACTCCCTTGATTTGATGTAGCAAGCTAGCACCTTTGGATTTGAACCCGATTTGAATGCATAAGCCCTTGGAGTTGGAGATGGAGGCCATGATCAAGATAGATTTTGGCAGCACTTAGTTGTAGGATTGATTTTTAGTGATTTAGGTTAGGTCCTAGGGTGTTTTTATAGAGATTAGGAGTAGTTTAGGCCCTTAGATTAACCCTAGGATAGATCTGAACCCTCAAAACCCGTCACAGGCCAATAGACCAGACCCAAAAGCATGTCTTGAGGAACAAGTCAGGCACACCCAGGCCAACTGGTCGACCACCCAAGTCGACAGGGGTGTCGACTGGGCAGTCGACACCACCTGGGGTGTGTCGACTCCCAAGTCGACTCCCCAGTCGACTTGGGGGTGGCGGGAATTTTCCCCGCCTCTTCTGCTTGGCTGAATTTGAAATCTGAATTCAAATTTGAACTTGTTTTTGAACTTGAAATTTTCTGAAAACTTTGACGGGCCATAACTTGGTCATACGGACTCCGATTTTCGAAAACTCGGACTCTATTTCGCGTATTTTTCCGAGACGAACGCAATGGCATAGCCCGTTTCCCTTGATTCAGAATTTATAATTAAATTCTGCCTTGATTCTCGTCTTAGCATGTTGTAAAAATCCGGGTTGTTACATCCTCCCCAACTTAAAGGATTTCGTCCCCAAAATCTCCAAGTTAGGAAGAACGTATCCTACCGTCCATCATCCATCTACTCAAAACATCATCCACATGCAACCATTGTCCTTAGACGATTTCTAATGCCATATGAACATATGCAGAACGTGTGTGTATATGCTCCTTAGCTAATGCTAATGATCAGGCCTGAATGATCTCTCTAATGCAAAATATGTTTAGTGCCATGAGTCCAACATGTATGCAAATAGTCCTAGTCATATAAGTACTATATGTGTGCACAAACATTCATCCATATGCAACATCCGCATGACAACACATTCAATTTCATCCATAAACAAGTATGAATACTCGTGCATATGCAACATGAAACGTGACCGCGTCAATCTAGTATCTAATGTGTATTCGCGCATCCACGAGCAACCACTTGCAACCATTTGCAACCATATCAATCATAACATGTTTAAAATACATGTTTACATCCATAGAGTTCTATCTAAGGTTCCCAAGATAGGATCGAGAAGATAAACAAGACAAACTCCTTACGGGGTTTGCAACAGAAACAGGACCGAGAGGATATCCACCAAGCGATAGCATGCAAGCAAGCTCTACAGGAGAACCAGGGATCAACGATATACTCTTAAAAAGAGACATGATGCGTGCGTCTAAGCCGCATTCCCTTGAGCTTAATTCCATTGTGCCTTGACCGCCTTTGACTTCATGATTTCATAGCTCCTTGATTCCTATTTCCAAGGTATGAGTCGGAACTCATTTCACTGTCGCCTCTTGTTTCACTTCCACTTATTCTTTCCCTAGTATGCTCGGCCCAAACATATCTGCGTACTCATGTAAGCTCTCCAAAATTCACTAGTGAATTCTGGATCTCGTTTACCGATGCCAATCAATGTTACCACGTGCACTTACTAGGGTGATTCCTATAACCCATGCTTTAGCGGAATGAACTATCCGCCTTATTGGCGAACGTTACTTGATCGGATCAGGGATTTCCGATAAATACATCAAGTGATTCTAGGTAACTAACCATGACAAAACCCAAAAGGTTACACAAGACTTCGAGGGTATTACCAAAGCAAGCCAAGAGTCTGACTACCCTCTTTTCAGAACCTAGAATGGTATCCCTTACTGGATAACCACTTTACCCCTAGAATCCATCCATAGCCCAACAATAGAAGCATTGCTTCTAATCTCAACACTTGGCATAGACGTTCTCAAATCCAAACAAGTCATGAATAAATCGACCGACTCTCCAACCAGATTTTTGGGACAAAAAATGGGATCCTCTACCATGCTAGTACTTAGGTGCAGAGACTTAACTATCGAAGCAGACTTAATTGATGCGATGATCAAAACAAGGTCTAGACGGGCTGGTAGAAAAGAAAGGCTAAACCTTTAACAGAAACGATACCATTTCTCTTAGGTACGCTAGAAATGAGAGCATACAATTTCCCTCTCGCTGATCTTGTCCTTATCTTCCTTTGTGGATCAAGCCATACCAACAAGTTGCTTATCCCTAAGTCCGTGTCCTTTATCCTTGCTCTTATTATCCTTTCTTATTACTTCGGTAACAGGTCTCTCGAGAACTTCCTCCATCGCACGGGAAAACACATACGTAGCTAGACAAGGATTAGTCGCAGTTAAAACTACTGTGACTACAGATGGAGAAAAGAAAGGAAAAGAGATTCGATCAAGGAAACAAAGGATTGTGCTAATGGCTTTTGGGGAATAGCCTTTAAAATCTTTTCGTGAAAAATGCTTCTTTGTAAACGGTTTCTCAAATAGTTTTCAGAAGGTTTTAAAAACTTTTGCCCAGTCCGGTAACCTTCTGCTCTGATACCAAATGTAACACCCCACCTCCGCTGGGGTCACTCACAAAGGGAATGTACTAGGTTTGGTGAAGCATTATCGAGGTAAACATGCACAGAAATATTACAAGACAGAACATATATAAAACAGCGGAAGTAAAACAAATTTCATTACCTTATAGAATAAGGTGTAAAGCCTTTTACATCAGAATACATCAAAACCTGTCTTGCAATAGTAAAGAAGCATAAAACATTTTCATAAATTATTCCCCAAAATAAAGCGGTGAAGCAGCCATAGCCAAGAGAAGACCAAGCTATACATGATGACCTTCAAGCATAAAAGGTCAGAACTAAACAACATCATTTCCTCCCTAAAAACCTGGGGGGGGGGGGGGAAACGGAAGACAAAGAGGCGAAAGAAAACGGGGTCAGTCATAAAGACTGGTAAGTCCTATCTACTTCCAGTATAAAAACAGGTAAAGGTAACATGACATGCATAAACTGAAAGTAAACCTTAAGGATGACGGCAAGATAGATAAGCTAAACCAAGATAACTGGATGAACTACTGTAGCAAGATGAACTAAGGTACATAATAAACTACGGTGTCAAGATAAATCAAGGTATCACATTGTCAAGTTTCTATCAAGTATACTATCCCAAGGTATCTATCATGTATAACATCCCACGGTATTTATCATGTATATTTGCTCTGCACCCCTCGTACTAGTATCCCAACCCGCGTCATGTGTTAACTATGAATGCCCCTTGCCCAATGTCATGTAATGGTCCATGCCAACCTAATATATAGCATATGTAGGTTTTCCCAACTCGTATGTTTCTTTCCATGTATAAGTTCAGTCCTTTGCCGTAGGTCGTACGGGCTTTCCCATGTAAATCTATACCACCTCAATGTAGTACCATTTTATCCTTGAAGTTATTTTGGACTGCTACCCTTGATCTAGTTATGTTTTCTTACCCTGAACTATCGCGTGTTTACTTAGGGTTTATGCCACCTAGGACCACTAGGGATTATGCTACCTAATGAACGTATTCGTAACTTGGTTTGGGTTTTAGCCACCTAGGACCACTAGGGATTATGCCACCCGTCAACCGCGCCCTTTATCCCGTGTATGTATCGTGAATCGTTTTCCATGTCTAGACGCACATGTTCCTCAATGTGCCATCCGAGTTCCGTGCCAGGGCAAATCAAGAAATACGGAACTCGGTCGGGAGCTTTAAGTCGTCTGCTGATGCAGATATCAAGGTCTGTTTTTGTATCCGTGGCTATGGTCCCATGTGACCCCTCCCTCAACTACTGAAAGGCAATCCAAGAAAAATCATGTATGAGAACCACATCCCGGCCCCACTATAGCCCCACTTTCCTATGGGCCAACCTCACCCATGACTCGATAGCAAGAACATGGTCTGTTGGGGGTTCTCTGCCTTTCCGTTCGTACACGACTGACTAAAGATGGTAGGTAGTCGGCGACGTGCTATCCAGGGAAAAAACAAGTATCGTCGACTCCACGCTAATCCATCCCAGTCTTTAGGTCGCTCGCCTAGCAACCAAGGTATACTCTTGGCTCTTCTACCGCAGACCTTAACCTCTGTGAGGCCGGGTTTCATGGGCCATCTGCCACCTCACAGAGGGATACCAAGAGTACCCTCACGTCCCCCGAAGCTACTGCTTCGCCACCCGGTTCGTTGGAGCCTTTATCTAAGTCAGATAATTTGCTCCTCCTCGTGTTTTAAGCGATGACCTACCGTATCGGGTTACTCATCTATCTGTGAACTAGTCCAAATTCCTCGACTAAGAATTACTACTTAGTTTCCCAAACTAAGGTTTACCACTTAGTCTCCTTTCCCGTTATCCTTGTTAATCCCGGTTTTCCACCGAGTCCCCTGAATTAGGGTTTTGTCTAATGGGTTAAGTATTGTCATTTAAGTTCATGACTTAACCTGCCTACGAATCATGTCAAGATTTGGCTAAGTATTCGAGTCCAAGACCTAGCCCTACAAGTTGGTTAAGTATACCAAGAAGCTCATGACTTAACCTTATTCAATCATCAAGTCAATTTGGTTAAGTATTTGTTTATCTTAACCCTATCAGGTTATCGTGTTAGATTGGTTAAGCATAGATTATCTTAACCTCATCGGATTATCGAGTCGGATTGGTTAAATATAGGTTAACTTAACCCCATCCACTAATCGTATTGTAATGGTTAAGTATATTTAAACGGTCTCGTGACTTAACCCTATCAAGCTCTCATATTAGATTGGTCAAGCATGGTTGCTTAACCCCATCAAATCATCATGTATAATTGGTTAAGTATAAGTTACTTAACCTCATTGAATTACCAAGTTTAGATTGGTTAAGGGTTTAACTTAACCCCATCGAATTACCGTGTTTAGATTAGTTAAGTGTAGGTTACTTAACCCCGTCTAATTACCGTGTTTAGATTAGTTAAGTGTAGGTTACTTAACCCCATCTAATTACCGTGTTTAGACTAGTTAAGTGTAGTTTACTTTACCCCATCTAATTACCGTGTTTAGATTAGTTAAGTCTAAGTTACTTAACCCCATATAATTACCAAGTCAGATTAGTTAAGTGTAAATTACTTAACCCCATTCCCTAATTGTCTTGTTTGGTTAAGTGTCGTTTAGAAATCAAGTCCGGTTCCACTTAACCTACCCATTCGTGTCATATCGGTTAAGTGGCATTAGTCAAAATTACTTAACCTTTTCATGTAGCATTAATTAGATTAATGCACCCCAACCTCTCACATTAGACTTTGTTGTGGTTACTAGTTAAGCCGGGCGGGTCCGGGTAGATTTACACCACAACCTTGTCTAACCTCGGGTCTTAAGTGCTATATGACCAACTACCCACATTGGGTCCTATTGTTTGTAGCCACTAGTTAAGCCGGGCGGGTCCGGGTAGATTTATGCTACAAACTCAACCCAACCTCGAGTTGGCTACTTTCATGTTTGGTCTAGTGTCATATTACACTTACAATCCATACGTGTCTAGTTTCAAGTCCCATGTTTACCCCACATGTCATGTCCCCATTTAGGTGTATCATGAGTGTCATATTTTCATGAAATCCCATGTCAAATTATCAAGTCATAATCACGCACGTCTAACCTACCCCAAATCGTGTTTCCAACTCAAGTAAAAGCGAGTCAACATAGTAAGGATACTATGCTACATATTTGCCTCAAAACATGCACGATGTCAAAAAGGGATTGGCCACCAACATGCATGGTATCATAAGGGGTTTGGCCTCAAAATATGCATAGCATCACAAGGGGTTTTTGGCCACAAACATGCATAGTATCATAAGGGGATGTGGCCACAAACATGCATATAATCATGCATATTATCATAAGGGAATTTGGCCATAAACATGCATAGTATCATAAGGGGATGTGGCCACAAACATGCATGATAACATAAGGGGTTTGGGTACATTTACATGCATAAGCCCCAAAGTCAAATCTTTGCCAATGTTTCACAAGTCAAATGGTTCCCAAAGGTTCATGCTAGCATTCCATAGATAAAGATTCAAACTTGCAAGATAAACTAGGTTAAGCATAACATGAGTGGCATGATTAAGTCGCTAAAACTTAGCCCAAGGTCATAGATCATAGAAAAGGGGCAAAGTTAGGTTCACATAGGCTAACATACTTATGTTTCATCGCATTTTATTCCATGTCATATTAGAACCACCGTTAGAATTACAAGTAGCTAGAACTTACCTAGCGAGGCTTAGGGAAAGATCATGAATCGTCTTGACCAAGAAAGGTGGCTCCTTTGTTGAAGAATCGTCATGAAATTAGCCTAGCAACGTTGATCCACTCCCTTGATTTGATGTAGCAAGCTAGCACCTTTGGATTTGAACCCGATTTGAATGCATAAGCCCTTGGAGTTGGAGATGGAGGCCATGATCAAGATAGATTTTGGCAGCACTTAGTTGTAGGATTGATTTTTAGTGATTTAGGTTAGGTCCTAGGGTGTTTTTATAGAGATTAGGAGTAGTTTAGGCCCTTAGATTAACCCTAGGATAGATTTGAACCCTCAAAACCCGTCACAGGCCAATAGACCAGACCCAAAAGCATGTCTTGAGGAACAAGTCAGGCACACCCAGGCCAACTGGCCGACCACCCAAGTCGACAGGGGTGTCGACTGGGCAGTCGACACCACCTGGGGTGTGTCAACTCCCTTGTCGACTCCTCAGTCGACTTGGGGGTGGCGGGAATTTTTCCCGCCTCTTCTGCTTGGCTGAATTTGAAATCTGAATTCAAATTTGAACTTGTTTTTGAACTTGAAATTTTCTGAAAACTTTGACGGGCCATAACTTGGTCATACGGACTCCGATTTTCGAAAACTCGGACTCTATTTCGCGTATTTTTCCGAGACGAACGCAATGGCATAGCCCGTTTCCCTTGATTCAGATTTGATAATTAAATTCTGCCTTGATTCTCGTCTTAGCATGTTGTAAAAATCCGGGTTGTTACATTAAAATTCACAACTGGCATGGCTCGAGCCAATGTTTCCACCATAACGCTTGCTCTAGCTACAGAGATAGTGGGAAAAAAGTGGCGTGAAAGGATCAGCGTATTCGGGTTCTTGTTTTATCCTTTAGGGTTCATGTCCTTACCGATTACAGCATACCAAAGCAGAATGTCTTCGTGGAGGTATTTGTAGATTAGGATTTCTCTTCCTTACATTTTCTACAGCTTCTTTCTTTACATCTCCGCTCAAGAATCTCCAAGGTGGCCGATACGGTCACCACTTTGGCTCAAGCACGTCCTAGAAGAGAGATTCACCTACCACAAAGAGATAAAGATTAGATAATAATAGAAGGTCACATGCAAAGAATATCTACACAAGTATATCGCTATTACTTTAAGTATTTCTTTGTTTTTTTTATTTTCCCACTTAAAAGTTGTTATGCATAGGGTTCTAGAATTGCCACATTGGTACCAAGGTTGTTAGAGAAAATGGTTATATAAGAATTGTATTGGCAGAAGAGAAAGATATGCATAGTTATATTGTGGATTCTTATTGTTCTCCTTACCATGTCTGCTTCTTTTAATTTTCTTCTTTCTTTTATGAACTGCTCTTTGCCATAGCTAAACGCATCATTTGGTGCTTTCATTCCCGTCCTCACCTCCTTCTTCTCCTCCGTCTAATCCAAATCCATCACTACCACCATGAAAAAAGTAGATGACGCACTAAATCAACTAGCCAACCACCAGAACATCATCACTTCGATCCAAGATATTCAAACCACAATCCAAAATACCCAAAATATTTATAGTACCCTCCTCGAAACATAGAACGTTGATATCACTGATATCAAGTCAGCCATACACACCCTTACTCAATGCATAACTGAATTAACTCATAAGATCGATAACTTCTCCCCATCATCCCCTAACCCACTTACATCCACATCAAATAACCAACTCATTCCCAGCCGTCAACCTCCATTATTATCCACCCCTAACCAAAAGAGAAATCCAAAAATCACTCTCATAACCTTCGATGGCTCTAATCCGCATGACTGGATCTTTCAGGCTGACCGACATTTTGCTTATTACTCCACGCTGAAAGATAAACGAGCCGAACTTGCTAGTTTTCATATGCAGGGCCAAGCTCTCACGTGGTTTTAGTGGATGCATCGTAATAAACAAATATGTTTGTGGCCAGCTCTGTTGAAAGCGGTAGAGAAACGGTTTGGGCCACCGATGTTTCTAAACCTGTTGGAAACACAGTTCAAATTAAAGCAACTGACAATAGTGGAGAATATCAAGGTACTTTGAAACACTTTGTAATCGTATCACCACCTTGAGCCCAGATTCGATTCTTTAATGCTTTATTTCGGGACGTAAACCTCACATCCAAAATGAATTCCTACTGTTAAAACCTAATACACTCTGCGATGCCATGGATACTACGAGATTAATCGAACGCAAGTTTTCTGAACAACCCAAAATATCCACTTCTCAAAACCAATCCCCTATTCAGTAAACAAAATCCATAAAATACGACATAGTCATTCCCTCAAACACCTTCCATACACACACCCAAAACCTCAATACCCATCAAGTAACTATCACAAGCTAAAATGAATGTTCGAAAACAACAAGGATTATGTTTTAGTTGTGATGA
This sequence comes from Allium sativum, assembly GCA_030737875.1. Classification (NCBI taxonomy): domain Eukaryota; kingdom Viridiplantae; phylum Streptophyta; class Magnoliopsida; order Asparagales; family Amaryllidaceae; genus Allium; species Allium sativum. The sequence goes on along the minus strand of CM060911.1, from coordinate 183,644,936 downwards.
AAAGTACCAATTCGGCCATTGCTGCAAACCCACCCATATACTTACGATTATTCCTGATTCACAAACCGATGATTCTCCACCAGTCGATGCACCACCACTTACCGCCGAAACTACACATGACCCAGACCCAACCCTTGAAACTTCTCAAGAAATTTCCTTTCAAGCCCTTACGGGATCCTCCCATCCACGAGCTCGGCGATTACCAGCATACATACACGGTAATCCTATTTCGATTTTAGTCGATACCAGATCCACCTACAATTATATCCATCCAAAAACCGAAAGTATTTAGGGCTAAAAATTTCCACAAACATCTCTTTTATCGTAACTGTGGGAAATGGAGAAAAATTGAAGAGTGATGGATATTGCTCTAACCAAGTGATTATTCATGGGCACGAGTTTTTCATCGATTTCCATCTATTAGAAATTGTTGGTTCAGATGCTGTTTGTGGAATCCAGTGGTTGGAAAAGCTTGGACCAGTCAACATGGATCATAAAGCATTACAATGGGCTTTACCGTAAATAATAAAGTCATTGGCTTAAATGGGCTTGGGCTGTACAGCAAGCCTTCACTCATATCACTACAACAGCTGAAACGTATGGATATGAATTCTTCTATCACCAATTTCCTATACCCTCATATACAACCAATTCAAACCTCATAAAACAATCAGGCCCAGCCCAATACCAACCAACATCTCATAAAATTGCTAGCCTCCTTCGACCAATTATTCCAAAAGACCACTAATCCACCACCCATACGTCAATTTAACCAACATACCAACCTTATCCCCAAAGCTAAACCAATAAACACCAAACCATACCGATATCCCTACTTCCAAAAAAATGAAATCGAACGACAAGTCCAAGAAATGCTTCAATCAAAACTTATCCAACCATCCACTAGCCCATTCTCATCTCTGGTCCTTTTGGTAAAAAAGAAAGACGGTTCATGGAGATTTTGTGTTGATTATAGAGCACTTAACACAATCACCATTAAAGACCGTTTTCCAATACCAACGATGGATGAACTACTAGATGAACTTTATGGTACTAATTTCTTTTTGAAACTTGATCTACGTAGTGGATATTTTCAAATAAGAGTTCATCCATCCGATATTTCCAAAATGGCATTTCAAACCCATGAAGGTCACTATGCATTCTTAGTGATGCCATTTGGGTTAACAAACGCACCATCCACTTTTCAAGCTACTATGAATACTATTTTCCGTCCATACTTACAGAAATTCATGCTCGTTTTTCTCGATGATATATTAGTCTATAGCCATTCTTGGACCGAGCATTTAGCCCACCTACACACGACTTTGAGCATTTTACACACTCATCAATTTTTCGCCAACTGTGACAAGTGCAGTTTTGGTTCAAACCAATTAGTATACTTGGGCCATATTATATCCCAAAAAGGTGTGAGTGTAGATCCAACGAAAATAGAGGCCATGTTAAACTGGCCCACTCCAATGAGGGTTACAGCCTTGCGTGGCTTCTTGGGCTTAACCAGCTACTACCGACAATTCATCAAACAGTACACCTACATCACTAGCCCACTTACTGATCTTCTGAAGAAAAACAATTTTCATTGGTCCCTTCAGGCCAGCAAGCCTTCACCTTCCTCAAAACCGCAATAACAAAAACCCCAATTCTAGCTCTACCCAATTTTACCCAGCCATTCACCGTCACTACTGATGCCTCAGCTATGGAAATCAGAGCAGTTCTCACTCAGCAAGAGCATCCAATTTCATTTTTTCTCTCAAACTTCCGCAACATTTACAAAAAGCAGCAGCTTATTCACGTGAAATGTTTACTGTTACCTCTGCAGTTAAGAAATGGCGTCACTACCTGTTAGGACATCTGTTCCAAATTCACACAGATCACTAGAGTGTTTGAGAAATGGCTTCCCAATCGATCCAAACTCCAGAGTAGCAACGGTGGCTAACAAAACTCCTGGGCTTTGATTTCACAACACATTACAAGCCAGGAAAACAAAACTCGGTTGTGGATGCACTCTCCAGATTCACCACCGAAAGAATAATGGAAGCAATATCAGGGCCAACTTTTCCATTCTTAACCAACATCACCAAAGCATTGCAAGAAGATGTGGAAGCTCAAACAATCATTTCTCAGCTGCGTTCAGGTACATGTTCGAACCCGAAATTTCAATCGAGGAATGACCTTTTGGTTTATGATAGCAAAAATTTCATACCTGTTAATACCGATTTGCAAAGCAAAATAATTGGTGAGCTACATGCTTCACAAATTGGAGGCCATTCAGGTGTAAAAGCAACTGTAGCCAGGGTTGCCAGTAAATTTTTTTGGTCGAAGTTGACTTCGTCAGTCCAGCAATTCATCAAACAATGCACAGAATGCCTTCAAACCAAAGCTGAAAATACACCATACAAGGGGCTTTTGCAACCATTACCAATTCCAAATTAGATTTGAACTAATATTGCTATCGATTTCATCATGCATTAACCGCAATCAAATGGCAAGATAGTGATATGGGTCATAGTAGATAAGCTCTCAAAATATGCGCACTTTTGTGCATTGCCTTCAACAACCTCTGCTTCGATGCTGGCCTTACAGTTTATCCAAGAGTATGTTCATCTACACGGATTTCTACCTATAATTTTTTTGGATAGAGACCCACTGTTCACCAGTCAATTTTGGAGAGAGTTGTTTCGGTTACATGGAACAAAAGTAAATATGAGCAGTGCATACCACCCATAGACGGACGACCAATCCGTAGTCCTTAACTGTTGCCTAGAAAATTATTTATAAGCTATCATAGGCGATGTTCCGCACAAATGGACTGCATGTTTACCTTGGGCCGAGTGGTGGTACAATACCACAAAGCATACAACTTTAGGTATGACACCCTTCCAAGTGGTTTATGGTCGTCTTCCTCCTTCTATTGCTAGCTATATCAATTCCACAACTGAAATACTAGAACTAGCTCAATGGACCACTGGGCGAGATGAATTATTGCAGCTCATAAAATAGAACCTGCAAAAGGCTTAATCAAGGATGAAAAATCAAGCTGATCAGCACCACGTGGATAAAGAACTGGAGGTTGGTTCTTGAGTATTCGCAAAACTTCAGCCATATCGTCAATCATCAGTTCGAAGCACTCATCATAAACTCGCGAAGAAATATTTTGGTTCATTTAAGATTGTAACATCCCGCCTTTTTGACCGTCTCAACTTGGTAAGTGAACCAACTTAAGACATTCAAATCGATGGATCGTTATTAGCTTACAGAGTTTAAACTAGAATCAACACAGAAAACATAAAGAAATAACACAGTATTAAACATCATAATAAATCTTTATTTATTAATCAGAATTTTGAATACAATACTTTATATACAGCGGAACTGAAAATAAAATGTGAATGCTGAAAAAATTTACTGGTTTAAAACTTCAGAGTGCGTGTCTCCTGAAACCCCCAGTTTTTGCCAATCTTCAAATCCGCCGCTGTAATATCTAAATCTGAATGCTCGGATCTGACTCAAGCATCCCATGCGAAAACATAAAAATACCCGAGTCAGGATTAATCATAGTTCAAGTAAATTAACTTCAATGTAAACTGAAATATAATAGTTAATCCTAAATTCTCAACACAGAGGTTATATGTAAATTAAACAGGATTGGTATCTGTTCATATCAGTTTCACTTTTCTGTGAGGAGCGGAAACAGGAGCTTGCATATGCACTCATGTATAGATAATATACATGAGTACACTGCCTCAGCACCTCATAATCGAATAGCACGTGTAAGTAAACAGTTTTGGTATTTGTTCATACTAATTTTTTATCAAGTGAGGTGTCTACCCTTATCAGACTCAAAATATTTTCAGCAACAAGTTGTCATGGGAGCCTGCGCGTGTACGCATGTATATATACATGTGTGCGCCGCCACGGCTTCCCGAACACCAGATAATAGCACAAGTGATTTTTGAAGCTTGCAAATACACGCAAGTGTACACACACGTATATTTGCCACAGCGTTCTAGATTAAAATATACCCACACAAGTATAGCCATAGTTACCGTTTCAAAGATATGGACTCATTAGATCAAGGAGAAGATCGGTACAGCATACACAAACATAGAAGAGTTCCAGGTTTAAATTTTAGGCCAATACCAATGCATTTCGAAATGCAACAGGGTAACATGATGAATATATGCCAAATAAACAGTCACATGCAGGTTTACCCATGAAGAAAGTTCCATCATTTTTTTATAAAAGTAAAATGAAAATAATGAAATATGAATGAATGTACAGACCCAAATTTATATGTATAAACCATCTACAGATATGAATCAAGTTCCACGAAATTTGGAAACAGAGTTAACATATGTATATAAAACATTTCTAGGGTAGCATGTATATGTATGAATGCACATAAACAGGCAAGTATATCCGTTCAGTCCAATTAAACAAGAGCAGCGATGGTCAGGGTATAAACTGAAACACCCAATATATACAAAATCAAGGTATCAATCTGAGGGTTACAACTGGTCTACAAATCATGCAGGTATACTGTAGCTAATAAATGCATGCAACCAGGTCAATATACTTAACATATGTCTTATACACATGTACAAAGTGGGCTTTGATGTTATGAATATAGTAAACTTTAGCAAAAGTAAAACTCTGAAGCCTAATGAACAAGTGCAAATTTCGGTAATACAATATATGTGAGCAAACAACTTAAAATCCTTTATTGTTCATATTTGGAACGATTAGTATAATCCCTAGAAACTGGGACAACTCTTACAAATGGAATCACTAATTATTCCAGTTTCATTCAAATACCAATTCATTCAAATATGATAGTTACTATAAGCTAAGACAGTCATTACACTACCTCCCCTAAAGATAAAAGTGCAAAGAACATCTCAAAAATATAAATCCTTTGTCTAACATTCCATGCAACAAAAGAAACTTTTCCTGTAGTGCAAGTCGAGTTGCAAAACAAAAGAAAATGCAGGAAACTAAAGCATAGGGACGACTACGTTAGTGACAACGTAAAGCAAGTAGCCAAATTGAGCAAAAAGAGCTGTTTTTTTTTCTTCTTTTTTTTTTACAGAAAGCAACATATTATTATTGTTATTATTCCTCTCCTTGCATGACTTTGTGCACCAATTTAGATATGGTATCACACACATCATTCATTTCAAATCGGTCTGAAAAAGGTGTCGTCTATTGAATTAGCTCCACAAAATCACTGGAGGTGACAATCCTACAAATATTGGTGTTCTTGGGCATAATTGCACTATGGATAACTGGAATATACTTTCATTTTACTATATGCTGCATATCCATTCAGGTCCTAATGAATGAATAGGTACTAATTTATTTCAATATTTTATCATGTGTACTACCTTTGGCATTGTTCATGTCAAAAATCAAGTTTTGCTACTAATATAACAGTAAGGTATATATCCATGCTTTTAAACTTTCAAGTTCAAGGCAAATCATGCTAGTAATCCCTTGTACAATGTTCAACATTCACAGGTGCATCCATATTAACACAAAGGCCACAAAGTAACCATATCAAATGTGTTCAGTTCAAATTATGTAGTGTGTATCTATATTGATGAACGTGTTTTTAAAACTGGACAGGGAAGGAATTTCTTTCAGATTTCAAATTCGTATATAAGCAGTTTCCCCTTCTTTTTTTTCAGCACTTACTGTCCAACAGAATTATAGCAAATTGATCACTCAGATTTGCTATGCAACAAAATCACGCAAGCAACAATAAATACAAACAGTCAAACCTATTTTACTTAGTTTATAATTGATGCTAGTTTACTTAAAATAAAATGAACTGTGAGTTTTTCAACTCACCATAAAATCAAACCGAACCAAGGACAAGGCTATGCAGACTGACTTAAATTTGTTTAGTTTATGGAAGTCCGGGATGGCCCATTTCACGGTACTTCAAAATGTAATAGGTATGGTATTAATTTCTTTGCATCCATGATAATTAAGTACATAAATACACACAAACGGCACGCAACAGCAAGACTGAAATAGGGTGTATACCCAAAGGTTTCTACAGCAATATGTATATCACAATGGTGGGAGTAAACAAGTGGGAATAGCATGCATATATACCCATGTGTACAAAAATTCAAAATTTTCAGAAGCCTTACACTTCTGGATGTTTTTGACAGATAGTTAAATATTTGTTGTATCACCCCTTATTAATGTCTTACCAATATGATACCAATACAATTTTGAAATTCTTTTCCACTCACAATGCATATATCCACTTTTATTTCTTTATTTCTTAGCTCCTAAAGTGTTGATAAAGTAATTGGCTTCGAGTACTGTTATTTCGCCATAAATCACTAACCAGAAACAACTAAATGAAACTTTGGTGATAATCTATTATAAAATGATCACTTATTTTCCTGTCAGCTAAGCTAAACATATTTCAAGGCGTTCAACAAATATGATTTACCAAAATAAGGGATACAATCCTTATCAGTCATTGGGCGTAACATACAGGCAAACATCTGGCAGCCAACAACAGACCCAAAATCACTATTATACTCTAGTTTAAATCGAAAATAAATTACTTGAAACATAGATCCATCGTGAGTATAAATACTCACCTTAACAGCAAGAAGAAAACGCAGCGACAGATTGGGACATCAGGCGATTGATAGCTGCGGTGGTCCGAAGTACGCGTCGACAGAAGGATTGAGGTATAGCTTCGATGGTGTTGGTGACTCGCATTTTCAGCAGAGGTGGAAGGCATATTTATTTCTTGGAGGCCATGAAAAATGAGGAGGGTTTCGGTGTGCTCGATTTGGGGTTGGGGACATGAAAATTTAATTGGGGAAAACTTGGACGAGCTGTTGATTTGTTCTGGGAAATTCGGGAACTAGGGCTCGATTTATAACAAAAGAACCGTGGGAACCAAGGTATTGAAGTTGGCTGCATTTTGGGGGGTTCTTTCTGAAATTACTTGACGCCGAAGGAAATGGTAGAGGCCATCATTTTTTTAAAGAGGAAAAGGTCGGGGATAATAAAAATGTTGCGTCACTAGCTATAGAGCAGCTGCGAATTTATCAGATATAGGTCGGCTAGGTTTTTTTCAGAGGAAGTGAGTATCTGCTTTATTAAATAATCTATTCTATCGTGAATTGCTACGTTGTGTTCTACTTCGTACCGCAAACACGATTTCTGAATGCAACTAAAATTATACGTATCACTACGTCTTTGCATACCGGACCCCAAAAATTATGTTTGTTGTAATTTGTCTCCGTTCCTATACGGCGTATTTTTTTTGTTTTAAATTATTTATTGGTTTACCAATTTTACTTCGTCCCTTCACCAGCGACATTGTGTATTTTAAATATTTTTTTCTTTTCTATCCACATATCTGAACAATAACATTTTCAATTTATTTAACTTCGATAGCGTTTTATTATCGGATGCAACCGTCCATATTTTTCAATCGAATTTCAATCCCGATTCGAATACCCAATTAAATTCAATTCCAATATACAACAGTACATATTTGATTCCGACAACCCATTCTGAATTAAATATTAAAATTTAACCTATGCACAACCATATATTTTATTTTCTAACCCGCATATCAATATAAAATTGATTGTTAATAATTAAATCTTCTATTAATTCTACATTGCAATTATCGAAATTTCTGGGACGTTACATTCTTCCCCCCTTTAAAACTTTTCGTCCTCGAAAAGGAGAAATCGTTAGAGTTATACTATCGTATATTTCAAATGTTCATATTTGTGTGAAAAATTTTCATGACTCGTTAAATATCGATCATCTCTGTTTATCCACATATCCTATTAATTCGGAAAAATCAATTTCTTCTTACCTCTCAATTCCTTCATACGTCGGATTTTCGCATCCCGATTTATTCCAAATTTCTTTACAAACTCATCTGCCACTATTTACTTATTGATCGTTGCAATTCGTAATGGGTCTAGGCTTTGCTACCACCCACCCAATCCCTTTCATTCAATCCATTTAATCCCTTCAAACACTCATTGAAGGGTGTAAATACCATCTTTTATTCAACTTACAAATTATAAATTGAAAACTTGGGAATTTCCCAAAATCCAAAATCTTTTATAACCTTCGAAAAACTACTTCGAAATCATCTTTCATAGTCTACAAGTTAGGTACACCTAATTTTTTTTTTAAATATTTGATAGCTCGGAGTTTGACAAGTCTATTGTCGTTCTCACAGATGTTAGGCATACGCTGGCCAGACGCATGACTAAAATCTCCAAGTACTAAATATTCTTGCTTCAACTCACAAGTGAAAATATTTCAAAACTTCTTTTAAAAACAGATACGGAAAGTACCAATGTGTTCTTGATATGTTGATTGTTCATGAATCGCAGATACACAATGGTTTCGTCTGGATCCCCCAGAAAACATCCGTATCCGTAGGAAATCGCTTCCCTGCGAATTTCGTCATGGACATATCAACGGAAGATATTTTAAGAATCAAAAGACATTCTGAGGTCACTGAGCGTTGATTGCTCTGTCCCAGAATCATGGAAACAAATCAAGGAATTATGAAGATACTTCATGTCACAAGGACAAAACAAGTCCCAAAGACAAATCAGGTCACGAAGACCAATCAAGTCACGAGGACACAGTGCTGCATCAAACAGGTGGCTCCACATCACTAAGATATCTCAACATTGCATGGCTCCATTCTACCTTTAGTAACTCTAGTGGTTACATCTCTTTCACGTGTAGATATGCCATGTGGACAACAGGTACACAATGGTTATGCCTGGGTCCCCCAGGAAACATCCATACCCTTAAGCTTTTACAGCTCTGCGGATTACGCCCTTATAATTCGACTGTAGATCGCAACAGTCACAATGGTTACGCTTGGTTCCCCCAAGAAACATCCATCCGTCGTAGGCTATATGAAGCCCTACGAATTACGCTACACGGTCGAATCCCAATGACTCTAGATCGCAGTGATCACAATGGTTATGCCTGATTCCCTCAGGAAACATCTGACCGCCGTAGGCTATCTGCAGCCCTGCGAATTACGCTAGCAGTCGTGCTCAATGGAAACACATGAGTTTTATGTCCGGACAACCTACAGCCACCAGCAGCACATCTTACTAAGCTCGAAATTCAAAGGAGAAGGATGGTACTTCCCTTATCTTAACTTGAGAACATACAGTACTTTATTTCATAAATCATACTTGTGTCCTTTTACATAAGAATTTCTTCTCAAATCATATTTCAAACACTTCTTCTTATATAAATTTTGTTATATAAGATCTCACTTCAAATCTATTACCTTCTAATTCAGTAGTTTTCAAATTCACTGAATTCTTATATATTTTCCATATAAGTTTCGAAAACTTCTATTTCTCATATCCAAAATCGAATATCCTCAAATTTACATTCAAATTTAAAAAAATTAATTTTGATCTAATATTCACTATAGATATTTGATAACCCTTCAAACTCAAATTTATGAATCTATTTATTATAAACCAAATTTTCTACCAATTCTCCAATTATTAAATTCATCGCTTAATTCAAATTTCTATGCTCTAAAAATTTCCGAGTTTACATTTTTATAACAGATCTTTCATTCACACACTATCACTTCTCCATATTCACATCTTTCGCTCGTAAATTTACAAGCGAACAACTCCCTAAGCATCGACCCCAATGGTTGAAACCAACATCAGATGATACTCAGAAAATTATCCAGCTTAACTAATCTTCAGTCAGTTTCTGATTGCCATAACCCCACTTTCAATATCTTATTAAATCATTTCTTAGCAATTCTCGAATTCAGTTTACACATCCACTTGTCTTACACTCTACCGTCTTTTGTTCTAGACGTGCGGCTCTTTCTTATTTAGTTCTTTCCATTCTAATTTATCAAACCCCGTTAGCCGCTCACGATCTTTTGCAAAACATTTCAAATCTTCATATTCATTTTCTATAATTCAATAAAATCTCTTATTACTATTGGGGAAAACATTTCCATATATTCACAAATCTTCATTTTCTATAGAAAATATATCTTATTCTTAGGAGGGAATATTTCTAATTCCGTTATTCAGATTTAAACAGATGTTAAATAAAACATCATTGTTCTCATTCAACTATTGACACTCATCAACTTTCTTCGCTTAATTTCTTACTACCGAACCATAACCATTTCTTAGCCAATAATGAAGTCCATCAAGTTGGGATATAATTACCTCTCAGACCTTAACTAAATATCATTATTAACTTTGAAACGGTTTAAAATTCACATCAAACACCAACAAAACGTTCTCGTAATATTCAAATTCGAGTTAAGAATTTTTTTTCCTTCGAAAATCGTCGATTATAGTGATAATTCATGCCTTCAATATGTTTAACTTTAAAATATACTTTGTATAAACAATTACTTAATAATATATTAAATTCTAATTAAAACGGAAAGTAACAACACATTTCTAAATTTCAATACAATTGACTTCCATCATAGCTTCCTTTCGAATAACTTCTTATTTGATAATATATTCCGAACTTCGGAAAAATCTCATTTGATTTATATTCTGAACTTCAGAATAATTGCACTGTACTGGTCAATTCCATTTCTTTTATCCTCAATTTCATTTGCAGTACTTTTGCTTTCACATGTTATTTACTTCTAAAAAGTAAATGTTATTCCTTTTATAGGAATATGAACTGGACACACTAAATCAGTTTTGATTCCATTTAAATACACGTTCAAATCTCTTTAAAATCTCCATTCAATTTTCGCTTTATCTCATTAATGATTCGCTTCAATTATAACTCTCGTTTATCATCCACTTCTTGTTAATTAACTAACAAATTTATATCTTATTATCGAATTCATATATATTCGATTATACGTTATTGGCTTGAAACCAGTTATAATTTTCCTTGTCACATTTCAAATTTAGCACAGTCGTATTCCAATTATCTCTTGCTCCGATTTAATTTTCACTTATTTCTAGCCCGAATGTCAAAATAGAATTCAGCGTTTTATTTCTGAAACGATTCCAAGTTCCCCCTTTTCCATTCAAATTCTCATCTAAATTCTTATTTCAAATCAATTTCATTTGGCTTTCATTTCTAAAATTCACAATTTTAGAAATTTCATTCGTTTATTCTCCCATACGTATCTTCCTTTGATACCATTCGACAATGGATTCGAGATTCAATCCTAAGAGAACTTATCGAAGAACAGCTCTGGCAAATACGGATTCGAAGACTTGGGATTCCGAAAAATTTTAAATCTCAAAATAAATTTTTATTTCCACTGTAATATTTTCAAATACTAGTTTTCAAAATATATAATATTTCCCAAAATATTTTTCCTTTCCCAAATTATTTACACTTTTCAAAATTATATTTCAAAATCTTTTTAATTTCGAAATCCGCTTTTCCTGTGTCGATTCTATTTCAAACTCGATAAGCTACGCTTTGAATAAACAAAAGCTCTGATACTACCTGTAACGTCCCGCCTTTTTGACCGTCTCAACTTGGTAAGTGAACCAACTTAAGACATTCAAATCGACGGATCGTTATTAGCTTACAGAGTTTAAACTAGAATCAACACAGAAAACATAAAGAAATAACACAGTATTAAACATCATAATAAATCTTTATTTATTAATCAGAATTTTGAATACAATACTTTATATACGGCGGAACTGAAAATAAAATGTGAATGCTGAAAAAATTTACTGGTTTAAAACTTCAGAGTGCGTGTCTCCTGAAACCCCCAGTTTTTGCCAATCTTCGAATCCGCCGCTGTAATATCTAAATCTGAATGCTCGGATCTGACTCGAGCATCCCATGCAAAAACATAAAAATACTCGAGTCAGGATTAATCATAGTTCAAGTAAATTAACTTCAATGTAAACTGAAAAATAATAGTTAATCCTAAATTCTCAACACAGAGGTTATATGTAAATTAAAAAAGGGTGGTATCTGTTCATATCAGTTTCACTTTTATGTGAGGAGCGGACACAGGTGCTTGCATATGCACTCATGTATAGATAATATACATGAGTACACTGCCTCAGCACCCCATAATCGAATAGCACATGTAAGTAAACAGTTGTGGTATCTGTTCATACTAATTTTATATCAAGTGAGGTGTCTACCCTTATCAGACTCAAAATATTTTCAGCAACAAGTTGTCATGGGAGCCTGCGCGTGTACGCATGTATATATACATGTGTGCGCCGCCACGGCTTCCCGAACACCAGATAATAGCACAAGTGATTTCTGAAGCTTGCAAATACACGCGTGCGTACACACACGTATATTTGCCACAACGTTCTAGATTAAAATAAACCCACACAAGTATAGCGATAGTTACGGTTTCAAAGATATGGACTCATTAGATCATGGGGAAGATCGGTACAGCATACACAAACATAGAAGAGTTCCAGGTTTAAATTTAGGCCAATACCAATGCATTTCGAAATGCAACAGGGTAACATGATTAATATATGCCAGATAAACTGTCACATACAGGTTTACCCGTGAAGAAAGTTCGATCATTTTTTTATAAAAGTAAAATAAAAATAATGAAATATGAATGAATGTACAGACCCAAATTTATATGTATAAACCATCTACAAATATGAATCAAGTTCCACGAAATTTGGAAACAGAGTTAACATATGTATATAAAACATTTCCAGGGTAGCATGTATATGTATGAATGCACATAAACAGGCAAGGATATCCGTTCAGTCCAATTAAACAAGAGCAGCGATGGTCAGGGTATAAACCAAACACTGAATATATACAAAATCAAGGTATCAATCTAAGGGTTGCAACTGGTCTACAAATCATGCAGGTATACTGTAGCTAATAAATGCATGCAACCAGGCCAATATACTTAACATATGTCTTATACACATGTACAAAGTGGGCCTTGACGTTATGAATATAGTAAACTTTAACAAAAGTAAAACTCTGAAGCCTAATGAACAAGTGCAAATTTCGGTAATACAATATATGTGAGCAAACAACTTAAAATCCTTTATTGTTCATATTTGGAACGATTAGTATAATCCCTAGAAGCTAGGACAACTCTTACAAATGGAATCACTAATTATTCCAGTTTTATTCAAATACCAATTCATTCAAATATGATAGTTACTATAAGCTAAGACAGTCATTACACTACCTCCCCTAAAGATAAAAGTGCAAAGAACATCTCAAAAATATAAATCCTTTGTCTAACATTCCATGCAACAAAAGAAACTTTTCCTGTAGTGCAAGTCGAGTTGCAAAACAAAAGAAAATGCAGGAAACTAAAGCATAGGGACGACTACGTTAGTGACAACGTAAAGCAAGCAGCCAAATTGAGCAAAAAGAGCTGTTTTTTTTCTTTTTCTTTTTACAGAAAGCAACATATTATTATTGTTATTATTCCTCTCCTTGCATGACTTTGTGCACCAATTTAGATATGGTATCACATACATCATTCATTTCAAATCGGCCTGAAAAAGGTGTCGTCTATTGAATTAACTCCACAAAATCACTAGAGGTGACTATCCTACAAATATTGGTGTTCTTGGGCATGATTGCACTATGGATAACTGGAATATACTTTCATTTTACTATATGCTGCAAATCCATTCAGGTCCTAATGAATGAATAGGTACTAATTTATTTCAATATTTTATCATGTGTATTACCTTTGGCATTGTTCATGTCAAAAATCAAGTTTTGCTACTAATATAACAGTAAAGTATATATCCATGCTTTTAAACTTTCAAGTTCAAGGCAAATCATGCTAGTAATCCCTTGTACAATGTTCAACATTCACAGGTGCATCCATATTAACACAAAGGCCACAAAGTAACCATATCAAATGTGTTCAGTTCAAATTATGTAGTGTGTATCTATATTGATGAACGTGTTTTTAAAACTGGACATGGAAGGAATTTCTTTCAGATTTCAAATTCGTATATATGCAGTTTCCCCTTCTTTTTTTCAGCACTTACTGTCCATAAGAATTGGAGCAAATTGATCACTCAAATCTGCTATGCAACAAAATCACGCAAGCAACAATAAATACAAACTGTCAAACCTATTTTACTTAGTTTATAATTGATGCTAGTTTACTTAAAATAAAATGAACCGTGAGTTTTTCAACTCACCATAAAATAAAACCGAACCAAGGACAAGGCTAGGCAAACTGACTTAAATTTGTTTAGTTTATGGAAGTCCGGGATGGCCCATTTCACGGTACTTCAAAATGTAACAGGTATGGTATTAATTTCTTTGCATCCGTGATAATTAAGTACATAAATACACACAAACGGCACGCAAAAGCAAGACTGAAATAGGGCGTATACCCAAAGGTTTCTACAACAATATGTATAACACAATGGCGGGAGTAAACAAGTGGGAATAGCATGCATATATACCCATGTGTACAAAAATTCAAAATTTTCAGAAGCCTTACACTTCTGGATGTTTTTGACAGAGAGTTAAATATTTGTTGTATCACCCCTTATTAATGTCTTACCAGTATGATACCAATACAACTTTGAAATTCTTTTCCACTCACAATGCATATATCCACTTTTATTTCTTTATTTCTTAGCTCCTAAAGGGTTGATAAAGTAATTGGCTTCGAGTACTGTTATTTCGCCATAAATCACTAACCAGAAACAACTAAATGAAACTTTGGTGATAATCTATTATAAAATGATCACTTATTTTCATGTCAGCTAAGCTAACCATATTTCAAGGCGTTCAACAAATATGATTTACCAAAATAAGGGATACAATCCTTATCAGTCATTGGGCGTAACACACAAGCAAACATCTGGCAGCCAACAATAGACCCAAAATCACTAGTATACTCTAGTTTAAATCGAAAATAAATTACTTGAAACCGAGATCCATCGTGAGTATAAATACTCACCTTAACAGCAAGAAGAAAACGCAGCGACGGATTGGGACAGTAGGCGATTGATAGCTGCGGTGGTCCGAAGTGCGCGTCGACAGAAGGATTGAGGTATAGCTTCGATGGTGTTGGTGACTCGCGTTCTCAGCAGAGGTGGAAGGCATATTTATTTCTTGGAGGCCATGAAAAATGAGGAAGGTTTCGGAGCGCTCGATTTGGGGTTGGGGACATGAAAATTTAGTTGGGGAAAACTTGGACGAGCTGTTGATTTGTTCTGGGGAATTTGGGAACTAGGGTTCGATTTGTAACAAAAGAACCGTGGGAACCAAGGTATTGAAGTAGGCTGCATTTGGGGGGGTTCTTTCTGAAATTACTTGACGCTAAAGGAAATGGTAGAGGCCATCATTTTTTTAAAGAGGAAAAGGTCGGGGATAATAAAAATGTTGCGTCACTAGCTATAGAGCAGCTGCGAATTTATCAGATATAGGCCGGCTAGGTTTTTTTCAGAGGAAGAGAGTATCTGCTTTATTAAATAATCTATTCTATCATGAATTTCTATGTTGCGTTCTGCTTTGTACCACAAACACGATTTCTGAATGCAACTAAAATTATACGTATCACTACGTCTTTGCATACCGGACCACAAAAATTATGTTTGTTGTAATTTGCCTCCATTCCTATACGGCGTATTTTTTTTATTTTAAATTATTTATTGGTTTACCGCTTTTACTTCGTCCCTTCACCAGCGACATTGTTTGTTTTAAATATTTTTTTCTTTTCTATCCACATATTTGAACAATAACATTTTCAATTTATATAACTTCGATAGCGTTTTATTATCGGATGCAACCGTCCATATTTTTCAATCGAATTTCAATCCCGATTCGAATACCCAATTAAATTAAATTCCAATATACAACAGTACATATTTGATTCCGACAACCCATTCTGAATTAAATATTAAATTTTAACCCATGCACAACCATATATTTGATTTTCTAACCCGCATATCAATATAAAATTGATTATTAATAATTAAATCTTCTATTAATTCTACATTGCAATTATCGAAATTTCTGGGACGTTACAAAGATAGTAAAACGAATTGGTGCAGTTGCTTACAAGTTACTACTTCCGCTGGATTCACGAATTCATCCTGGGTTTCACATTTCAAAACTCAAACCATGTCCTGCACTAAAATTGTCGATCAATCAAGCAGTTCCACCGGAAGACCATATCCATGACCTTGAGGATAAGGTCGGTCTCGAACGGATGGTTGATGATACGGTCACCGGCTTGGCTTAAGCATGTCCTAGAAGATAGATTAACCTACCATAAAGATATAAAGATTAAATAATAACAGAAGGTCACAAAGAGGAGGCAGTCAACGTGCTAAGATCACTGTTTAAAAGCAATAAGGCGATAGATCAGGACTTTGTGAAGAATCAAGATTTCAACGAAGAGAAGAGGAACATAAATGCTTACTCTTCTATGCAGATGACATAGGAAAAGAAGTGGGCTTTTAGGATGATATCAGCGGTGATGCTGATCTTAGGATTTGGAATAGGGATGGTTTATTTTGGTCTACCCTTAAACCTAGGAAACCTAGGGTCAAATCTATACATACGTGTGACATACAACGCACTATCTGAATTCCCTTCAGCGTTGCTGACTTACATAATGATAAGGAAAGTGAAGAAGAGGACCTCGATTCTGCTACTGAAGACAGTGAGTTGTGTAGGCTACATTCTATGCATTGTATACAAAATGAGGTATTGCAGCTTTTAGTTGAGATAATGTCATATGTTACTGTATGTGTTGCATTTTATGTGCTTCTGATTTTCAGCATCGAGTTGTTCCCAACTTGCATTAGGAACTCAACGGTGTCTATAGTGAGGCAAGCACTTATGTTAGGGCCGGTTTTTGCGCCTTTGGTTGTGGCAGAAGGGAGGATGATGGCGGAAGGGAAGAGAAAAACCGGATGATTATATCTGAACAAGGTTATTAGACTGCTACCAAACTAGATATCTGAGTTAACGTTTGAGAAAACTGGCTTCAATTAAACTGTTATCGCACAAGAAATTTGGTCCAGAACTAATAAAGTAGTACATCCGAGCACAACGTTGAGAAAATGGCCATTCGTTTGTGTGATTTTAAAAAATAACTATATTTTCTTTGTAGAGATATACATTTTGGATGAAAATTACTTTTATTATTAGAAAAGTTATGTTAAAAAAAATTTAGAGTAAGGAAATATGATACAAGCATGTATAAGTGTGCATACGTATAAAAGGTTTCATTTTTTTTCTTTTTTCACTAAACTCTTATTTATTTTTTTACAAAACAGAATATAATATAAGAAAAGAGAGAAACTAGCATTTCTTCAATAACTCACAAAAACAGTTTCTATACAGATGTCTATAGAAATTGTGAGCACACATAAACTGAAAATACAGAAAATGAAAAACAAAATACAGCTCAAGAACAACAAATATCTGAATAATAAAATAAACTAGGACTCAAGCCCAATAGATGAGGCCTCTTCTATCAGATACCAAAGGTAAGAGCTATGCTGAGAAAACTAGTACTGCAGTGAAAATAGAAGATACCCTTGACAGGGGAAGATACGTCATCCGGTGATACAAGAACGGACGAGAGTCCAATCATAATCTCCTTAAGCTCCAGAAACTCAAACTCTTCAAAGTCCACAAGATCCTATCGGACAACTGCTCCATCAACATCATAGCTATCCAATGGTAGATGTTGCCCAAAAAACCTACCCTACAGTACTAGCAAACAACATAAAACCTAAAAAGGGTGGTGGGTTGGGAAGTGAGAGAGGTTAGCAAGATAAAGCCCAAAATCTCATAAATTAACCAATTCCCGCCTTAGGTTCGGTTAGTACTGATGTAACATCAAATATACCTACCCATCTCTTAGAACATGAGCCAATTGAACTCTTGAAAGGTCTGCCTCGAAATGAAAGGAAAACATTATTCCTTACCCTCCTAATGATGGTAGGAGGATCCATCGACACTTCGTCAAATATTGCCTTATTCCTTGAGCACCAGATTTGCTAGCATTTAAGACAAAGGATAAGCCGAAAGAGAATAAAGAGAACAGATTTACCTGAGATGCCTAACCACCAGATTCTCAGTAAATATGCAAGAAAAGTGGCACTACCACGGCAACCCATCAAGTTTTCGAAGTAATTCCAAATAAAATTGGCACAAGAGCCAAGGAAAAACAAATGAACAGCGGATTCCAATGAATCCGACTGACAGCACCTATAGCAGGAAGCGATTGGAATGTCAATCTTCTAGAGTTTTCGTCTATTGGCAACCCATCATGCAGGGTTTTCCACATAAGTAGAGGGACCTTCGAGGGTAGACGAACGTCCCAGATGAAAGAGAAAAGTTAGAGTCGTGGATCTGGTGACCTCGCCGAATTCCACGCTGCCTTAATCGAAAAGGGGCTGGCATCCCAATCGGTTCCACCACCATGTGAATCCAATAAGGCCTTCATGGATTGCATACATTTCCATGTCTCACTAGCATATGACAGGATACCGGTGTAATTTGCGCCCTAAATCTATGGTACTTAGTGTGGAGAAACGTCGTCCATAGGGAGTCGTTCGATCCAAACCTCTCTTATAGCTTGCAAGCAAAGGAAATATGCACGTCCTTTAGGTTACGGAGGCCCAGGCTTCCCTCACTATTGGGATGACAGATGGTGTTCCACGAGATCCAATGATGACGATTAGCATTATCCTTTTCCCCTAGAAAAAAGACAAAGCTAAAGAATGGTAAGAGCGGAAGAAGGAGGTAGTAGAAGTCATAGCAGCAAAGACATGTGACCCTATAGAATCTAGTATATACCTAATAAGGACAAGTCTACCTGCCCAAAAAAGAAGAGTCGCATTCCAACGAATGATCTTACCCTTGGCTTTGTTTGTCATGGGGTCGAATATGGCATTAAGCTTCCTACCTCAAGATAAAACAAAACTGAGATAAGGTAAGGGAAGAGATGTTGCCTTAGAGCCGGTGAAGGTCTCAGTCCAAGAAGATCTGGACGAAGACAGGACTTTCGTAGGGACAAAGCAGCTTTTAGCGGTATTGACAAGTTGGCCCGAGCCTCTTTCTTACTGTTGAATAAGTCTAATAAGGTTGCAGATAGACCTATGACAACAATTAGTGAAGATATGATGTCGCCAGTGAAAGATAAGGAAGAATTTAGGGAGCAGCCTCTAGAGATGCCAAACCAATGAATCTGCCCAGATATCATGAGGGAATGCAGTCCCCGAATGAATGCCTCATCAGCGATGGCGAATAGGGAAGGGGATAGGGGCTCTCCTTGACGTAGACCCCTACTAGCCTTGAAAAAACCATTGGTCGATTCGTTGATATGAACAGAAAACCAACAGTTGGTGATCAGCCTCCAAATAAGATCGAATGAGGTGTTCCCGAAATCCGAAAGCCTTTAGAATCTTAATAACAAAAAAGCTAAGACATGCGATCATAGGCCTTAGCCATATCCAGCTTGATGACCACATTAGAACCTTTGACCTTCTTGACTTGTACCAGCTCCTGGGCTAAAAGGATGTTGTCGGTGATCAAACATCCTTTAACAAACCCATCCTGAGATGAAGAAAAAATATGCTCGAGAAATGGTGCTAGTCGAGAGGCTAGTACCTTAGAAATAACCTTATTAGAAAATTTGTATAAGCTAATCGTACGAAAATCCGTGCAAGTACAAGGATTTTTGCACATGGGAATAAGAATCAGATTGGTGGAAGTCCAACCTCAAGGGAGATCTCCACCAAAGAAGAAGAATTGAATAGCCAGACAGAAATCGACCTGAATGATAAGCCAAACACTACGATAAAACACTCTGTTGAAACAGTTAGGCCCACTCACACTTTCCGTACTTAGAGCAAATACACAAGCTCGTATTTCCTCCAAGGTTGGAGTTACAACAAGATTTTAGCTATCTGAGGGAAGAACCGATCTAGGAATGAAAGAAAGCAGAGAAAGGTCATGAACCGACACCGAGGGAGAGCCTAGAAAAGAACAGAAATGGGAAAGAATGATATCTTTGACTTCGCTCGATGTGGAAGTCATAGATGATCAGAGCGCTGGATTTGGGGATCATAAGAAGATTATTCTTCTTACGCATAGAAGAATGGAAAAACCTGGAGTTCGTATCACTGTCGACAATCTACTTGATCCTCGCCTTTTGGTGAAGATAGTCATGCTCAATACGAAGCTCCGATGAGAAGGCCAGTTAGGCAATCACCCAGGCCTCCTTGTTAGCCGCCGAGGGAATCTCATCAAAGGAAGATTCAACTAAGACAGCAGTTTCTTCAGCCGTGCAAACATGGTTGAAGATATTCTTGAAATGAAGAACATTCCACATCTTTAGGCAAGCCTTAAGACGCTTCAACTTACGAGAAAACACAACATACAGGGAACCGGTAACAGGGAAACTCCAGGATTCTTCCACAACACTATGGAAGGTCCGATGAGATCTCCACATACTTTGAAATCTAAAGAAAGTAGGACCAGAAAGGGAAAGGGGAGAACACCGGAGGATCATAGGAGCATGATCTGAAAAGTTGCGATGCAAGTGGAAGACAAAATAGGTGAATGGAAAGTTGAACCAACCTTCCGATCCGAAGACTTTGTTAAGTGTAGAGAGAGTCCAGTTTGTCCCTTCTTGGTTGTTACTCCAACTAAAAGCTGAACCAACAAATACAACTTCGGACAGGCCCAAACTGACGATGAAGGCATTAAAATCCACTACCACTAAACGGTTAACGACATTGCCTCCTTGGTTCTCAGCTTGACAGGTAACCACATTGAAGTCTCCTCCCAAGACCAAACCCGGAAACCGAAGTTGGAGAGAGCTAGGATGTCGGACCAGAGGGTCAATCGCTCAATCCTATCGCATTACGCGTAGACCACCGAGAACAGAGAAGAAGCAAAAGACGAGAAAGAACACGAAACCGAGAGGAGCTTCTTGAAATCGAAAAGGGATAAACGACAACATCTTGGACCATAAGATCCATATCTTGTCTAACATGTTGGCTAAGGCACCACGAAAGCCCAGAGGTAAAACTGATTTGATGATCTCCTATGGTCCCACAAATGGTTCCGGAAGTGCCCCCAAACAAGTAGAGTGCTTCCTAATAATGCGCTTAGGTCTAGCCATAGACGCATCATTCCCAATGCCATGAACATTCCAAAGCAGTAAATTCACCATCGAACCCAAAAAGAAGAGAAAATAGACAGAAGCACAGAGAAAGAGGAACATTCACTAACTAAAAGAACACAAAACCACACACCTCAGATAAGATAGAGCGTGTCTGGAGAAGATCTTGTGATCTGTTCGGACGCCGCTATAGAGCATGTGCGAATGGTATAAGGAGTGCGAGGAGCCGCTCAAAGACTACGACGTGAGGACCTAGCAGCCAACCGATCAGAAGTATCGCTGGACATAGAGAAATCCGACGAGACTCCACTACCCACAACATCCAGTCCAGAAGACAAATCACTAGCATGCCTAGGACACGAATTCTTAGTAAGTCGAGATAGGCAATCATTAATGATTGCTATCTCATCCTTACTAAGAAGGGGAAACGAAACAGAGGCAGACGACATGGGATGAGAAGAATAAGGAGAGGGACACACAGGGTCATTAGAATCTGATAAAAAAAACGAGCATGTGGAGTTTCCTACAAGTGGCAACACTTGTTGTTGTTTGAACTTGGCCAATGTCGAACTGTCATCAGATTTACAATCTGGTATAAAAGGTAAAGTTCTGGAGCCTACACACGAATGGCCGATATAAGGTATAGTCAAACAAGGGAGGCATTCTCCATGGTAGGATGAATAGCGAATCAAAACTGAATCCGCTATTCGGCTACGATATGGAGACCACCCATCCCACGTAGACAGTACCCAACATATCCGCCAACATAACCCACATACCAACGAGAACCAAAAACAGATCACAAGTCATAAATGACACGAATAAGGCCTCACCATGACTCGTAACAAGAAAAACTGAATAAAAAAAGCATAACTAACTAAGTGCTCCAATCAATGTATGCGCGCATATAACCCAAACCGGACCACCTTTACCAACCCAAAAAAATACATGGCTATACTGGAAAAGCACCAATGCAACCACCGAACTAGGTCTAAACCAAAGCCAAGAAATGATAAGGCCGTTTCCAGGATACAAATACTAAGCCGAAAGCCACTCACTCTTCATAAGAGTGACCGAACGAAAGATATCAAAAGGACCATCCCATTGTAATCAAAAGTTTCACAGATGGGGGAGGCACACGGCAGAGGAACAGCGGGCACAACAACACAAGAATCTACGCACATATGATCCATCACGTCTTCTACAATAGATGGAAGAACATTGATAGGGAGCACACACAAACGTGTGTCATGGCTTAAAACATCGTGCACGGCATAGTCTACAAGCCAGCTAAGAACTGCCAAAACCTAAGACAACGAGATAAAACAAGAAGTAAAAGCAAAAAGGCCGAAGCTAAGAGCTTAAATGGAGACCCAGTACTTCAACCGATAGTGAGCACAAAGAATTTTGCTCTACACTGTTTCAAATTCCAAAAATATCATCTGATATCTCCTCAGAGATCTCATTTTGGGTTCCTTCTAAAACGAATCAACAAATATCACTGTAATTCTCCTTTTGAATATATCATCCGAGATATTACGATATCGAACGATATATCGATCATGACGAGATATAGAAATATCGTCCAAGATCTTGGTTTTTTGGTTTAGATTTAAATCTGTGCTAGAACTAGAACAATAGTTAAAAAATTCAAATATTGCCACAATAATCTCGTATTATTTTGCATTTTGCATGTTAAATGACCATATTCTATGTTCATATATGTTATACAATTCTTATGATTTTCATATTCGTCTTTTTTACATATGTGTTAACTATGAAATTATGTACTTTATGTTATACTTATGCCAAACTTTTTAATGTTTTGGATATTTTTTATGTTTTATGTCTAACAATCGTGTTCATGGATCATATGTTGTAAGCACTAGTCTATTTGCATTGTGTTATATTTCTATATTAAGCATGTGGCGATTTAGAGCCTGATGATCTTCTGTAAATTAAGAATAATAAAGTGATTTTGTAATTCAAGTTTAAGTTACCATGTTTTAATAACATTCATAAAAATCATTTTGTAAGAATATCAGTTTTTAACATATCATGTACCCTGAGAACGCTTCGATATGAACTTTCAAACCCGAGATGGAAATCCAAGTTGAATCCACGAGTTTGACTCATCTCATCCGAGATCTTCCCTGATACGAGATCAAGTCCCTAAAATCCCTGAGTCGAAACATTACTGATATCTGAGATTTAAAATCTTGTTGCTCTATCAAAACATCCTTTTTAAAAGCATACACCAACTTTGTGAACACCTTCATCAAGTAGATAACAGCCTCTAGAGTCGAGCACTGCGCCACCCTGCTAACAAAGCCGACATCATCGAAACTGATAGTTGAGTGTTGTGAACCTACAACGGCTGGAACAACCGATGGAGCAGCCAAAGCAGAGTGTAATGACCTAGAAGAGGGTGCAGCGGCAACATTGAGCTTCTTCGAATGTCTAACACGATGACGTCGTCTTCGATGAGATCCAACCTGCTGACCTTTAACCTCAACACGTTGCTGTGGGTGAGAAAGGGTGGTCAACTCCTCTTCACATCTCAAAACAACAGAAACTACATGGCCAAAACCTGGACCAGAAACACCTTCGCAAGACAAGGAACCAACCCCAAAACCATGGCCAACCAACATGGGCGAGTCATTCAAGCACCTAAAACTCAATCGAGGCTTAAAACAGGTGGTGAAATCCTGTTTAGCTCGATTGGTTATAGGAATGCATCGCTCACTCAATTGATCCGCCACCGATGAAACAACATCACTCCCTCCAAGGGAGAGTTTTGTCACTAGCATAGATGAATAGAGAGGAGACAACTCCATGAAGCATCCATTAACATCCAAAAACTTAGATCGCAAAAGCTCAGCAAAAGAGCTGAGCGAAAAAACATGAATTTCAACCTCTGGCAAACCAACAACGACAATAGACAGTGGACCCTTGGCCACAACCAAAATCGATTTCGATATCTCCTCAAACGAAGGGCATGGCTTCAGAAACAAGCCACGAATGACAAACTCCTCGATCCCCAAGCCTGAAGGCGAAGCCATAATATTAGGACAAAATGATTTCACTAACTAGAGCTTCAGGCTATTAGCAGCACGGAAGAAGATAAGAGAAATAGAAATCGATCGAGAGAATAGAGTTTTGTTTTAGAGAATAGAGGAGAAAAAAATCGCAGAATCTCAAAGAAAGGAAGCCATGAATAAGACCGTTAGTTTACTTCACAGTTAACAAAAAAATATTACAAAGTTGCATTTTATATAGGAAGTGGAAAGAGAAAGAAATGAGAATTGTTGTGAAAATCAAGGATCTATAGGAGTGTTGCACTGTTTAAAATTATGCCAATCACATACACAACAAACACACACATATTTTTTTTGAAATTTTGTACCCTTTATTAACTTAAGAGAAGTACATAATAAGGTTAGCATCCTAACCTGAATTACAAATAGAACAAATAAATCTAAATACAAAGAAAAAGCTGTAAGAAAGATCCAACTACAAGCACCACTTTCACTTCAAAACACATTCTCCACTTTCCTTGCATAGATACACCGCTCTCGGTCGTACCTAGTCTTGTTCATGTAGAAATCCAAAGTTAAAATAGTCCTCAAATATGTAACAGTTTGGAGGATATCGATTGGCTTGTGAACAAGATAGGAATCAATGCCCATAAATATCACATTTGGTTCAAACCAGATAGTTGCATCAAATATTGTTGGCAAGTCGCGGTACTCCAAACTATCTTCTTGGCAGATCACAATGCATGAAGACTACATGTTATATTTGTAACCAACAAGTATGATACACATCTCCATAGTGCTACCCAAAACATAAAGATTGGTACACATGTTGTAAGCAGCAATGTTGGAGATGGCATAAATCTGTAGCTTCGCTTCTATTGTAATATGTGAGCATCCCTTCGTGTAAACACAGTAGGACTACCAATTTCATGGGAAACAACAACTATCAACGTAAAAAATAACGACTCTGCACATCCTCTTACTAACACAAGTGAATTCTGCCGGTCATCTGTAAATCTTGACAGTGAAGTCATAAATTCAGCCTTGATACTCCATGGCCAGGCTTCCAATAACACCCAAATATGATTTCGGGTAGTGTCAAATGTTTTATGATAAAAGGATCTGCAAATTGTGAAACAAAAACATATGTCTCGTTTGCAGCAAGTGCAAAACCATTAACATAATATGTAATTCATCAGATCTCGAATTTGCCTGTAAATCCCCAAACTCCAAAACAGTACGAAGCACCAGATAACCAATAATCAGCCCGTTGAACAATAAATTGAGACTCTTAGGCCGGTGAACTTGTGTCTCGTTTTACAACTTACAGAGCAAAACACTTTTCATTCTTTTACACTTAGAGTTGTAAAATAGTTTTCAAAGGTTTTTTGTTGTAACCACATATTTTCGAAAATGAAGAACTCCCCTGTAAATTATAATTATCCGTTTTACCCGCAAGATTGCAAACTCCGACAACCCAAAACTCACTCTAGATCACAAAAACGTAATACAATTAAGAATTCTAACCTTTCACAAATCAAATCCAAATCGAAATTAAGCCGAATTAAAGAAGATCGGTTTAGGGGGACACAGGAGACGTGGGTTTGGATGCTACAATAATTGCAGTCTCAGCAGATCTCACTCGTCCATAGTAGCTCTTCATTAGTATGACTTAAAGAGTTGATCTGAAAGGAAGTCGCTTGAAATCAGAAGCGGTTTACGATCGGAGATGATGGTTTGAAGCGGTATTTGGATTCCTCAATTTACGTAGTTTGATTTCATCAGTATATTTTGAAAAGAGGTTTGTGAGAAAAGTAAGAAACCATTCGCCATTTTCATTAAAGAATCGAATATTTGTACAGCGGTTTGGATGTTTTGATAGTAAATCTGGAAACGGTTGTAGATGGATGATTTTCATTGAAGAAGAAAATCTCCATTTCCTCTCCCCTTGGGAGAGGAGACTGCTTTGAATTGGATGCACACGTGCATACACACACATATAAATATAGCTCTCACCAATGGAGGGACGGATAGACAATCTCGTTCTCCATTCTTATTTTTATACGATCGCTTGAAACCATTAAAAAAACAAAGCCACAAATTAAAGAAATATCGGTTTTATTTGTTTGGAGTGGATCGAGATTTCTTCAACTTTGAAGTATCAATTTCAAAATTCGCCCAATTAGAGGACCAAGACATCATCTTCCAACCAGTCCCCGTACATTCGATCTAGGAATCAGTTTCGACTATGGTTGAAAATAGGTGGTGGTCTCATTTCGAACCCTTTAAGAAAATCATTACTGGGAGTTTCTGCCCTTCGCTAGTTACATTTGTCATTCTGAGGATCAAGCAATCAAGATTTTGATATTTTGGCAAAATTGGTTTAATTTATATAACTTATGTTAAAACCTATCCATATAAACGTTAGGATCTGGAGGGCCGATGATTATATATGGTTATAAAAGGTAAGAACAACAACTAATCTCAAAGTATTAGATTGGGGTGATTTTGTTGTTTATTGACCCACATATTTTCAGCTATGTATTTTTTGGGTCTCACTACGCTATAGATGGCCTACTACAATGAAATTACAAGATGTTGCTAGATACAATGTAACGATAGCTATACTGAGTTTTGTCTAGTACAATGTTTGCTTCAAGGTGTTAGCATAGATATCATGGTGTTGCAGTTGCTGTAGATATATTCAAACTAAAAAAATTAATAAAATTAGCAATCAATGTGAATAGCATCCAACGGTCTACATTTAATCTAATTGCTAAAATGGATCCGCCTTTTCTCTTTAGGGCCTAAGAGAAATTAGATTTGGCCAACCCTCTTTTTTTAATTCTTTTGTCACATAAAATTGTCGGCTCCTATTTCTTTCTTCAATGGCGACCGAAGTTAAATTGAAAATAAGGTTTCTGCTTAATCCATGCCGATGAATGAAATTAGGGTTTCCTTGCTTGCTACTCCAAATCGAGGCTCCAAATTTTGATTGAGTGATTCTCTAATGGCTTGATTACTGATGCTTCTTGGTCAACGATTTGGTCCTGATGTATTCGATCCAAACACTTGAATTTGTAAGTAATTTTATTTTTTCGATAACTGACTTGATTTGCTCTCAATTTCGATAATGCATCTGATGAATTGGTGATGAATTTTTAGCATGTAAGAAAACCCTAATACTCTGATTTCCCACTGTTGATTTGGTCATGAACTTTTTCGTTGAATTTTCTAGATAAATTGCCGAATATAAGCTCTTTGCTAAATTTGAAATCTCGGCTTTATGAATTCTTCAAATTTGAAGATATTTTTCAATTTGTATTTGCTAGGAAAAATATTTCCTGCCAATTATAACTTCTTGCTATTTTGATTTTATCTCCTTGATGAAAACAATATTTGGTATTGTTGGAAATTTGAAATTTTTCCTCTTAGTCGGAAATTAGACTATTTGAAAATTTCCATGTTTGAAAATTTTCTTCTGCTACTTTCTATATTAACTCGAATCATGAAAAATGCATTTCATCTGCATTCTTTTTTCTCTTGATTGTTTTAAAATAGATGTTATACTTCGAATTTTCCTGTGAACTTGAACAGATACTGCACTTGCACACTTCACGTTGATTGTTCCGTTTTTGTTGTGTCATGTCTTGTATACTTAGTTACTGCCCACTATTTTTCTGTATGGCTATTGCTTTGATTTTCCTTTGTTGGAGTTTGTGGCCTTGATCATAGAGTACACTGTTCGAACCTCATTGTAGTGTTATTCTTGTGTCTATGCATGTTTGTACCAAATTTCTTTGCCTTGTCATTGCATTACTAAAATGGTAGTTGTGTTTGTTGTACCCTCTTCCATGTCACTGTGAATTCACCTACATGTGGCTGAACTTTTCAAATGCATTATGTACTTGATATTGATGTTGCCACTGGTCATTCCTTTCGTAGCCTCTTGTCTATACATGTGAATTCCACTTCACTGCCATTATCACTTGTGTGCTGATCGGCCTCATTATGCTTGTACACTAGAAAGTATGGCTTTTGATCATTGATTTGTCGTATACACCTTTATGTTGTGCTATGTTACTCGGCATGTTATACTTGTTGCTTCATTCATGCATGCCACTATCTTGTAAATATCTTCTTTGCACTTTGATACTTGTGTGTTGCCATGACCTAAAGCATGAGAATCTGCCACCTTTATGCTTCACTTGAACTTGACATTGAGCTTGCCTTATTCTTTGACCTACCTTGTGTTGTCCATGCACTTGAACTTGGTCATGTCTTTGCTGCACCTGAACATTGTCACCATGTTGTTTCTTTTCTTATCTTCTTATTCTGTCCATGTATCCACTGTCATGTAAATGTGCACTTTTGCATTGCTGCACCTATGTGACTGATATGTGTGCCTTACATATGTTGAGCCTTCTTGTTTTAGTTCACTTAAGAAATAGTTGTATACATGTGCATATGTATTTTCTATTTAAATCAGCAGACCGACTATTTGTTGTGTCAAGGATGGTCAAGATAAGCTGACCACATATGTAAGTTGAGGTTGGTCTTGATCAGCAAACCACTATAGCTGCGTTAAGGCTGATCTGCGAGCACTAGCATACGGTCTGCCTTGTGATATTTGTACTGCATCACTGTGAATATCACAAGTAGTCTGGAAAATACATTTTTGTTCGCTGTACTTGACTGTGTATAATCTCGTATAGTATGGTGCCATACTTGAATATCATCTAAAATACATATCAGACCAAGTCTAAAAAGATAATTAGAAACACCTCAGAAATATGAGGCAAATAAAATTTAAAATAAATTTGTGTTTTCTTGAATTTAGATCTATTTTTATTCTAGTCTACTGTGTGTGTTTCTATAATTGACAGGTGTGCCGATGGCTGGACAGATAGATATGGAAGTAGTTGAAGACTATGAGTTAGAGAGTGTCAGTGAGTCTGTATACAAGTGATTCGAGTGACAGTGTAGTGAGGAGTGTATGTAAATATGAATGAATATGTAATATACCAGTGAATGTACAATAATGGAGTCATAAAATTTGTACTATTTGAAATGTTGAAATAAGATATTTATTTGAATAAAATACTGTGTCTGAATATCCAATTGTGTAGTAGTACATTATTCAATAAATATCGTTATATTCAACAAAATGTTGCAGTATGTGATGATAGATGTCAGTATGTGATAGTAAATGTGCAGTATGTGATGGTAAATGTTGTGATAAACTAGCAAACTGTTGCCATTGGATGGTAGAAGTGTTAATATAGATAATGTGTGGCCCACTTTTAAGTAAAATTAGTATATGTGGCAACATTAGGAAAATGTTTCCATTGGATGGTAGAGATGTTGCCTTTGACTCTAGGCAATATGGAAAAATGCATCACTAGGAAAATGTTGCCTTTGATCGTTTTCTGCCTACAATAACATTTTTTGGCACTTACTCCATCATATTTTGGGGGTTGCATTAGGCCATCTATGACATAGTGTCTGTTTCAATTTAATGGCAACATTGGTTTTAACTGTCAAATTCTATGCCAACCTTGAATTATGTTCTCTACAAACTGAGATTCAATTTCAGGGATTAAACCGCAATTAATTTCCTATTTTGGAAGTACAAACAATTTTTTTTTAAAAAAGGTTACTAATTATGGAAAAAGCAACGCTATCAGCTCAAACCGATTTCTGCAAATTATAAAACAATGTTATGTGTACCAATTTAGTTATTTTGAGAATTAGTTTTGAAATCATGTTTAGAGATGGGTAGATGGTTCTCTTCTGGGATACTACTATGAAATTAGGGAATGTTAACATCACTAGTTGATGGTGTTTTACACAGTTACTTCTCATGAGTCAAGCACCAAATTAAATATGGGGTTTAACAATGTGAAGGAAGAGCGAGTTTGATTAACTAATAGTTTACGGATGTATTCCATAGTCCCACGTTTGTGTAACGAACTGTCATTTTCCCGATCCTGATTATCGATACAAATACCATATCGACTAACCAAACACCAGAAATTACCGGATCACCAATAAAAAGAAGTTAGAGGGTGAGAAATAGAAAGAAAGAAATATTAGAATAGAAGAAGAAAAGACAGAAAAAACAGCACAGAATCTCACATCATAGCGGAATAAAATATAATATATAATAGCTTTTGAAATACAAATTTTTGCTGTATATACATAACATTATCAGAGTACAACATTTGTTCATCACATATACAACACATCGGAATAAACTTTATATATATCTATACCGTTGAAGCCTCCTGCTCCAAACTCCTCCAAGAATATGTGAAAATGCCTGAACTACTTAACTGCCCGTACAAATTTAGGCACCCAAGAGTTTAGGATAAAACAAAACAAAATAAACTCTGGGTCAGTCATGAGACTGGTGTGAGTAAACTCCATTCACTGGGTTTAACTTTTAAAAATTCTTTTCAAAAGAAAAGATAATCGTAAGACCGATCCACACATAAACACGGATGGTTTTTACCTTATGATAACCCAAAGAAATCTTTGAAATCAATATTATTCTGATAATACAATAGTGTCTAAAAGAAGTAAATATCAATCTAGCAAAACGCTTGCATCTCACGCTCTACATATATAGTATACAATCAAAACTACGGGCTCTTATTGGAGAATGGATTCCAACTGGCAAGGTATGGGACCACCTTCCGACAGTGTATCTCTAGAGAGGAATACACCGGGTTCAACAAGAACAACTTGCAACCCAAGCTAAACACGACCGACCCCTCACTTTGCTTGAGAGTACCGAATGTATTGTCACCAACGGTTGGGATCAGCAACCATTTCCCGAAAGGGACGGCATCGATAAATTTAAGAAGCAAAAGGAATTTCTCTAAATCAGGTGACAATACATCCTACTTGGCAGCTAACCACTTAGCCATGCGGCCTACCCGATTTTATACTATTTTTCGGTTGCAAGGCTTGAGGTTACGATTACTTGATAGCACCATCACTTTGAATGCCACATTGTCAGATCCGTTAATCACTAATTGATTTGCACAAATATAATCTGGATATTATGCTACGAGAATAAATTCTCCGCCACCATATATATTTATACAGAACAACATATGCGATCATTAAAATACTCTGTCAGACATTCGTCCATATACGTTCGTTCTAAGACTAAACGAAACTGAAGGCACAATTTCCATAAATCCATCTTAGGTAATTTCTACCTAGGATTAACAGAAAAAACCCTTGCACTTGACTTCGTCTTCCATTATCTTTATATAATCTGATCTGCAATGCTACTGCGAATACGAACTGGTTCTCGGATAATAATCCAACCGGTCTCTCCATATTGACAATGATATTGGCAAATACTTCGATAGTCGGTTATTTAACTATCTAAGAAAAATAAACAAACATTCATTAATAACATCAAACAATCACGGGGTCCCTTAATTAATATTTCATTAATTAAATTCCTTCTCTATTTCCTTATCGGTATTTGTTAACATGATATTTCAACAATCATCTTGGCCTCTTACACTATTTGTAAAATATTTTCATATATCGCCTTCTTTTATTTTCTATACTTAGAAAATATCTTTTATTAATAATTGGAAAACATTTCCAATTACTTCTTCTTTTCACGACCGTTTATTTCTATACTTATAAATATTTATTATTAAATTTCCAAAATTCCAATTATTTGGATTAAAACGAATGTTGCGTAAAACATCGTTACAACCACCCCAATCACTGCACTCAACTAAATCTTATTCAAACATTGATCTTCGAGACTGAATCTTGTTATTTATCGGTTAAAAATGAAATCAATCAAGTTGGGGTATAATTACCTCTCAGACCTTGATTGAATAACATCTTAACTTCAAAACAGAAAAGACCAGTTGCCTCGAATAATCAACACCGTAAAATTCAATTATTCATTTTTAAAATGTGTATATGTTTCTCTTTTTATTTTTACCAGATTTAATTATAGATTTCCTTTTTGTTTATAATATTCTGTTTTAAATTCGTTTCCTTATCGATTTCAATATATATTGATATATTGATTTTCTAGTTATCCAGTTTTCTTAAAAATATTCTAACTCCTTAAATTTCCGGAAAATTTCGCTATAACCTCCTTTGTACGGGTCACCCGGTACAACTACAAAATGCCTCTCTGGGCCCTTTCCATTCAAAAAGAAAA
The DNA here is from genome assembly GCA_030737875.1 of Allium sativum. Classification (NCBI taxonomy): domain Eukaryota; kingdom Viridiplantae; phylum Streptophyta; class Magnoliopsida; order Asparagales; family Amaryllidaceae; genus Allium; species Allium sativum. Next base: position 183,612,520 of record CM060911.1, on the reverse strand, counting down.
ATCAAAAAGCCAAGCGGCTTGCCGATTCGGCGCATAAAACCTCATATAGAATTTAGACATGTACCTTATTGTCGCGCACTAAATTTATAAACTTCATTCTCTTCATTCCATACCTGTTTAACATATATGCGTCCATTCCCAATTTATTCCAACTCAATCTGGTCATTTTAACTCAATTCATTAATTTCTTCTTTAATTACTTGTTTTGCTTATTCCACTTTTTATTTGAACATATCACGTTCAAATATATTTAATTACTTTATAAACCAATCGAATTCCAATTTCAACTCGAGTTTCATATTCGATTTCGAGTATAAATTTCCGAATCCAATTCACCTTTCAAAGTCCAATTTCGATTCAAAATTCCATTAATTAATTATTCTTCAAATTAGTTAATTCTATTCAATAATTAAGAATTTGATTTTTGTTTCAAAAATTCAATTCATTACTCCATTTGAGTTCAGATATATTTTATAACTCAAATCTGGATTTTTCCAATGGAAATTCAGATTTTACATGTATAAAATCCTTTTATTAATTTAAGTAAACCGATATGGTTTTATAATGGTTATGGCGCTGTTTTTTTGAAAATTTGATTTTGACATAACTCAAAATCTGTACGACAAAATCCAGATTTTTCTCTTCCATTAGAAAACTATTATCAAACTGGTCCTGACGATTCTTGTTTCAAATCATTCCGACTTAAATTGAGTTCTATATACTCAATTGAAGTTAGAAACGCCAAATTAGGAACTACCGCACTACGACGAGTTCGTTTTAAATCATATTTAAATATAACTGTTTAAACTTCGTTTATAAATAAATTTCAACTCCATTCTAATATAGTTTAAATATATATTAAACAACCTTTCCCAATTGTGACGAAAAGGAATTTCGCTCGATCCGAACCAGTCGCTAAACCGACTCAGACCGTTCGAAATGCCCTATCGTTTGAGAACAGGACAAAGTAGAACACATACAGAAGAACATTTCACTGTATATTACAACAATGCATCAGATTACAAGAATATACAGAGTATAAATGAATATTACACAGAAATAACAGAGATTTAAATTACATTTAAATACATAGCAGCGGAAAATAATACAATACACAACTAGAAGAGATATACGGATACAAAGCTTTCCGGATATCATTCCAGCTGTAAACCAGGATCCTGTGAATATAAATCTGCAAAACCAAAACTACTAGCTGCCCGTGTCAAAATAAGGGCACCCAGAGTTTAGGTCAAAACAATAAACTCCAGGTCAGTCATGTGACTGGTGTGAGAACTAAAACAGTTATTAATCTTTATTTTAAATCATTAGGTAAATCAAGGGACCACGCCGTATAACACGGAACGGGTTTCCTCCCAAGAATACCAGTGCATAAAACAAACAGCGCAATGCTAAATAAAGAAAAATGAAACTGTTATAAGACCCAGGTCCCATCACACAATGCAACGCAAGCCGGAGGATAGGGTTTTTACCTTATAACAGCCAAAGCATGCTTGATACGTTTAAAACAAATCATTTGATACTATTATAAGTGTATAGAGTATAAAACAACTTCAAATCATAAGTATCAATCATAGGCGGCATGAGCGCCCCATCCCACTATGTCACCATATATAGGTTTACAAATAAAACCGCAAAGTCACGTATTTGGAAATTGGATTTCCGTCTATGAACCGAGGCAAAAGATAGTCCTCACCGACTTCGAGACTGCCTAGCCCGAGCCTCAGGGTCAGAGCGCATCGACCCTTGGATCGTCAGGGCCGGTCCACCGATGTGGATTAAAATGCCTGAACACTGCGTTTCCCCGCCCTTTGGGGCGTAAATGAGCCAACGAATGACTCCATCGGACCCGGATCGTCCGATCAAACCGGGCGCCTCGCAACAGCAACAACCACACAGGTGAAAAATATATAAATGTCAGGGCTGGTAGGTCACTGACACCACCCTAGCTAGGAAGAAACGCAGGCCCTCCCTGATGTCCTCTCCCGTTTTTGGTTCACAACCGGGGTGCGAAACTCGCGAAGTAAACGTTACACAAAGCTACGCCACACAGGCCGTGCTTCGATCATCACCACAAGACTTTGCTTTTCAACAGAAGCCTCGATCAATTGCCACTTAGGCATGCCACACAGGCAATTCACTCCATGCGTTTGATATCCATCAATATATCTAATAGAAATCAATCACACAGACTAAAATCCAATGTCAGACACACAGTCCATTTACAAGTCCGTTCTGGGTCTGAACGAAACCGGAGGCGCCTAGTACCCCGCATATCCATCGATCTCCAAGTACGTCTGGACGATCACCAACTGTTTCCATCTTCTTGGGTGTACAGCCCAATCAAGATCATCAGTTATCACCCAAACGACGTGAAGACCTCCGGTCTTCGACCACCGTCTTCATCTTCGACACCACGTCGAATCAGTTATTCAGAATGGGATAAACCCGGTCTTTCTGAATAACTCGCGTATATATTATAAAAGTGTTACACAAACCCAACATACGCCTCATTCCAATTCAGAATATTCTTTTATTCGAATATTCCTATACTTTGGGAAAAGTTCCCATTAATTTTATCCAAGATAAATTCTTTAAATTTATTCTTTAATCTCCTTTGAATATCAATTCAAACTAGTCGGGATTAACGAACCACACCGAAGTAATCATTTATTTTATTTTCCCAATCCCAACCTATTCATCCCATGAAGTAAAACTGGTAGTACTTCATATCTAACACCACAGTGTTATCGGTAACTCAATTACCATTACACGTTCAAATCTAATTAAAGATTTAACTACCGCTTGGAGTAAAACTGGTGATACTCCATTCTCGATCTTTTCAATCTATTTAAAGATTCATTAAAACTCCACTTAGTTTTAATCTTTAACTGGGTTAAAGAATCAGTGTCTTTTAAAACACAGTTCACGATAAACCCAAAATCACATTCATTAATTATCGGGTTAAAGAACGAGTGTTATTTAAAACACTGTTCACGATAAACCCAAAAATCAATATCAATTCAATTCCAATTAAATATTATTTAATTGGTACACTTCATTAAATCTAAATAAAAAGATTTAATCTTTTCTCAACTGGGTTCAAGAACAGTGTTAGTAAAGACACCATTCACGACAAACCCAAATCACATTCGATATTCAATACAAGGCTCTGAATAGAAAATATATCGGCTTATATTCAATATCGAATTCTACGACTAACAAATGTCGTATTGGAAATAACGATATAAATATATATCTTTCAAATTTCCATTACAACACCTGTATAATCACGAATTCCAACATCGAAATATTCTGAAGACAATTTCGATCCCAATCCACTCCAATGCAATCATTGGAAATTTTGGTTATTTTTAAAACCATTTCAAACTCAATTTATTTATTTAAAAATAAATAGAATTATAATTCTAGTTCAAAACTAGTTCATTTCGATAAAAATCTATTTTTATCTTTTCAAATATGGAGTTTTTCATCCCAATTCTTCTCAAATCACTTCTTATGATTTTACACAAATTATTACTATTTTTAATAATTTTATCAAGGCCCGTACAGTCGATTTCCAACAACGGCCATCGAACTGCACTTACAGCGACCTTTTTCAAATTTGATTTGGACGTATCTCCAAATCCAACCGTTAGATTTCAAATTTCTAACATTCGTTAGAAAGCTCTTTTCGATACGAACCCAACGGTTCTGGTTTTAGGAGAATCCGACGGCCGGATCTCCCGTAATGTCCGTTTGAAATAAATGGTCGAAATTCGCGAACTGCCGCGGCGCGGCGCGTTCTATTCAGGCCATTATATTATATATATAATATATATAATATATACTTCGACGATTTCTATTTAAAACGAATTATATAAATAGTTTTGAATTCGTTTCAAAAACATTTTCAACTTCCTTTTCAATTCAAATCACAATTGAATTCTTCTTTATAGATTCGTTTTAAAATTCATTTCTATTCAATTCAAATTTCAAATTCAATTTGAATTCGTTTTCAATTCAATTCATTTCGAAATCGTTTTCAATTCAATTCATTTCGAAATCGTTTTCAATTCACTTCATTTCGAAATCGTTTTCAATTCACTTCATTTCGAAATCGTTTTCAATTCACTTCATTTCGAAATCGTTTTCAATTCACTTCATTTCGAAATCGTTTTCAATTCACTTCATTTCGAAATCGTTTAAAATCGATATAAATATCGATCACGTCAAAATGGCGTCAAACTAATCAACACGACTTCATAAATTTCTATTTTCAAATATTCTATTTCAAATATTTCTATTTCAACTATTTCTATTTTAAAACTGAAATGAGGCCCAATCAATTACCATATAAAGTTAATTATATGGATTTTCATACAACACATGTATAATAGCATTGAAAAATAATCAACCATCAACCAAAGTGCACTACACTGTATAAGCATCAAATGTAGATATCTAACGCTTATAACAGCCTGTCAATCAATCGATCGACATATTTAATCAATCAGGATGAGTGAACTTCAAATTTCATCCCAACACCCGTGTGGGGTTTCAAACAATCCAACACAGATTTTATTTGTGCAGTTGGGCGATGTGTAAAATTTATCGACCCAATCAACGTCCTTCAAATAGGTGTACATAAACAAACCGTCCGGTCTGTAAATGAATATTTATTTACATTCACGTTAAAAATTATATTTTTAACGACAAAACATTTTATTTCAACCTATGAATTTCTACTCAATTCATTTACACAATAAAATGATATTTTTATTTTCTAACATATTTTAGAAAATTTCGGCGGCATAACGGCACGATACTAGAAACGAGACAAGGCCTAGCCTTATCCCCGGTCTAGTGAAGGCCCACGCCATTCACACATCAATCATATTCACCAAACAACCAAATTCAAATCAAATCATCAAACTAATCTATGCAACCAAACAAACAAGTCCATGGTCTGTGGACGATTGTGTCGGGTGCTACTAAGCACCGTCTGCATCCTAGTATATATATATAACTAGAAAAAGAAATTGAAAGGTGAGAAATTCTCACATATAGCTATCCTAGCTCCACGGCTCTTCATTTGCAGAAGTCTTCGTCATCTTCGTTGCCCGCTTTCACTACCTATGTAAAAATCGAATTTTTACTTCGCTATTCAATATATAAAAATCGAATTTTTACTATCTCGTTCTATGGATAAAAATTCTATTTCTACATTGCTACTATATAGACAAAAATTCCATTTCAAAAATAAAGTTTTCGTCTTTATCAAAATTACCACTTTATCTCAACGTATATAAAATAAAAATCAGATTTTTATTTCGCTACACATACAAAGATGATATTTTTATACTCTCTATCCTATAAAGAATATATTTTTAATACTTTAAAAATATAAAAATCATATTTTTAATATTTCTACATAGTAAAGATTATATTTTTAATACTTTAAAAATATAAAAATCATATTTTTAATACTTTAAAAATGCAAAAATCATATTTTTACTACTTTTACCCAATAAAAATTCCGCCTTTTCTATTTTAAAGTTTAAACCTTTTTTTCTATTTTAAACCTTTAAAATAAAATCAGTTTTTATTTCCTTAAAAAATCAGTTTTTATTTCCTTAAAAAATCAGTTTTATAACTTCTTAAAAAAAATCTAAAATCAGTTTTAAATTCTTATTCAAATCAGTTTTATAAATCTAAAAAAATTCAGTTTTTAAAACCTTAAAATTTCAGTTTTTATTTCTTAATTAAAATCAGTTTTAAAATTCTAATAAAAATAAAATAAAAAAACTTACGGGGGGGGGGGGGGGGGTTTGGAGACGTCGGCGGCAGCTTCGAAGTGGCGGCGCTAGGGCTTCGAACGGGGAGGCAGGCGTCGATGTCTTCGGGGCTCGAATCGGGGAAAGGCGGTGGGCGGCGCTCGGAGTTCGAACGAGGTGGCGATGGCTTCGGGGCGTCGATCGCCCTCTTAGGGTTTTTTTTTTTTATTTCCGGTTGTAATCGAATGAATGGGGGGCCAGTACGAAGGAAAAGGGAGGGAATAGAGATTTTTTTATTTTTTTTTATTTAATTATTTAATTTAGCAAAAAGATTGACTTTTACATACGACCTCGAAACGAGGCCCACCGCCTGTCGCCCATAACGTTTTACCCCCATTCCGAACACAATGGGATATGTATCGCAAGCTGATTTGATCGTTACAATCAGTTTCCTTTTGAATTTTCATTTAAATCACTATATTGAATTTTAAACGCACATTTCAAATTACCGGGGTCACCTACTAACTAGAAAAATTCCAGAAAAATATTTTCTAGCTTCGTATTGACGATACGGTCCTAACAAAACTAGTTTCGTCGAATTCTGAGATCGTTAGAAAAATGGCCAATTTCCAGTCGATTAAAATCAACTGAAACTGGTCAAACGCGTTTTCCTTTGCCACGCTCACATATTGATTCGAAAAATTATGAAATTTGAAACCTAGCAATAACTTGACACCACGGACCCAACAAAACCGGTTTCGTCGAAATCCGAGGTCATTTGCAAAATGTCCATTTTTAAGGGCCGAAATTCTATAGCGACTATTCAGAATTTTCAACTGGACATATCTTTTGATTCCCGCTATGAAATCTTGATTTTCCGGATTCGTTGGAAAGATATTCACTATTAGATTCCATTATTTTTGGTTTCATTAAAATCCGGATTGTTTTGCACCCGGTACATTCAATTGAAGTTTGAAATCGAATTATCGAACTACCGCGCCATTTTCTATTCTATTTATAATTATATATAAATATTTATATTCTAACGACGACGCGTATAAATATTTACGTTGGAATTATATTCAAATAAATTTCTCGTCGATATTATTTAAAATAATTCATTTTAAATAATCAAAATTCGCAAAAATTGACAAAATAAAAATTTTAAACTGGCCCAGATTTTCCGGGCTGTTACAATCTCCCCCACTTAAAACTTTTCGTCCCCGAAAAGGAACAAAGTCGAAAGTGGTTTGATTAATCAACTCTACGTTCGATCTGGCTTCCATTCTCCAACTTTTCAGTTTCTGAGAATTTTCAAAATTCCAAAAATTTGGCTAACACCCTAAATTTTTGAAAAATTTCGCCATAACCTCCCCTGCAATGGGAGCATCGGGGAATTTCAAATAGCTTCCCCGGTCCTTCAGATCTCAAAAAGAAAAAGAAAAAGCCAAGCGGCTAGCCAATAGGCTCATAAAATCATCATCACCCAAACAAAACAGTAAATTATGTAGTAAACATGTACCTATTTGTCGGGCAAACAAATTTTATTCTCTGCTCTAGCCTCCTTGCTATGACCTGTTCAATATAAGTACGAGTATATACAAGCAAATGCGACCAATTTTCGATATAATTCCATATTTGGTTCTGTTAGGCTAAATGGCTAAAAATTAGCAAACAAATAAACAAACAACACAAACATCAATCCATTAGTGAATTAGAGTCTCAAATTCATAATTTTGATATATATACAAAAATCAGATTTTTGATACCAAATCACAACAATAGGCCCTATCTAATTTTGGTTCTCACACCAGTCAATAGGAAATATATAGAAAGCCCACTTTCGTCACTCGAACATAAATTCTAATGATGGAGCTCCATCATCAAAATCCTCTCCGGGCGATTAGAGTGTAATTCTATATCTATCCAGTATATTAAAATTTCTAATACACGCGGATCAGACGTATACGCAAAATATTTATATACTGGACTGTCCTAATCAATATAAACAAATAATCAAATACGAATAGTTGATTTAAATTTTCAAAACAAAATTTGTTTTCACTTTAAAAATATACTCTTCACACTCGTTCTAGGATACTACTAATCCTATCTCTAACGAGTCATTCTAATTGGATATTACTAATCCAATATCTGATGAATTCTTTCGTATGGTTCTAATGTGCCTTGTTCTCTGAGCTTTGTAAACCAAAGCTCTGATACCAACTGTGACGAAAAGGAATTTCGCTCGATCCGAACCAGTCGCTAAACCGACTCAGACCGTTCGAAACGCCCTATCGTTTGAGAACAGGACAAAGTAGAACACATACAGAAGAACATTTCACTGTATATTACAACAATGCATCAGATTACAAGAATATACAGAGTATAAATGAATATTACACAGAAATAACAGAGATTTAAATTACATTTAAATACATAGCAGCGGAAAATAATACAATACACAACTAGAAGAGATATACGGATACAAAGCTTTCCGGATATCATTCCAGCTGTAAACCAGGATCCTGTGAATATAAATCTGCAAAACCAAAACTACTAGCTGCCCGTGTCAAAATAAGGGCACCCAGAGTTTAGGTCAAAACAATAAACTCCAGGTCAGTCATGTGACTGGTGTGAGAACTAAAACAGTTATTAATCTTTATTTTAAATCATTAGGTAAATCAAGGGACCACGCCGTATAACACGGAACGGGTTTCCTCCCAAGAATACCAGTGCATAAAACAAACAGCGCAATGCTAAATAAAGAAAAATGAAACTGTTATAAGACCCAGGTCCCATCACACAATGCAACGCAAGCCGGAGGATAGGGTTTTTACCTTATAACAGCCAAAGCATGCTTGATACGTTTAAAACAAATCATTTGATACTATTATAAGTGTATAGAGTATAAAACAACTTCAAATCATAAGTATCAATCATAGGCGGCATGAGCGCCCCATCCCACTATGTCACCATATATAGGTTTACAAATAAAACCGCAAAGTCACGTATTTGGAAATTGGATTTCCGTCTATGAACCGAGGCAAAAGATAGTCCTCACCGACTTCGAGACTGCCTAGCCCGAGCCTCAGGGTCAGAGCGCATCGACCCTTGGATCGTCAGGGCCGGTCCACCGATGTGGATTAAAATGCCTGAACACTGCGTTTCCCCGCCCTTTGGGGCGTAAATGAGCCAACGAATGACTCCATCGGACCCGGATCGTCCGATCAAACCGAGGCGCCTTGCAACAGCAACAACCACACAGGTGAAAAATATATAAATGTCAGGGCTGGTAGGTCACTGACACCACCCTAGCTAGGAAGAAACGCAGGCCCTCCCTGATGTCCTCTCCCGTTTTTGGTTCACAACAGGGGTGCGAAACTCGCGAAGTAAACGTTACACAAAGCTACGCCACACAGGCCGTGCTTCGATCATCACCACAAGACTTTGCTTTTCAACAGAAGCCTCGATCAATTGCCACTTAGGCATGCCACACAGGCAATTCACTCCATGCGTTTGATATCCATCAATATATCTAATAGAAATCAATCACACAGACTAAAATCCAATGTCAGACACACAGTCCATTTACAAGTCCGTTCTGGGTCTGAACGAAACCGGAGGCGCCTAGTACCCCGCATATCCATCGATCTCCAAGTACGTCTGGACGATCACCAACTGTTTCCATCTTCTTGGGTGTACAGCCCAATCAAGATCATCAGTTATCACCCAAACGACGTGAAGACCTCCGGTCTTCGACCACCGTCTTCATCTTCGACACCACGTCGAATCAGTTATTCAGAATGGGATAAACCCGGTCTTTCTGAATAACTCGCGTATATATTATAAAAGTGTTACACAAACCCAACATACGCCTCATTCCAATTCAGAATATTCTTTTATTCGAATATTCCTATACTTTGGGAAAAGTTCCCATTAATTTTATCCAAGATAAATTCTTTAAATTTATTCTTTAATCTCCTTTGAATATCAATTCAAACTAGTCGGGATTAACGAACCACACCGAAGTAATCATTTATTTTATTTTCCCAATCCCAACCTATTCATCCCATGAAGTAAAACTGGTAGTACTTCATATCTAACACCACAGTGTTATCGGTAACTCAATTACCATTACACGTTCAAATCTAATTAAAGATTTAACTACCGCTTGGAGTAAAACTGGTGATACTCCATTCTCGATCTTTTCAATCTATTTAAAGATTCATTAAAACTCCACTTAGTTTTAATCTTTAACTGGGTTAAAGAATCAGTGTCTTTTAAAACACAGTTCATGATAAACCCAAAATCACATTCATTAATTATCGGGTTAAAGAACGAGTGTTATTTAAAACACTGTTCACGATAAACCCAAAAATCAATATCAATTCAATTCCAATTAAATATTATTTAATTGGTACACTTCATTAAATCTAAATAAAAAGATTTAATCTTTTCTCAACTGGGTTCAAGAACAGTGTTAGTAAAGACACCATTCACGACAAACCCAAATCACATTCGATATTCAATACAAGGCTCTGAATAGAAAATATATCGGCTTATATTCAATATCGAATTCTACGACTAACAAATGTCGTATTGGAAATAACGATATAAATATATATCTTTCAAATTTCCATTACAACACCTGTATAATCACGAATTCCAACATCGAAATATTCCGAAGACAATTTCGATCCCAATCCACTCCAATGCAATCATTGGAAATTTTGGTTATTTTTAAAACCATTTCAAACTCAATTTATTTATTTAAAAATAAATAGAATTATAATTCTAGTTCAAAACTAGTTCATTTCGATAAAAATCTATTTTTATCTTTTCAAATATGGAGTTTTTCATCCCAATTCTTCTCAAATCACTTCTTATGATTTTACACAAATTATTACTATTTTTAATAATTTTATCAAGGCCCGTACAGTCGATTTCCAACAACGGCCATCGAACTGCACTTACAGCGACCTTTTTCAAATTTGATTTGGACGTATCTCCAAATCCAACCGTTAGATTTCAAATTTCTAACATTCATTAGAAAGCTCTTTTCGATACGAACCCAACGGTTCCGGTTTTAGGAGAATCCGACGGTCGGATCTCCCGTAATGTCCGTTTGAAATAAATGGTCAAAATTCGCGAACTGCCGCGGCGCGGCGCGTTCTATTCAGGCCATTATATTATATATATATATAATATATATAATATATACTTCGACGATTTCTATTTAAAACGAATTATATAAATAGTTTTGAATTCGTTTCAAAAACATTTTCAACTTCCTTTTCAATTCAAATCACAATTGAATTCTTCTTTATAGATTCGTTTTAAAATTCATTTCTATTCAATTCAAATTTCAAATTCAATTTGAATTCGTTTTCAATTCAATTCATTTCGAAATCGTTTTCAATTCAATTCATTTCGAAATCGTTTTCAATTCACTTCATTTCGAAATCGTTTTCAATTCACTTCATTTCGAAATCGTTTTCAATTCACTTCATTTCGAAATCGTTTTCAATTCACTTCATTTCGAAATCGTTTTCAATTCACTTCATTTCGAAATCGTTTAAAATCGATATAAATATCGATCACGTCAAAATGGCGTCAAACTAATCAACACGACTTCATAAATTTCTATTTTCAAATATTCTATTTCAAATATTTCTATTTCAACTATTTCTATTTTAAAACTGGAATGAGGCCCAATCAATTACCATATAAAGTTAATTATATGGATTTTCATACAACACATGTATAATAGCATTGAAAAATAATCAACCATCAACCAAAGTGCACTACACTGTATAAGCATCAAATGTAGATATCTAACGCTTATAACAGCCTGACAATCAATCGATCGACATATTTAATCAATCAGGATGAGTGAACTTCAAATTTCATCCCAACACCCGTGTGGGGTTTCAAACAATCCAACACAGATTTTATTTGTGCAGTTGGGCGATGTGTAAAATTTATCGACCCAATCAACGTCCTTCAAATAGGTGTACATAAACAAACCGTCCGGTCTGTAAATGAATATTTATTTACATCCACGTTAAAAATTATATTTTTAACGACAAAACATTTTATTTCAACCTATGAATTTCTACTCAATTCATTTACACAATAAAATGATATTTTTATTTTCTAACATAATTTAGAAAATTTCGGCGGCATAACGGCACGATACTAGAAACGAGACAAGGCCTAGCCTTATCCCCGGTCTAGTGAAGGCCCACGCCATTCACACATCAATCATATTCACCAAACAACCAAATTCAAATCAAATCATCAAACTAATCTATGCAACCAAACAAACAAGTCCATGGTCTGTGGACGATTGTGTCGGGTGCTACTAAGCACCGTCTGCATCCTAGTATATATATATATAACTAGAAAAAGAAATTGAAAGGTGAGAAAGTCTCACATATAGCTATCCTAGCTCCACGGCTCTTCATTTGCAGAAGTCTTCGTCATCTTCGTTGCCCGCTTTCACTACCTATGTAAAAATCGAATTTTTACTTCGCTATTCAATATATAAAAATCGAATTTTTACTATCTCGTTCTATGGATAAAAATTCTATTTCTACATTGCTACTATATAGACAAAAATTCCATTTCAAAAATAAAGTTTTCGCCTTTATCAAAATTACCACTTTATCTCAACGTATATAAAATAAAAATCAGATTTTTATTTCGCTACACATACAAAGATGATATTTTTATACTCTCTATCCTATAAAGAATATATTTTTAATACTTTAAAAATATAAAAATCATATTTTTAATATTTCTACATAGTAAAGATTATATTTTTAATACTTTAAAAATATAAAAATCATATTTTTAATACTTTAAAAATGCAAAAATCATATTTTTACTACTTTTACCCAATAAAAATTCCGCCTTTTCTATTTTAAAGTTTAAACCTTTTTTTCTATTTTAAACCTTTAAAATAAAATCAGTTTTTATTTCCTTAAAAAATCAGTTTTATAACTTCTTAAAAAAAATCTAAAATCAGTTTTAAATTCTTATTCAAATCAGTTTTATAAATCTAAAAAAATTCAGTTTTTAAAACCTTAAAATTTCAGTTTTTATTTCTTAATTAAAATCAGTTTTAAAATTCTAATAAAAATAAAATAATAAAACAACAAAAAAAAACTTACGGGGGGGGGGGGGGGGTTTGGAGACGTCGGCGGCGGCTTCGAAGTGGCGGCGCTAGGGCTTCGAACGGGGAGGCAGGCGTCGATGTCTTCAGGGCTCGAATCGGGGAAAGGCGGTGGGCGGCGCTCGGAGTTCGAACGAGGTGGCGATGGCTTCGGGGCGTCGATCGCCCTCTTAGGGTTTTTTTTTTTTTATTTCCGGTTGTAATCGAATGAACGGGGGGGGGCCAGTACGAAGGAAAAGGGAGGGAATAGAGATTTTTTTTTTTTTTTTAATTATTTAATTTAGCAAAAAGATTGACTTTTACATACGACCTCGAAACGAGGCCCACCGCCTGTCGCCCATAACGTTTTACCCCCATTCCGAACACAATGGGATATGTATCGCAAGCTGATTTGATCGTTACAATCAGTTTCCTTTTGAATTTTCATTTAAATCACTATATTGAATTTTAAACGCACATTTCAAATTACCGGGGTCACCTACTAACTAGAAAATTCCAGAAAAATATTTTCTAGCTTCGTATTGACGATACGGTCCTAACAAAACTAGTTTCGTCGAATTCTGAGATCGTTAGAAAAATGGCCAATTTCCAGTCGATTAAAATCAACTGAAACTGGTCAAACGCGTTTTCCTTTGCCACGCTCACATATTGATTCGAAAAATTATGAAATTTGAAACCTAGCAATAACTTGACACCACGGACCCAACAAAACTGGTTTCGTCGAAATCCGAGGTCATTTGCAAAATGTCCATTTTTAAGGGCCGAAATTCTATAGCGACTATTCAGAATTTTCAACTGGACATATCTTTTGATTCCCGCTATGAAATCTTGATTTTCCGGATTCATTGGAAAGATATTCACTATTAGATTCCATTATTTTTGGTTTCATTAAAATCCGGATTGTTTTGCACCCGGTACATTCAATTGAAGTTTGAAATCGAATTATCGAACTACCGCGCCATTTTCTATTCTATTTATAATTATATATAAATATTTATATTCTAACGACGACGCGTATAAATATATACGTTGGAATTATATTCAAATAAATTTCTCGTCGATATTATTTAAAATAATTCATTTTAAATAATCAAAATTCGCAAAAATTGACAAAATAAAATTTTTAAACTGGCCCAGATTTTCCGGGCTGTTACACCAATTCAACTTGATATTTCCGATTATTCCTAATCATCAATTATTTCATTACTCGGTTATGGATTAAATTCAATCCTCTATTTTAAATTCTAAATCCCATAAAATTCGGTATAAATCGAATTTCACTTATAAATCCGTTATTTTAATTTCAATTCAGTTTATATTCTGAATTCCCGAAATATAATCAATCGCTCTATTTTTCAACACATTTTACAATTCACTTTTAAATTCATACTTGAATTTAAAATTCCAAATTATCCCACGATAATTATCTTATTTATTTTGTAAACCCTTTTTATAAATTTAACTTCCTTGTTTTACAATTTAAAACAAGTTTCATTGCACAACCTATTTGAAACTCAGTTCCTTTTATATTCTGGATTCCGGAATAAAAACCACCGTTTCCATTTAAAAATGATTTCAAATTATATTTTTAAATTCATATTTGAATTTAAAATTCCAATTTATCTCTGGATAATTAATACACTAAATTTATAAACGTTGTTTATAAATTCACTTGTTTTATATATTCAAACAAGTTCCATTTCAAATCCAATTGAAATTCTACGCCTTTTTGGAGTATTTTAATTTTATAACTTATATATAAATCTAGAATCTATTTCCATATTTAAATTTAGTCCTTTCTAAACAATTCCAATATCTTATTTAAAAATCATTTAATTTATAAAAGTCGACATCGTCGAGTAATATCATAAATCTATATGGATTTATTTTAGTTTAATTTATATTCCAAACATTGGAATAAATACCATTGTTTCCCTTTTTAACACGACCCCAATTCTCATTTTAAATTCATATTTGAATTTAAACTGCTACATTGTCTCATGATAATTTATTTTCTCCGGATTTATAAACATCGTTTATAAATTCAACTTCCTTGTTTTATATATTAAAACAAATTTCCATTTCGAAACCATTTTCCAATTCATTTTAATTTCCCACATTATTCAATGAAAATTATTCCTTTTAATTTATAAGCACCGTTTATAAATTCACTTCAATTTCCCGCATCACTTAATTTTTAAACATTGTTTATAAATTTCTTTACTTGTTTTTATTATTAAAAACAAGTTAATATTTCTAGACCATTCGAAATTCAAATTCTATTTTGGAAAAATAGAATATTCCTTTCAAATCACAAAATTCGTTTTCACGATGTTTTTATAAATTAACATTTTGGCGCAGTTATATTTAAACATCCAAAAACACTCAATTATCAAATCACTGGTTTTATAACACATCATATATGATAATATATATGAAAACAAATAATAATAAATTTTGAGGAATCCAGTTGGATCCCTCTAACCTATTTCCCTGCATCCACAGACGTTAGCCAACATAAATAATACACATCCTGCTTCGAGGCAGGATATCGCGGTATAGAAGGTCATCCACTATCATAGCATGGGGGGCATAGGGTCATCCGCTAATGATACTGCGGGCATCCGCTAATGGTACTGCGAGGATCCAACCACACACACACACAAACATATATATATATATATATTAGCCACAAACACCAAGCCAAAATAACTAATATATTATAATAGTCCCAACTGATAACAAATAAATAAATGCATCCAAGCAGCCAACAATTTATTTTTAACGATAAAATAAATTTCCGAGTGAGATTTACTCACCTGATTTTATTTGCCAGAATAAATCAAAGACATTTGATTTACATTCCATCTGTTTGTGGAAAAAAAATCCAAATCCAATTCCCGCTAAGTGTCCAACTCGACTTGCGTTAGCAATTTGGACCTTGTATAAATTAAATATAGTATTTAATATTATGCAAATTATATAGGCTATATTTTATTATTTTCTTTGTTCTCCCTTAACAAAATCAGACTTTTATCTATTAAAAAAATCATATACCCTGATTCTATACTCAACTGATTTGTTTACAATTTTAGTTTCCTTATTAACTACATCCCTTTATATAAACTAATGTCCATGCATTATAATTATTAACTAACTGAGAGACATAAGGGTTAACTTGTTATTAAGTAATAATGTTGTAGGATGATATAAGTGTCACTTAAAATATTGATACTTAAATATGTTCAGTCTATTTATTGTAATTAACAATAACAATCACCTTAATTCAAGTCATAACCTCCCTCCCCATTTTACGCAGTGTACAACACTTCACCCAACAGTCACCAAATCCCCAAATACATGGACCCTGAAAGCCCCAGCACCCCACTGTCGACCCTTAGATCACCTCATCCATCATCAAAAATTGAACTACCCAATTGCGATCCAACAACATCAAACACCATGCAGTCATCCCTTTTGAAACCACGGTACCTCAACATACAATCACACCAAATTTTAGGGTCGGAATACCCTCAACACGATCCAGAAAACCCATGACCGAACCTACTTCGAAATCCATCGAGCATGCCCACCTTTCTTCAGTCACGAGCGCTTCTTGTATCCTTCGAGATTCAGGAAAATTCCCAGATCTAATCGCTATTTTCGAATTAAATCCTTTTTAATATAGAAGGCGGTTTTGAATTGAATAAAGAGGATTTGATTTCCTATTTGATTGGAAAAGAGGAAACGATAAACGGTTTCGATTGTTTTCGGTTGATAAGAAGAGGTCACGCCATTCTCAGAAGCTCTTTCCAACGTCGGATGCCTGCCGATGATGACCTCGCCCCTCGTTGCTTTTCAGGGAATCGCGATTTCAACGCGTTGTTCCAGATTTCATTTTCCTTTTTTTTAATCGAAGAATCGGTTTCGAATTGTTGGAACAAAGGACTGAAATGGAGTATATGGTTTCGTAGTGTTTTAAAGGAAATTAAGGAAGGCCCTTTGGGTTTATTTATAGCTACGAATGAAGAACAATAAGTACACAACCATTTAATCCTTGTTTTCCTTAGTAGTGAAGCTTGGGGACATCGTACAGGATTTTAAACGAAGACGTGACAGAAGATAAGTAGGCCTGCGTTTTTTTTAGCTAGGGTGAGTTGTTGTATACTTTAGCTTGGGAAAGAAGAAATAATATTGGTTGACCCCAAATTAATTTGAACCGACGAATTTAAAATATCGCGTGATTTCCGAACTCCTTTTTTTGAACACAACAACTGGGGTTCTTCTGTTTATAGCACTACTCTGAACACACTAGAACTGGTTTCGAAGCCCAATTCGATCATATAGAGAAGATATTAATTTAATTCGATATAAATTAAATTTAAAACAATTAATTCCTCGATAATAAATTATTATTATTATCATATATATTCAAATAGAATTTCTATTAATCGTTTGAATAATTTTAACTCTGTTTTAAATTTCGAATCGAATTAATTCAGATTCTCGTATTACGATAATTATATACATATATGTATACGAAATAAATCGTATTTCGATTATTATATCGATAACTCAATATAAAATCGATTTATATTATTAAATCAATATTTAAAACTATATTAAATATTTAAAATTAATCGTCCAAAAATCTGGGTCGTTTCATTCTTCCCTCCTTAAAAGAATTTCGTCCCCGAAATTACTAAGGTAGGAAAAATGCTTCAGACCCATTATCTTTTCAAAAACCCATTTATTTTGAAACTCAACATTCCATACTTCCACAAATTTAATTCCAACCAAAACTTTTGGTTTTCATTCATATGGCACACCATATATGCTTACATTCATTTAAGTTGAACGATCTACAATCAATATATTTACATCCGATACATACTCCATTCATATGTATTCAAATTCATTCCAGATTCATTTAAACTGATTTTATTCAATTTATTCACTTTGATCCACTTAACTTGCTTAAGTTAAATTTCAAATTCTAGAATTAAAATTCCTAATTTTTATTTCAAATCCTTCTGAAATCACATAAATATATACACATATATTTATAATCATTTCAAATCCAGAACATTTGAATTTTCAAACCAACTTGTTTATTTCAAACAAATTTCCATCAAAAACTTTTCTACAGTAGCTATCCATCACTTAGAAACTCGGAAATAAACACTGATGATGTTGTAGTCATCATTAGAATTATTTTCTAGCGACTGAAGTGAGTTCAGTGCTTATCACATTTAAAAATGATTTTTATTCAAAAAATCCTTCCAAAAAAAGCTATATTATTTTAATATACTTCGAAAAACTATTTTCCAACTTTCTGGGATTAAATTCAAAATCCTTGTTTGAATTTAATTTTAATTCATCTCATTTGTATATATCATTCATATACAATTTTTTTTTGTTAGATAACCATTTCAATTTTATAATCTCATCTGATTATAATAATAACATCCAACACATCCATATATTACAATAATTTCAGAGAATTATTCCTTTTTATGTCAAAATATAGTTTTGGGTAAAATTATTTCATTTACCCACTTCAAAAATTATTATGTTGAATTTCTCTGTTCAAGTATTCAGAAATTCCTATCGACTTCATGGCGTCCCACAATTCGACCAAAATTTACAGACCACTCAACAGACTAGCCAACCCATTATAAAACAATTTTTATATCAATTAACAAATACGCTCTCTCGTATATATACAATCAACTCTTTTAGGGTACTACTGTCCCTATCTCTATTGAGTAAACCCCACCAAAGCCTAGGTATTCGCTCAACCTAAGTTCTGATACCAACTGTAATGAACCGTCATTTCCCGATCCTGATTATAGATACAAATACCATATCGACTAACCAAACACAAGAAATTACCGGATCATAAATAGAAAGAAGTTAGAGGGTGAGAAATAGAAAGAAAGAAATATTAAAATAGAAGAAGAAAAGACAGAAATAACAACACAGAATCTCACATCGCAGCGGAATAAAATATAATATATAACAGCTTTTGAAATACAAATTTTTGCTGTATATACATAACATTATCAGGGCACAACATTTGTTCATCACATGTACAACACAGCGGAATAAACTTTATATATATTTATACCGTTGAAGCCTCCTGCTCCAAGCTCTTCCAAGAATATCTGAAAACACCTGAGCTACTTGATTGCCCGTACAAATTTGGGCACCCAAGAGTTTAGGATAAAACAAAACAAAATAAAATAAACTCTGGGTCAGTCATGGGACTGGTGTGAGTAAACTCCAACCACATGGTTTAACTTTTAAAAATCCTATTCAAAAGAAAAGATAATCGTAACACTGATCCACACATAAACACAAATGGTTTTTACCTTACGATAACCCAAAGAAATCTTTGAAATCAATATTATTCTAATATTATAATAGTGTCTAAAATAAGTAAATATCAATCTAGCAGAACGCTTGCATCTCACGCTCTACATATATAGTGTACAATCAAAGCTGCAGGCTCTTATTGGAGAATGGATTCCAACTGGCAAGTTATGGGACCACCTTCCGACAGTGTATCTCTAGAGAGGAATACACCGGGTTCAAGAAGAACATCTTGCAACCCAGGCTAAACATGACCGGCCCCTCTATTCGCTTGATAGTACCGAATGTATTGTCACCAACGGTTGGGATCAGCAACCATTTTCCGAAAGGGACAACATTGATAGATTTAAGAAGCAATAGGAATTTCTTTAGATCAGGTGACAAAACACCTTACTTGGCAACTAACCACTTAGCCATGCGGCCTACCCGATTTTATACCATTTTTCGATTGAAAGGCTTGAGGTCACGATTACTTGATAGCACCATCACTTTGAATGCCACATTATCAGATCCGTTAATCACTAATTGATTTGCATAAATATAATCTGGATATTATGCTAAGAGAATAAATTCTCCGCCACCATATATATATTTATATAGACCAACATATGCGATCATTGAAATACTCAGTCGGGCATTCATCCATATACGTTCGTTCTGGGATTGAACGAAACTGAAGGCACAATTTCAATAAATCCATCTTAGGCAATTTATAACTAGGATTAACAGAAAAAGCCCTTGCACTTCACTCCATCTTCGATTATCTTTATATAATTTGATTCACAACACTACTGCCAATACGGAGTGGTTCTCGGATAATAATCCAACCATTCTCTCCATATTGACAACGATATTGGCAAATACTTCGATAGTTGGTTATTTAACTATCAAAGAAAAATAAACAAACATTCATCCATAACATCAAACAATCACTGGGACCCTTAATTAATATTTCATTAATTAAATTCCTTCTCTATTTCCTTATCAATATTTGGTAACACGATATTTCAACAATCATCTTAGCCGCTTACACTATTTTTAAAATATTTTCATATATTGCCTTCTTTTATTTTCTATATTTAGAAAATATCTTTTATTAATATTTGGAAAACATTTTCAATTACTTCTTCTTTTCACAACCGTTCATTTCTATAATTAGGAAATATTTATTATTATATTTCCAAAATTCCACTTATTTAAATTAAAACTAATGTTGTGTAAAACATTGTTACAACCACCCCAATCACTGCACTCAACTAAATCTTATTCAAATCTTCAAGACTGAATCTTGTTATGTATCGGTTAAAAATGAAATCAATCAAGTTGGGGCATAATTACCTCTCGGACCTTGATTGAGTAACATCTTAACTTCAAAACAGACAAGACCAGTTGCCTCGAATAATCAACACCGTACAATTCAATTATTCATTTTTAAAATGTGTATATGTTTCTCTTTTTATTTTTGTGAGATTTAATTATAGATTTCCTTTTTGTTCATAATATTCTGTTTTAAATTCGTTTCCTTAGAAAATTCAATATATATTGATATATTGATTTTCTAGTTATCTAATTTTCTTAAAAATATTCTAACTCCTCAAATTTCCGGAATATTTCGCCATAAACTCCTTTGTACGGGTCACTCAGTACAACTACAAAATGCCTCTCTGGGCCCGTTCCATTCAAAAAGAAAAATCAAAAAGCCAAGCGGCTTGCCAATTCGGCGCATAAAACCTCATATTGAATTTAAACATGTACTTTTTGTTGGGCACTAAATTTATAAACTTCATTCCATACCTGTTTAACACATATGCGTCTATTCCCAATTTATTCCAACTCAATTTGGTCATTTTAACTCAATTCATTAATTTCTTCTTTAATTAGTTGTTTTTCTTATTCCACTTTTTATTTGAACATATCACATTCAAGTATATTTTAATTACTTTATAAACCAATTGAATTCCAATTTCAACTCGAGTTTCATATTCGATTTCGAATATAAATTTCCGAATCCAATTCACCTTTCAAAGTCCAATTTCGATTTAAAATTCTGTTAACTAATTATTCTACAAATTAGTTAATTCTATTCAATAATTAAAAATTTGATTTTGTCTCAAAAAATCAATTCATTACTCCACTTGAGTTCATATATATTTTATAACTCAAATCTGGATTTTTCTAATGGAAATTCGGATTTTATTTGTATAAAATCCTTTTATTAATTTAATTAAACCGATATGCTTTTATAATGGTTGTGGCGCTATTTTTCTGAAAATTTGATTTTGACATAACTCAAAATCTATATGACAAAATCCAAATTTTTCTCTTCCATTAGAAAACTATTACCAAACTGGTCCTGACGATTCTTGTTTCAAATCATTCCGACTTAAATTGAGTTCTATATACTCAATTGAAGTTCGAAACGCCAAATTACGAACTATCACACTGCAGCGAGTTCATTATAATTTATATTTATATATAACCATTTAAACTTTGTTTATAAATAAATTTCAACTCCATTCTAACATAGTTTAAATGTATATTAAACCAACTTTCCTAATTCAACTTGATATTTCCGATTATCCCTAATCGTCAATTATTTCGTTAATCGGTTATGGATTAAATTCAATCCTCTATTTAAAATTCTAAATCCCATGGAAATAAATTATTTAATAAAATTCGGTATAAATCGAATTTCACTTATAAATCTGTTATTTTTATTTCAATTCAGTTTATATTCCGAATTCCCGAAATATAATCAATCGTTCTATTTTTCAACACATTTTACAATTCACTTTTAAATTCATACATGAATTTAAAATTCCAAATTATCCCACGTTAATTATCTTATTCAATTTATAAACCCTTTTTATATATTTAACTTCCTTGTTTTATATTTTAAAACAAGTTTAATTGCACAACCTATTTGAAACTGAATTCCTTTTATATTCTGGATTCCAGAATAAAAACCACTGTTTCCATTTCGAAACGATTTCAAATTATATTTTTAACTTCATATTTGAATTTAAAATTCCAGTTTATCTCTGGATAATTAATACACTACATTTATAAACATTGTTTATAAAGTCACTTGTTTTATATATTCAAACAAGTTCCATTTCAAATCCAATTGAAATTCTACCCCTTTTTGGAATATTTTATTTTTATAACTTATATATAAATCTAGAATCTATTTCCATATTTAAATTTAGTTCTTTCTAAACAATTCGAATATCTTATTAAAAAATCATTAAGTTTATAAAAGTCAATATCGTCGAACAATATCATAAATCCATGTGGATTTATTTTAGTTTAATTTATATTCCGAACATTGGAATAATTACCGTTGTTTCCCTTTTTAACACGACCCCCATTCTCATTTTAAATTCATATTTGAATTTAAACTGCAACATTATCTCATGATAATTTATTTTCACCAAATTTATAAACATCGTTTATAAATTCAACTTCCTTGTTTTATATATTAAAATAAATTTCGATTTCAAAACCATTTTTCAATTCTTTTTAATTTCCCACATTATCCAATGAAAATTATTCCTTTTAATTTATAAACACTGTTTATAAATTCACTTCAATTTCCCGTATCATTTAATTTATAAACATTGTTTATAAATTTCTTTACTTGTTTTTATTATTCAAAACAAGTTAATATTTCTAGGCCATTCGAATTTCAAATTTTATTTTGGAAAAATAGAATATTCCTTTCAAATCACAAAATTCCTTTCACGATGTTTTTATAAATTAATATTTTAGCGTAGTGATATTTAAACCTCTAAAAACACTCAATTATCAAATCACGGGTTTTATAACACATCATATATGATAATATATATATGAAAACAAATAATAATAAATTTTGAAGAATCCAGTTGGATCCCTCTAACCCGTTTCCCTGCACCCACAGACGTTAGCCAACATAAATAATACCCATCCTGCTTCGAGGCAGGATATCGCTGTATAGAAGGTCATCCACTATCATAGTGTAAGAACCCGAAACTTCCCGGTCTCCGAAGAGAAGAGGAAGAACGGATTGCTTTGAGGACAAGACTAATCAGAACACAAACAGAAGAACATTTCATTGCTTATTACAACAATTTCATCAGAATACAAGAATATACAGAGTATGAATAAATATAACACATTTACTAAACACCAGAAATTTACAAGTTACAATGCAGCGGAAAATAATACAAAACACAACTGAAAGAGATAAACGGATACAGAACTTTTTGAATATCATTTCAGCTGTAAACCAGGATCCTATGAATATAAATCTGCAAAACCAAAACTACTAGCTGTCCATATGGAAATAGGGGCACCCAGAGTCTAGGTTAAAACAATAAACTCCAGGTCAGTCATGTGACTGGTGTGAGAACAAAAACAATTATTTAAAGTTTTACTTTAAATCAGATATATCAAGGTACCACGCCGTATAACACGGAACGAATTTCCTCCCAAGAATACCAGTGCATATAACAAAAGAGCGCAATGCTTTTTGGAAAAATGAAGCATTATAAGACCCAAGTCCTATCACACAATGCAACGCAAGCCGAGGGATAGGGTTTTCCCATATGATAACCAAACATGCTTGGTACGTTAAAACAAATCATTCGATGCTATTATAAGTGCATAGTGTATAAAACATCTTCAAATATAAATGTATCAATCCTTGACGGCATGGGTACCATATATCATGTCGCCAATACTAGGCTCTACAATCAAAACTGCAATTGTCACGTATTGGAAGTTGGATTTCCATCTGTTAACCAAGGCAAGGGATCGTCCTTACCGCTTCGAGACGCTCTAGCCCACCCCTCAGGATCAGAGCTCGACTGACCCTTGGATCGTCAGGGTCGGTCCACACGGAGTGGATTAAAATGCCTGAACCACGCGTTTCCCCATCCTATGGGGCGTAAACTAGTCATATCCCGACCAAAGCATCGGCCCCAGAACGACCAATATAACTGAGGCGCCTCGCTATCCATCAACCACATAAGTAAAATGTCAGGGCTAGTAAACGTTGACACCACTCCTAGCTAGAAGGAAACGCATGCCCTCCTTGATGTCCTCTCCCGTTTCTGGTTCACACCGGGGTGTGAGGCTCGTGAATTAACGCTACACAAAGCTATGCGATATTAAAGTCGTGCTTTGATCATCAACTACAAGACCCCGCTTTTCAACAGAAGCCTTGATCATTTGCATCTCAGCATGCCACACAGGCAATTCATGCTATGCAACCGATGTCTATCAATCACACAGAACGAAATCCGATGTCAGACACACATCCATTTACAAGTTCGTTCTGGGTCTGAACGAAACCGGAGGCACCTTATTCCTCCCCCATATGTCCAATACAGGGGAGAGGCCCTTGCATATCCGTCGATCTCCAAGTACGTCTGGACGATCACCACTTGTTACCTCGTCTTGGGTGTGCAGCCCAATCAAGACATCAGTAGTTATCCAAACGATGTAAAGACTTCCGGTCCTCAACCACCGTCTTCATCCTCGACATATCGTCGAATCAGTTATTCAAAATGGGATAAACCCAGTCTTTCTGAATAACTCGCATATTTAATAAACATGTGCTATAAAAACACAACATACGCCACATTCCAATCCAGAATATTCCTTTATCCAAATATTCTTATACTTTGGGAAAGGTTCCCATTAATTTTATCAAAGATAAATTCTTTACATTTATTCTTTAATCTTCCTTTGGATATCAATTCAATCTAATTAAAGATGCATTAAAACTCCATTTGGTTTTAATCATCCCAAAAATCAATATTAACTATTGTTTAACTTGGGAAATCATATCCTGTCTTTAACTGGGTTAAAGAACCAATGTCCTTTAAAATACGGTTCACGATAAACCCAAAATCTCATTCCATTCCATCAGCCTTTAACCGTAAATTAGCAAGTGAACAATTCCCTAAGAATTAACCCCGAAGGCCGAAACCAACATCAGATCCATACCCAGGAAACCATTCAACTTAACTAATCTCCAGTTAGTTTCTGATTTTCTTAACTCCATTGGGTGTAAGAACAGTATTATTAAAGATACCATTCACGACAACCCAAAATCTTATCCCTGTCTTTAACTGGATTAAAGAAACAATGTCCTTTAAAACACGGTTCACGATAAACCCAAAATCACATTCCATTCCATCAGCCTTTAACTGTAAATTAGAAAGTGAACAATTCCCTAAGTATTAACCCCGAAGGCCGAAACCAACATCTGATCAATACCCAGGAAACCATTCAACTTAACTAATCTCCAGTTAGTTTCTGATTTTCTTAACTCCATTGGGTCTAAGAACATTATTATTAAAGATACCATTCATGACAACCCAAAATCTTATTCCATTGTTAATCGGGTTAAAGAACAAGTGTTATTTAACACACCGTTCACGATAAACCCAAAGACCAATTTCAATTCAATTCCAATTAAATATTAATTAATTGGTATACTTCATTAAATCTAAATAAAAAGATTTAATCTTCCTCAACTGGTTTCAAGAATAGTGTTAATGAAGACACCATTCACGACAAACCCAAAATCACATTTGATATTAAATACAAGACTCTGAATAGAAAATATATCGGCTTATATTCAATATCAAATTCTAGAATCAACGAATACCGTATTGGAATAACGATATATATATATATCTTCCAAATTCCTCCACAATATCCGTATAATCACGGAATCCAATATCGAAATATTCCGAAGATAATTTCGATTCAAATCCATTCCAATTCATGTATTGGAAATTCTGGTTATTTTTACAACCATTTCAAATCCAATTTATTTATTTCAAAATATTGGATTTCATAATTCTAGTTCAAAACTAGTTCATTTCGATAAAAATATATTTTTATCTTTTCAAATATGGAATTTTTCATCCCAACTCTTTCCAAATCATTTGTTATGATTTTACACAAATTATTGATATTTTTAATAATTTTATCAAGGCCTGTACAGTCGATTTCCACAAACGGCCATCGAACTGCACTTACAACGACCCTTTCCAAATTTTATTTGGACATAATTCCAAATCCAACCGTTAGATTTCAAATCTCTAATATTCGTTAGAAAGCTCTTTTCGATACGAACCCAAAAGTTCCGGTTATAGGAGAATCCGACAGTCGGATCTCCCGTAATGTCCATTCGAAGTCAATGGTCGAAATTTGCGAACTGCCGCAGCGCGATGCGTTCTATTCAGGCCATTATATTATATATAATATATATTTCGTCGATTTCCATTTAAAACGTATTTTATAAATCGTTTTAAATTCATTTTCTAAACGATTTCAACTTCATATTCAATTTCAAATCAAAATTAAATATTCCATATCATCGATATATAAATAATAGTATTTTCAAAACATTAGATTTCAAATTCATTTCCTTTTCGATATTCATTATAGAAATGAATAAAATCGATATAAATATCGTTCACGTCAAAATGGTGCCAATATAATCAACACGGCTTTATATATTTAAATATATTCGTGTCCATCCCAAATCGGACATCAAAATCACATTTTTGATCCATTACTGAATATTATTTTAAACTATTCTTTATTTTAAAATATTCATTCTCTTTGAACTGGAATCAGACACAACCAATTACCATATAATTTTATTATATGGATTTCATACAACACGTGTATACAACAATAATCAAACACAGTCAACCATCATCCAGAGTGCATTCTACACTGCATAAGCATCGAATACAAATATTTGACGCTTACAACAGCCTGTCAATCAATCGACCAACATACAACTAAATATTGGGATTAGTGTATGTCCAATATCATCCCAATACCCGTATGGGGTTTTAAAACAACAAACACAGATTTATTTGTGCAGTTGGGCGATGTGTAAAGTTTATCATCCCAATCAATATCAGTCAGATCAGGGTACATAAACAAATCGTCCGATTTGTTTATTAATATTTATTTTATTCATACACACGTTAAAAATTATATTTTTAACTATAAAATATTTTCAACTATAAAATATTTTATTCCATTCCACATCACACAATCAATTTTCACAACATAACCAAACAAATCCATGGTCTGTGGACAACGGGTTTCGGGTGCTGCTAAGCACCGTCTGCATCCTAGTAGATATTTTAACTGGAAAATAAAATAAAAGTGAGAAGTTCTCACCTTTGGGATCCACTCCTCCATTCTATTCTGAACTTCTGAACTGTTTGGATTTGCCCGAAATATCAATGTAGTCTTCTCTACACTGTTCATATTAAAAATCACATTTTTAATATGATGTTTATATTAATCATCGCATTTTTCATATCGCTTTTGTATATATAAAAATTATATTTTTACTTCGCTACAAATCAAATTTTTACTTCGCTAAAAATCGTATTTTTACTTTGCTAAAAATTATATTTTTACTTCGCTAAAGATTATATTTTTACTTCGCTAAAAATTATATTTTTTACTTCACTTCTATGTAAATAAAAATCTCACTTCCATGTATATAAAAATTACACTTTTAATTGCAATCTTTATATCATAAAGAACACATTTTTATTCGTAAAAATCCAATTTGCATTTGTAAAAATCACATTTTTAAATGCATGGATGAATAAAAATGACGATAATCACTCACAAGCGGTGCCGGACGACTGGGGGAACGCGGCAGTGGTATAGTGGCGGCGGCGGGGCCCACATTGGCCGAAGGAGCTGAGTTTGGGCCGGTTTCCCTTTGGGATTGCGGTTTTAGGAGGGGAAAGACGGAGGAGGAGAGGGACGGCCGTCAATGGGTCGGTGGCGGCGCGAGATGGAGTCGGCAGGCCCCCCGGCGGTGGCTCCATGCTGATTTGAGGCGGTTTTTGGTGGGTCTTCAATCGGAGAAGGAAACGAGAGGCGAAGGGGGAAAGAAGGAAGGAGCGGGGGTGGCTAGGGGTCGGCGACATGGGGCGGCACCGTGCCGGAGCGGCGGCTGTGGGTTTGGTGACGGGGTTCGATTTATGAATTTGGGTGAAAGACGATGGTCTAGGGTTATGGAAAATAGAAAAGGGTTTAGGGTTATATAATCATATTTAATTATTATTTTATTTTACCCTAAAAGTAACTTTTTATTACGAACTCTAAATGAGACCTACCGACTGTCGCCGCAAGCCAATTACCCTCATTCCGAGCGCAATGGGATATGTTTCATAAGCTGATTCGACTGTTTCGATCAGTTTTCGTCAAAATCAAAATATAAATCTATATATTGAATTTGAACGCACATTTCAATTTACTGGGGCCGCATACAGTCCCCCAAAATCCCAGAAAAATAAATCTAGCTATGTTTTGACGATACGGTCCTGACAAAACTAATTTCACCGAATTAGGAGACCGTTTGAAAAATAGTCATTTTCCAGTCGATTAAAATTGACTGAAACTGTCAAAACACGTTTAACTTCGCCACGCTCACATATTGATTCCAAAAATTATGAAAATTGGAATCTAGTAATAATTTGACATCCCGGATCCAACAAAAGTGGTTTCATCGAAAACGGAGGTCGTTTGCAAAACCTCCATTTTAAGGGTTGTATTTTCCATAGCGACTATTCTAAATTTTCAACTGGATGTAACTTTTTATTCCCGCTATGAAATTTTGATTTTTCGGATTTGATGGAAAGATATTTTCAAATAGATTCCACTATTTTCGGTTTTGCCAAAATCCGGTTTATTTTGAATCATGTACATTCATTTGAAATTGAATTTTCAAACTACCGCGCCATTTTCAATTCCTTTTATAATTAAAATAAATGTTTATATTCTAACGTCGATTCTAATAAATATATATGTTTTAATTCTATTCGAAATAAATTTCTCGTCGTTATTATTCAAAATAAATCATTTTAAATATTCAAAATTCATCAAAATTGTCAAAATAAAAGTTTTAAATTGGTTCTGATTTTCCGGGTTGTCACACATAGCGTGGGGCACATAGGTTCATCCGCTAATGATACTGCGGGCATCCGCTAATGGTACTGCGGGAATCCAACCACCAATAAATATATTATAGCCGCAAACACCAAGCCTAAATAACTAAAATATTTTAATAGTCACAACTGATAACAAATAAATAAATGCATTCAAGCAACCAACAATTTATTTTTAATGATAAAACAAATTTCTGAGTGAGATTTAATCACCTGGTTTTATTTTCCAAAATAAATCGAAGACGTTTGATTTAAATTCCATCTATCTGTGGAAAAAAAATCCAAATCCATGTCCCGCTAAGTGTCCAACTTGACTTGCATTAGCAACATGGACCTTATATAAATTAAATATAGTATTTAATATTATGCAAATTATATAGGCTATATTTTATTATTTTCTTTGTTCTCCCTTAACAAAATCAAACTTTTAACTATTAAAAAAAAATCATATTCCCTGATTCTATACTCGAATGATTTGTTTACAATTTTAGTTTCCTTATTAACTACATCCCTATATATAAACTAATTTCCATGCATTATAATTATTAACTAACAATAAGACAAAAGGGTTAACTTATTATTAAGTAATATTGTTGTAGGATGATATAAATGTCATTTAGAATATTGATATTTAAATCTGTTCGGTTTATTTACTGTAATTAACAATAACAATCACCTTAATTCAAGTCATAGCCTCCCTCCCCATTTTACGCACTGTGCAACACTTCTCCTAACAGTCACCAAATCCCCAAATACATGGACCCTGAACGCCCCAGCACCCCACTGTCGACCCTTAGATCCCCTCGTCCATCATCAAAAATTGAACTACCCGGTTGCGATCCAAACAGCATCAACCATCACGCAGTCATCCCTTGTGAAACCTTGGTGCCTCAACATACAATTGCACCAAATTTTAGGGTCGGAATCACCTCAGCACGATCCAGAAAACCCATGACAGAACCTACTTAAAACTCCATCGCGCATGCCCACCTTTCTTCATTCACGAGCACTCCTTTATCCTATCGAGCTTCAGGCAAATTCCCAGATCTAATCGCTATTTTCGAATTCAATCCTTTTTTATATAGAAGGCAGTTTCGAATTGAATAAAGAGGATTTGATTTCCTATTTGATTGAAAAAGAGGAAACGATAAATGATTTGGATTGTTTTCGGTTGACAGGAAGAGGTCACGCCATTCTCAGAAGCTCTTTCCAACGTCGGATGCCTGCCATTGATGACCTCGCCCCTCATCGCTCTTCAGGGAGTCGCTTTTTCAATGTGTTGTTCCAGATTTCATTTTCTTTTTTTTAATCAAAGAATCTTTTTCGAATTGCTGGAACAAAGGACCGAAATGGAGTATATGGTTTCGTAGTGTTTTAAAGGAAATTGAGGAAGGCCTTTGGGTTTATTTATAGCTGTGAATGAAGAACAATAAGTACACAGCCATTTAATCCTTGTTTTCCTTAGTAGTGAAGCTAGGGGACATCGTACAGGATTTTAAAAGAAGACGTGACAGAAGATAAGTAGGCCTGCGTTTTTTTCTTAGCTAGGGTGAGTTGTTGTATACTTTAGCTTAGGATAGAAGAAATAATATTGGTTGACCCTAAATTAATTTGAACGGACGAATTTAAAATATCGCGTGATTTCCGAACTCCTTTTTCGAACACAACAACTGGCATTCTTCGGGTTATAGCACTATTCTGAACACACTAGAACTGGTTTCGAAGCCCAATTCGATCATATAGAGAAGATATCAATTTAAATCGATATAAATTAAATTTAAAACAATTAATTCCTCGATAATAAATTATTATTATTATTATTATCATATATATTGAAATAGAATTTCTATTAATCATTTGAATAATTTTGACTGCATTTTAAATTTTGAATTGAATTAATTCAGATTCTCGTATTACAATAATTATATACATATATATACGAAATAAATCGTATTTCGATTATTAAATCGATAACTCAATATAAAATCGATTTATATTATTAAATCAATATTTAAAACCATATTAAATATTTAAAATTAATCGTCCAAAAATCGGGATCGTTACAGTTTGGAAGTTTGTTTTAGTTCTTAAATGAAAGTCATGGAGAAGAGCTAACAAAAAACATGTGTCGTAACTAAGCTTTAGACATGGAGCATACTGTTTTTGAAATGAAGTGCCAATTGACACAATAGAGTAAGTGGCCTCATCATTGGTCAAATTTATTTTAATTTTGATTTATTTATGTTGTATTTTCTATTTTCTTATTTTAGGTTTTTTGGTTGTGTAATACCCCATAAAATAAACCATAAATAGACATCAAATAATTTAATTTAAAATAGATAATAATAATTAGTAATAAATTAATGGATGGAATAAAGAATTTTGAATAATTGGGAATCAGGCACAAAATTATTATTATTGTGTTCGTGGAAAAATTTAGATCCGTTTTTATATTTTATTTACTGAAATAGAGTTCATTTGAGGAAGATATTAATAAAGCAAGTTATACATAAATATTTACAAACAGGGTTTGAAATTCGAACAGATTAAATATAAATCCGGAATATAATTAATTATAGAATGGCATTAAAGAATATTCTAAGAGGATTTGAATTTTTGTGTACATATTCATATGCAAATGGGATAAAGATAAGCAACATAAGGAAATAAACCAAAGTCATTAATTGAGAATTTAATAGAAAACAATATCACAGGTGATTCAAATCTCCTGGCTCGACCCCAGAAGGGGCCACCGATACATATAGAAGGTGGGTTGACCTGGGAGTCGACCGCCCTCCTATTGAGGGGGTTGACCGCCCTCCTGAGGGATGAGTGGTGAATGTATGTTTTTATGTGGCGATTTATATAATTTTGCATAAAATAGAGCATCCAAATTAAATCTAAATATTCTAACGGTCTATATTTACACATGCCACAATAAATATAGCTCTCTGACCTCACTCTAAACCCTACTCTCATTTCATTCTAACCCTTCATACTATCCTTCTATCATTGCTAATTTCAGAGAAAAAGGTAAAGATTATCTTCTATTCCTCTAACCTCCACTCTATCCATTTTATTCTATATTCATATAGATTCAGGTTTTGGAATTTAGTTATATACATACATATATGTGAGATTCTTAGATTTGAATCTTATATATATATATATACATTTATTAGTAGAGGGATTGGAGTACGATTTCGAAGGATAAATCAAGATTTGATTTTAAATAATTCCTATTGTTCTTCCTTCTCAAATCACTATGAGTGGAAGCCCTATAGTTGCTATTTTCTATCTTTTATAGTTTTGTTTTGGATTATTATACCTGAATGGGATTTCGATTAAAACGGAAAAAATATCATAAACCCTCCAAATCCTATATTTTGTCTATTATGGAAATGGTCAATCAAAAGTGATGTATTTAGGGCTGTGTTAATGGAATAATTAATGTTAGAAGCTTGTGAAGTATATTTTTCTAATGGAAGTAAAAAATTGAGATTTCATGGTGTAGATTGTGAGTTGTGTCCAAATCAAATTTTAAAATAGTCGCTATGGAATTCGTTTATAATTTATAATGATTTATTTATATTATAAAAGGGTTTTTTTATATAAATTGAATACCGATTTAACCTGGATTTGAAATGTCGAGTTATAAATCCAGATATGTATATTTTAGAGCTGTATGATATCGTATGTGAATATATAGGATAATATTAATTAATTAATATTTAATTTGCTTATTTTAAGTATTTTAATATTTAAACGGTCTATTTAGACCTTAGAAAATAGTCGTTTTTCAACTGAACTCCGTTTTTGATGAAATTAATTTTTTTGGATTCGGAATAGTAAATTATTGTAAGATTTCAAGTTTCGTGATTTTTGGAGTCAGTATGCGGTCGTACGGGATTTAAATGTGAAAAACAGTCAATTTTCTGACTTTAAAAATACGCTGTCTGAGCAAACGGACTCGAAATTCTATGAAACAAGTTTCATTGGATCCGTAATGTCGAACTGTAGCTACATGCTCATTTTCATGATTTTTGGGTATTGTATGTAATCATACGGATTTTTAAACAGTGTATGTAAGCAACGATCAATTAAAACTTAATATAAAAATCAAATAAAAAATAATATAAATCTCCTACAAATAACAGCTTTCACTCCTAACCTTAAATTTCTATTTCTTTGGTCAATCATATTCTCACCGCCATCATTCAGTAAAAATCAAAAGGGCATCGATACTTTGGAAAATCGAATCAATTCAATAAAATTTCCATAAATCATTTCATAAGTATATTAGTGATCCTTGCGGGTTTATCTTCATTTCTATATGAGTATCATTGGGTTCGAAACAAAATTTGTCGTAACTATTCTCTGCAGCGAGATTTAGGGTTTCGTGAATCGATAGGTTGGAGCATTGTTTGCGAAATCGGTTGTTGGATTTGAGTTTGTAGAAGGTTTTAGCATTTACTGTAAAAAAAATTGTGGGATTCGATCAAAAAAAGTGACATGGTCACTGTAGATGGTCGCGATGAGTAATGCTTATGAGCTTGGCAAATTGGGTACTGGATGTTGCGGTTTTGGATGGGGAGTAGTTCGGTGGAATCGGTTTGCAATTCTGTGAAGAGGAGAAGAAGCAGTTTGGATCGAAAGTGGGGAAATGGTGTTCAAATCAACAGAGGAGCACGGGTTTGAGAATGGTGTTTGAGCAAAGCGTGGAAGATGGGATTTTTCCTAGAAGGAATACAGTGAACAACGAAGAGTGTGGGTATTTGTGGTGTTGGGCTAAGCTTTAACGTGAAGCCCAAAGAAGAAAAAAAAGAGAAAGGAAAAAGAGAACGAAAAAAAGAGAGAAAAGAAAAAAAAACCAAAGAAAAAGAAAAGGGAGTCTGTGGCTATTCTACTGCAAATGGCGATAGTATTTCTGGAAGGAGGCGCGGAAAGAAATCGATGAGGAACGGTATTACGGAATAATCATGATTAAGGTGTTTACTTAAGTATTTATTTAATAGTTAATTGCAGTTAAATTAAGTTATAAATCGTAACTTTAATAACTATGCCATACATTAACAGAATTGGACAAAACATGATCCGTTGGGATCGTATGGACGGCGGCTACAAAATGAAACTGACTAGGAGTGGATTGGAGCTTGTTACAATTTACAGTAAAATAAATTGTATAATCTGAATCGACAATAGTTTATCATTATTTAACGATGAACAAACCAAGATGAGTAAATCTCACTAACTCTACTTAACTTATATTTTTATAACGTATTTTTAGAATGGATAAATGATGGTTGTTTGCTGTGTGTTGGCTGTTTGGTTGAACTGCTAGTTAATGGGTTGATAATATAGATAACGATATATATATAAATCATTAATCGAATATTGATTCTTTTTATCAGAATATTTCATTTTCATGTTATTTATGTTGTGTAACATCTGTGGATGCAGGGAAACAGGTCGGAGGGATCCAACAGGATTCCTCAAATTTTATAATGCTGTTTGTTTTCATATACTGTGATATATGATGTGATATAGAATCCTTGATTTGTTTTGATGTATTGGGATGACACTAGTCTTTTTATATGGTATTTTATAAACCATAAGTGATACTTGAATTATAAAAAGGAATTTCCAAAGTGTATATTGAAATAGAGAAATATGCATGTAAAATCAAAGGATTTTTATAATAAAGGAAATTGTGAAGTGGATATTAAATTTAAAGGATTTTATAAAGTCAAATAAATTTTGTAAAAGGAGATATTTGAAAATGAAATAAGAAACTTCTATATAAAATTATAAACAGTTATATGGAAGTTTAAAAGTCTGTTTTTGGTAAATTACTTAATAGAAGGAAAAATTTATATGAAATCAAAGAATCTTATAAAAAAGGGAATTTTTGAAGTAAATATTGCTTTTAAGGATTTTAATAAATCAATAGATTTTATAAAAAGGATTATTTAGGAAATTTATAGAATTATAAAAGGGAATGGGCAAGATATAATGGAATTATAGGGAATTGATTTAAAGTAAATATTTAATAGAAATCCGTTTTAACAGATAACTTGAGAAGAATAATTTATAAATGATGTTTATAAATTAAAGAAATATTTATCTTTTGATAAATGAATATATAAGTTTAAATTTATATAGAGAAGTAGAAATCGGTTTTAACACCGATATTTTAATAGAATGTGAACTCAACAATTATAAAGAATTTATAAGTGAGAATTAAGTGTTAGAAATAAAAAGAAGATTTCATATGAATAAATCTATAAATAGAAGTTGGAATTGGGATATTGTTTTGAAACACGAAATCAAACTAAATGGATTGTATAAAAGAAATATTTTTCACGTTTGGTGTGAATAATGGATTTAAGCAAATATTTTACAAATAAACACATTTATAAAGGAAAGTGAATTTTTGAAATAGAAATTAAACAGAAATGGAATTTAACATGGTTAGAGATAAATAACTTGTTTAATAATGTAAACAGGTGTTATGATTTTTAAACAATGTTTATAAATGAATACGAATATAATTATCAGTGGATAATTGAGATTGTAAATTCAACGGTGAATATAAAATGGAAAAATTTGGAGTTGTTTTAAAAGGGAATGATGAAATCCATTTCGATATTCGAAATGTAAAAAGGATTAAATAAAATCTGTAAAGATTCGTAATTAGAATTCAACTAAGCCAGATGTTTTAAAATAATTTATTTGAAAAGATTATATATTGAATAAATCAGGATTTAACAAGATAATTAGTAGTCGGTTGGAAACCGATATTTGATAATCAAATAGAGTTATTCAAAGAAGAGAGTTATCGAATGTAAGTTATTCGAAGAAGAGGGTAATCGAATATAAGTTATTCGAAAGGGTGATAAATCGATTATAAGTTATTCGAAAGAGTGATAATCGAATATAGTTATTCGAAAGGGAGTTATCGAATAGAGATTATTCGAGAGAGAATTATAAGTTGAAATTCGATTATATCGAATGTAGGAAAGTACTATTTATTTTCGTTTTTAAATCAAGACTTATTTATTTATTACTAAATTAGTTATTTGTTTAATTATCCAAATTAATAAATAAAAGTTATATTTAAGTTAATACATTTCGAAAGCATAGGATTATAACACTATTGTTATAATCTAATGATTGTGTAAAAGAAGTGGACTCGTAAATAAAATCCGAAAGTTACGTAAGGAAGTTTGTTAAAGATTTAAAAGATGAACTTTGTCTATTTCGAGGTTAGAAATGTTGTTCAGTTAAGGTCTGAGAGATAATTATACCCCAACTTAATTGACTTCGTTTTTAACTAAGGAATGGTTAAGGTTCGTTAGTGAAGGTTGGTCAAGTCAATTTAGTTAATGAGTGAAGTGGTTCGAGTTCGCATAGCGACGTTATATTTAAACATCTGTTTAAATCCAATGAAAGAGTTTTGGAAATGTTTTCCAAATAAGAATCAGAAATGTTTTCTAATATAGAAAATAAGAAATGGGAGTAAATATGGGAATGTTTTCCAATGTTAATAACGTATATTTTCTAAATTTAGAAAATAAAAATTTACGAATATATAGGAATGGGGGAATGAATAAATTTATGATAAATTGAATTAAAAGAGATAAGTGTTGATTGATGATTTGCTGGGTAAGATTTCCATTTGGAAATTCAACCGTTGTTTGTACACCTATTTTTTTTTGATAGTTAAATCACCAACTATCGAAGTTTTTGACCATTTTTTTCGTCGTCAATATGGAGAGACTGGGATCAGATTCATTATCTGAAAACCACTATGTATGGACGTTAGCGTTGCGATCAAATATGATGAAGATAATTGAAGACGGAGTTATGCAAGGGTTATCCTGTTTACAGAATAGTGCCTTCGGTTTGTCCAATCCCAGGACAACGTGAATGGATGAATGTCTGATAGAGTATATCTAACGGATCGCATAAGTTGATCTCTTCAAACGTACTTACGTTTGGTGGCGGACGAATTCGTTTCTCTTAGCTTTATAACCGTGGTATTTGGGGAAATCAATTAGTGATTTGGCAGGTATGACGATGTGGCATTCAAAGTAAATGGTGGTTAGGTGTTCCAAAAGATACATAATGACCTCTAGCCTCATCGACCGGGAAATGACAGAAATCAGGCAGGAAGCATGGCTATGTGGGTCGCTCCCATTAGGGTGTATATCACCTATCTAGAGAAAATCCATTTCATTCTTTTATCTATTTTCAATGCTGTCCCTTTTCGGGAAACAGTGGGTAGCTCCCAACCGTTGGTGATATGCATTCGATACACTCAAGCTAAATGAGTGATCGGTCATGTGTGGGCCAGGTTGCAAGACGTTCTTGTTGAACCCATTGTATTCGCCTCTAGAGATACACTATCGGCAGGTGGTCCCATACCTTGTCATAGTCGGAATCCAATCTCCAATAAGAGCCGCGATTTTAAATTGTATATTATACATGTGGAACGTGAGATGCAAGCGTTCTTCTAGATTGTTATTTACTTGTGATTGGACATTATTATAATATCAGAATAGTATTGTTTTAAAATGTTTTGGATTATCATAAGGTAAAAATCATCCGTGTTTATGTGTGGATCGGTCATATGATTATCTTTTCTTTTGAGAAGGACTTTGAAAAGTTAAACCAAATGATTGGAGTTTACTCACACCAGTCCCATGACTGACCCAGAGTTTTTTTTCCCCTAAACTCTTGGGTGCCCAAATTTGTACGGGTAGTCAAGTAGTCAGGATTTACAGATACACTAGATGGAGCTTGGAGCAGGAGGCTTCAGAGTTTTATAGCTATCATTATTTCCGCTGTGATGTAAGTGTTATACTTTAATGATGATATGTATATACAAATGACAGATTTGTATTTAAAAGTTATGTTGTATACTATATTTTATTCGTTCCGCTGTAAGATTCGTGTTACTCTGATGATGTTGTAGTTGTCTTGTTCTTCTTCTTCTATTCTAAATTTCTATCTTATCTATTCTCACCATCTTAATTCTTTCTATTAATGACCGGGTATTTTCGATGTCTGAACAGTCGACGCTGGGTTTTGTGTCGATTTTCGGAGTCGAAAAACCCAGTTCGTTATAGCGGTATCAAAGCTGAAGGTTAAGTGATTACCTTGGCTCTGTGGCGTAACTTAGTAGAGATGGGGTTAGTAATACCCTAGATTGAGTTGAGTGTATATATACGAGTGAGCGTATTTGTAGATTTTATAAAAATAATTTTATATTGTGGAGATTTATTGGTTGAGTAGTTTGTGAATTCTGGTCGATCAGTTTGATCCACTGTATCGATAGAGGTTTCTAAACTCTCAAGTACGATAAACTGACATAGTATGTTTTGAAAGAGGGAAAATGAGATAATTTTACCCAAAGTATATTTCGATATAAAGAAAATATTTTATTTGAATAATTATAGTATGTTGGATGTGTTGGTTGTTATTATAATCAAATAAGATTAAAATTGAGTTGGTTATGTATATATATAACCAAATAAAATTCATATAAGAGTTATGAAATGAATAAATCAGAATTTGGAATTTAAAAAATCTGGAAACTGGGAAAAAGTGTTCGTAAATGAATTTGAGTTAAGTACAAGAAAATTTTTAAATCCTAGGAGATTTTAAATTGTTTACAAACATTGAGATGGATATTTTGAAATAATTTCAAAATGGAAATGATTAAGAAATGGTTTTGAAAAGTGATATAGTATTGAATTCACTTTGATAACTGGAAAATAACTCTGATGATGCTGGCCATATCATCAGTGTTCATTTTCGAGTTCTAGGTGACGGATTACTACCAAAGATTTTGTTTTTGAATTGTTATGAGAAAAGCAAGTTGTTTTGAATTCAGAAAGGAAATATTTGATATTCGAAAGGGGTAAGTTGTTTAAAACTCCTAGGAAGATTGTTTGAATTAAAAACAAATTAAATAGAAATTTGTGAAAGCAAATATGAATGGAATTGAAATTCATTTAACTTGAAATTGAATTAGAATATAATATATCAAGTAGAATCTGATTTTGAGTTGTGAGATAGGAATCTAAAATGGTATTAAATTGATGAGTTAGGAGTTGGAATCAAGGATGGAACTTTGGTTTGAAATGGAATTTGGCTTGGATACGTGAATTATTTGGTTTTGAGGATAAAATTGGAATTTTGTTTGGGAAAGGCATTTGTATATGCTAAATTGGTAGCAGGTGTAAAATATTTAATGATATGCCTGACAAAAAAGTACACGTTTATTTTTATATGGGTTTGGTGATTTATGAGCCGAATTGGCAAGCCGCTTGGCTGTTTTATTTTCTTTCGGATTGGAGAAGGCCTAGAGAGGCGAGTTGTGGTTGTATCGATTGAGCCGTACAAAGGAGCTGCTGGCGAAATTTTCTGAAAATTTAAGGTATTAGAAAATTTTCAGAATTTTTGAAAATTTTTGTTAATAGAAATAAATTAATATTTAATTAGAATTAATCGGTTCAGTTGAAACTGAAGTTTAAGAAGTTAACAAATAAATTTTAACCCAATTAATAGGGCTTGTTTTCTACCTTAGCAATTTCGAGGACGAAATTATTTTAAGGGGGGAAGAATGTAACGTGCCATATTTTTAACGGCTTAATAATTAATTTATTTAGTTATTAAATATCGATTTGGTGATATCGATAACTTGATTTAAATAATATTTATATTTAATTAATATAAATAATAGAACAATATATTTATTTCCGAAATAGTCGGAAATGATAGAACTCACAATATTGTGTGAATTGGATAGGGTAAGAGATTTGGTTAAGTATAGATTCGATTTTTAATAACGAATCTATTTTATAAACGACAATAAAACATATAATTTATATTTTATTTATAATCGAGCTCGAAATGGCGTGACAGTTCGTAATTTGGCGATTCGAACTTTAAACGAATATACATAATCCGTTTTAAGTCGGATTTCTGTGAAACAAGGAACGTTCAGAGTTGGTGAAGTATATTTTTCTAATGGAAGTAAAAAATCAAGATTTCATCATGTAGATTGTGAGTTGTGTCCAAATCAAAATTTAAAATAGTCGATATGGAATTCGTTTATAATTTATAACGATTTATTTATATTATAAAAGGTTTTTTTATATAAATTGAATAATGATTTAATCTAGATTTGAAATGTCGAGTTATAAATCCAGATACGTATATTTTAGAGTTGTATGATATCATATGTGAATATATACGATAATATTAATTTACTAATATTTAATTTGATTATTTTAAGTATTTTAATATTTAAACGGTCTACTTAGACCTTAGAAAACATCGGTTTTTGCAAGCGAACTCCGTTTTCGATGAAACTAATTTTGTTGGATTCGGAATTGTAAATTATTGTTAGATTTCAAGTTTCGTGATTTTTGGAGTCAGTATGTGGCCGTATGGGATTTTAATGTGAAAAGCAGTCAATTTTCTGACTTTAAAAATACGCTGTGTGAGCAAACGGAAACGAATTTTGACGAAACAAGTTTCTTGGATTCGTAATGTCGAACTGTAGCTGCATGCCCATTTTCATGATTTTTGGGTATTGTATGTGATCATAGGGATTTTTAAACAACGTATGTAAGCAACGATCTATTAAAACTTAATATAAAAATCAAATAAAAAAATAATAAAAATCTCCTATAAATAACAACTTTCACTCCTAACCCTAAATTTCTATTTCTCTGGTCAATCATATTCTAATCGCCATCATTCAGTAAAAATCAAAAGGGCATCGATACTTTGGAAAATCGAATCAATTCAATAAAATTTCCATAAATCATTTCATAAGTATATTAGTGATCCTTGCGGGTTTATCTTCATTTCTATATGAGTATCATTGGGTTCGAAACAAAATTTGTCGTAACTATTCTCTACAGCGAGATTTAGGGTTCCACGAATCGATAGGTTGGAGCATTGTTTGCGAAATCGGTTGTTGGATTTGAGTTTGTAGAAGGTTTTAGCATTTACTGTAAAAAAAATTGTGGGATTCGATCAAAAAAAGTGACATGGTCACTGTAGATGGTCGCGATGAGTAATGCTTATGAGCTTGGCAAATTGGGTACTGGATGTTGCGGTTTTGGATGGGGAGTAGTTCGGTGGAATCGGTTTGCAATTCTGTGAAGAGGAGAAGAAGCAGTTTGGATCGAAAGTGGGGAAATGGTGTTCAAATCAACAGAGGAGCACGGGTTTGAGAATGGTGTTTGAGCAAAGCGTGGAAGATGGGATTTTTCCTAGAAGGAATACAGTGAACAACGAAGAGTGTGGGTATTTGTGGTGTTGGGCTAAGCTTTAACGTGAAGCCCAAAGAAGAAAAAAAAGAGAAAGGAAAAAGAGAACGAAAAAAAGAGAGAAAAGAAAAAAAAACCAAAGAAAAAGAAAAGGGAGTTTGTGGCTATTCTACTGCAAATGGCGATAGTATTTCTGGAAGGAGGCGCGGAAAGAAATCGATGAGGAACGGTATTACGGAATAATCATGATTAAGGTGTTTACTTAAGTATTTATTTAATAGTTAATTGCAGTTAAATTAAGTTATAAATCGTAACTTTAATAACTATGCCATACATTATCAGAATTGGACAAAACATGATCCGTTGGGATCGTATGGACGGCGGCTACAAAATGAAACTGACTAGGAGTGGATTGGAGCTTGTTACAATTTATAGTAAAATAAATTGTATGATCTGAATCGACGATAGTTTATCGTTATTTAACGATAAACCAACCAAGATGAGTAAATCTCACTAACTCTACTTAACTTATATTTTTATAACGTATTTTTAGAATGGATAAATGATGGTTGTTTGCTGTGTGTTGGCTGTTTGATTGAACTGCTAGTTAATTGGTTGATAATATAGATAGCGATATATATAAATCGTTAATCGAATATTGATTCTTCTTATAAGAATATTTCATTTTCATGTTATTTATGTTGTGTAACATCTGTGGATGCAGGGAAACAGGTCGGAGGGATCCAACAGGATTCCTCAAATTTTATAATGCTGTT
Organism: Allium sativum; assembly: GCA_030737875.1. NCBI lineage: Eukaryota > Viridiplantae > Streptophyta > Magnoliopsida > Asparagales > Amaryllidaceae > Allium > Allium sativum. The sequence continues at coordinate 183,570,112 of CM060911.1, read as the reverse complement.
TGTTTTCATATACTGTGATATTTGATGTGATATAGAATCCTTGATTTGTTTTGATGTATTGGGATGACACTAGTCTTTTTATATGGTATTTTATATACCATAAGTGATACTGGAATTATAAAAAGGAATTTCCAAAGTGTATATTGAAATAGAGAAATATGCATATAAAATCAAAGGATTTTTATAATAAAGGAAATTGTGAAGTGGATACTGAATTTAAGGGATTTTATAAAGTCAAATAAATTTTGTAAAAGGAGATATTTGAAAATGAAATAAGAAACTTCTATATAAAATTATAAACAGTTATATGGAAGTTTAAAAGACCGTTTTTGGTAAATTACTTAATAGAAGGAAAAATTTATATGAAATCAAAGAATCTTATAAAAAAGGGAATTTTTGAAGTAAATATTGCTTTTAAGGATTTTAATAAATCAATAGATTTTATAAAAAGGATTATTTAGGAAATTTATAGAATTATAAAAGGGAGTGGGCAAGATATAAAGGAATTATAGGGAATTGATTTAAAGTAAATATTTAATAGAAATTTGTTTTAACAGATAACTTGAGAAGAATAATTTATAAATGATGTTTATAAATTAAAGAAATATTTATCTTTTGATAAATGAATATATAAGTTTAAATTTATATAGAGAAGTAGAAATCGGTTTTAACACTGATATTTTAATAGAATGTGAACTCAACAATTATAAAGAATTTATAAGTGAGAATTAAGTGTTAGAAATAAAAAGAAGATTTCATATGAATAAATCTATAAATAGAAGTTGGAATTGGGATATTGTTTTGAAACATGAAATCAAACTAAGTGGATTGTATAAAAGAAATATTTTCACATTTGGTGTGAATAATGGATTTAAGCAAATATTTTACAAATAAACACATTTATAAAGGAAAGTGAATTTTTGAAATAGAAATTAAACAGAAATGGAATTTCACATGGTTAGAGATAAATAACTTGTTTAATAATGTAAACAAGTGTTATGATTTGTAAACAATGTTTATAAATGAATACGAATATAATTATCAGTGGATAATTGAGATTGTAAATTCAACGGTGAATATAAAATGGAAAAATTTGGAGTTGTTTTAAAAGGGAATGATGAAATCCATTTCGATATTCGAAATTTAAAAAGGATTAAATAAAATCTGTAAAGATTTGTAATTAGAATTCAACTAAGCCAAATGTTTTAAAATAATTTATTTGAAAAGATTATATATTGAATAAATCAGGATTTAACAAGATAATTAGTAGTCGGTTGGAAACCGATATTTGATAATCGAATAGAGTTATTCGAAGAAGAGAGTTATCGAATGTAAGTTATTCGAAGAAGAGGGTAATCGAATATAAGTTATTCGAAAGAGTGATAAATCGAATATAAGTTATTCGAAAGAGTGATAATCGAATATAGTTATTCGAAAGGGAGTTATCGAATAGGGATTATTCGAGAGAGAATTGTAAGTTGAAATTCGATTATATCGAATGTAGGAAAGTACTATTTATTTCCGTTTTTAAATCAAGACTTATTTATTTATTATTAAATTAGTTATTTGTTTAATTATCCAAATTAATAAATAAAAGTTATATTTAATTTAATACATTTCGAAAGCATAGGATTATAACCCTATTGTTATAATCAAATGATTTGTGTAGAATAAATGGATTCGTAAATAAAATCTGAAAGTTACGTAAGGAAGTTTGTTAAAGATTTAAAAGATGAACTTTGTCTATTTCGCGCTTCGAAATGTTGTTTAGTTAAGGTCTGAGAGGTAATTATACCCCAACTTGATTGACTTCGTTTTTAACTAAGGAATGGTTAAGGTTCATTAGTGAAGGTTGGTTAAGTCAATTTAGTTAATGAGTGAAGTGGCTCGAGTTCGCATAGCGACGTTATATTTAAACATCTGTTTAAATCCATTGAAAGAGTTTTGGAAATGTTTTCCAATAAGAATCAGAAATGTTTTCTAATATAGAAAATAAGAAATGGGAGTAAATATGGGAATGTTTTTCAATGTTAATAACGTATATTTTCAAAATTTAGAAAATAATAATTTACGAATATATAGGAATGGGGAAATGAATAAATTTATGATAAATTGAATTAAAGGAGATAAGTGTTGATTGATGGTTTGCCCGGTAAGATTTCCATTTGGAAATATGACCGTTGTTTGTACACCTATTTTTCTTTGATAGTTAAATCACCGACTATCGAAGTTTTTGACCTTTTTTTCGTCGTCAATACGGAGAGACCGGGATCAGATTCATTATCTAAAAACCACTCTGTATTGACGTTAGCGTAGCGATCAAATATGATGAAGATAATTGAAGACGGAGTTATGCAAGGGCTATCCTGTTTACAGAATAGTGCCTTCGGTTTGTCCAGTCCCAAGACAATGTAAATGGAAGAATGTCTGACAAAGTATATCTAATGGATCGCGTAAGTTATCTCTTCAAACGTACTTATGATTGGTGGCGGACGAATTCGTTTCTCTTAGCTTTATTGTAACAACCCGAATTTTAATAACATGTTGAAACTAGAAATAAGGGTATAATTAAATTTTAAAATAAGAATCAAGGGAAACGGGTTGCGCCATTGCGTTCATCTCGAAATTTTACATGAAATAGAGTCCGAGTTTTCGAACATCGGAGTTCGTATGACCAAGTTATGACCTCTAGAAGTTTCAGAAATTTCCAGAATCAAAGACAGCTCGAATTTTGAATTCGAAATTCGAATTCAAACCCCGCAGCAGGCAGGGCGGGGAAACTGCCGCCCATAGACCAGGTCGACCTGGGGGTCGACCATAGTGTCGACCTCCCAGGGACCAGGTCGACCATAGTGTCGACCTGGGGGTCGACCTGCCTCCCGAACCTATTTCCTAAACCAGATGCATTCTGATGTATTTAGACTTGTTTGGTGACCAGATTCGTCTTCCTAACCCTATATAAACATCCCCCTAGCCTCATTCTCTCTACACTATTTCATTCTGTCCTTATGCTCCCTCTGTGAAAATCAAAATGATAATATTTAAATTAAAAGAGACTACTTCTTCTTCATCAAGACAACATCTAGGAATTGCAAATTGGGGGTTTTCAACTAGAACAAGACTAAACAAATAGAGATTCGACAACTGCAATAACAGTTTCCAGAACCAAATCTCTGCACTCTAATTCTCGATCTACGCTCTGTAAGTTCTAGTTACTTTGAGATTGAAACTTGTTAAATTTAATATGGACATGGAATAAAATGAAATTGGACCTAAGCTTGATTATCTATTTGGATCTGTTCTTGTCTCTTCTTGAATTTATGATTTTGGGTTATTTCTTATCAATTGAATCATGCCCATTCATGATGTTGGACCTAGTTTATTATTCAAACGCTAGATTGTAAAATGAATTCTTGGATCTTGACTTGATGATAAGACTTTTTTATTTAGTTTTCACCCTATCCTCTCTTGAATCTTGAATTTGGGAATATTGCTATGAAATCAGTTCGACTTATTCATGTTATCAATTGGAATTGGACCCATGTATAATAATTGATTTATACCTATTCTTGGACCTTGACTTTTGGGATACTGCTATGAAAATTAACTTAGGCCTATTCATATTGTAAATCAAATATTATCATGCCTATGACATTGAAACTATTGTTAATGGCCAAAGACTATGCCTATGCCTATAACTGAGAACATAAGACTATTGCCTATAACAATGACAAGGACAATTGTGGCTAATCACCTATGACTCGTGACTATGAATTACTGCCTATGATTATGAATAGAAGACCATTGTCTATGACCATGACCTTGAAACTATTATAGTTAATTGCCTATGACTATTTAGGGTAGTTGCCTAGAACTATTTTGGATAATTCATGACTATTGTGATTAATTGCTTATGATTCACTACGACTATGACTATTGTGGCCAATTGACTATTACAGTTGATTGTTCATAACACTATAGTTGAAAACCATGTTGTACACCAATACCATTGATCCATTATCCTTGTATTTGGCTTGCTTTTGCATGCCTATTCTTTTATGTCAATTTTTATCATGACTATCACCTTATTATGCTAGATTTGAAAGCCTATTATTCTCTATATGCCAGTGATGTTGTAACCAATTATCCCAAGCTATATCATGCCAGATTTATCACCTTGTGCTCATTCTTTTGCCTATCATAGTTAGGATGTTATTCCCTTTTATTTTGGACCTGGATCTACTTGTAATTTAGATCGATTTACGTTTACATGCGATGGGGATACGAATTGGGTAGGTTAGGCAAACATGAATTGGTTATGAATATGAATCATGAACTTGATAATAGGCATAAGTGGAAACCTGAAAACTTGATATGAGAACTCGACATGAAACTCGCTTAGAAACTTGACACGAACTTGACATGAAAATTGAACATGGACATGACATTTAGAATGAACTTGAAAATGGCCAACTCGAGATTGGGTTGAGTTTGCAGTGTAATTCTGCCCGGAACCGCCCGGCAAATCCAGTTACTGCAAACAATAGGATCCAATGTGGATAGTTGGTCATATCGCACTTGAAAACCCGAGGTCAGACTGAGTTGTGGTGTAATTCAGCCCGGAACCGCCCGGCATATCCAGTGACCACAACAACAGGTCTGATGTGAGAGGTTGGGTGTGCATTAATGAATTAATGCCACATGATAGGGTTAAGTCATGAACCGCTTGAATATACTTAACCAATTTGACACGATGATTTGATAGGGTTAAGTCATGAACCGCTTGAATATACTTAACCAATTTAACATGATGATTTGATAGGGTTAAGTCATGAACCGCTTGAATATACTTAACCAATTTAACACGATGATTTGATAGGGTTAAGTCAAGAACCGCTTGAATACACTTAACCAATTTGACACGATGATTTGGTAGGGTTAAGTCATGAACCGCTTGAATATACTTAACCAATTTAACACGATGATTTGATAGGGTTAAGTCATGAACCGCTTGAATACACTTAACCAATTTGACACGATGATTTTGTAGGGTTAAGTCATGAACCGCTTGAATATACTTAACCAATTTAACACGATGATTTGATAGGGTTAAGTCATGAACCGCTTGAATATACTTAACCAATTTAACATGATGATTTGATAGGGTTAAGTCATGAACCGCTTGAATACACTTAACCAACTTGACACACGATTCGTAGGGCTACGTCATGAACTTGAATGACAACACTTAGCCAATTTGACATGACACGTAGACGGGTTAAGCCACGAACTTGAATGACCACACTTAACCAACTTGACATGCTAGACTGATGGGGTTAAGTCTCGAATTTAAATGACAAAACTTAACCTGCTGGACGGAAACCCTAGTTAAGCGGTCCTTTTCAGCAGTAACCCACTAGATGTATCATGGTACCCTGGAACTAGACAGGGTGGGGCATGATTACTGGGCTGATTGTAAGCGGCCAGAACAACGGCTGAGTTGGTGCGCCATTGTAGGTTTAGGCGGACTATGGTCGTGCACGTAGTCCGGAGTTGAAAAAGCAGGCATTAGGCACCGGTAGGTTTACACTGTGCGTGCTTGATTCGTGTTGGTGGTTGGCACCCTAGGGCTTGATACACCTTATGGTGGACCTAGCACAGGTGACTACATTTAGTGATTGTGTCGTATGACACAGACACATGAACGAGCTAGGACTTGTAGGGAGCCGATCGATTAATAGATCGTTACGTGGAAAAAGGGTCTTGTTCGTTAGGTAGCATATTCCCTAGTGGTCCTAGGTGGCATAAACCCTAATCGAATCTAGAAAACGTTCAATAGGTAGCATAATCCCTAGTGTAACTAGGTGGCATAAATCCTAGTTGAACACGCGATAGTTCATGATAAGGAAACCTAGCCAGAACAAGGGTGGCAGTCCAAACAATTTCAAGAATGGTGGCACTACGTTGGAGTAGTATAGAATTACGTGATGAAACTCGTACGATATACGGCAGGGGACGGTACATATACATGGAAAGGATGATACGGGTTGGGGTACTAGTACAGTTGGTGCAGAGAATGTTAAACATGCGATGCGATACGTATTTTATCTCATTACTGTAGTTTATCTGGTTAGCATAGTTTATCTTGTTATCTTAGTTTAACTGGCCTATCTTGTCATCATCCTTATGTTTACTTTCAGTTTTACATGTCATGTTATCTTTACTTGTTTCTATGTTGAAAGTCACTAGGACTTACTCAGTCTTTATGACTGACCCGTTTTGTTTCGCCTCTTTTTCTTCCATTCTCCCGCACCAGGTTCGCAGGGTGGGAATACAGCTTAGTTCGGATTTTACCAAGCTCCAAGGCTCTTTCACGAACGGCTTGGATTTCTCTTGGCTATGGCTTGCTTTACTGTTTTACTTGGGGAATGATTTATGACTATGGTTTTATGCTTCTTTACTATTGCAAGACAGATTTCGATGTAATGGATTTAATGGCATTTTGATGTAAAAGTCTTTAGACCTTTCTAGATTTTAAAGAAATGAAATTTGGTTTTTCTTCCGCTGTTTTATATGTTCTGTCTTGTAATATTTCTGTGTATGTTTACCTAGATAATGCTCCACCAATGCTAGTGCATTCCCTTTATGAGTGACCCTAGCGGAGGTGGGGTGTTACATTTGGTATCAGAGTAGAAGGTTACCAGACTGGGCAAAAGCTTTTAAAAACCTTCTGAAATTATTTTCAAAACATTTACAAAGAAGCATTTTTCTAAGAAAAGTTTTGTTTTACGAAAGGCATATTCGCCAAAGCCATATGCACTATCTTTTGATTCTCTCTTTGAATCTCTTCTTCCTCTCTTTTCACCATAGTCTTGTAGGCGTGTGTCGGAGGGCAAAGAAGTGCCCAACTTCCATCTGTAGCCGCAGTAATTCCATCTGCGTCTAATCTTATTTCAAGCTTTGTAGAGTTGCCGTGCGATGGAGGTAGATTTCGAGGAACTTGTCAACAAGCTATACAAGGATAGTAAGAAAGAAACTTGTTGATAGGGCTTAATCCACGAAGGAGGAAAAGGTGGAAGGGAAGAAGCCAAAGTGAAAGAATAATAAAACCCACGACAAGAGAGAGTATGTTTAGTATGGTAAAAAGGGACATGTAGTTAAGTATTAGAGGACAAGGACAAGGGCAAAGGACAAGATCGTCGAGAGGGCAATTGTATGCTCTCACTACTAGCGTACCTAAGAAGAGGTGGTAACGTTTCTGTTAAAAGTTTAGCTTTTCTTTTCTATCATACCATGGGAATTTTGTTTTTGTACATCGCATCCTTTTTAATTTTGCTTCGATAGTTGAGTCTCTGCACCTTAGTACTAGCGTAGTAGAGGGTCCCATATTTGTCCTGTTGGGGAATCGGCTCATTTATTCGTGACTTGTTCGGATTTGAGAATGTCTATGCTAAGTGTTGAGTTTAGAAGTAATGCTTATGTTTTTGGGCTATGGGTTGTTTCTAGGGATGGAGTGGTTATCCAGAAATGATACCATTCTCGAGTACGAAAAGAGGGTAGTTAGAATCTTGACTTGCCTCGGTAATACCCTCGAAGTATAGTGTAACCCTTAGGGTTCTGCCATGCTTAGTTACCTAGAATCTCTTGATACATTTATCAATCCGCTCGAGTAGTGTTCGCCACTAAGGCGGATGGTTCATTTCGCTTATGCATGAGTCGTAGAAAATCACCTTAGTAAGTACACTTGGCAACATGGTTGGCATTTGTTCATTTTCAAGAGATAATTCATTTAGGAAAACCTTCTAGTAAGTGAATGAGATCCAAGATTCACTAGTGAATTTTGGAGAGCTTGCACGAAACCATGAGTACGCAGTTATGTTTAAGCTGAGTGTACTAGAAAAAGAATAAGTGAAAGTGGAACGAGAGGCGACAGTGAAATGAGTTCCAACTCATATTTTGGAAATAAGAATTAAGAAGCTACGAAACTGTGAAGCTAAAGACGGTCAAAGCACAATGGAGTTAAGCTCAAGGAAATGCGACTTAGAAGATTGAAGACTAGACACGTGCATCATATCTCTTTTTAAGAGTATATCCTTGATCCCTCTTTTCCTGTAGAGCTTATTTGCAAGCTATCTTTTAAGTATAACCTCTCGGTCCTATTCTCAATCCTATTTCTGTTGCAAAACTCCATAGGGATCATCTATTAGTAATGCATGTTGGGGCTTGAGGGTGTCCGCTGGGTTGAGTAATTCTTTGGGTGTTAGCCTGATGTTGATTTCGGTCTTCGGGCTGGTGCCTAGGGAGTTCTTCTCCTAATCAGTATATATGTGACATAGATTTCCAGTTTTGACATTGCCTAATGGGCACAAAATTTTTACTTGCTTCTATCGTTCGACTATATCTTTAGGTAGGAACAATTGGGTGTAAACATGTGTTTGAGGCATGTTATGATTGATGGTTGCAGATGGTTGCAAGTGGTCGCAAGTGGTTGCTCGTGGTTGCATAACACACATTAGGCACTAGATCGGCTCAAACACATTTTCATATTGCATATGCATGAGTGTTTATACTTGTTTATGGATGAAATTGAATGTGTTATCATATGGATGTTGCATACGGATGGATGTTTGTGCACACATATAGTGTTTGTGTGACTAGGACTATTTTCATACATGTTGGATTCATGACACTAGACATATTTTGCATTAGGAAGATCAATCAGGTCTGATCATTTGCATTAGATAAGGAACATATACACACACTTTCTGCATATGATCATACAGCATTAGAAATCTCTTAAGGACAATGGATGCCTGTGATTGATAATTGAGTAGATGGATGATTGGATGGTAGGACACATTCTTCTTAACTTGAAGATTTCGGGGACGAAATCCTTTAAGGAGGGGAGAATGTAACAACCCGAATTTTAATAACATGTTGAAACTAGAAATCAGGGTATAATTAAATTTAAAAATAAGAATCAAGGGAAACGGGTTGCGCCATTGCGTTCGTCTCGAAATTTTACATGAAATAGAGTCCGAGTTTTCGAAAATTTGAGTTCGCATGACCAAGTTATGACCTCTAGAAATTTCAGAAATTTTCAGAAACAAAGACAGCTCGAATTTTGAATTCGAAATTCAAGTTCAAACCCCGCAGCAAGCAGGGCGGGAAACCTGCCGCCCATAGACCAGGTCGAACTGGGGGTCAACCATAGTGTCGACCTCCCAGGGACCAGGTCGACCTGGGGGTCAACTTACCTCACGAACCTATTTCCTGAACCAGATGCATTCTGATGTATTTAGACTTGTTTCATGACCAGATTCGTCTGCCCAACCCTATATAAACAGCCCCCTAGCCTCATTCTCTCTACACCATTTCATTTTGTCCTTATGCTACCTCTGTGAAAATCAAAATGATAATATTTAAATTAAAAGAGACTACTTCTTCTTCGTCAAGACAACATCTAGGAATTGCAAATTGGGGGTTTTCAACTTGAACAAGACTAAACAAATAGAGATTCGACAACTGCAATAACAGTTTCTAGAACCAAATCACTGCACTCTAATTCTCGATCCACGCTCTGTAAGTTCTAGTTACTTTGAGATTGAAACTTGTTAAATTTAATATGGACAGGGAATAAAATGAAATTGGACCTAAGCTTGATTATCTATTTGGATCTTGTAACACCCCACGTCCATTAATGTCACTCACGAAGGGAATGCATTAACTTCCATGGAGGTTATAAGTGAATATAGAACAGAAAAATTACAACAAGACAGATAATAAATAGTACTTGGAAATCTAAAACTTCATTTTATTGCAGCGGAAATTAAACATGTTTGTTACATCATAAAACCATAGATCATAACCAAGTACAATATCCATCTTCATAAAAACAAAATACATAATCCCATTACATAAATAGCCATTAAAAAGATAACAAGTTGTACTTTACTTCAACGGTCCAAGCTTTCCAAAGAGAGATGAAGCAATTCAATCAAACTCCACTAGAGCTGGGCCCAACCTGAGGACCTGGAGGGGGGAAAAGGATAGAAATAGAGGGGGTCAGACATAAAGTCTGGCGAGTATGATAATTCTAACAATACTATTATCAAAATAACTAGACTAAGGCATAAGCTGGAAGACAAGTAAATGTCTATGAACTCTTAGGAAGATAAAGATAGCGTTTAAGATAACGTTAAAGATAACGGTAAAGGCACACCTAATTACTAACGAATAATTACTACACTACACCGCACATCACTACACTGCACCACACCAGTCACCTATTGTTTGATCCCACTTGCTTCACACAGAAACTTTATAAATAGCCTTACGTACCCCTAGCTGACTACATAGGTGTCGTCTGCCCCTATCTCCACTAGGTGTACCCCACTACCCACTTTCGATCGGCTCCCTACTCGTAGATACCCGTGCTGGCCCCACAGTGGGGTGTATCACTCCCCTAAAGTGGCAACCCGATACAACTTGAGAATGCACGGCTTATACCTACACGATGCAACAACGTCTTACCTACCAGCCCGGGTCCACACACGCATACGAAACCCGTTGGACTTGCGTTGCCACCGCTCCCCGTTTTGGCCTCTTACAGTCAAACCCAGCATGTGTGTCCCGTCCTCGACTTGGGTTGAGCCCACAAAGATACGTTTGGGATACTGGTCGAAATGGGCCCCCACAAGCTACCCACCTAAGCTTGTCACTAGTATATCCCACTTAACCCTCTTAGTCATGTTCATTTACATGTGTGTTTGGTTAAGTCTTACTAATCTTATTTCACATGCCACTAAGGGCACCCCCTAGATTCCTCATGCCACCCAAGGCACCTACTTAACCCCCATGTCCCACCTTACATGTTTATCTGGTTAAGTATTTCTTAATTCATTCAGGCCATAACCTCATAAAGACCTCTCACATTAGACTGGCATTTATGGCATCTGGATTTGCCGGGCGGGTCCGGGCAGTCTTACACCATAAAAGAGTCTAACCTCGTGTCTTTACAACCGTTATGCTTTAGTTTAGGCCTAGGACCTCTCACATTGGGCTGACATTTGTGACCACTGGATTTGCCGGGCGGGTCCAGGCAGGTTTACGTCACAAATGAGTCCAACCTCGTGTCCTAAGCATTGATTAACACTTAAAATCTTTTACCCCAGTTTTAATAATTCCCTATTCAAATTATTAATTAAGTCAACTTTTAATGATGTCCATAATTGACTCAATTATGGCCATCCACTTATGGCATGCAAAATCATATCAATTGCACCCCAACTTTTTAATATTAAATCCTTAATATTACCCCTACCCCACGTTTATACGTTCGCTTATTCAACGCATAATATAGGCTAGACTTGTATAGTCTAACACCTAGCACAAAGATAAATTATCACAACATATAGACAATTAAAATAAATCTAATCACAATAGGGGTGAAACTTGCATAAACTACACATGTTAAGGATCAAACGGTGTCAACTTGTTAAATGTCTCAATTTATATGATATGATCATAGCCCAAAACTACACATAAACCTGCATATGGGGTTTTTAGGCAACATAATGATGGTGTGAACTAGCATAGGATATCACATATGTCATAGCATAATTCTAGATGTCATAATAGATGTCTTGGTATATGTTCATAACTTTTCTAATCAATCTAACTTGCATATGTGACTTGTCATATAGATCAACATAACCCAAACATGATGATTTAATTAATATGAACTAACTAGCATAGATGGTAACATCATGGCCTTTTTAACATGTATGATTCATCACAACTTAGCATAGAAACTTTCAACATACATAACATCATCATAGCATGATTTACAACATGTAAGATATCATCATCACATAACATTGTATTTACAATATACATGATAGCAAAAGGGGTTTACAACAACATATATGATAATTCACATCATCAACTCATAATCCATTCATAACTCAACCTAATTAAAATGATATTAATCTTGTTATGATCATCATACTCACAATTTAGAGAAGAAAAGAGAGATTTTTGCTTTGCTTTAGGGTTGAGAGAATTAGAATTGAATTTGCTTTTCTTCTTTCTTAGTTGGCGGCGGCTCCATTGATTTCCATGGCGATGGTATGACGGTAACTATTCTATTTTAATTAGGTTTAGGGTTAGCATTAGGATGTATTTATAGGTGTAGGAAGTTATTTAGGACCATTAGATTAATCCTGAACCATGGGAACCAATCAAATGCAAAATCTGCATTTGAGCGAATCGGCCCACGGGTTGACAGCCAAACACCCTGGATTAACTCCTAGTCGACCCAGTGGAGCTCGGGTCGACCTCAAAAATGGGCCGGTTCGGTTATTCCCCCTCCCAATTCGCTGTTTTGAACTTTTTCGCATATTTATTTATTTAATTTTTAATATATATATATATATATATCAATATATATATATTTCTCTGCGCAACCCATTTCACTTAATTCTTTTCTAAAAATTAAGTATACTTTAATTTGTGAATTTTAATGTTATAAAATTACGGGGTGTTACATTCTCCCCTCCTTAAAGGATTTCGTCCCCGAAATCTCCAAGTCAAGAAGAATGTATATCCTACCATCTAATCGTCCATCTACTCAACCATCAAACACCAGCATCCATTGTCCTTAAAAGACTTCTAATGCTTTAATTTTTATATGCACAGTGTGTGTGTATGTCCATATCTAATGCAAAATTAGGCGGTCTACTGATTCAGTCGACCTCCTTAGTGCAATTCATGATAGTGCCATGCGTCCAATATGTATGCAAAAGATTCCTAATGATACATATTAATTCTATATGCGTGCACAACCATCCACCTGAATGCAGCAACTATATGATAATACAACCATTATACATCCATTTTACTAAATACATCCATATATATGCAATATGAAGTGACTAAGCCGATCTGGTGCCTAATAGTGTGTGTATATGCATCCACGAGCAACCACTAGCAAACACTTGCATCCACTTTGCATCCACCATACATAACATGTCTCAAACACATGTTTCAACCATAGGATTATCCTAACTAAAGGTCAAAGATACTAGCGAGAGGATATACTAAAGATAAGATAAGTACAAGCTAAGCGATAAAGGAGAAATTAAAAGACATACCCTCAAAAAGAAAAGGGTATCGTGAACGCATCTTCTCTTCTGTCTCCCAAGTAGCGTTGCTCTCATCATCTCCCCATTGCACTTTGACTAGTCTGACCTCTCGATTCCTCAACCTCTTGATCTCCGACCCAAGAATGCACGTAGGAGCTCATCGAATTGTCGCATCACGCTCTATCTCCACCTCTCTAAGCAAGCTCGGCTCTACCACTTCCGCGGTCTCGTGCAAGAAATTCCTCAAATGTGACACATGGAATACGTCATGTACACCACTAAGTCTCTCGGGCAACTCCACTCTATACGCCATCCGTCCAATCCTCTCCTTAATAGGAAACGACCCTACAAACTTTGGTGCTAATTTCCCAACGGACCCAAAGCGAACAACGTTCCGTAATGGAGACACTTTGACGAAGACCATGTCCCCAACTTCAAACTCGAGATATGTCCTCCTCTTATCCGCATAAGATTTCTTTCTATCCTGTGCTGCTTTCATCCTCCTTCGAATTAAGTCGATCTTCTCCGAAGTCTCCCTAATCATTTCGGGCCCAAGTAAGATCTTATCCGTATATTTCAACCAACATGTAGGAACGACAAGGTCGTCCATAAAGAGCTTCGAATGGTGCCATACCAATGTTGGACTGAAAGCTATTATTATATGCGAACTCCACCAATGGAAGATGCTCTTCCCATGTACCCCCAAAGTCTAGGATACATAGCCTCAACAGATCCTCTAGAATGCGATTCACCCTCTCAGTCTGGCCGTCCGTCTGAGGATGATATGCGGTGCTCAAACATAACTGAGTCCCTACCGCCTCTTGTAAGCTTCTCCAAAATTCGCTAGTGAAAATAGGATCGCGGTCGCTCACTATGCTAGAAGGAACACCGTGCAAACGAACTATTTCTCGAACGTATACGGAGGCTAACCATGGAGCAGTCCTCTTACTCTTTACAGGAATGAAATGGGCGCTTTTAGTAAGTCGATCTACTATAACCCAAATTCCCGTATTACCCTTCCTTGATCGCGGTAACCCATCCACAAAATCCATCGAGACACTTTCCCACTTCCATAGTGGAACCTCCAATGGGTGAAGCAACCCACCGGGTTTCTTTTGCTCCGCTTTTACTTGTTGGCACACCAAGCATCTAGCGACATACTCGGCCACATCTTTCTTCATGACAGCCCAAAAGTAAACTCTCTTCATGTCTTTATACATCTTGTCCCCGCCGGGATGAATGGTCATCTTCGAATGATGTGCTTCGTCAAGAATAGTCTTCCTTAGGTCATCGTCTTTTGGTACACAAAGTCTACCGTCCCTACGTAACCAACCCTTATCGTCTAGGGTATACCTACGGAGATGGCTTGATGACTCCCCTCCTTTGAGTTTTTCTACTAACTCAACCAACTGCGGGTCGTCTCGCTGTGCCTCGCCAATCCGTCCCAAAAGCGTAGGTCTGACCTCCAAGGATGCTAGCAAACCGGGTACGAAGTCAACGGAAGGTCTAAAGTCAAACATCGAAATGAATTCTAAACTTCGCCACTCAACAAACAAAGGACTTAAGGATAATCTTTTTCTACTTAAGGCGTCTGCCACCACGTTACCCTTGCCAGGGGTATAGGCTATTTCGAAGTCGTAGGACGCTAAGAACTCCATCCACCTTTGCTGCCTTAAGTACAAGTCCTTTTGAGAGAATAGGTATTTTAAAGACTTGTGGTCAGTGAATAATTCGAATTTCTCGCCAAGAAGATAATGACGCCAAGACTTAAGCGCGAAAACGATAGCGGCCAACTCTAGGTCATGCGTGGGGTAATTCTTTTCATGCGCTCTCAACTGCCTTCCACCATAGGCTATTACCCTGCCCTCTTGCATTAAGACTGCACCTAGTCCTGTCCCACAAGCGTCAGTATAAACGGTAAACGGCTTACTCCCGTCTGGCAATACTAAGACTGGGGCTGAAGTCAAAGCTCTCTTCAAACGTTGGAACGCATCATCACAATCTACGTCCCACGTGAAAACTAGGTTCTTCTTCGTCAAGCGTGTCAATGGAGCTGATATCTTTGCGAAGTCATTGATAAACTTCCTATAGTAGCCAGCCAACCCCAAGAAACTTCTCACTTCGGTAGCATTTTTAGGGACCTTCCAATCTTGGATGGCCACCACCTTCGCGGGATCCACGACTATCCCTTCTTTGGAAACCACGTGCCCCAAGAACCGTACTTCCTTCCTCCAGAAGTGACACTTAGAAAATTTAGCCTTAAGGCTTATGCACTCGAAGAATCTTCAACACTTCCCTAAGATGTAGGGCATGCTCTTCTTCATCCTTAGAAAAGATCAAGATGTCATCTACAAAGACTACCACAAATTTGTTAAGGTACTCCCTAAACACCCTACTCATCAAATCAACAAAATATGCTGGGGCGTTTGTCAAACTGAAGGGCATCACTAGCCATTCATAGAAACCGCCCGGAGTCCTAAAGGCAGTCTTGTCAATGCTATCCTCAGCCACTCTCAACTGATGGAAACCAACTGCGAAAACACTGAGGCGCCAACTAACTGATCGAAGAGATCGTCAATCCTCGGCAGTGGGTGTCTGTTCTTCTTAGTAAGCTTATTAAGTTCTCTATAGTCCACACAAAGTCTAAGGGACCCATCCACCTTCGTGGCAATTACTACTAGAGCACCCCACTCCGATATACTTCGTCTTATGAACCCCTTCTCAAGCAACTCCTTCACTTGCTTACCGAGTTCCCTCCTTTCACGTGGAGCCATGTGGTGTACTGGCAAAGATACTGGTTTCGCATTATCCACAAGATATATTCGAAAATCTATCTCCCGCTTCGGAGGCAAGCCCTTCACCTCCTCAAACACATCCGAATATTCTCGGACCACTCTAACAGATCGTAGATTTTTCTCAGACGCGTCAAGCGATTCTAGATAACTTAGCATAACCGAATTTATGGGATTACAGAAGATTTCGAGAGTGTTGCCAAGGCGAGTCATGAGCCTAACTACTCTCCTTTCACAATCAAGAACGGCCCTATTTCTGGATAACCAATCCATTCCTAAAATTAGCCCATAGCCCGTAAAGCCCAACACATAAGCATCACATCTAAATTCAACGCTAAGTATGGAAATTTTCAAATCCAAACACATCATGGACAAATAAGCGGAGCCCCCTATTGGATTCGAAACAACTAAGGGATCCTCTACTAAACTGGTGTTTAAGTGCAGTGATTCAACTAATGACGTAGAGATAAACGAATGTGATGCGCCCGAATCGAATAAGGTACGGACAGGATGATCAAACAGAAAAACTAAGCTTTCAACAGAAATGGTTCTACCTCGTTCTTGCAGCGGTGGGACCGCGAGAGCCTGAACTTGTCCCCTTGCCTGCCCTGGTGCTATAAGAGCCTGCACCTGTCCTCCCGAGGTAGCTCCTGCCCTCTGCCCCTTCTTTGGGCAGTCCTTCACTAAATGTCCCGCATCGCCACAATGAAAACAGCCTGTCTTCTTTTTCTTTCGCCAATCCTTGCTGAGATGGCCTGGGGTTCCACAGTTAAAGCACTTCTTCTTTCCCTTGCCATTATTGTCTTTTCCACCCTTCTTGTTTTGCTGTTGTGGTTTCTTCTAATCCCCCTTCTTCTCGGGTGCCTTATCAGCTTTAGCGCTTTTCTCCTCATGCATGAGCGCCATTTCTACTAACTTCTCAAAGGTGGCCCCCATCGGGATGTGGGTCATAGCCAACCCTTGCAATGGTTCATTCAAGCCATTCACGAACCTTAGAGCTTTCTTCTCCGGCGTGTTTACTAAGTCCAAGCCAAACCTTGCTAACTGATTAAATTTATTGACATATTCTTTCACTGATGAGCTTCCTTGCTTCAATGTCAAGAACCTTTCCATATATAGATTTTCTTCCGCCCTTGAGAGAAACTTCGCCTCGAACCTACGTCTGAAATCCGCCCAAGAGTCAATAGGACGCTCCCCATTAGTGACCTCCCACCAAAACGAGGCCTCTCCCTTCATCAACCAAGCTACTAAACGAACTCTCCTCCCTTCTTCTACTTCAAAGATTTCTAGCAATTCTTCCACCTCCTTAAGCCAATCTCTAGCTTCGACAAACGTTTCTGACCCTTGAAATGGTTTTCCACCCATAGCCTTGAATTCCTTGCACGTCTTTGCAAAAGTATCTACGCGAGGAGGAGGAGGAGGAGGAACGGGTGCAACTGGTGGTGGAGGAACATTGGCTGGACCTGCAGCGGCCCTTGCCTCCAATAGCCTCCTATACCATCCTAGTATCGTTACACCATCGGGTAGATTAAGATCTTCAGCCATGCTGAAACGAAAAAGGAAAGATTCAAAATGGAGAATTCGAAAGATAAAGATATGTGGCTATTGGGGATTATGTTTTTCTTAAAAACTTTTCTCTTTAAATTTCTCATTAAAACATGTTTTTGAAAACACTTCTTCCAAAAATAACTATTTTTCTAAAGTATTTTTATTTGTTCTGGTAACCTTAAGCTCTGATACCACGTGTAACACCCCACGTCCATTAATGTCACTCACGAAGGTAATGCATTAACTTCCATGGAGGTTATAAGTGAATATAGAACAGAAAAATTACAACAAGACAGATAATAAATAGTACTTGGAAATCTAAAACTTCATTTTATTGCAGCGGAAATTAAACATGTTTGTTACATCATAAAACCATAGATCATAACCAAGTACAATTTCCATCTTCATAAAAACAAAATACATAATCCCATTACATAAATAGCCATTAAAAAGATAACAAGTTGGACTTTACTTCAACGGTCCAAGCTTTCCAAAGAGAGATGAAGCAATTCAATCAAACTCCACTAGAGCTGGGCCCAACCTGAGGACCTGGAGGGGGAAAAAGGATAGAAATAGAGGGGGTCAGACATAAAGTCTGGCGAGTATGATAATTCTAACAATACTATTATCAAAATAACTAGACTAAGGCATAAGCTGGAAGACAAGTGAATGTCTATGAACTCTTAGGAAGATAAAGATAGCGTTTAAGATAACGTTAAAGATAACGGTAAAGGCACACCTAATTACTAACGAATAATTACTACACTACACCGCACATCACTACACTGCACCACACCAGTCACCCTATTGTTTGATCCCACTTGCTTCACACAGAAACTTTATAAATAGCCTTACGTACCCCTAGCTGACTACATAGGTGTCGTCTGCCCCTATCTCCACTAGGTGTACCCCACTACCCACTTTCGATCGGCTCCCTACTCGTAGATACCCGTGCTAGCCCCACAGTGGGGTGTATCACTCCCCTAAAGTGGCAACCCGATACAACTTGAGAATGCACGGCTTATACCTACACGATGCAACAACGTCTTACCTACCAGCCCAGGTCCACACACGCATACGAAACCCGTTGGACTTGCGTTGCCACCGCTCCCCGTTTTGGCCTCTTACAATCAAACCCAGCATGCGTGTCCCGTCCTCGACTTGGGTTGAGCCCACAAAGATACGTTTGGGATACTGGTCGAAATGGGCCCCCACAAGCTACCCACCTAAGCTTGTCACTAGTATATCCCACTTAACCCTCTTAGTCATGTTCATTTACATGTGTGTTTGGTTAAGTCTTACTAATCGTATTTCACATGCCACTAAGGGCACCCCCTAGATTCCTCATGCCACCCAAGGCACCTACTTAACCCCCATGTCCCACCTTACATGTTTATCCGGTTAAGTATTTCTTAATTCATTCAGGCCATAACCTCATAAAGACCTCTCACATTAGACTGGCATTTATGGCAGTTAGATTTGCCGGGCGGGTCCGGGCAGTCTTACACCATAAAAGAGTCTAACCTCGTGTCTTTACAACCGTTATGCTTTAGTTTTGGCCTAGGACCTCTCACATTGGGCGGGTCCGGGCAGGTTTACGTCACAAACGAGTCCAACCTCGTGTCCTAAGCATTGATTAACACTTAAAATCTTTTACCCCAGTTTTAATAATTCTCTATTCAAATTATTAATTAAGTCAACTTTTAATGATGTCCATAATTGACTCAATTATGGCCATCCACTTATGGCATGCAAAATCATATCAATTGCACCCCCCAACTTTTTAATATTAAATCCTTAATATTACCCCTACCCCACGTTTATACGTTCGCTTATTCAACGCATAATATAGGCTAGACTTGTATAGTCTAACACCTAGCACAAAGATAAATTATCACAACATATAGACAATTAAAATAAATCTAATCATAATAGGGGTGAAACTTGCATAAACTACACATGTTAAGGATCAAAAGGTGTCAACTTGTTAAATGTCTCAATTTATATGATATGATCATAGCCCAAATCTATACATAAACTTGCATATGGGGTTTTTAGGCAACATAATGATGGTGTGAACTAGCATAGGATATCACATATGTCATAGCATAAATCTAGATGTCATAATAGATGTCTTGGTATATGTTCATAACTTTTCTAATCAATCTAACTTGCATATGTGACTTGTCATATAGATCAACATAACCCAAACATGACGATTTAATTAATATGAACTAACTAGCATAGATGGTAACATCATGGCCTTTTTAACATGTATGATTCATCACAATTTAGCATAGAAACTTTCAACATACATAACATCATCATAGCATGATTTACAACATGTAAGATATCATCATCACATAACATTGGATTTACAATATACATGATAGCAAAAGGGGTTTACAACAACATATATGATAATTCACATCATCTACTCATAATCCATTCATAACTCAACCTAATTAAAATGATAATAATCTTGTTATGATCATCATACTCACAATTTAGAGAAGAAAAGAGAGAGTTTTGCTTTGCTTTAGGGTTGAGAGAATTAGAATTGAATTTGCTTTTCTTCTTTCTTAGTTGGCGGCGGCTCCATTGATTTCCATGGCGATGGTATGACGGTAACTATTCTATTTTAATTAGGTTTAGGGTTAGCATTAGGATGTATTTATAGCTGTAGGAAGTTATTTAGGACCATTAGATTAACCCTGAACCATGAGAACCAATCAAATGCAAAATCTGCATTTGAGCGAATCGGCCCACGGGTTGACAGCCAAACACCCTGGATTAACTCCTAGTCGACCCAGCGGGGCTCGGGTCGACCTCAAAAATGGGCCGGTTCAGTTATTCCCCCTCCCAATTCGTTGTTTTGAACTTTTTCGCATATTTATTTATTTAATTTTTAATTTATATATATATATCAATATATATATATATATTTCTCTGCGCAATCCATTTCACTTAATTCTTTTCTAAAAATTAAGTATACTTTAATTTGTGAATTTTAATGTTATAAAATTACGGGGTGTTACAGATCTGTTCTTGTCTCTTCTTGAATCTATGATTTTGGGTTATTTCTTATCAATTCAATCATGCCCATTCATGATGTTGGACCTAGTTTATTATTCAAACGCTAGATTGTAAAATGAATTCTTGGATCTTGACTTGATGATAAGACTTTTTAATTCAGTTTTCACCCTATCCTCTCTTGAATCTTGAATTTGGGAATATTGCTATGAAATCAGTTCGGACTTATTCATGTTATCAATTGGAATTGGACCCATGTATAATAATTGATTTATACCTATTCTTGGACCTTGACTTTTGGGAATACTGCTATGAAAATTAACTTGGGCCTATTCATGTTGTAAATCAAATATTATCATGCCTATGGCATTGAAACTATTGTTAATGGCCAAAGACTATGCCTATGCCTATAACTGAGAACATAAGACTATTGCCTATGACTATGACAAGGACAGTTGTGGCTAATCACCTATGACTCGGGACTATGAATTACTGCCTATGATTATGAACAGAAGACTATTGTCTATGACCATGACCTTGAAACTATTATAGTTAATTGCTTATGACTATTTAGGGTAGTTGCCTAGAACTATTTTGGATAATTCATGACTATTGTGATTAATCGCTTATGATTCACTACGACTATGACTATTGTGGCCAATTGACTATTACAGTTGATTGTTCATAACACTATAGTTGAAAACCATGTTGTACACCAATACCATTGATCCATTATCCTTGTATTTGGCTTGCTTTTGCATGCCTATTCTTTTATGTTAATTTTTATCATGACTATCACCTTATTATGCTAGATTTGAAAGCCTGTTATTCTCTATATGCCAGTGATGTTGTAACCAATTATCCCAAGCTATATCATGCCAGATTTATCACCTTGGGCTCATTCTTTTGCCTATCATAGTTGGGATGTTATTCCCTTTTATTTTGGACCTGGATCTACTTGTAATTTAGATCGATTTACGTTTGCATGCGATGGGGATACGAATTGGGTAGGTTAGGCAAACATGAATTGGTTATGAATATGAATCATGAACTTGATAATAGGCATAAGTGGAAACCTGAAAACTTGATATGAGAACTCGACATGAAACTCGCTTAGAAACTTGACACGAACTTGACATGAAAATTGAACATGGACATGACATTTAGAATGAACTTGAAAATGGCCAACTCGAGGTTGGGTTGAGTATGCAGCGTAATTCTTCCCGGAACCGCCTGGCAAATCCAGTTACTGCAAACAATAGGATCCAATGTGGGTAGTTGGTCATATCGCACTTGAAAACCCGAGGTCAGACTGAGTTGTGGTGTAATTCTGCCCGGAACCGCCCGGCATATCCAGTGACCACAACAACAGGTCTGATGTGAGAGGTTGGGGTGCATTAATGAATTAATGCCACATGATAGGGTTAAGTCATGAAACGCTTGAATATAATTAACCAATTTGACACGGTGATTTGATAGGGTTAAGTCATGAACCGCTTGAATATACTTAACCAATTTAACATGATGATTTGATAGGGTTAAGTCATGAACCGCTTGAATATACTTAACCAATTTAACACGATGATTTGATAGGGTTAAGTGATGAACCGCTTGAATACACTTAACCAATTTGACACGATGATTTGGTAGGGTTAAGTCATGAACCACTTGAATATACTTAACCAATTTAACACGATTATTTGATAGGGTTAAGTCATGAACCGCTTGAATACACTTAACCAATTTGACACGATGATTTGGTAGGGTTAAGTAATGAACCGCTTGAATATACTTAACCAATTTAACACGATGATTTGATAGGGTTAAGTCATGAACCACTTGAATATACTTAACCAATTTAACATGATGATTTGATAGGGTTAAGTCATGAACCGCTTGAATACACTTAACCAACTTGACACATGATTCGTAGGGCTAAGTCATGAACTTGAACGACAACACTTAGCCAATTTGACATGACACGTAGACGGGTTAAGTCACGAACTTGAATGACCACACTAAACCAACTTGACATGCTAGACTGATGGGGTTACGTCTCGAATTTAAATGACAACACTTAACCTGCTGGACGGAAACCCTAATTACGCAGTCCTTTTCAGCAGTAACCCACTAGATGTATCATGATACCCTGGAACTAGGCAGGGTGGGGCACGATTACTGGGCTGATTGTAAGCGACCAGAACGACGGCTGAGTTGGTGCGCCATTGTAGGTTCAGGCGGACTATGGTCGTGCACGTAGTCCGGAGTAGAAAAAGCAGGCATTGGGCACCGGTAGGTTTACACTGTGCGTGCTTGATTCGTGTCGGTGGTTGGCACCCTAGGGCTTGATACACCCTATGGTGGACCTAGCACAGGTGACTACATTTCATGATTGGGCCGTATGACACAGACACATGAACAAGCTAGGATTTGTAGGGAGCCGATCGATTAATAGATCGTTACGTGGAAAAAGGGTGTTGTTCGTTAGGTAGCATAATCCCTAGTGGTCCTAGGTGGCATAAACCCTAATCGAATCCAGAAAACGTTCAATAGGTAGCATAATCCCTAGTGGTCCTAGGTGGAAAAAATCCTAGTTGTACACGCGATAGTTCATGATAAGGAAACCTAGCCAGAACAAGGGTGGCAGTCCAAACGATTTCAAGAATGGTGGCACTACGTTGGAGTAGTATAGAATTACGTGACGAAACCCGTACGATATACGGCAGGGGACTGTACATATACATGGAAAGGATGATACGGGTTGGGGTACTAGTACAGTTGGTGCAGAGAATGTTAAACATGCGATGCGATACGTATTTTATCTCGTTACCGTAGTTTATCTGGTTAGCATAGTTTATCTTGTTATCTTAGTTTAACTGGCCTATCTTGTCATCATCCTTATGTTTACTTTCAGTTTATACATGTCATGTTATCTTTACTTGTTTCTATGCTGAAAGTCACTAGGACTTACTCAGTCTTTATGACTAACCCATTTTGTTTCGCCTCTTTTTCTTCCGTTCTCCCCCACCAGGTTCGCAGGGTGGGAATACAGCTTAGTTCGGATTTTACCAAGCTCCAAGGCCCATTCACGAATGGCTTGGATTTCTCTTGGTTATGGCTTGCTTTACTATTTTACTTAGGGAATGATTTATGACTATGGTTTTATTCTTCTTTACTATTGCAAGACAGATTTCAATGTAATGGATTTAATGGCATTTTGATGTAAAAGGCTTTAGACCTTTCTAGATTTTAAAGAAATGAAATTTGGTTTTCCTTCCGCTGTTTTATATGTTCTGTCTTCTAATATTTCTGTGTATGTTTACCTAGATAATGCTCCACCAAAGCTAGTGCATTCCCTTTATGAGTGACCCTAGCGGAGGTGGGGTGTTACATTTATACCCGTGGTGTTTTGGGGAAATCAATTTGTGATTTGGCGGGCATGACGATGTGGCATTCAAAGTGAATGGTGGTCAGGTGTTCCAAAAGATACGTAATGACCTCAAGCCTCATCAACCGGGAAATGACAGAAATTGGGCAGGCAGCATGGCTATGTGGATCGCTCCCATTAGGGTGTATATCACCTATCTAGAGAAAATCCATTTCATTCTTTTATCTATTTTCAATGTTGTCCCATTTCGGGAAACGGTGGGTAGCTCCCAACCGTTGGTGATATACATTCGATACACTCAAGCGAAATGAGTGGTTGGTCATGGGTGGGTCGGGTTGCAAGACATTCTTGTTGAACCCAGTGTATTCGCCTCTAGAGATACACTATCGGCAGGTGGTCCCATACCTTATCATAGTCGGAATCCAATCTCCAATAAGAGCCACGATTTTGAATTGTATATTATATATGTGGAACGTGGGATGCAAGCATTCTGCTAGATTGTTATTTACTTGAGATTAGACTTTCTTATAATATCAAAAAAGTATTGTTTTAAAATGTTTTGGATTATCGTAAGGTAAAAACTGTCTGTGTTTATGTGTGGATCGGTCTTACGATTATCTTTTCTTTTGAAAAGGATTTTGAAAAGTTAAACCAAATGATTGGTGTTTACTCACACCAGTTCCATGATTGACCCAGATTTTATTTTGTTTTTGTTTTCCCTAAATTCTTGGGTGCCCAAATTTGTACGGGCGGTCAAGTAGTCATGATTTATAGATACACTAGATGGAGCTTGGAGCAGGAGGCTTCAGGATATTATAGCTATCATTATTTCCACTGTGATGTAAGTGTTATACTCTAATGATGATATGTATATACAAATGACAGATTTGTATTTAAAAGTTATGTTGTGTACTATATTTTATTCGTTCCGCTATGAGATTCGTGTTACTCTGATGTTGATGTTGTTGTAGTTGTCTTCTTCTTCTTCTATTTTAAATTTCTATCTTATCTATTCTCACCATCTAACTTCTTTATATTAATGACCCGGTATTTTCAATGTCTGAACAGTCGACGCTGGGTTTTGTGTCGATTTTCGGAGTCGAAAATCCCAGTTCGTTACACTGACATACCTTGCTAGGTATTAAGTGGTTAGGACTAGGTCTGCTCCTATGGTTCACCCCTTGGTTTTGGACCAGTGTCATGGAACTCGCCCTACTAGGTCTTAAATGGTCGTTGGGTCTGCCTTTCTCTTACAAAGTATTAAATGGTCCTAATAGACAATGGCATATGAGTGGGGTAGTTCTCCGAAAGTGTATGTTTCTTATCTTTAGGCTTAGTGAGGGCGGACCTAGGGACAATTTATATAAGAGGCCTAAAGAAACCACTGTCTAAGGGAAGTACTAAGTGGCTAGGAGTTCACCTATCAGGATGGATAGATAGTAACAAAGGAGTTCGTCCGGAGGGTCTTAAATGGTGTCTTATTTCTAGCTAAACCTGGTATTATGTGCTTGCTTACTATCTCTTAACCTACAAGAAGA
This sequence comes from Allium sativum, assembly GCA_030737875.1. Taxonomy (NCBI): domain Eukaryota; kingdom Viridiplantae; phylum Streptophyta; class Magnoliopsida; order Asparagales; family Amaryllidaceae; genus Allium; species Allium sativum. The sequence continues at coordinate 183,544,668 of CM060911.1, read as the reverse complement.
GTATATATTTGGTAACGTTAACATTAGGGACGAGGTCTTATGTAATGTCCCGGTTCTTAATCGACTTTGTTTGATAATAAACATTGATTTTATTGTATTAAAGTGGAATTAAATCAATGTATAAACAAAACTTAAATAACTTTTATCTTAAACCATGTATGAATATATATATATATATATATATATATATATATATATATATATATATATATATGCAGCTTTAAGCTAAGCTAGCTCCCAGCATAGGATATATGTTAAAGTCAATGTAACATGTGTGATATTAAGCAAAAACATCATTTTATCCCAATTGTCATCGTATGACATAAATGTTGTGCATATAAAAGACAATACAACCTGTATATATGCATGATCTTAAGTTGAAGCTTAATTAAATAAAAATATCTTGTATTTTGAATTACCACTGTAATATTAAGTCTTGCTACATGTGAAACAAGCAACAAAAGATGTTAAAACATGGATGTGATTTAACCTTTCAAATGGCTGCCTATATGTATGCTTACATAAGCATAAATGTTCAAAACATTAATGTGATTAAACATTTTGATTTGTAGCAAATCTAAGAAGGGTATGGCTGCATAGTGTATGCCATTTCCTAAACACAAGAGGACATATATTTATGAGATGTGCTATTTAATCTTTGGTAAAGATCATACCTACCTAACCTAGCCTAATTCTTAAATAGTGCACCTAGATTAATAAACTAATATATTTTAGGCTAAGTAATATGCTGTAGATGCAAGATGAATATGCTCTAGTTATAACACTAACCCATTTTATATTTTCAACAAAACAAAACTTGCTTGGAACCCTTGCGCAACATTCATTGATTAGATTTGGCCTTAGAAAAGATGAATCACTTCATCTTTAAACCATTTCGTAGCAGTCATGTAATAAACATGATGCCATGCCGAGCAATAGTACAGAAGTGTATAAAGGTATGGTGTATTTATATTCAACCTAGCATGTGATTTCTGAAATCAAGTCGAATAGGAAAATCTGAAGCCACTGTGTTGTATCTTACTTTAAATCTGTAGGGTAAAAGAGACTGCATGCATTTAGTGAAGTGAATTGTTTAATACTAATTTATGCCTATAAATGCAACTGTAACCCATACACTTCTCATGCAAAATCATTTGAACTGAAAAGGTAAAACAAGCAGCAGATTCTGGAAACAAAAGAGAGCAAATTGGTGAGTAAACACTATCCTTTCCACTTCAAATATATGCCATGATTTTCGTTAAACTTATATATATACTTGCATGTATGCTTTTGTTATGTATATACCTTATACATCGTATTGTTTAATACTTGAAAACAGAAGAAAAGCAGTTAGCAAAATCTTGTTTATTTTCCCATTTTAAAACTGTTTGCTGCTAGTATATGTATCTATGTTTTAAACATATTAAATTGAGGTTCGAAACAAGTGAAGATTAAATACAATAGCAAACTCTATCCACATTCTAAAAATAGAGGAGAATAAAAAAAAAGTAAGTAAGCTTAACTTTTAATCAATGTAAAATACTTACATTGATTGTTATTAAGGGTTTACTAGTGATTAAGTCTGTATACATGTTTGGGTGGGTGGTGTATTAGTGTATTATCTATGCCATTTGCTAACTGATCAGTGCTGAGTAGTTTGGGTTGTGGAGTTTGTGCATGTGCACATGCACACAGGGTGTGCACGATGGATTCCAGTATACAACTGAAGACGAAGAAGTAGGGTATTGATGCAACCAAGAATTTGTTGTAGGTTTCACGGTTCGGTCGGTTTGGCAACTGTATCCATGCTGTAGTAATTTAAACAAGAAAGGAAGATCATGTTGGGATCAAAGTGGCATAATATAAGATAAAGAAAAAGAGAAGCAGGATTTGCAAACAGGAAATATATTGAAGATTCGGAAGGAAAATAAAAATCATGTAGGAAGTTTGAACTATATATACTTAGCTATAAAAAGTTTGTTAATAATAAAAACTTCCTGCCATTGGGTTAAGGCTGGCTACTGGTGCCTAGTCACACCCGGTCAGCAGCAGTTCGTTTCGAAATAAAAGCCAATGTTGTTCAAACAGTTAAATCCTTGAAAACTAAAACTTTTTGCACACAAAGGAAGAAGGAGGGGCACGACATGTTAAGTGGAGAGAATGAGTTAGGACACAATAGTGTGTGTGTGTGTGTATATATATATATATATAAAGGGATGATCGAACGCAGAATACACTGGACGTTGGGACATGTCAGTGGAGTTATTATCATTAAGTAATATTTGTTTATTATATTATAACATGCAAGTTTTGGAGCTGTATTATCATATGCATGCTCAAGTGTATTCTAAGAAGTCTTAGAATAGCCATAATGTGATAATCGACCAGAAGAGGGTAGGAGCAATTAAGATAACAGTTGAAACAAATGTATGGATTAAAAATAGAAAAAGGGGGAGGCACAACATGTATGTTAAAATATGGAAGAGGAGTGGGTAACAGACTAACAGCGGTAAAGAAGAAGGTGGGAAGAAGGGACCAGACTTGTTGAAGGGACCGATCATGGCACGTGAAAAGAAATGGGAAGTTCATGTGCTGACGTGGAACGGTAAAAAAGAGAAAGGGTCGGATCAGGGATCGATAGTGTAAAGAAATGAACGTGGGGAGTAGCAGGAAGTAAAGAAAAATGAGGAAAAGAAGTGCGTGGGTTAAGACTAGGGGAATTGGGCTGGGCCATCAAAGTTAAAATTAAAAAAAGGAATAGGAAATAAAATAGAATAGAAAGGATAATAAGAATAGAAAAGGGGAATGGGCCGTGGGGTTGGGCTCTCAAAAGGGATTTAGAAAATTTTAAATAAATTATAGAAAAAAAAGAAAGGAAAAGATAAGAGGAAGGGGGATGGGCTAAAGCATTTGGGCCAGTTATGGGCTATCAGAACAAGGTAGAAATAAGGGAAAGAATAGATAAGAAATAAGGAAAAGGAAAGTTAAAAATGAAATTAAAGAAAAGAGAAGATAAAAATAATTAGAAAAGAAATGTAGGATGGGAAAATAAAATAAAGGAGAAGTAAGAAAGAGATTGAAATTTATAATAAATAAGTATACATATATATAATATAAATATATGTACAAATAAAATAAATAGTCGAAGACTCGGCTATGGACCCGTATAGAAAAAACAACTCGGTTTGTTGAATTTTATGAAATATAACTATACAGTTTAACAACAAAATAATTATCGCAATTAACGAACTATCCTTATTGTATTAATTGTCATGTGCAAAGCACGTTCCTTTTAGTTAGATAATTAAATGATGTGTGTGTAGTAGAAGTCATAGTCAAATACTGGATTATAAACAATATAGAAAGATCCGATTTTGTTTTGATCGAAGTTATTAAAAAGAATATATGATTGATTTCATATATAAAATGAAATAGAAATGCAAAGTCTTGGAATGATAGAAATTTGATCAACTATCTGTGTTATTGTATTTAGCCAAGGAAGTTAAAATATTCAATTGTTATTCAATCGATTTAAGTTGATTGTTGGTTTCTTTTAAAGCAAGGCATGTTCGTAATAAAGCAAAGATTTTATATGAACCAGTTTCCCTAAATATCGCATAACTTTAAAAGACATACGCTGATCGTTCGAAGAGTTTGGAATTTATATTACACTTTGATCCGATTTATACGTTGCATGTTAGAAATTATTGAAGATAATTGAAGACGGAGATATGCAAGGGCTATTTTGTCTATAAAATAGTGCCTTCAGTTTGTCCAGTTCCAGGACAACTTGTATGGACGAATGTCTGACAGAGTATTTCCAACGGTCACGCCCGTTGATTTTTACGAATATACCAAGTTGGTGGGGAGAAGGTAACTTCTCTTTATTTTACACCCAGTGTTTATTTATATAATCTATATGTGATTTACGGATTTGACTATGTGGCATTCAAAGTGAATGGTGGACAGGTGTTTTAGAAGATAAAGTAGCCTCAAGCCTCACAACTAGGAAATGACAAAAATCGGGCAGACAGCATGGCTAGGTGGGTCATTCCCAAGCAGGGTGTATTATCACCATCTATAGAAATTCCTTTTTGTCTTCTTAATCTCCTTTTAGTTGCTGCAGCATTCGATAGCGGTTGCTGATCCCAACCGTGGGGTGATAATACATTCGCTGCACTCAAGCTAAATGAGTGGGCGGTCATGTGTGGCCGGGTTGCAAGATGTTCTTGTTGAACCCCAGTCTATCCCCTCTAGAGTACATTGATCGGCAGGTGGTCTCATACCTTGTCATAGTTGGAATCCAATCTCCAATAAGCGCCCGCGGTTTTTGATTTTATATTATATATGTGGAGCGTGAGATGCAAGCGTTCCGCTAGATGGTTATTTATTTGATGAAAACTATTATAATATCAGATGATTTTGATATCAAAAATGTTTTGGATTATAGTAAGATAAAAACCATCCATGTTTATGTGTGGGCAGGTCTTACTATTATTTTTTCTTTCGAAAGATTTTCCAAAGTTAAATCAATCTGTTCTCATAAGAGAAAAACCCCATTCTATATTTTCTTGCTTTCAAACTATTTTAAAATTGTTTACTCACACCAGTCCCCTGACTGACCCAGAGTTTATTTTTCTATGTTTTCCTAAACTCTTGAGTACTCATAACAATTGTTATGAGTAAACAAGTGAGCCAGGTAGTAAATGGAATTCTGTTGAGAGTATTTTGGACTGGAAATCATGGAGTCAGCTTATTAGTTATATCTACATCTAAGTATCCAGTTTGTATGATGTATTAGGCTAGTATCACGTTTGATGTGTATTCTAATGATGTATTATGATGTAATAGACTCTGATATGTAATATATTATGTGATATTATACTTTGTTAAATTCCCCTGTGAGATTTTGATGTTCTTGTTTAGTTCTTTTCTCTATCTATTTCAATTTCTTTATTAATGACACAACTTCCGAGGTCATCGAAAGTCGGGCTGTTACATCTTAAGTGGCTAGGGGTTCGTAATAGGTTAATAAGTGATAGTAGGAATCTGCTCTTAAATAAATATAAGTAATGGCCTTAAGTGACCAGGTAGATCCCACTTTGTGGTGTATTAAGTGATTGTAAGGATGTCCATCCTTATATCAACATGTGGGCCTTAAGTGACTGTAGGGATATCCGCCTCGTATGTTTTGTTGTGTGTGTTTGCTTGCACAGACATAACACGAAGAAATTACACTGCCAAATATAGGGAATAGTCATTCCTAAATTTTATGGTTTTTATTCAGCAAAACTTTATGTTCTGACCTCCCTCCTCTTAACATAATAGGTTAGTAGGTATGGATGCTTAGATCAGTGATGCTTTGAAGATGGAGCCGGACTATGGAGACTTTTAGTTATTTATGGAAGTATTATTATTATCGTCATTATGTTATTAGGATAGATGTCATTGTTGATGTACCTTTTATTTGAGACTTGTTGTATCATGACATTTGTGATGGTTTTATTTATGGTACATCTATTTTAAGATATTATATTTTTAACCCCTTCGTTGTATGAATCTCTGATTTCGTTTAGATTGCTCTGTTATATCTGTTTTGGTATTTCCTTATAGGAACCAACGATCAATTTAGAATGGTTCTAAGTTTCGATGGGTCTTTTCTAGATTGAAATTTAGGCCTGTTCCGGGTGGGTTGTTACATGTGGTATGTGAGCATAGGTTACCCAATTACCAGGAAATATACATAAGAGAGACCTGTTGGTTATTTGGAAATGTTTCAAAACTATATATATATATATATATATACGTACTGTTCGCCAATAACATATGAAATTATATTAGGCAACCTTTATCTTTCTTCCTTTTTGGCCTAAATACTATCTTAGGAAGTCCACTGAAGGTTTTTTTTTCCTTTTCTGATATTAGAAATGGCTGATAATCTTCTTAAGCAGTGGAACCTAGCAAGGCCAAGGTACTTGCGTGAATGGTTCCGATAGTACCTTAGGACGGTGGAACAGATCCCTTCTGCCATACCTACCCCAGTGGAACCAGTAGCTCAACCCGCTAATGGGGTTTTCAACTTTTCTCGACTTTGCAAAGATTTTTTGAATTTGGGAGGCAAGCCATTTTTAGGAACTGAAAGCTTCATCAAAGCTAAAGCATGGATAACCAAGTGCGAATGGATCTTCGATGCTACCAAATAGGACGAACAGCTAAAGCATAGGGTAAAGGTTTGGAATTTAAATAGAGAAGCCTAAGAGTGGTGGAACATGATTTCGAAAGGGAATATGGGTAGAGTGTTTACTTAGGAAGAGTTCAAGGCCCGTTTTGAAAATATGTTCTTACCTAATGCCAAGATGAGACTGCAGATGGAAAAGTTCATTTAGCTAAAGCAAGGGGAGTTAAGTTTGAAATAGAATGTAGCAAGATCTACAGAGTTGTCCAAATTTAGGAGTGGTGTAATGACCCGTAATTTGGCAGGAAAATAATTAACTAATTTAATTATTAAATATCGATTTAACGATATCAATAACTGGAATTAAATAATATTTATATTTAATTTATATAAATAATAGGATAATATATTTCCAGAATAGTCAAAAATAGCTGAATTCACAATACAGTGTGAATTAGATTATATATAAGGTATAATTCAGTTTGGAATTGAATTATAATAACGAATATATTGAATCGACGACAGTTGAACGTATAGTTTATAATATATTTATAATAGAGCTTGAAACGACACGGCAGTTCGCTATTTGGCGATTCGAACTTCAACTGAGTATACAGGATTCATTTTAAATCGGATTTCTGTGAAACAAGAAACGTATGGAGCTGGTGGACTGTATCTTTCTAGTGGAAGAGAAAAATCGGGATTTCGTCGTGTAGATTTTGAGTTACGTCCAAATCAAATTTCAGAAAAGTCGCAGTAGAATTCCTTTATAATTTGCGACGCTTTATATACGTTATAAAAGGATTTTCGATATAAACTGAATACTGAGATAATCTGAAATCTGAAATATCAAACTGTATATTCTGATATGATATTCTGGAGCTGTACGATATCATATGTGAAGATATACGATAATATAAAATTATTAATATTTAATTTAATTTATTTAAATATATTTATATATTTAAATGGGCTATTCAAAGCGTTAAAAATAGCCACTTTTGCAAATGAAGCCGGAATTCGACGAAACCAGTTTTGTTGGATCCGCAATGTCAAATAGTTGTTAGATTTCCAGTTTCGTGATTTTTAGAGTCACTGTGTGGCCGTACGGATTTTCAAAGTGAAAAACAGTTAGTATTTCGACGATTAAAAATACGCTGTGTGAGCATACGAAGTCGGAATTCGACGAAACTAGTTTTCTTGGGTTCGTAATGTCGAACTGAAGGTGCATGTCCAGTTTCGTGATTTTTGGGTACCGTATGTGATTATAGGAAATTTTAACAATATAAACATATAACGTTTGCTTAAAATAGAAAAGAATAATGAATATAAAAATATTTTAAATTTTCTATATATAATCTTTAACTCTTGTAAACCTAATTCTAAACCTAAGAAATTCTGCCAAAGTCAATGGGAGAAACCGCCGTCACATTTTCCCTCAGCAAAACATTTCGTGAGCATTAGAAAATCAAAACAATTCAAGGGAAAAACCTAAAATCAAAATTTTCATTCCTTTGAATCCCTCTTGACAAGAGATACACATCGATACCCTGTTTGCTATGAACGACGCTAGTTCGGTGATGCCCAGAAAACAACAGCGCGAGTAGGGTTCAATGAATCTTGAAATTTGGGACATTGATTCGAGGAATAGAGTATGAAATTGGGTTTGAAAGATGTTCTAGCTTGTGTTTGCCGAGTTTGGATGGATTCCGTGGGTTTTGCTGTCGTACGATCCCTGTAGTATGCGGTGGAGTCTGTTCGACGGAAGTTGATTTTGGGGATCGAGTTTAAGGGGGAGTACGTGAGGGTGTAGAGGAGGTGTAGACAAGTACGATGGTGGTTTTAGCTTGATAGTCGGTGAAGGATTTGTGGAAACAGGGATTGATTTTGGGTCCTGGAATGTCTTTCGAAGAGCAGGAGTTCGATACCAGGATAAACAAAGAAGAAGGAAAAGGGATATGGAGCGGGCCTTGGTTTTTAAGGGAGGTGTTGGGCCAGTACATGCTAAATGGGCCGAAAGGAGATAAAGGAAAAGGTTAAGGCCCGATGTGAATTAAATTGGTTTTGTTTTTATTTAAATCAATAGTATATGTGTAACACCCCGAATTTTAGTTAATGCTAAAATTCACTAATTACAGAATAAATAATCTCAGATGTGGGAATTAGGGGAAACGGGCTGCGTCATTGCGTTCGTCTCGGAAAAATACGCGAAATAGAATCCGAGTTTTCGAAAATCGGAGTCCGTATGGCCCAGTTATGGCCCGATGAAGTTTGCAGAAAATTCAAAGCTAAAAACAGATTTAATAGTTTAAATTCAGATTTTAAAATAGAGCAAGCGGGGCCAGGCGGGAAAGTTCCCGCCCTAGCCATGTCGACAGTGCTGTCGACAGGGCTGTCGACAGGGGTGTCGACTGCCCTGTCGACTTGCCTGTCGACAGGGGTGCGACGCCCAGTAAAACTGGGTGCACCAGTTTGGGTTCTTGGGCTGGCTTGGAGGGCTGGTTCTGGAAGCTTCTTGGATCTGACGGGCCTAAATCAATCTAGGGTTAATCTAAGGGTCAAAAATGCAACCTAATTCTATAAATAAGACCCTAACCCTATCCTAATTCATTCATAATTAGATCTTGTAACTAAACTATGGCAAAATGAAACTTGATCATGGCCACCACAAATCAATGAAGAGGAAAGCAAGCTAATCAACCTCTCTAATCAACCTCCAATCCATTCTAAGCCTCTTAATCTTCTTCATTTGGAGTGCAAATTGCTAGTAGTGAGTTTCTATCACTTTAACATCAATTGTTAAAGCAATTAGATTAGGTGTAATGAGACTTATGGTCTTGAATGCGGATTAGTGAGTTTGAATCATTTGTAAGGATATGTTACTCTATGTTTTTCTATGTTTATGCATATTTAATAAGTTGGTTTAGGCATATTTAATAAGTTGGTTTATGCATACTTGATAAGTGGATTTATGCATATTTAATAAGTTGGTTTATGCATATTTAATAAGTTGGTTTATGCATACTTGATAAGTGGATTTATGCATATTTAATAAGTTGGTTTATGCATATTTAATAAGTTGGTTTATGCATACTTGATAAGTGGATTTATGCATGATTAATAAGTTGGTTTATGCATACTTGATAAGTGGATTTATGCATGATTAATAAGTTGGTTTATGCATGTTTAACAAGTGGGTTTATGCATGTTGAATATGTAAGTTTATGCAAGTTTAGTATGATGTATGTTATGTTTACATGATGCTAAATATGCAAGTTGTGGGCTATGTGATCATATACATGTTATGCAAGTCCATGAAGATATGCTATGCAAGTTACATGTATGTTAATATGCAAGATATGCTATGCAAGTTACATGTATGTTAATATGCAAGATATGCTATGCAAGTTACATGTATGTTAATATGCAAGATATGCTATGCGAGTTACATGTTTGTTAATATGCAAGTTCATGATAACACATTATGCAAGTTTAAAAGTTAATATGCAAGTATGTGAAAGCTTATGCAAGTATGTGGATGCTTATGCAAGTATGTGAATGCTTATGCAAGTTATGTGTATGCTTAAATGCATATATAACATGTTATGCAAGTTATGAGAATGCTTATATGCAAGTTCAACATGTTATGCAAGATATGTGTATGATAATATGCAAGTTCATATGCAACATGTTATGCAAGTCATGTGTATGATAATATGCAAGTTTGGGGGTTAAATGTAGTTGGGTTAATATATGCTCATATATGCAAGTTGACATCCTCTTAACCCATGACAAAGTACATGCTAATATTTGGTTTAACCCATGATATTTGTGATGGATCTTTCCCTTTATTATGTCGTGAAATGAGAACGATTTACGTGGGGAACGATGGGGTAATAAATATGTTAATAAAAGTATGATTGGGTATGATAAGCATACCATAGAAAAATAAATTAACATAAGTGGGAATATACCTATTGAGTTAGGTCTACCCCATGGGAATTTACCTATTGAGTTAGGTCTACCCATGTTATGGAAAATGTGTAATTAATTAGGGATAATTAATTGTGGGGGGTGATTAATTAGGTGTAATTAATCAACTAAGACACGAGGTTGGACCCTTTTGTAGCATAAGACTGCCCGGAACCGACCGGCAAGTCCAGCGGCTACAAATGATTGGCCCAATGTGAGAGGTCTTAGTCATGAAGTAAATACATGATTAAAGTAAAGACACGAGGTTAGACCCTTTTGATGACAGAAGTCTGCCCGGAACCAACCGGCATATCCAGCAGTCATAAAAGACGGTCTAATGTGAGAGGTCTTTATGAGGTCATGATCTTAATTAGTGAATTAAGAAACACTTAACCATAGTAGCATGTAGTGGGACATGAGGGTTAAGTGGGTGCCTTGGGTGGCAGGTAGTAACTAGTGGGGGTGCCTCGGGTGGCATGAGGAAACTAGTGGGTTGCCTTGGGTGGCAATAGAAAATACGATTAGAATACTTAACCAAAGTGGAACATGTAATTTAAAACATGGGTGAAGGGTTAAGTAAGTGCCATGGGTGGCATGTGGAAATCTAGTGGGTGCCTTAAGGGGCAATTGAAATATGATTAGATGACTTAACCAAAACTTAACATGTAAGTGGGCATGATTATAAAGAGGGGTTAAGTGGGATGCACTAGATAAAATAGCAAGCTTAGGTGGTAGCTTGTGGGGGCCCATTTCAACCAATATCCCAAACGTATCTTTGTAGGCTCGACTTAAGTCGAGTGACGGGACACGCATATTGGGCTTGACTATAAGAGGCCAAACCGGGTTAACGGTGGCAACGCGGGACCAACGGGTTTCATATGCGTGTGTGGACCCGGGCTGGTTGGTAAGTCGTTGTTGCATCGTGTAGATATAAAGCCGTGCACCGTTGATATTATCTGGTGGCCACGTTGGGGAATGATACACCCCAATTGTGGGACCAGCACGGGTATCTACAGTAGGGAGCCGATCGCTTGGGAGTAGTGAGTACACCTAGTAAAGATAGGGGCAGACGGCACCTGTGTAGGGGTACAAGAAACTACCGGGTAAAAATTACCAAGTACACTTAGTGGGATCAACCTTTAAGTAGGAATTACTCTTGGTGGGTAGAACTGGTGTGGTGCAGTGTAGGAATTACCCTCGGGTGGATAAGTCTGGGGCGGTGTAGTCTAGTAATTATCCTTGGGTGGATAAATGCGTCTTTACGGTTATCTTAGTTTCTCTTAAGGTTGCCAAGCTGCTTAGTGTAGCCATTCATCCCCAGGCGTTACCGTATATCAACTTATGTCTTCTCTGGTTACTTTAATGATTGTATTGTTAAAGTTATAGGACTCACTCAGACTTATGTCTGACCCCGTTGTTTTTATCTCTTTCCCCAAACCCCGGTTATCAGAGTGGGCCTAGTGCTAGTGGCCCTTGATCGGATTGCTGTATCCATCCTTTGGAGCATGGACCGTGGAAGTAAAGCTCAGTTCATCTTTCCTTTTATGGCTATTGTTTACTTAGTGGGATTATGTACTTATTTTTATCAAGATGGATATTTTGTACTTGACTCTTGTATGGTTTTGTGATGTAACCAAACATGTTTTACTTTCCGCTGCATTGAAATGATGATTTAAATTTTCAAGTATTACTTATATCTGTCTTGTTGTAATTTTTCTGTTCTATATCCACTTAAAATACTCCACCAATGCTATGGCATTCCCTTAGTGAGTGTCCGTAGCGGGCGTGGGGTGTTACACGTGGTATCAGAGCTTAAGGTTACCAGAACAGATAATTTTTTTAGGAAAAACTATTTTCTAAGAATATGTTTGAAAGGAGTATTTTCAAAAACATGTCTTTCAAGAGAAAAGTTTTTGAAAGAAAAGCATAATCCCCGATAGCCATATCTTTATCTTTCGAATTCTCCGTTTTGAATCTTTCCCTTTTTCGTCTCAGCATGGCTGAAGATCTTTATCTTCCGGACAATGTAGCGGTACCAATATGGTATAGAAGGTTGTTAGAGGCTAGGGCCACCTCTGCAGGTCCAGCTAATGTTCCTCCTTCACCCGTTGCACTCGTTCCTCCTCGCGCGGATACTTTTGCTATGACTTGTAGGAAGTTTAAGGCTATGGGAGGAAAACCTTTTGTGGGAGCTAGGGATTGGCTTAATGAGACGGAAGAATTGATGGAAATCTTGGAAGTAGAAGAGGGAAAGAAAGTCAGGTTAGCCGCTTGGTTAATGGAAGGAGAGGCCTCGTTCTGGTGGGAGGTCACTAATGGAGAACGCCCGATTGACTCTTGGGTGGATTTCAGGCATAGGTTTGAGGCAAAGTTTCTCTCAAAAGCGGAAGAAAATATGCATGAGGAAGAGAAGGGTCCCAATTCTAATAAAGCACCCGAGAAGAAAGGAGATCAGGAGAGACCTCAACAGCAACAGCAAAACAAGGGTGGGAAAGGCAACGGTGGCAAGGGAAAGAAGAGGTGCTTCAATTGTGGGACACTAGGCCACCTAAACAAAGATTGTCGCAAGAAGACTAAGACTGGCTGCTTCCACTGTGGCGAAGCAGGGCATTTAGTGAAGGATTGCCCTAAGAAAGGGCAAAGGACGGGGTCTACCTCAGGAGGACAGGTGCAAGCCCTTATGGCACCAGGTCAGGCTAGGGGGCAAGTACAGGCTCTCGCGGTTCCACCGATTTGGGAAAGAGGTAGAACTATTTCTATTGAAAGTCTAGTTTTTCTGATCGATCATCCTGTCCGTATTTTATTTGATTTTGACGCATTGAATTCATTTATCTCGTCATTGTTAGTAGAGTCACTGCACTGAGACACCAGTTTGGTAGAGGATCCCTTAGTTGTTTCAAACCCAATTGGGGCTCCATGTTGTGTTTGGGTTTGAAAGTTTCTATACTTAGCGTTGAGTTTAGAAGTGATGCTTGTTGGGCTTCACGGGCTATGGGTTAGTTTTGGGCATGGACTGGTTATCCAGTAGGGGTACCGTTCTTAATTTTGAAGGGAGAGTTGTAGGCTTATGACCCGCTTGGGTAACACTCTCGAGATCTCTTGTAATCCCATAGAATCTGTTATGCTAAGTTATCTAGAATCGCTTGACACGACGGTCTAGAGTTTGCGATCTGTTAGAGCAGTCCGGGAATACTCGGATGTGTGTAAGGAGGTGAAGGGCTTACCTCCAGAGCGGGAGATTGACTTCCGAAAATATCTGGTAGATAATGCCAACCCAGTATCTTGGCCAGTGTGCCACACGGTTCCTCGTGATAGGAGGGAACTCGATAAGCAAGAAGGTGGTTTGCTTAAGAAGGGGTTCATAAGACGAAGTATATCGGAGGGGGTGCTCCAGCAGTTTTTGCTGCAAAGGCGGATGGGTCCCTCAGACTTTGTGTAGGCTAAAGAGAACTGAATAAACTCACAAAGAAGAATTGACACCCATTGCCGAGGATTTACGATCTCTTTGATCAGTTAGTGGGCGCCTCAGTATTTGTGCAGTTGGACTTAGCCACGGGGTTTCGTCACTTGAGAGTGGTTGAGGATAGTATAGAGAAGACTGCTTTTAGGACTCCGGATAGATTTTATGAGTGGCTAGCAATGCCATTTGGTTTGACGAACGCCCCCGCATATTGGTTCGATGAGGAGGGTGTTCAGGGAGTACCTAAATAAGTTCGTGATGGTCTTTGTGGACGACATCTTGGTCTTTTCTAGGAGCAAAATAAGTTTTCGTATGTGCTCAATAGGGGGAGTAAAGCCAGTTATGGGAAAACGGTGGTTTTAGAGCGAGACTGGCAAGGACATCCGAAGTTGGTTAAAGGCTTAATTGATTAGCCATTTTTACTAGTATCATCTCACGTAGGTCGCCTGAACTCGAAGGAGATATCCCTTGGGTGTTTGTCTGATATTGGTTTAGGCCTTTGGGGCTTGCATTAGGGGGATGTCGAGTTCGACTAGGGTGGTCTGCGTGAGAGATGGACAGTCACGATGATTTTTGATAGGATTCTTAGCATCCTATGAGATAGCGTATACCCATGGCAAGGGTAACATGGTTGCGGACGTCTTAAGTAGAAAAAGGTTGTCCTTGAGTTCATTGTTCGTTGAACGACGGAGCTTAGAGTCTATTTCTATGTTTGACTTTAGACCTTCCGTTGACTTTGTACCCGGATTGCTAGCTTCTTTGGAGGTTAGACCTACTCTTTTGGGGCGGATTGGAGAAGCACAGAGGGACGACCCACAGTTGGTTGAGTTGGTGGGGAAGCTCATAAGGAGGGAGTCGTCCAGCCATTTGAGTAGGTACACCCTAGACGATAGGGGGTGCTTGCGTAGAGACGGTAGACTTTGTATACCGAAAGACGAGGGTTTGAGGAAGGTTATTCTTGATGATGCACACCGTTCTAGGATGACCATTCATCCCGGTGGGGACAAGATGTACCAAGACATGAAGAGGGTTTTTTCTGGACCGGTATGAAGAAAGATGTGGCCGAGTATGTCGCTCGATGCTTGGTGTGCTAACAAGTGGAAGCGAAGTAAAAGAAACCCGGAGGGTTGCTTCATCCGTTGGAAGTTCCGTAATAGGAAGTGGGATAGTGTCTCGATGGATTACCGGAATCAAGGAAGGGTAATACGGGGATTGGGCTTATGGTTGATAAACTCATGGAGTGTGCCCGTTTCATACCCGGGAAGAGCAAGAGCACTATTCCATGTCGAGCTTCAGTTTATATTCGAAAGATTATTAGATTGCATGGTGTACCCTCCAGTATGGTGAGCGATCGAGATCCTATCTTCACTAGAGAGTCTAGAGAGTTTTGGAAGAGTTTCCAAGAGGCGGTAGGGACTTAGTTGTAATAGAGTACCGCATATCATCCTCAGATAGACGGCCAGACCGAGAGGGTGAATCATATTTTAGAAGACCTTTTGAGGCTATGTATCTTGGATTTTGGAGGTACACGGGAGGAGCATCTTCCATTGGTGGAGTTACCCGACAGACTTAGTAGTGTACATGATGTATTCCATAGGAGGAAGTGCCTACATGAGACCGCAGAGGTGGTAGAGCCGAGTTTGCTTAGAGAAGTGGAAGTAGAGTGTGATGCGACGATTCGACGAGCTCCTACTTGCATCCTTGGGTCAGAGATTTGGAAGCTGAGAAAACAAGAGAGGTTCAACTAGTCAAAGTACAAAAAGGGAGATGAAGAGAGCGATGCTACCTGGGAGACGGAAGCGAAGATGCGTTCGAGGTACCCTTTTTCTTTCGGAGGGTATGTCCTTTTGCTTCACCTTCATCACATATCTTGTGCTTAACTTATCCTTAGTATGTCCTCTCGTTAGTACCTTTGACCTTTAGATAGGATAAACCTGTGGTTGAAACATGTGTTTGAGACATGTTATGTTTGAAGGATGCAAGTGAATGCAAGTGTTTGCTAGTGGTTGCTCGTGGATACATATACACACACTCTAGGCACTAGATCGGCTCAAACACTTCATATTGCATATTGCATAAAATGGTGTGTAGGAAGCTATATTTATGGATGTTTAATGATTGTGTTATCATATGGATGATGCATTTTGGTGAATGATTGTGCACTCATGTAGATATTGTATGTGTCGATAGGGTTCTCTCGCATACATAATGGATGCATGGCACTATCATGGTTTGCATATGTTCATACATTAGATAGGGAACATATACACACACTTTTTGCATATGCTCATACATCATTAGAAACTGTTTAAGGACAATGGATGCCTGTGGTTGATGGTTTGAGTAGATGGTTGTTTGGATGGTAGGATATGCATTCTCCTTAGCTTAGAGATTTCGGGGACGAAATCCTTTAAGGAGGGGAGAATGTAACACCCCGAATTTTAGTTAATGCTAAAATTCACTAATTACAGAATAAATAATCTCAGATGTGGGAAATAGGGGAAACGGGCTGCGTCATTGCGTTCGTCTCGGAAAAATACGCGAAATAGAATCCGAGTTTTCGAAAATCGGAGTCCGTATGGCCCAGTTATGGCCCGATGAAGTTTGCAGAAAATTCAAAGCTAAAAACAGATTTAATAGTTTAAATTCAGATTTTAAAATAGAGCAAGCGGGGCCAGGCGGGAAAGTTCCCGCCCTAGCCATGTCGACAGTGCTGTCGACAGGGGTGTCGACTGCCCTGTCGACTTGCCTGTCGACAGGGGTGCGACGCCCAGTAAAACTGGGTGCACCAGTTTGGGTTCTTGGGCTGGCTTGGAGGGCTGGTTCTGGAAGCTTCTTGGATCTGACGGGCCTAAATCAATCTAAGGGTCAAAAATGCAACCTAATTCTATAAATAAGACCCTAACCCTATCCTAATTCATTCATAATTAGATCTTGTAACTAAACTATGGCAAAATGAAACTTGATCATGGCCACCACAAATCAATGAAGAGGAAAGCAAGCTAATCAACCTCTCTAATCAACCTCCAATCCATTCTAAGCCTCTTAATCTTCTTCATTTGGAGTGCAAATTGCTAGTAGTGAGTTTCTATCACTTTAACATCAATTGTTAAAGCAATTAGATTAGGTGTAATGAGACTTATGGTCTTGAATGCGGATTAGTGAGTTTGAATCATTTGTAAGGATATGTTACTCTATGTTTTTCTATGTTTATGCATATTTAATAAGTTGGTTTATGCATATTTAATAAGTTGGTTTATGCATACTTGATAAGTGGATTTATGCATATTTAATAAGTTGGTTTATGCATATTTAATAAGTTGGTTTATGCATACTTGATAAGTGGATTTATGCATATTTAATAAGTTGGTTTATGCATATTTAATAAGTTGGTTTATGCATACTTGATAAGTGGATTTATGCATGATTAATAAGTTGGTTTATGCATACTTGATAAGTGGATTTATGCATGATTAATAAGTTGGTTTATGCATGTTTAACAAGTGGGTTTATGCATGTTGAATATGTAAGTTTATGCAAGTTTAGTATGATGTATGTTATGTTTACATGATGCTAAATATGCAAGTTGTGGGCTATGTGATCATATACATGTTATGCAAGTCCATGAAGATATGCTATGCAAGTTACATGTATGTTAATATGCAAGATATGCTATGCAAGTTACATGTATGTTAATATGCAAGATATGCTATGCAAGTTACATGTATGTTAATATGCAAGATATGTTATGCAAGTTACATGTATGTTAATATGCAAGATATGCTATGCAAGTTACATGTATGTTAATATGCAAGATATGCTATGCGAGTTACATGTTTGTTAATATGCAAGTTCATGATAACACATTATGCAAGTTTAAAAGTTAATATGCAAGTATGTGAAAGCTTATGCAAGTATGTGGATGCTTATGCAAGTATGTGAATGCTTATGCAAGTTATGTGTATGCTTAAATGCATATTTAACATGTTATGCAAGTTATGAGAATGCTTATATGCAAGTTCAACATGTTATGAAAGATATGTGTATGATAATATGCAAGTTCATATGCAACATGTTATGCAAGTCATGTGTATGATAATATGCAAGTTTGGGGGTTAAATGTAGTTGGGTTAATATATGCTCATATATGCAAGTTGACATCCTCTTAACCCATGACAAAGTACATGCTAATATTTGGTTTAACCCATGATATTTGTGATGGATCTTTCCCTTTATTATGTCGTGAAATGAGAACGATTTACGTGGGGAACGATGGGGTAATAAATATGTTAATAAAAGTATGATTGGGTATGATAAGCATACCATAGAAAAATAAATTAACATAAGTGGGAATTTACCTATTGAGTTAGGTCTACCCCATGGGAATTTACCTATTGAGTTAGGTCTACCCATGTTATGGAAAATGTGTAATTAATTAGGGATAATTAATTGTGGGGGGGGGGGGGGTGATTAATTAGGTGTAATTAATCAACTAAGACACGAGGTTGGACCCTTTTGTAGCATAAGACTGCCCGGAACCGACCGGCAAATCCAGCTGCTACAAATGATTGGCCCAATGTGAGAGGTCTTAGTCATGAAGTAAATACATGATTAAAGTAAAGACACGAGGTTAGACCCTTTTGATGACAGAAGTCTGCCCGGAACCAACCGGCATATCCAGCAGTCATAAAAGACGGTCTAATGTGAGAGGTCTTTATGAGGTTATGATCTTAATTAATGAATTAAGAAACACTTAACCATAGTAGCATGTAGTGGGACATGAGGGTTAAGTGGGTGCCTTGGGTGGCAGGTAGTAACTAGTGGGGGTGCCTCGGGTGGCATGAGGAAACTAGTGGGTTGCCTTGGGTGGCAATAGAAAATACGATTAGAATACTTAACCAAAGTGGAACATGTAATTTAAAACATGGGTGAAGGGTTAAGTAAGTGCCATGGGTGGCATGTGGAAATCTAGTGGGTGCCTTAAGGGGCAATTGAAATATGATTAGATGACTTAACCAAAACTTAACATGTAAGTGGGCATGATTATAAAGAGGGGTTAAGTGGGATGCACTAGATAAAATAGCAAGCTTAGGTGGTAGCTTGTGGGGGCCCATTTCAACCAATATCCCAAACGTATCTTTGTAGGCTCGACTTAAGTCGAGTGACGGGACACGCATATTGGGCTTGACTATAAGAGGCCAAACCGGGTTAACGGTGGCAACGCGGGACCAACGGGTTTCATATGCGTGTGTGGACCCGGGCTGGTTGGTAAGTCGTTGTTGCATCGTGTAGATATAAAGCCGTGCACCGTTGATATTATCTGGTGGCCACGTTGGGGAATGATACACCCCAATTGTGGGACCAGCACGGGTATCTACAGTAGGGAGCCGATCGCTTGGGAGTAGTGAGTACACCTAGTAAAGATAGGGGCAGACGGCACCTGTGTAGGGGTACAAGAAACTACCGGGTAAAAATTACCAAGTACACTTAGTGGGATCAACCTTTAAGTAGGAATTACTCTTGGTGGGTAGAACTGGTGTGGTGCAGTGTAGGAATTACCCTCGGGTGGATAAGTCTGGGGCGGTGTAGTCTAGTAATTATCCTTGGGTGGATAAATGCGTCTTTACGGTTATCTTAGTTTCTCTTAAGGTTGCCAAGCTGCTTAGTGTAGCCATTCATCCCCAGGCGTTACCGTATATCAACTTATGTCTTCTCTGGTTACTTTAATGATTGTATTGTTAAAGTTATAGGACTCACTCAGACTTATGTCTGACCCCGTTGTTTTTATCTCTTTCCCCAAACCCAGGTTATCAGAGTGGGCCTAGTGCTAGTGGCCCTTGATCGGATTGCTGTATCCATCCTTTGGAGCTTGGACCGTGGAAGTAAAGCTCAGTTCATCTTTCCTTTTATGGCTATTGTTTACTTAGTGGGATTATGTACTTATTTTTATCAAGATGGATATTTTGTACTTGACTCTTGTATGGTTTTGTGATGTAACCAAACATGTTTTACTTTCCGCTGCATTGAAATGATGATTTAAATTTTCAAGTATTACTTATATCTGTCTTGTTGTAATTTTTCTGTTCTATATCCACTTAAAATACTCCACCAATGCTATGGCATTCCCTTAGTGAGTGTCCGTAGCGGGCGTGGGGTGTTACAATATGTTAACTTGAATAATGTATAACCGTATCATACAATATCAGAACTTGACGAAACCGGATCCGACAGGATCGTATGGACGGACACTACCCAATGGAACTGACGGGGAGTGTATTGGAGCTAGTTTGAAATTACGGCGAATTAAACTGTTTGATTCAAATCAAACAACAGTTTATCGTTCTTTAACGATGAACTGCAAATGTGAGTAAAACTCACCACCTCTGAACAGTTATATTTTTATAATGTATTTTTAGAACTGTTAATCATCTGTTGATTGCTGTGTGTTGGTTGATTGATTGAACTGCTAGTCAGTTAGTTGAAATTATATATATATATATATATAAAAACCGTTAAATATATATATATATATATATTGATTCTGTTTATCAGAATAATTCGTACTGAACTGTAATGGATGTTGATTATACTGTGTAACATCTGTGGATGCAGGGAAACAGGTTGGAGGGACCCAACTGGGTTCCTCAATATTTATAATACTGTTGTTTCATATATTGTGTTATATGACGTGATATATAATCTGTGTTGATTATATGTGTTTGGACGATATTGATCATCATGATTTGATATGATTGAATACCACAACATACGGGATGTTGATAAGGGAATATTCAAAGTGATGTTGAAAATAAAATATTTATAAATGGAATAATTTATAAATAAGAGATATTTATAAATTTGAATATTTATAAATAAGGAATATTTATAATTTGGAATATTTATAAATAGGAGATATTTAGAAAGGAGATAATGGCAAACTATTTTCTTTTTGGAATGGAAAGGCCTGTGTGGCGGGTTTGGGGATTTTCCCGATGCTCCCGATACGAAGGAGGTTATGGCGAATTTTCCCGGGAATTTAAGGAGTTAGAATATTTTTTTAGAATAAATTTGAAAAGGAAATATTTGCAAACCATTTGCAAATAGAATAAAATAGAAAAAAAGAAATATTTGTAAACCATTTACAAATAGAATTGAAAAGGGAATATTTAGAAAATAAATAGAGTTAATAAAAAAGGAAATTTGTTTATAACGAAATAAGAAGTTATAAAAAGGAAACCGTTATTAAATGAACATTTATAAAGTGAAGAACCGTTACTAAGAAGTGAATCTTTATAAATGAATAAACGTTGTTAAGAGGGGATCTTTTCAAATGGATAAACGTTATCAAAAAGGAGAAATCGAATATGGTATTCGAAGTTAGTAAATCGAATATGGTATTCGAAGTTAGTAAATCGAATATGGTATTCGAAGTTAGTTAATCGAATATGGTATTCGAAGTTAGTAAATCGAATATGGTATTCGAAGTTAGTTAATCGAATATGGTATTCGAAGTTAGTAAATCGAATATGGTATTCGAAGTTAGTAAATCGAATATGGTATTCGAAGTTAGTTAATCGAATATGGTATTCGAAAATTAGTTAATCGAATATGTTATTCGAAAGGGGTTAGTCGAGTCGAGTTAGTTGAATAGAGTTAATCAGTAGAGTTAATCAGTTAGGGTTAACCAGTTAGAGTTAAACAGTAGAGTTAATCAGTAGAGTTAATCAGTTAGAGTTAACCCGTTAGAGTTAAACAGTTAGAATTGAACAATTAGAGTTAATCCAAATGAGATGCCATTTAGTACGACTGCTAGCGTAATTCGCAGGGCTGTAAATAGCCTACGGCGGTCGGATGTTTCCTGAGGGAATCAGGCGTAACCATTGTGATCGCTGTGATCTAGAGTCGAGTGAATGGAGTTAAGTAGAGTTATCGAATATTGGTTATTCGAATAGAGTTAAATAGAGTTATCGAATATTAGTTATTCAAATAGAGTTAAATAGAGTTAAACGGATTTAAATAGAGTTATCGAATATGAGTTATTCGAATAGAGTTAAACGGAGTTAAATAGAGTTAGTCGAATATAGTTTACTCGAATAGAGTTAAAGGAAAGGAGCTATCGATTATAGTTTAATCGCAAGGAATTATCGATGTTAGTCTAATCGAGAGGAATTATCGATGTTAGTTTAATCAAAAGGAGATTTTCGAATATAGCGTATTCGAAAGAAAGAGATCGAATATAGTTTATTCGAAAGAGAGAGATTTCGAATATAAGTTATTCGAAGAGAGATAATCGAATATAGGTTATTCGAAGAAGAGTTAATCAAATAGAGATTACTCGAAAGAGGATTATATGTCGAATTCAATTATATCGAATTCGGGAAAGTAATATTTACTTTCCGGTTTTTAAATCAAGAGTATACACTAATAAATTAGGGTTAAATTTAATTATTCGAATTAAAGAATAAAGGTTATAATTGAAGTTAGATATTGCGAAAGTAGGGATTATAACGTTATCGTTATAATAAATGTTTTCAATAAAGAAGTGGACTCGTAAATTGAATCCGAGAGTTACGTAAAGAAGTTGTTAAAGGTTTAAAAGATAAACCGTTACTATTTCGAAGTTATAACGTTGTTCAGTTAAGGTCTGAGAGGTAATTATAACCCAACTTGATTGACTTCCTTCTTAACTAAGGAATGGTAAGGTTTGATAGTAAATGATGGTTAAGTGAATTTAATAAATGGTTTGAGTTAGCATAGCGATGTTTATTTAAACATCTGTTTAAATCCAACGAAGGAACCTTGGAAATGTTTTCCAAATAAGGAATCAGAAATGTTTTCTAATATAGAAAACAGGAAATGGAAATGTTTTCCATTGTTAATAAAGTATATTTTCTAAAATTAGAAAATAAGGAATTTAAAATATAGAAAACGGGAAATGGAAATGTTTTCCATTGTTAATAAAGTATATTTTCTAAAATTAGAAAATAAGGAATTTAAAATATAGAAAACAGGAAATGGAAATGTTTTCCATTGTTAATAAAGTATATTTTCTAAAATTAGAAAATAAGGAATTTAAAATATAGGGAAACAGGAGATAAGTAAATTAATGAACTAAAGAGATAAATGTTGAATGATGATTGATTGATATAATTTCCATCTGGGAATAATATCGTTGTTTGCACACTTGTTTTTCTTTGATAGTTAACTCACAGACTATCGAAGTTTTGACAATTTTAACGTTGTTAATATGGAGAGACCGGTTGGATTATTATCCATAGAACCACTCTGTATTGGCATAAGCGTCGCGAATCATATATGCCAAAGAAAATTGAAGACGGAGTAAAATGCAAGGACTATCCTGTTTACAGAATAGTGCCTTCGGTTTGTCCAGTCCCAGGACAACTTGTATGGACGAAGGTCTGACAGAGTATATCCAATGGCTCGCGTAAGTTGATCTGTTCAAACGTATTCACGTTTGGTGGCGGTGGAATTCGTTTCTCTTAGCTGTATACCCGTGTTATTTTTGAATAAGTCAATTTGTGATTTGGCGGGTATGACGATGTGACATTTCTAAGTGAATGAAGATGGATGTCTGACATTGTATTTCCAGACGGTAACGTACATTGATTTCTTCAACCGTACCAAGAGTGAAAGCGGAGAAGGAAACTTCTTTTAGCTGACACGTAATGTATTGTTGTAGACGTCAATTAGTGATTTTCGATGGATCTGACAATGTGGCATTCGAAGTGAATCTATTGTGATGATAAAGCGTAGCTTCTAGCCTCACATCCGGTAAATGACAGAAATCGGGCAGGCAGCATGGCTAAGTCGGTCGCACCGAAGTAGGGTGTATAATCACCTATCTAGTGAATATTCATTTGTTTCTTAAATCTATCAATGTTGTCCCATATATATATACGGGAACGGTTGCTGATCCCAACCGTTGGTGATGTACATTCGATACACTCAAGCGAAATGAGTGGTCGGTCATGTGTGGCTGAGTTGCAAGATGTTCTTGTTGAACTCCAGTGTATTGTTCCTAGAGTACACTGATCGGAAGGTGGTTCCATACCTTGTCATAGTTGGAAATCCAATCATCCAATACGAGCTCGCGATTTTGATTGTATACTATATATGTAGTAACGTGAGATGCAAGCGTTTCTGCTAGATTGATATTTATTTGTACTTAGACATTATTATAATATCAGAATGATATTGCTTTGAAAAGTTATTTGGATTCTCATAAGGGAAAAACCCGTTCCGTATTCACGGCGTGGTCTTATGAGATATCATATACCTGTTTTAAATGATTTGAGTTTATTCACACCAGTCCCATGACTGACCCGGAGTTTATTTTGTTGTTTTCCCTAAACTCTTGGGTGCCTAAATTTGTACGGGCAGTCAAGTAATCGGGATTTTACAGATATACTTGGAGAGCTTGGAGCAGGAGGCTTCAGGATTCTATAGCTATTATTATTTCCGTTGTTGTTGTAAGTATTGTACTCTGATAAGTGTTATTGTATACATATACTGATGTTATTTCAAAGATATGTTATGTTATATTTTATTCGTTCCGCTGTGAGATTCGTGTTTACTCTGATGATGATGTTCTTCTTCTTCTTCTTCTATTCTATAAGTTCTATCTTATCTATTCTCACCTTCTAATTTCTTTCATTAATTACCGGGATTTTTCGATGTTTTGGTTATCGACGTCGAGCTTACGTCGATAACCAAAGTCGCCGAAAATCCGGGTTACTACAGTTGGTATCAGAGCTTAAGTTAAGAATTACCTTGGCTCTGTGGCGTGATTCAGTAGAGATGGGATTAGTAATATCCTAGGCTGATACCAAGAGTGAAAGCGGAGAAGGAAACTTCTTTTAGCTGACACGTAATGTATTGTTGTAGACGTCAATTAGTGATTTTCGATGGATCTGACAATGTGGCATTCGAAGTGAATCTATTGTGATGATAAAGCGTAGCTTCTAGCCTCACATCCGGTAAATGACAGAAATCGGGCAGGCAGCATGGCTAAGTCGGTCGCACCGAAGTAGGGTGTATAATCACCTATCTAGTGAATATTCATTTGTTTCTTAAATCTATCAATGTTGTCCCATATATATATACGGGAACGGTTGCTGATCCCAACCGTTGGTGATGTACATTCGATACACTCAAGCGAAATGAGTGGTCGGTCATGTGTGGCTGAGTTGCAAGATGTTCTTGTTGAACTCCAGTGTATTGTTCCTAGAGTACACTGATCGGAAGGTGGTTCCATACCTTGTCATAGTTGGAAATCCAATCATCCAATACGAGCTCGCGATTTTGATTGTATACTATATATGTAGTAACGTGAGATGCAAGCATTTCTGCTAGATTGATATTTATTTGTACTTAGACATTATTATAATATCAGAATGATATTGCTTTGAAAAGTTATTTGGATTCTCATAAGGGAAAAACCCGTTCCGTATTCACGGCGTGGTCTTATGAGATATCATATACCTGTTTTAAATGATTTGAGTTTATTCACACCAGTCCCATGACTGACCCGGAGTTTATTTTGTTGTTTTCCCTAAACTCTTGGGTGCCTAAATTTGTACGGGCAGTCAAGTAATCGGGATTTTACAGATATACTTGGAGAGCTTGGAGCAGGAGGCTTCAGGATTCTATAGCTATTATTATTTCCGTTGTTGTTGTAAGTATTGTACTCTGATAAGTGTTATTGTATACATATACTGATGTTATTTCAAAGATATGTTATGTTATATTTTATTCGTTCCGCTGTGAGATTCGTGTTTACTCTGATGATGATGTTCTTCTTCTTCTTCTTCTATTCTATAAGTTCTATCTTATCTATTCTCACCTTCTAATTTCTTTCATTAATTACCGGGATTTTTCGATGTTTTGGTTATCGACGTCGAGCTTACGTCGATAACCAAAGTCGCCGAAAATCCGGGTTACTACAGTTGGTATCAGAGCTTAAGTTAAGAATTACCTTGGCTCTGTGGCGTGATTCAGTAGAGATGGGATTAGTAATATCCTAGGCTGAGTTTGAGTGTATATATACGAGTGAACGTATTTGTTAGTTAATATAAAATGATTTTATATTGTGGAGATTCATTGGCTGAGTTGTTTATGAATTCTGGTCGATCAGTTTGATCCACTGTATCGGTAGGAGTAAATAAACACTTAAATACGATGAACCGTCATGGTATGTTTTGAAAGAGGGTAAATGGAATAATTTTAACCGAATATATTTGATATAGTATATTGGTTGTTATTATAATCGAGTAAGATTATAAAAAGGTAAAATGATTATAAATGACTAATCAGAATTCATATAAGTAAAGTATATGAAATAAAATGAAGAAAAATCTGAATTTAAATCAGATTGGAATTAAAATAAGGAAATTTTAAGTTCCTGGGAGATTTTGAAAACGTTTTTCAAACTGAAGGTGATATAGTATTGAACTCACTTCGATAGCTGGAAAATAGATTATGTTGATGAATCGCGACATCATCAGTGTTCATTTTCGAGTTCTAAGTGACGGACTACTACCAAAGGTTTTGTTTTTGAATTGTTTTGAGAAAACAAGTTGTTTAGAAATTCAAAGGTTTTGAATTGGCATTGTAATTTCAAATTGATTTGAAATAGACCCAGGAAATTAAATTTCGAAATTTAATTTTAACTTATGAAGTTAAATAGAATAAGATAGTAGAAATAAATTGAAATATTAACTTGAACTGAGTTAAATAGAATTGAATTGGATTAGAGAATAATCTGTTATGGAATTGGGTTGATGAGTTAATAATTTGGAATTTGATATTAGGGTTCGAATGAAAATTCGATTTGGATTTGAGGATATGAACTGATTGGAATTCGATTGAGATAACACTGGTATATGCTGAGTTGATAGCATATGGAAGTGATTGAGTTGATATTCCGGACAGAAAGGTACCAGTTTATATTATATATGGATATGAGATTTATGAGCCGAATTGGCAAGCCGTTTGGCTGTTTGATTTTCTTTTGGGTTAAAGAAGGCCCAGAGAGGCGAGTTGGAGTTTGAGATATTGACCAGTACAAAGGAGGTGCTGGCAAAAAATTTCGAAAAGTTAAGATGTTAGAAAATTTTCAGAATTTTTGAAAATTTAGTTAGCCGGAATAAATTAATATTTTAGTCGATATTAATTAGTTCAGTTGAAACCGGAGATAAGAGGTAAACAGATAAATTTTTACCCAGTAGATAGGGTCGTCCCCTAGCTTAGCAATTTCGAGGACGAAATTATTTTAAGGGGGAAAGATTGTAATGACCCGTAATTTGGCAGGAGAATAATTAACTAATTTAATTATTAAATATCGATTTAACGATATCAATAACTGGAATTAAATAATATTTATATTTAATTTATATAAATAATAGGATAATATATTTCCAGAATAGTCAAAAATAGCTGAATTCACAATACAGTGTGAATTGGATTATATATAAGGTATAATTCAGTTTGGAATTGAATTATAATAATGAATATATTGAATCGACGACAGTTGAACGTATAGTTTATAATATATTTATAATAGAGCTTGAAATGATGCGGCAGTTCGCTATTTGGCGATTCGAACTTCAACTGAGTATACAGGATTCATTTTAAATCGGATTTCTGTGAAACAAGAAACGTATGGAGCTGGTGGAGTGTATCTTTCTAGTGGAAGAGAAATATCGGGATTTCGTCGTGTAGATTTCGAGTTACGTCCAAATCAAATTTCAGAAAAGTCGCTGTAGAATTCCTTTATAATTTGCGACGCTTTATATACGTTATAAAAGGATTTTCGGTATAAACTGAATACCGAGATAATCTGAAATCTGAAATATCAAACTGTATATTCTGATATGATATTCTGGAGCTGTACGATATCATATGTGAAGATATACGATAATATAAAATTATTAATATTTAATTTAATTTATTTAAATATATTTATATATTTAAATGGGCTATTCAAAGCGTTAAAAATAGCCACTTTTGCAAACGAAGCCGGAATTCGACGAAACCAGTTTTGTTGGATCCGCAATGTCAAATAGTTGTTAGATTTCCAGTTTCGTGATTTTTAGAGTCACTGTGTGGCCGTACGGATTTTCAAAGTGAAAACAGTCAGTATTTCGACGATTAAAAATACGCTGTGTGAGCATACGAAGTCGGAATTCGATGAAACTAGTTTCGTTGGGTTCATAATGTCGAACTGAAGGTGCATGTCCAGTTTCGTGATTTTTGGGTACCGTATGTGATTATAGGAAATTTTAACAATATAAACATATAACGTTTGCTTAAAATAGAAAAGAATAATGAATATAAAAATATTTTAAATTTCCTATATATAATCTTTAACTCTTGTAAACCTAATTCTAAACCTAAGAAATTCTGCCAAAGTCAATGGGAGAAACCGCCGTCACATTTTCCCTCAGCAAAACATTTCGTGAGCATTAGAAAATCAAAACAATTCAAGGGAAAAACCTAAAATCAAAATTTTCATTCCTTTGAATCCCTCTTGACAAGAGATACACATCGATACCCTGTTTGCTATGAACGACGCTAGTTCGGTGATGCCCAGAAAACAACAGCGCGAGTAGGGTTCAATGAATCTTGAAATTTGGGACATTGATTCGAGGAATAGAGTATGAAATTGGGTTTGAAAGATGTTCTAGCTTGTGTTTGCCGAGTTTGGATGGATTTCGTGGGTTTTGCTGTCGTACGATCCCTGTAGTATGCGGTGGAGTCTGTTCGACGGAAGTTGATTTTGGGGATCGAGTTTAAGGGGGAGTACGTGAGGGTGTAGAGGAGGTGTAGACAAGTACGATGGTGGTTTTAGCTTGATAGTCGGTGAAGGATTTGTTGAAACAGGGATTGATTTTGGGTCCTGGAATGTCTTTCGAAGAGCAGGAGTTCGATACCAGGATAAACGAAGAAGAAGGAAAAGGGATATGGAGCGGGCCTTGGTTTTTAAGGGAGGTGTTGGGCCAGTACATGCTACATGGGCCGAAAGGAGATAAAGGAAAAGGTTAAGGCCTGATGTGAATTAAATTGGTTTTGTTTTTATTTAAATCAATATTATATGTTAACTTGAATAATGTATAACCGTATCATACAATATCAGAACTTGACGAAACCGGATCCGACAGGATCGTATGGACGGACACTACCCAATGGAACTGACGGGGAGTGTATTGGAGCTAGTTTGAAATTACGGCGAATTAAACTGTTTGATTCAAATCAAACAACAGTTTATCGTTCTTTAACGATGAACTGCAAATGTGAGTAAAACTCACCACCTCTGAACAGTTATATTTTTATAATGTATTTTTAGAACTGTTAATCATCTGTTGATTGCTGTGTGTTGGTTGATTGATTGAACTGCTAGTCAGTTAGTTGAAATTATATATATATATATATATATAAACCGTTAAATATATATATATATTGATTCTGTTTATCAGAATAATTCGTACTGAACTGTAATGGATGTTGATTATACTGTGTAACATCTGTGGATGCAGGGAAACAGGTTGGAGGGACCCAACTGGGTTCCTCAATATTTATAATACTGTTGTTTCATATATTGTGTTATATGACGTGATATATAATCTGTGTTGATTATATGTGTTTGGACGATATTGATCATCGTGATTTGATATGATTGAATACCACAACATACGGGATGTTGATAAGGGAATATTCAAAGTGATGTTGAAAATAAAATATTTATAAATGGAATAATTTATAAATAAGAGATATTTATAAATTTGAATATTTATAAATAAGGAATATTTATAATTTGGAATATTTATAAATAGGAGATATTTAGAAAGGAGATAATGGCAAACTATTTTCTTTTTGGAATGGAAAGGCCTGTGTGGCGGGTTTATGGATTTTCCCGATGCTCCCGATACGAAGGAGGTTATGGCGAATTTTCCCGGGAATTTAAGGAGTTAGAATATTTTTTTAGAATAAATTTGAAAAGGAAATATTTGCAAACCATTTGCAAATAGAATAAAATAGAAAAAAAGAAATATTTGTAAACCATTTACAAATAGAATTGAAAAGGGAATATTTAGAAAATAAATAGAGTTAATAAAAAAGGAAATTTGTTTATAACGAAATAAGAAGTTATAAAAAGGAAACCGTTATTAAATGAACATTTATAAAGTGAAGAACCGTTACTAAGAAGTGAATCTTTATAAATGAATAAACGTTGTTAAGAGGGGATCTTTTCAAATGGATAAACGTTATCAAAAAGGAGAAATCGAATATGGTATTCGAAGTTAGTAAATCGAATATGGTATTCGAAGTTAGTAAATCGAATATGGTATTCGAAGTTAGTTAATCGAATATGGTATTCGAAGTTAGTAAATCGAATATGGTATTCGAAGTTAGTTAATCGAATATGGTATTCGAAGTTAGTAAATCGAATATGGTATTCGAAGTTAGTTAATCGAATATGGTATTCGAAAATTAGTTAATCGAATATGTTATTCGAAAGGGGTTAGTCGAGTCGAGTTAGTTGAATAGAGTTAATCAGTAGAGTTAATCAGTTAGGGTTAACCAGTTAGAGTTAAACAGTAGAGTTAATCAATAGAGTTAATCAGTTAGAGTTAACCCGTTAGAGTTAAACAGTTAGAATTGAACAATTAGAGTTAATCCAAATGAGATGCCATTTAGTACGACTGCTAGCGTAATTCGCAGGGCTGTAAATAGCCTACGGCGGTCGGATGTTTCCTGAGGGAATCAGGCGTAACCATTGTGATCGCTGTGATCTAGAGTCGAGTGAATGGAGTTAAGTAGAGTTATCGAATATTGGTTATTCGAATAGAGTTAAATAGAGTTATCGAATATTAGTTATTCAAATAGAGTTAAATAGAGTTAAACGGATTTAAATAGAGTTATCGAATATGAGTTATTCGAATAGAGTTAAACGGAGTTAAATAGAGTTAGTCGAATATAGTTTACTCGAATAGAGTTAAAGGAAAGGAGCTATCGATTATAGTTTAATCGCAAGGAATTATCGATGTTAGTCTAATCGAGAGGAATTATCGATGTTAGTTTAATCAAAAGGAGATTTTCGAATATAGCGTATTCGAAAGAAAGAGATCGAATATAGTTTATTCGAAAGAGAGAGATTTCGAATATAAGTTATTCGAAGAGAGATAATCGAATATAGGTTATTCGAAGAAGAGTTAATCAAATAGAGATTACTCGAAAGAGGATTATATGTCGAATTCAATTATATCGAATTCGGGAAAGTAATATTTACTTTCCGGTTTTTAAATCAAGAGTATACACTAATAAATTAGGGTTAAATTTAATTATTCGAATTAAAGAATAAAGGTTATAATTGAAGTTAGATATTGCGAAAGTAGGGATTATAACGTTATCGTTATAATAAATGTTTTCAATAAAGAAGTGGACTCGGAAATTGAATCCGAGAGTTACGTAAAGAAGTTGTTAAAGGTTTAAAAGATAAACTGTTACTATTTCGAAGTTATAACGTTGTTCAGTTAAGGTCTGAGAGGTAATTATAACCCAACTTGATTGACTTCCTTCTTAACTAAGGAATGGTAAGGTTTGATAGTAAATGATGGTTAAGTGAATTTAATAAATGGTTTGAGTTAGCATAGCGATGTTTATTTAAACATCTGTTTAAATCCAACGAAGGAACCTTGGAAATGTTTTCCAAATAAGGAATCAGAAATGTTTTCAAATATAGAAAACAGGAAATGGAAATGTTTTCCATTGTTAATAAAGTATATTTTCTAAAATTAGAAAATAAGGAATTTAAAATATAGAAAACAGGAAATGGAAATGTTTTCCATTGTTAATAAAGTATATTTTCTAAAATTAGAAAATAAGGAATTTAAAATATAGAAAACAGGAAATGGAAATGTTTTCCATTGTTAATAAAGTATATTTTCTAAAATTAGAAAATAAGGAATTTAAAATATAGGGAAACAGGAGATAAGTAAATTAATGAACTAAAGAGATAAATGTTGAATGATGATTGATTGATATAATTTCCATCTGGGAATAATATCGTTGTTTGCACACTTGTTTTTCTTTGATAGTTAACTCACAGACTATCGAAGTTTTGACCATTTTAACGTTGTTAATATGGAGAGACCGGTTGGATTATTATCCATAGAACCACTCTGTATTGGCATAAGCGTCGCGAATCATATATGCCAAAGAAAATTGAAGACGGAGTAAAATGCAAGGACTATCCTGTTTACAGAATAGTGCCTTCGGTTTGTCCAGTCCCAGGACAACTTGTATGGACGAAGGTCTGACAGAGTATATCCAATGGATCGCGTAAGTTGATCTGTTCAAACGTATTCACGTTTGGTGGTGGTGGAATTCGTTTCTCTTAGCTGTATACCCGTGTTATTTTTGAATAAGTCAATTTGTGATTTGGCGGGTATGACGATGTGACATTTCTAAGTGAATGAAGATGGATGTCTGACATAGTATTTCCAGACGGTCACGTACATTGATTTCTTCAACCGTACCAAGAGTGAAAGAGGAGAAGGAAACTTCTTTTAGCTGACACGTAATGTATTGTTGTAGACGTCAATTAGTGATTTTCGATGGATCTGACAATGTGGCATTCGAAGTGAATCTATTGTGATGATAAAGCGTAGCTTCTAGCCTCACATCCGGTAAATGACAAAAATCGGGCAGGCAGCATGGCTAAGTCGGTCGCACCGAAGTAGGGTGTATAATCACCTATCTAGTGAATATTCATTTGTTTCTTAAATCTATCAATGCTGTCCCATATATATATATATATATATATATATATATATATACGGGAACGGTTGCTGATCCCAACCGTTGGTGATGTACATTCGATACACTCAAGCGAAATGAGTGGTCGGTCATGTGTGGCTGAGTTGCAAGATGTTCTTGTTGAACTCCAGTGTATTGTTCCTAGAGTACACTGATCGGAAGGTGGTTCCATACCTTGTCATAGTTGGAAATCCAATCATCCAATACGAGCTCGCGATTTTGATTGTATACTATATATGTAGTAACGTGAGATGCAAGCGTTTCTGCTAGATTGATATTTATTTGTACTTAGACATTATTATAATATCAGAATGATATTGCTTTGAAAAGTTATTTGGATTCTCATAAGGGAAAAACCCGTTCCGTATTCACGCCGTGGTCTTATGAGATATCATATACCTGTTTTAAATGATTTGAGTTTATTCACACCAGTCCCATGACTGACCCAGAGTTTATTTTGTTGTTTTCCCTAAACTCTTGGGTGCCTAAATTTGTACGGGCAGTCTAGTAGTCGAGATTTTACAGATATACTTGGAGAGCTTGGAGCAGGAGGCTTCAGGATTCTATAGCTATTATTATTTCTGCTGTTGTTGTAAGTATTGTACTCTGATAAGTGTTATTGTATACATATACTGATGTTATTTCAAAGATATGTTATGTTATATTTTATTCGTTCCGCTGTGAGATTCGTGTTTACTCTGATGATGATGTTCTTCTTCTATTCTATAAGTTCTATCTTATCTATTCTCACCTTCTAATTTCTTTCATTAATTACCGGGATTTTTCGATGTTTTGGTTATCGACATCGAGCTTACGTCGATAACCAAAGTCGCCGAAAATCCGGGTTACTACAAGTGGACTGGTGGACACTCCTATGAATAAACCATTTAGGTTTGTTAAGGGGCTGAATTCTCTGTTGGGGAAATGTTATTGGCTCAAGTGACATTTGGAGCTATATTCCAAGCACTATTTGAGACGACAATCTTATATACGGCTAAGGAAATGAAAGAAGAATGAGAAAAGGGAAGGTAATTCTAGCTTTGTGAAGAACAAAAAAGAAAAGTTTTTAGCTTAAGTAGAAGAAAGGTGGAAAATTTAAGAAGGAGGCTAAAGTGTGTTCAAGGTTCCACAAAAAGGGCCATGAGGCCAAGGACTATAGGGTGAAACTAATGAAGCCCGAATTCAAAGGAAAATGCTTTAACTATCATGAGGATGGGCACTTGTCAAGGAACTACCCTAAACCTAAAGTAGCGCAGAGTGGGAAAAACTATGCTTTGGAGGTCGCATCGCTTTGAAGTCAACCCCTTAGAGATCAAGGACAACCAGCTTCGGAAGGTATAATCTCTATCCAAGGAATTTCTTTATTTACCCTATTTAATTTGGGAGCAACCAACCATTCATTGCTTGAAAGATTATTGATTCCCTAAATCATCCCTTGTCCTGTGCTAGTACTCCGATAGGAGTGTCTAACCCTATCGGATGAGCTATGCAACTTTCACTTATGTGTTGAGATCTAGTATTGAATATCGACAATGTCAATTTCTTTTGCAATGCGTATTTACTAGTATTCAAGGGGTATGGTGTAACGACCCGGGGAATTCGCGATCCTGGTTATCGACATAATCTCAATGTGGACTATCCAAGCATCGGAAATACCAGATAGTTAATAGAAAGAAGTTAGAGGGTGAGAATAGATAAGATAGAAAATTAGAATAGAAGAAGAAGAAGAACTACAACATCAGAGTAAACACGAATCTCACAGCGTAACGAATAAAATATAGTATACAACATAACTTTGAAACACAAATATGTATTTGTTTATTAGAGTACAACACTTACATCATAGCGGAAATAAACACTAGCTATATAATCCTGAACCCTCCTGCTCCATCTCTTCACGTATATCTGTAAAAATCTTGACTACTTGACTACCCGTACAAAATTGGGCACCCAAGAGTTTAGGGAAAACAAAACAAAATAAAATCTGGGTCAGTCATGGGACTGGCATGAGTAAAACCAATTTAAAACAGTTTGAGCAATTAAAAGATATCTCATAAGAACACGTCATATAACACGGAACGAGTTTTTCCATTATAAGAATCCAAAACATTTGATTTAACTTTCAAAACCCTTTTGAAAGAACGATAATCTTTATATCAAACTCTTTTGATATTATAATAGTGTCTATAAACCACAATATGATAATCATCTAGCAGAATGCTTTTATCTCACGTTCTACATACATAATATATAATAAAAACTGTGGGCGCTTATTGGGTAATGAATTCCAACTAGCAAGGTATGGGACCACCTTCCGACAGTGTATCTCTAGAGAGGAATACACCGGGTTCAACAAGAACATCTTGTAACCCAGGCTAAACATGACCGGTCACTCATTTCGCTTGAGTGTACCGAATGTATTATCACCAACGGTTGGGATCAGCAACCGTTTCCCGAAAGGGATAACATCGAAATAGATTATAGAAGTAAATGGAATTTCTCTAGATCAGGTGACAATACACCTTAATTGGCAGCTAATCACTTAGCCATGCGACCTACCCGATTTTATACCATTTCCGGTTGTGAGGCTAGAGGCCATAACGTATCTTTAACAGATCATATTTCATTTACTTTGAATGCCACATTGTTGTACCCATCAAATCACAAATTGATTTTCCTAAAAATACCACGGGTATAAGCTAAGAGAAACGAATTCCTCCGCCACCAATATAAATACGTTTGAAACGATCAACTTACGCGATCTACTAAATATACTCTGTCAGACATTCTTCCAAACAGGTTGCCCTGGGACTGAACAAACCGAAGGTACCATTCTGTAAATCCATCTTAGGTGATTTCTACCTAGGATTCCTAGAACAGCTCTTGTATAGACTCCGTCTTCAATTATCTTCATCATCTTCGATTCGCAATGCTAATGTCCATACGGAGTGGTTTTCAAATAATAAATCTAATTCTGGTCTCTCCGTATTGATGATGGAAAAATGGTCAAAACTTTGATAGTCGGTTATTTAACTTTCAAAGGAAAACATCCATACACACAATGATCTTATTTCCAAATGGAAATTTTATCGATCAACCATAAATCAACATTTTACCCTTTAAAATAATTTATCTTTAATTTATTCATTTTATTAACATTGGAAAACATTTCCATTCCTTATTCATGTATCACTACCTTCCCACATCTATCCATCTCTAACTATAAACCAGTAAGAGAACAATTCCCTGGATATCAACCCCGAAGGCCGAAACCAACATCACATTGATATTCATTAAATCATTCAACTTAACTAATCTCCAGTCAATTTCAAATTTCCTTAACTCTGTTTCTTAACTTCTTATCAAATCATTGCTTACGCGACTCTCGGATTCAGTTTACGAATCCAATTCTTTTATAAAAACATTGGTTATAACGATAACGTTATTATCCCTACTTTTGAAATATCTAACTTCAAAATATAACTTTTATTCATTAATTTGAATAAATAATAATTAATTAATTTATTAAATAAATAAATCTTGATTTAGAAATTGGAAAGTAAATAGTACTTTCCTACAATCGGTATAGTCGAATTCCAATGTATAATTCTCTCTCGAATAATCTCTATTCGATAACTCTCTCTCGAGTAACTATATTCGATAACTCTCTTTTGAATAAACTCTATTCGATAACTCCCTTTATAATAAACTATATTCGATAATCTCACTTTTTCGAATAACTATATCCAGTAATCCCTATGGGTGTGTTGACCACTGTATCGACCCCCTATGGGCGTGTTGACCCCAGGGTCGACACCCGACGGTCCTGCGGGCGGTTCTGGGCACGATGTTAACTGTTTTTAACGTTTTTAATTCATACGTTTGATAGTATCCTGTTATACTTTCTTTGATTTATTTAAATATTAAATTTACATATAATCCCCTTATATGTATAGAAACTTTGAATGCCCATTTTACACGTATATATATATACACACAACTTTTATTTCGTTTTCATAATTCAAACGGTGTTATGCCGTTATTTAATTCTTACCAGATTTCTTTGATTACAGCCTTATTTTGAATTTCTCCTTTGTATATATACATACATACATATTTTTTTTTCATATATATATGTATATATTCACATATGCATGTATACATATATTTTTGTACTTCCTTATATGTATAATTTTCTTTATATGTGTGTTTATACATAATTATCCCTTAAGAACATGTATTATTTTAGTCATTCCCTTAAAACAAAAATATGGCGCTAGCAAGGATCGAACTCACGACACTCTCTTGAAAGTCACATGCTCTTACCAACTGGACTACATAGGTCTTTGTTAACAAGATTAAAAACAATGGTGATCATTGTTCTTTTTCTTATACCTTCTTTTCATGTTTGTTACAATATTTCATTTAAAGATATCTCTTTCATTCTAAATCAGTTTTCTGTAATCCATAAGTCTAAAATGAACAGAAAATTGCCATGGACGCAATGACGCTAATCCCGTGACCAAATTTTGCAAGCTCTTCAAATTTTATTTTTATTATTTAATTAAAAATGCAGGGTGTTACTTTCTCCCACACTTCGGAAATTTCATCCCCGAAATTTGATAAGGGTAAAATTAATTAATCTCTCGCATAATATACGTCCATCGTGTGTGCATCCAATTTTCGCAAACATTATGCACTTATGAAAAGTATAATACAACATAGTAATACATGTATGCCTAAACGATATCTCCTATATGTATTTACATTTTTTCAAAAATCCTTTTATAAACATGATGCACACATCCTAAATATACTGACATTTCTACATGAATGCAATATTTTGAAAATCAAAATACATTTTCATCCAAATTTTCCCACACTCTTGTGGAACAAGTGCGTAGTTCATCCTATTGTTTCATCCAAAATCCTACCAACCATATTTATTTTTTGAATTTCATAAAAATCTAATTTTCTAAATTCGATTTCTTATGTTACAAAAAGGTAGAAACGGAAAACATCACATCCTCCGTTTTTCTTTTAATTACCGTTTTTATCTGTACTTGGATTTTAAATAACTATTATATAAAGATTCCATATTTTCCTATCCAAGCACAACTCACATAAGAAAACTTTCTTTATTACAGATTTTCTTTTTCAGCTTATCTTGGAAAAATTTACTCTTATTCATATTTTCTCCGAATTTTCCATTTTTCTTTAGCTGTCATGTTTGTTGCTTTACTGAACGTGTTGTTTCCTTTTTATTTATGCCATTACTCTTTTCTTAGCTTATTTAACCTAATCCTCTGATTTAAGTTTAATTTCAAATAAACCTTCTAATCCTTCAACTAAAACATGAAAAACAAACGCTCTACACAGCTACTACTAAGGGCCAAGAATCTTAGGACTATGTCCCCCTCAGACAAAAAAGTTCAAGCCACGGGATCTATGGCAGGTTTAGGTGTTACCCTAACTACCCAACATGAACAAAATAATGGAACGATCCCAACAGAAATGTAATAACGGGTTTTACCCCTAACCGAAAAATGTACAACAGGGTCTAAATACTTACTTGCCCTTCACTATCTAGTAATCACCACTAGTCCTAGTTGTGTACCAACAATCATTTTCAAGCAACACCCTAGGCTTCTCAATGCTTACGCATTCTATGGGTACTTACCATTATTCCAAGATAATTCTTGCTATGTACTTCCTAGCCTCAAAACTTTTCCCGTCCTCCCTAGGCACTAATCCCTACTTACTCCAAAATTTTAAAAACGCGGTTTGGCCTTCTAATTTCATTTTTCCTCCAAAAATTAAAAGTGTCAAAGCTTTATTTTCCACTTATTTTTGCTGAACCATAAAAACGTGTCATCCCATAAAAATGCAAAACATTTTTTTTCAAATCACAAAAACTGGAGTAGATAAGGATAACTATTTCTCAACTAGGTTTACAACTCGTTCTTGCCTATAAGGTCAGTTTAGTTACTTATTACAAGGTGCAACACTTTTTCATACCATATGACTTGGAAACTAGCGAGCTATATATGCTATATAATGTGCACCTTTTATAGAGAGAATATATTTTAGACAAAATTTTCGCAAGAAATCACTATTTACAAAATATGCCCCATTTTACTTCAAAACCCAATATGTACTTTTTAAATATGTTCTTTACATGTTTTAAAACTGTAACTTTTAACATCATAACTTGAAAACACCATATACCATCTTCCCAAAATCTTTTACAATTTCAAGTAATTAAAAGTTAACAATGGGGTTAGACTCAAAGCAGGTTTCCAATTTTCCTAGGCTTTCCTAGACACTCCCTCAAAGTCAATTCTCTCAACTATATATATTCTAGTCCATTTTTTTCTTCTTTTTAACCATTTTCCAACATATAAGGTTCTACTGCCAAGCCCACTAATCCGAAATATTAACGTATGGGATCCACCTTTTTCTATTACAAAACATATTGTACACTTCCCATCAAAATCACCGAAGGGTCTCAAATTTCCATATTCATTCCTTTAGTGTATAAAACAGATATCCCAGTTCTTACCATATTCTGCACTTTCTATTTAGTGGGTTTCTCTTATGGATCTAGGTATATATATATACATATATTAAAATTACAAATATGTTCTCTCAATATCTATACAGGAATCCTAAACCTAAGCTTCGATACCAAATGTAACAACTTGAATTCCGACAGACCATTTTTTTTTTCAAAATTCTAATCCATCGAACTAGTGTTGATTTGTATGGTATCCTGTAGAAAAGACAGAGATATAAAATATATCAGATCTCAGAAAACATCTCATAGTGGAATGGGTAAAATATAATATAATCAAAATATAAACTTACCTAAATAACAATACTGCCTAACCAGTATCCAAATCTGTCATATCTCTGCCACAAATCTAACCTGCTAGTATGTTATGAGGAGGGGGTCAGAATACAAGTTCTGGTGATTGAATTTAAACTACACATTTTGGATAACCCTACATATATCGTTTAGTTACATTTTCTTACTTATTAGTTTACTTTCGGTTAATAGCACTCAAGGATTTACACACACGTTGTACCCATCTACCTCCCAGCAGATTAACCTAATATAGTATATGTAGCAACCCCCGATATGAAGGCACCTCCCGTGGTACCCTTCTTGCACGGTCCGCGCCGTCATGCTACAGAAGTGTATACAACTCTTCATCCTGCGTCGGAGCGACTTACAGATCTCCATATCCAAACTTCTCGGCCAAGCTCAGTCTTAACACGAGGTAATGCCTTGTACACCACCCAAAGCAGTCACGCATGTACATTTACCCTCAAACATACGTTCCGTGAAACATCCCACCTCCGTTAGGGTCACTCTCAAAGGGAATGCCCTAATTTTGGTGGAGGTTTATAAGTATAAGTCACAGATATACAAGACAGATATAAGAACACATATTTTTGAACAACGGAAAAACAACAACTTTTATTTCATTAAAAATACGTGTTACAACAACCATACCATAATTGTCTTACAATACTTCCAAAAAACATAACATCTTCATAACTGTCTTGATTACATTATTTAAAGAAGCATAAAGAAAACATAAATAAACTGCAAAAGTCCCATAGTTGCTGTCCAAAGCCATAGTCCAAAACGAAAAGATCCAAGCAATACATTCTTTCTCTTCAAGCTGGATATGAAGGCTGGTCAAGCTGCGGTATTCCCTCCCTGTGGACCTGGGGGGGAAACGGAAGAAAAGAAGATGAAAGAAAAGTAGAGTCAGACATAAAGCCTGAGTAAGTCTAGGACTATTCAGTCTATGAATAAAGAACTGGGTATGATAAGTATAAACTAGAAATGGGAAAGCACCATAAACTTAGTTAAGTTGTCTAGGGTCGAATATACTATCGTACCCCATATTAATCTCTGTACCCATATAAACTAGTTCCCAATAGGCACCCCATAATCAGGGTGAAGTGATCCATTTTATGATGATCGGCTCCTACTCGCATAGTTACATGTGTCTTACGGCCCCCGATGTTGTAGTTACCTATGCTGGTCCCACCATGGGGTGTATCAAGTCCCATGGTGGCGGCCCGACACAATCCTAGAATGCACAGGTATGCTACTGGTGCCCAGTGCCTTATTTTTCTGCGCCGGAGTGTGTGCACGCCCGCACCCCGTTAGAACCTACACTGCTGCACCACCACCGTCGATTTGACCTCTTACAATCAGCCCAGTAATCGTGCCCCACCCTGCCTAGTTTCAGGGTATCATGATACCTTGTAGGGTTACTGCGAAAAGGGTCCCCCGCTACTAGGTTTTCTATTTCTAGCCAACATGCTAAGTTGGTTAAGTGTTTTATAAACCTAACCCCCAATCAGTCTGTTTAGTTTAGCATGTTCCATTTTGATTAAGTATTAATATAATTTACTTAATCCTATCAATCCTGACTCAGCCTTAATTGTCTTATTAAAGCCTTGACCTCTCACATTAGACAGGTATTGTTGTGGCTGCCTGTTGTCGGTTGGGTCCGGGCAGTCTTACGCCACAACTCAGTCTAACCTCGGGTCCTTATTGGGCTCCATGTTTAACCACCCACATTGGATAGGTATTGTTGTGACTACTGGACAGCCGGGCGGTTCCGGGCAGGTTTACATCACAACTCAATCCAACCTCGGGTTAAACACATCGTATTTTTCTACATTTACATATTTTGTCTTTCTTCTTTTTATATGTAAATATTTGCGGCCCATTATTCAAAATCAATTTAAGCTAATGGTGTAAAGGTTTACACCAATCATGGGCCCAACCCATTCTTGAATTTGGGCCCATCTACTTTTATATTTTCATTTATTAATTAATTTGGCCCAACGCTATTTCCCCCGTTTAATACGTTCGTTTATTATAATATATGTTGGGCTTAGCCTTTTAAGCCCAACTTAGCCACGTGAAAAAAAAGGGGAGGCTTAAAACGTGATTATATACACAAAAAGGGGAATGTGAACGCATGAACTTGCAACATAACATTGGAACTACAAAATAGAAACTGGTGTACTTGCATTGTGGTAACATATACTTTGGTCATAAAGCATAAGTGACATGAATCAAACCATGTAAACTTGTAGTTAAGTTAAGAATCTAACTAAATTAGATATCATTATTGACACATAGTCTTAACTACAACATAAACCTATATTTTTACTTAGGCATAATGTCAAACATTAGCAAATCATGTTTATAAAATTACTATATGTTTACAAAGGTGCTTACTTTTGTTACTAATACAAAAGTATAGTTCAACTAGAATTATTCC
Source organism: Allium sativum (assembly GCA_030737875.1). NCBI lineage: Eukaryota > Viridiplantae > Streptophyta > Magnoliopsida > Asparagales > Amaryllidaceae > Allium > Allium sativum. The sequence continues at coordinate 183,502,907 of CM060911.1, read as the reverse complement.
AACTTAATCATGATTTTTAATCTATTCACATAATCATGGCACAAATATACCCAAACATGAAATCATGGTTTTTGATCTATTCATGTAATCATGGCATAAATATTCCTAAACATGAAATCATGGTTTTTGATCTATTCATGTAATCATGGCATAAATATTCCTAAACATGAAATCATGGTTTTTACTTTATTCATGCAAACTTGCAATTGGAATGTAAATCTAACTTAGCTATGTGTCACATATATTATCATATAATTCTTGTTAACAATATAGGCCTAACATGTTTTTCAATTAGGCATAATACCAACATAGCCTAGTCATATTCATAAAATCAACATAAGTTCACAAAGAGGCTTACTTTTGTTTCTAATACAAAAGTATGGTTTTATACATAGATCATGATGCCAATTCCAACATAATTTCATATGAATCATAATACCCCAAATTTGATCCAATTACACACAAAGTGATTTTGTACAAAAATATACATTATGTTGGCATAGTAGCAAAACCACATACTTGCATGAATCTCAATTAAACAACCACAAACATGTAGCTTCAACATGAATTACATACTTGCGAATATCCAATCGTATACTTGCATGAATCTCAAATAAACTACCGCAAACATGTAGTTTTTATCATGAATTACATACTTGCGAATATCCAATCGTTATATCACAACATTCCAAATCGATTAGAATCATAGCAACGCACAAATATGAATTACTATCACCACAAATCAAGTGTAATTCTCATTTTACACAAATCAAACACAGTTATTTATTCTCATCGGAATAGTACTCTACTTACAATCGTGTGATGAATTCTTCAATTCAGGAATCTGAATTCTGGATTTGGAGATGCTATTCCTTTGATGTAGGCGTTGATTTGATTTGTTTAAGTTTAACTTGTAGCTGCTTTATGCTTTAGAGTTTGTCTCCTAATTGTCTCTCAAATTGGTGGCTACTCCTAGTCGTTCCTCAGCAGCATGATGGCCTCATTCTTATTTTTGAATGAATAGATTAGGTAGAGTCTAAGGTCATTTTTATAGAGTTTATGAATTGATTAGGACCGTCGATTTAGCTTGGGTTAATCGTAGCCATTCATTCGAAAGAGAGACCAATCAGGAGCTGACAGCTAGCCCTCATGACAAAGCAAGCCTCAGAAATTCGGACCCAGCACAGACGAGGCCAGCCAGGCCGACCAAGCAGGTCGACCTGCAAGTCGACACCCGTGTCGATTGGGCAGTCGACACGGGGGGGTGGTGTTGACTGGCAAGTCGACACCCCTGTCGACCTGTCCTGGGCGGGAACTTTCCCGCCCTGCCTCCCTGCGTGTTTGAAATTCGAATCTTCGAGCTATTTTCTGAATTTGAAATTTTCTGAAAACTTTGACGGGCCAAAACTTGGTCATACGGACTCCGATTTTGAAAACTCGGACTCTATTTCACGTATTTTTCCGAGACGAACACAATGGCGTATCCCGTTTCCCTTAATTCTTTGATTTGAAATTAATTATACTTTAATTTATGAATTTCACGGTTATAGAATACACGGGGTGTTACATTCTCCCCTACTTAAAAGGATTTCGTCCCCGAAATCTTCAAGTTAGGAAGAATGTATATCCTAACATCCAAACATCCATCTACTCATCCATCAAACACGAGCATCCATTGTCCTTAAAAGACTTCTAATGCTTCATGATCATATGCGAAGTGTGTGTGTACATGTACTTATCTAATGCAAAATCAGGCGGTCTACTGATTCAGTTGACCTCCTTAATGCGAATTATGTAAGTGCTACGAATCCATTATGCATGCAAATCCTCCTATTCATGATTCTACATGAGTGCACAATCATTCATATAAATGCAACATCCACATGACAACACATTAAAGTTCAACCATATACGAATGCAAACATATATGCATATGCGATATGAAGTGACTGAGCCGATCTCAAACCTAGATTGTGTGAGTATATGCAACCACGAGCAACCACTAGCGACCACTTGCAACCATTTCGCAATCATAACATGTTTCAATTACATGTTTACATCCAAATAGATTCTACCTATGGTTCTCAAGATAGGATCGAGGAGAGAAATAGGATAAAACAAAGCATCTAGAATAAGTTAACGATGTACCGCCAGAAGGTCCGGTCTGCTTCTCAGGGCAGTCTTTGCTGATGTGTCCAGTCTTCCCACAATGAAAACATTCACCTTGCTTTCTCTTCCTCTTTCTACAATCCTTGGCTATGTGCCCTTCCGTACCACAGTAATTGCATTTCCTTTTATCACGTGAGTTGTTGTTCTTGCCTCCTTTCTCGGGGTCTACCTTCTTATTCTTAGAATCGTTGGGCTTGACCTCTTTCTTCCCTTGAGAGTTTTCTGCCTCTGTCTCCTTCTTGTCCTTATCTTCCTCGTTCAGCAATGCCATCTGCACCAACCTTCTGTACGTAGCTCCCATGGGTATATGGGTCATGGCCAAACTGTGTAATGGCTCATTCAACCCTTTGACAAAGCGGAGAGCCTTCTTGTGCGGGGTGTTGACTAAGTCCAGCCCAAACCTAGCTAGCTCATCGAATTGATTAACATACTCTTTGACTGTCATATTCCCTTGCTTAAGAAATAAGAATTTTTCCAACTGAAGACTCCTTTCAGCTTCTGAGAGAAATTTAGCCTCAAACCTTGCCCTAAAGTCCTCCCATGTTTCCACCGGTCTTTCTGCATTAGTGACTTCCCACCAGTAGGAAGCCTCACCTTTTAGTAGCCACACTGCCAGTTGTACCTTCTGCCTATCTTCTACCTCAAAGATGACGAATAAGTCCTCGGTTTCCTTTAACCAATTCCTAGCTGCCACGAAGGACTCAGTTCCATGAAAGTCCTTTCCTCCCATAGCCTTAAAATCTTTACATATCTTAGCAAAAGTGTTTCCCCGCGGAGGAGGTGGAGGAAGAGGTGCTGCTGCAGCTGGATGATTTCCTGTAGCGGGGGGAGGAGGAACGGTAGGACCTGGCTGAGTGGCCCTTGCTTCCAAGAACCGCCTAAACCAACCAGGTATTGGTACACCCTCTGGTAAGTTAAGTTCTTCGGACATGCTGAAACAAAAAGGATAGATTCAAAACGAAGGATAAGAGATAGTACCTATGGCTTTGGGCGACTTTGCCTTTTTAAAATAAAATAATATTTTATCTTTTTAAAAATGCTTCTTTAAATTTTCTTTTGAAAATAAATTTTCAAAACTTTTTATCTTATCTGGTAAACCTATGCTCTGATACCAAGTGAAACACCCCACCTCCGTTAGGGTCACTCTCAAAGGGAATGCCCTAATTTTGGTGGAGGTTTATAAGTATAAGTCATAGATATACAAGACAGATATAAGAACACATATTTTTGAACAGCGGAAAAACAACAACTTTTATTTCATTAAAAATACGTGTTACAACAACCATACCATAATTGTCTTACAATACTTCCAAAAAACATAACATCTTCATAACTGTCTTGATTACATTATTTAAAGAAGCATAAAGAAAACATAAATAAACTGCAAAAGTCCCATAGTTGCTGTCCAAAGCCATAGTCCAAAACAAAAAGATCCAAGCAATACATTCTTTCTCTTCAAGCTGGATATGAAGGCTAGTCAAGCTGCGGTATTCCCTCCCTGTGGACCTGGGGGGGAACGGAAGAAAAGAAGACGAAAGAAAAGTAGAGTCAGACATAAAGCCTGAGTAAGTCTAGGACTATTCAGTCTATGAATAAAGAACTGGGTATGATAAGTATAAACTAGAAATGGGAAAGCACCATAAACTTAGTTAAGTTGTCTAGGGTCGAATATACTATCGTACCCCATATTAATCTCTGTACCCATATAAACTAGTTCCCAACAGGCACCCCATAATCAGGGTGAAGTGATCCATTTTATGATGATCGGCTCCTACTCGCATAGTTACATGTGTCTTACGGCCCCCGATGTTGTAGTTACCTATGCTGGTCCCACCATGGGGTGTATCAAGTCCCATGGTGGCGGCCCGACACAATCCTAGAATGCACAGGTATGCTACTGGTGCCCAGTGCCTTATTTTTCTGCGCCGGAGTGTGTGCACGCCCGCACCCCGTTAGAACCTACACTGCTGCACCACCGCCGTCGATTTGACCTCTTACAATCAGCCCAGTAATCGTGCCCCACCCTGCCTAGTTTCAGGGTATCATGATACCTTGTAGGGTTACTGCGAAAAGGGTCCCCCGCTACTAGGTTTTCTATTTCTAGCCAACATGCTAAGTTGGTTAAGTGTTTTATAAACCTAACCCCCAATCAGTCTGTTTAGTTTAGCATGTTCCATTTTGATTAAGTATTAATATAATTTACTTAATCCTATCAATCCTGACTCAGCCTTAATTGTCTTATTAAAGCCTTGACCTCTCACATTAGACAGGTATTGTTGTGGCTGCCTGTTGCCGGTTGGGTCCGGGCAGTCTTACGCCACAACTCAGTCTAACCTCGGGTCCTTATTGGGCTCCATGTTTAACCACCCACATTGGATAGGTATTGTTGTGACTACTGGACAGCCGGGCGGTTCCGGGCAGGTTTACATCACAACTCAATCCAACCTCGGGTTAAACACATCGTATTTTTCTACATTTACATATTTTGTCTTTCTTCTTTTTATATGTAAATATTTGCGGCCCATTATTCAAAATCAATTTAAGCTAATGGTGTAAAGGTTTACACCACTCATGGGCCCAACCCATTCTTGAATTTGGGCCCATCTACTTTTATATTTTCATTTATTAATTAATTTGGCCCAACGCTATTTCCCCCATTTAATACGTTCGTTTATTATAATATATGTTGGGCTTAGCCTTTTAAGCCCAACTTAGCCATGTGAAAAAAAAGGGGAGGCTTAAAACGTGATTATATACACAAAAAGGGGAATGTGAACGCATGAACTTGCAACATAACGTTGGAACTACAAAATAGAAACTGGTGTACTTGCATTGTGGTAACATATACTTTGGTCATAAAGCATAAGTGACATGAATCAAACCATGTAAACTTGTAGTTAAGTTAAGAATCTAACTAAATTAGATATCATTATTGACACATAGTCTTAACTACAACATAAACCTATATTTTTACTTAGGCATAATGTCAAACATAAGCAAATCATGTTTATAAAATTACTATATGTTTACAAAGGTGCTTACTTTTGTTACTAATACAAAAGTATAGTTCAACTAGAATTATTCCAACTTAATCATGATTTTTAATCTATTCACATAATCATGGCACAAATATACCCAAACATGAAATCATGATTTTTGATCTATTCATGTAATCATGGCATAAATATTCCTAAACATGAAATCATGGTTTTTGATCTATTCATGTAATCATGGCATAAATATTCCTAAACATGAAATCATGGTTTTTACTTTATTCATGCAAACTTGCAATTGGAATGTAAATCTAACTTAGCTATGTGTCACATATATTATCATATAATTCTTGTTAACAATATAGGCCTAACATGTTTTTCAATTAGGCATAATACCAACATAGCCTAGTCATATTCATAAAATCAACATAAGTTCACAAAGAGGCTTACTTTTGTTTCTAATACAAAAGTATGGTTTTATACATAGATCATGATGCCAATTCCAACATAATTTCATATGAATCATAATACCCCAAATTTGATCCAATTACACACAAAGTGATTTTGTACAAAAATATACATTATGTTGGCATAGTAGCAAAACCACATACTTGCATGAATCTCAATTAAACAACCACAAACATGTAGCTTCAACATGAATTACATACTTGCGAATATCCAATCGTATACTTGCATGAATCTCAAATAAACTACCGCAAACATGTAGTTTTTATCATGAATTACATACTTGCGAATATCCAATCGTTATATCACAACATTCCAAATCGATTAGAATCATAGCAACGCACAAATATGAATTACTATCACCACAAATCAAGTGTAATTCTCATTTTACACAAATCAAACACAGTTATTTATTCTCATCGGAATAGTACTCTACTTACAATCGTGTGACGAATAATTCAATTCAGGAATCTGAATTCTGGATTTGGAGATGGTATTCCTTTGATGCAGGCGTTGATTTGATTTGTTTAAGTTTAACTTGTAGTTGCTTTATGCTTTAGAGTTTGTCTCCTAATTGTCTCTCAAATTGGTGGCTACTCCTAGTCGTTCCTCAGCAGCATGATGGCCTCATTCTTATTTTTGAATGAATAGATTAGGTAGAGTCTAGGGTCATTTTTATAGAGTTTATGAATTGATTAGGACCGTCGATGTAGCTTGGGTTAATCGTAGCCATTCATTCGAAAGAGAGACCAATCAGGAGCTGACACCTAGCCCTCGTGACAAAGCAAGCCTCAGAAATTCGGACCCAGCACAGACCAGGCCAGCCAGGCCGACCAAGCAGGTCGACCTGCAAGTCGACACCCGTGTCGACTGGGCAGTCGACACGGGGGGGGGGGGGGTGTCGACTGGCAAGTCGACACCCCTGTCGACTTGTCCTGGGCGGGAACTTTCCCGCCCTGCCTCCCTGCGTGTTTGAAATTCGAATCTTCGAGCTATTTTCTGAATTTGAAATTTTCTGAAAACTTTGACGGGCCAAAACTTGGTCATACGGACTCCGATTTTGGAAAACTCGGACTCTATTTCACGTATTTTTCCGAGATGAACACAATGGCGTATCCCGTTTCCCTTAATTCTTTGATTTGAAATTAATTATACTTTAATTTATGAATTTCACGGTTATAGAATACACGGGGTGTTACATTCCGTCTACTATAACCTGAGTCCTGTAATAGGGCTGCATCCAATGCATAGAACTCGCTCAGGAGCTTTTCCATGTCATTACAGGCCTGCCTTTAAGGACTTCAAAATACAAATATTATGTATGGTATGCTTTCACGGTGGCTATGGCCCTACCTCGGACGCAAATGTAACAACCCGAATTCCGACAGACCAATTTTTTTCGAAATTCTAATCCATCGAAACTCGTGTTGGTTTGTATGGTATCCTTCATAAAAAACAGAGATATAAAATATATCAGAGCTTAGAAAACATCTCACAGCGGAATGGATAAAATATAACATAATCAAAATATAGCCTTACCTAGATAACAATACTGCCTAACCAGTAGCCTAAGCTATCATATCTATGCCACATATCTAAACTGTGAGTATGTTATGAGGAGGGGGTCAGAACATAAGTTCTGGTGACTGGATTTAAACTACACATTTGGATAACCATACATATATCGTTTAGTTACGTTTACTTATTTATTAGGTTACTTCGGGTTAATAGCACTCAAGGATTTACACATACATCGTACACATCAACCTTCCAGTAAATTAACATAATATAATATATGTAGCTACCCCCAATGTCAAGGCACCTCCCATGGTACCCTTCTCGCACGGTCTATTCCGTCATGCTATAAAAGAGTATACAACTCTTCATCCTACGCCAGAGCGACGTACGGATCTCTATATCAAAACTTCTCGGCCAAGCTCGGTCTTGACGCGAGGTAATCCCCTATCGTCTACAATACACCACCCAGAGCAGTCAAGCGTGTATCTAGACCCTCACACGTACGTTCTGTCTACTGTAATCTGAGTCCCGTAATAGGGTTACGTCCAATGCATGAAACTCGGTCGAGAGCTTTTCCATATCTGTACAGGCCCGCCTTTAAGGACCTAAAAATACAAATATTCTGTATGGTCTGCTTTTCACGGTGGATATTCCCCACTTCGGCCCCTATCTCAACTAGTAAAGACTACAAGAGCTAAGTGACGTGCCCCTAATAAACAATCTAAACATCCAGTTGGCATATCCCTCAACCACCGAGCCTCGATAGTGAAAGGTTGATGGCATCTTTGTTTTAGCTCTAGTCTTTTCGCATCCCACTGACAACCGATGATGGGTACCCAATGATTTACAATCCTGTGTCGGTCCTAACCTAGCCTCCCGTCGTGGCGATCGTCGAATTACCCTGGTGTCATAACGCCACAACCTTCTACTGCCATACTACTTTTGCAGTCAAGGCATACTCCCCGGGTAGTAACGCGTAGACCTAGCCCCTGCGAGCATAGCCTGAGCGCTGTCACCACACAGAGGAATACTAGGACTACCCTCTATGTCCCTCGGAAGTCATGTGCTTCCTTCCAGTCCCACCAAGAAATCAAGCCGTAAGTCGAGCCGAGTAATCAAGTGGACGTGTTCCTTCCATGTCTCTAGACACCCCCAATGATCTACCCCATTGGGTTTTTCACCTTCAAACATGCAGACTGGCCCAAGCTCTGGAAGCTCTTCAAATTTTATTTTCATTATTTAATTAAAAATGTAGGGTGTTACAATTGGGATCTAAACATATGAATAAACATGAGTAACTTATTGATTATCCGGGTAATATAATCAAATTAGTTCTCCTAAGGTTTAAACATATATGATAAATTTAAGGTGATTCTAACATGAAAAATATGAATATGATCCTAATTTACCCATTCAATATGTAGCTTCCGTGTGGGAGATATCTATCACTCACCAATTTCTAGATTTTATGTAGATTCAATGAGATCAGATCCGGAAAGCGCTGAGAAACATTGAATTCAATGCAATATGATGTGATCTAATCCTCTTTAATGATGATCTCCCCATCTCTGATGATGACCTATCTTCTAGATGCAATCTATTATGAAATTTATGAGTAAGGTTTTAGGCTAAACCTGGAGAATTATAAATGCTCAACCTAAAACTTAGAATGAAGAGAGTAACCCTAATTCACTCCCCAAGTCCACCTATTTATATCCGCTAGTCATAGGTCTAATGCATTTGACTAACCAACCTATTAGCTATTGACAAGTCTACCTAAATACAAGCTGAAACATACAACAGCGATTCCTCCCAAATTGCTGAACCAAATCCTTCACATGACCACTCTACGGAATCGTAAACAACCATTCCGATCCAATGGAATCGATCTCAGCACCTGATTCGATCCCATCAGAAGTTATGTCCCAAATAGTAAACTTAAGGAAAAAATGGTTATATCTAAATTCGGTAAAAATCATGGACATGTCTCGCATCCCCATGAACATCATATTAAAATATGAGAATGATCCGACCACTAGGGAATAAAATATAATTATTTTACAAACGGTCGATACGTAAATGTGGGTCATTATAGGAGTGCGACAGTAGTATTTTCCATAAAATCAGATGTGTCATTAAGATTGTGTGTGGATTATAATGAACTAAACAAGTTGACTACGAAAAATAGAAACCCTTTACACAGGATCGATGACCTGTTTAACTATTTGGGAGATGCCCAAATCTTTGCTCGGTTAGATCTGGCAACCATGTTTCAACAGTAGAGGATTTCTGAAGAGAGTAAGCCTAAAGCAATATTTAGGACGCATGATGGATTATTTAATTAGGAGGTTATTCCCCTCGGTTTGACAAATGCCCTCAGTTTCTTTGTAGATCTTACGAGTAAGGTATCTAGGGGCATTCTCAACAAGATAGTGGTTATGTTTGTAGATGACATTCTTATTTTTACAAGGGCTGTAAAGAGTACATGGATCTCTTAAGAAAAGTCCCAAGATGTAACAGCCCACATTTACATATCGGAAGATCGTAAAATATATTTGTTTTATTCTCTAAGGATTGGATCATTCTCATCTTTTAATATGTTGTTAATGAGGATGTGAGACATATCCATAATTTTTACCGATTTTGTTTGTGACCATTACAACCCTGTCAGCCTTGTACAGGGCATAACTTTTGATTCAGGTCGAATCAGAAGGTGAGACCTGTGCCATTGGAAAGGAATTGATGATTGCCTTTCCGTAGAGTGGTTAATTAAGGATTTGGCTTAGCGGTTTGGGAGAAATCGCTGTTTTAAGGTTTTTCAGTTGGTTATTCAGGTTTTGGAGCCATGGTGGAATCCTATAAATAGGGGTGAGAGTGGAGGGAAAAGGTATACTTTTTCCCATTCTCTCATTTGAAGGCAATTGATCTCCTTCTTCCTCCTACACCTTTCCACCATTAAAAATCCAAATCTAAGGGAGGAAATCGAAGATCTACACTATTCAAGGCTAGATCTACATCATTTCAAAGGCGAATTCATCGGATCGAGGGGTTTGATTCAGAGTGCTCGTTGTGCGGATTCTTATTTCTATTGTTTTAGATTGTTTCAGCAAATCGGTGAGTGATTTACATCTCTCACATGAATGCAGTGAAGTATATGAGTGTTTGTGCATGTTTCTCATCAAATTGGAATGTTTTACCATAGATTTACACCATTACAAATTCATTTTCATATGCATCACCCTATGATCTAATCTAACAAGTTTTACTCATTAATTTCATGTCATTTTACATGTTTATGTTAGTTAGATCTCTCATTTTGATCATATGTTCATTTTAATGGTTTTTGGTGAGATTTACATCATTTTTGTGGTAATCATCAAATTCATGTGATTAGTAATGTTATGATATGTTTATGGTTGTGTTTGATGATTTTGGTTGAGTTGGTTTCGTCGGATTCGTCATTGGCGAAGTTTTGGTCGAAATCGGAGTTGAATTGCAATATGCAGAAATTGGCTCGGCCATAGATTGAATCGGCCAGAAATTGGCTCGATCAGGAGTTGGCTCGGCCATAGGTTGAATCGGCCAGGAATTGACTTGGCCATAGGTTGAATCAGCCAGAAGTCGGATTGAAACGAAGTTGGATCGGACAGGAGTGGATCGGATCGGATCATATTCGGATCGGGTCATATTTGGATCGGGTCATATTTGGACCGGGTCATATTTGGATCGGGTCGGTCATATAGGTGATTGGATCGGGTCGGTCGTGTTGGTTGGATCGCTCGAGTTTGAAGCCAGAAGGGCGCTGGATCGGGTCGGCCTAGTTTGGATTGGGTCGGCCTGAAAGGGACGGATCGGTCATATTTTTAGCAGCGCTTTTAAACTTTGTGGTTGATAGTGATTATGCTATGGTTGGTTTCCGACAGGGTCATTTTCTGAAAAAGTACGTTTTTCGGGTACAACTCAGGTTTGGAGAAAAGGTCTGAAGAAAATATTTTTCGGGGGCAATCCCCCAAACTCTAGCCGCAGTGCAGCGATGTAATTAGCTCGGTGATGGTGTGACTTCGAAGTAAGTTCAAGTAGGAAGATTCGAAGTGTTGAGGGGTGCTCGTTGATCGGAGTAGAACATCGAATGAAGTAACAACTCAAAGGTCGTGGGTTGGTGGATAATGGTTGCTCGAGAAGGTCGCTTGAGCAGTAAATAGCCGTCAAGGTTGGACGACTAGAGATATTGAAGGCCGAGAGATTATCGTTGTCATAAGTTCTAGCAGGCTCAAAGCAGGGGTACGATGGGGGCACGCAATAGACCGGAAAGTTGCTGGTCGAGTACCTTGGGTATCGTTGAAAGGCCTAGTTATCAAGGTTGGACATATGGAGTTTATGCTAGAACTAGGGTTACCATTAGCCCTTGACATATGGCAAGGTTGGCCATCATACGATTAACGATGGTTTCAAAGCAAGATTGGTGGTGATAGCCAGAGTCAGTCATGGATGATTGGTTGTTCTGTTTGTACTATCTCACATAGATTATCCAAAGTCGAGGGAGATGTTATTTGAGTGATTAACTGATATTGGTTTAGGCCTCTGGAGAGAGTACTTGGGGAATGTTAAACTCGATTAGGGTTGTCTGTGTGAAACTTATATAATCTGGATGTCATGTGTGTTTTCCATGATTGAATGAGTGTTCTGGTTTCCATGGATGAATGGTTGAATTGTTATTATAAAGGCTATCACTGTCCAATGTGGGAAAGATAAGGTTGAGTTCTTCTCTGGTGTCGTCGGTAGATTAGTATGTTTATCTATCCTTTCTCATACACTTTATTGTTGAAGTTTGTTAGCTCTTTTATCGCTCACTGAGACTGTTGTCTGACTCAAGGTTTTATGTTTCCTCTTATTACCCTGGGTTGTTCATCCGGTTGTGGATGGGCAGACTAAGTAGCAGGTGATAGGTGATGCTTCAGTGAGGACGATGTGTTGATCGGTGGAGAGCAGGAGGCTCATGTACATGTTTTACTACTATCTAATAATTGGGTTTCCGCTGTTTGCTTTTCTGAATAATATAGTGAGGCAACTTTGTATAAACACTATTTCCTAGTTTGTGGATAGTACTTTCTGGTTATATGAAAATCTTGTTTTTCTGCTTCACTATTACTACCTGTTGAATATGTTCTATTATATTTTATCCTTGCGCTGTGAGTTTACGACATGTTCCGCTTGTGTTTACCTACTCTGATGATCTTCCATGACTGCCTTGCACACCTTTCAGCGCATTATTTCTTTTGTATAGTGCGGGGGTTATGGGCGGTCGGCACATTTGGTATCAGAGCTTTGGTCAACGATTTTTGGCCAAAGTTCAAGGACGTAATCACGTATAAGAGACGTACTTGTAGATTTTAGTTGGACGCTTACTATATATATACTAGCAGATATGGTAGTAGCGGTTGTTTTCCTTTAGCAGTTTATCTTGTAAGTGGACTAATCATTCTATTTCAGATTTAGAATGAGTCGTCAAACCTCTAGGAGTGAGTTTGGGACCGGAGGAGTAGGAGAGGAAAGCCAATTGGGAGCTTTAGCAGTTGGACCGGAATACCTGGTCATGTTTGGGGCAGCCATGATGGCAGCGGCTATATTAAGGATACCCATTCCAGAAGCGGTAATAGAGCGTGGTGTTCCTGTGCAAGTACCAAAAAGGAATTTTGCTAAGCGACAGAGGGACTGTACTCCTATGGATGAGGAAATTTCTATTGGTCCTAGTGCTTCACAAGAAGAAAATGGCAGTCAAAAGAAGAAATCTAAGAAGAATGTGCTCTGCTTCAATTGTCAATTGGAAGGCCATTATTCCTAGGATTATAAGGGAGAATGGAAGTGCTTTAGATGCGGCAAGCCTGGACATAAGAAGAAAGACCGTCCGGACCTTCCAAAGAATAGGCAACTGGAGGAAGCATGTGTTGTGGAAGCTATTCCAATTTCCTATTGTATTCCTGAAGAGAACTAGGAGAAGTTGTTGTCTGGATGTGCTTCCAAACAGTGAAGTTGTTTGAGTTTATTTGGTACTAGATAATCATCATCTTTTACCTATAATAAGATTGTATGTTGAATAAGTTCGGAACTTGAAGTTGCATTAGACCTTTAGTTGTAATTGACCTAGTTTGGTTTCATCTTCTCTATGCAAGCTTTGTGGATCTTGTATTGTTGATCATGAATGCTCATTTATGAGTGGTTGCTTAGTTGTAACTGTCGTTGGGTTTGAAATCATCTTGGGCATGGATTGGCACAAGAGGTATGCGGCAAGGGTTAATTGCGAGAAGCTAGAGGTAAGGGTCGGGGATGTGGAAGGGCGAAAGGTGTTGGTTAGATGTAAGCTCGAAGATGGGGTCTTCGTGAGTTATTTATATTCGCTTGGGATTCCACAAGAAGACCTATCATCAGTGCTGATCGCTAATGAATATGTAGATGTCTTTGACGAGGTCAAAGGGTTGTCGTTGCATCGTGAGACTGAGTTTAGGATTGATTTGGTCGAAGGTGCTAGACCGATCGTTATGCCACTTAGGAGGATGACGCTTAGGAAATAGCGAGAGTTAGAGGTGCAAGTTAGAGACCTTTTGGGAAAAGGATTCATTCGGAGGAGTGTTTCCGAGTGGGGTGCACCAGTCGTATTTGCAACTAAGGCAGATGGATCGTTAAGATTGTGTGTGGACTATCGTGAACTGAACAAGGTGACTAAGAAGAACAAGTATCTGTTTCCAAGGATTGATGACCTGTTCGATCAGCTTCACGAAGCCAAAGTGTTTTCTTAGATGGATTTGGCAACGGGATTTCACCAGTTGAGAGTGGCTAAGGATAGTGTGCCAAAGACTGCTTTTAGGACACCATCTAGTTTCTTCGAATGGTTGGTGATGCCATTCGGGTTGACTAGCGCGCCATTGTATTTTGTGGATCTTATGAATAGAGTGTTCATAGATCAGTTGAACAATTTCGTGCTTTTGTTCGTGGATGTTATTCTGGTTTACTCCAGAAATGAGGAAGAACATAAGGCACACTTGAGAGTTGTGTTAGAGATCTTGCGGAAGCATCAGCTTAAGGCTAAGTTCTCAAAGTGTCACTTCTGGAAGGATGAAGTGAGGTTCTTAGGTTATGTAGTTTCTGGAAAAGGGATAGCGGTTGACCCCGCTAAAGTTGCAGCAATCCAGGACTGGGATCGACCTAAGAATGCGACGGATGTTCGGAGTTTCCTTGGGTTGGCAGGATATTACCGAGGTTTATCAAGGATTTCTCCAAGGTAGCTACGCCATTGACATGATTGACGAAGAAGAACCATGTGTTCACATGGGATGCAAAGTGTGAACAAGCGTTCGGAATCCTGAAGGAGAGATTACTGAGTGCACCTATGTTGACCATTCCAAGTGGAAATGAAGAGATGGTGGTATATACCGATGCATGTGGTACTAAACTTGGAGCAGTGCTAATGCAGAAGGATGAGGTTGTGGCCTATGCGAGTCGACAACTGAAGCCGCATGAGAAGAATTACCCAACTCATGATTTGGAGTTGGCGGCGATTGTATTTGCTCTGAAGATGTGGAGACATTACCTGTTGGGAGTTCGATTCGAGTTGTTTATGGATCACAAGTCGTTGAAGTATCTTTTCTCCGAAAAGAATTTGAATATTCGGCAGCAAAGATGGTTAGAGTTTCTGGCGTCATATGATTTTGGAATAGCCTATACTCCAGGCAAGGATAACGTAGTTACATATGCGTTAAGTCGAAGACACGCAAGTTTGGGAGCGATGTTTTCGGAATGGAAGAGCCTCGAGTACTTGGCAAGGTTCGATTTCAGGCCACGGTGTGAGTTAGAACCTGAAATTTTGGCAAGCTTATCGATAAGACCTACTCTTATCGAAAGGATTGGCGAGATCCAAAAGAAGGATGCAAAGCTTGTTGAGTTCATTCAGAAACTGGAACCAGAAGATAAAGAGTTCGAGGTCGATCGAGAAGGTTGGCTTCGAAAGCAAGGGAGATTAGTTGTTCCTGATATTGACGGATTGAGGGATGAGGTTCTGAGAGAATGTCATCACTCGAAGCTGACGATTCATCCCGGTGGAAATAAGATGTATCAGGACATGAGGAGAGTCTATTACTGGGAAGGGATGAAGCGAGATATTGGAAAGTTCATTTCCAAGTGTACGAACTGTCAGTTAGTGAAAGCTGAACAGAAGAAGCCGAGCGGTTTACTTCAGCCATTGGAAGTTCCTACGTGGAAGTGGGAGCAGGTATCAATGGATTTTATCGATGGACTACCTAGAACAAGGGCAAGAAACGAAGGGATTTGGGTCATCGTGGATCGTTTGACCAAAAGTGCGAGATTCATTCCTGTCAAGTCGACTAGGACGGCATCGAAATTGACTGAACTTTATGTGAAATGGATAGTTCGATTCCATGGTGTCCCAAAGAGTATAGTGAGTGACCGAGATCCATTATTCACGAGTGGATTTTGGAAAAGTTTGCAAGAAGCATTGGGAACCGAGTTGTGTTTGAGTACGGCATATCGTCCCCAAACTGATGGTCAGGCTGAGAGAGTCAATCGAGTTTTGGAAGATCTCCGGAGGGATTGTGTGTTAGACTTCGAAGGATCATGGGAAGACCATCTACATCTTATTGAGTTTGCGTATAATAATAGCTACCAATCTAGCATTGGGATGGCACTATATGAAGCGTTGTATAGAAGGTCGTGCAATTCTCCAGCATATTGGCTAGAAACTAGAGATAAGTTGGTACTTGGGCCTGAGATGATTAGAGAAACCTCGAATTGTATCGAGACAGTTCGACAACGAATGAAAGCAGCCCAGGACCGTCAGAAGAGTTATGCCGACAAGCGTCATAATGACTTGGAATTCGACGTGGGCGATATGGCTTTCGTGAAAGCTTCACCATTGAAGCACATGGTTAGATTTGGTAAGAAAGGAAAGTTAGCTCCAAGGTTTATTGGACCATTTCCGATAGTTGAGCGAATTGGAAAGCTCGCATATAGATTGGAGTTACCCGAGAAGATGTCGAGTGTGCATAATGTGTTCCATGTGTCGTTTCTACGGAAATTCGTGCATGATTCGAATATAGTGGTATCTCCAAAGAAGTACGAAGACTTAGAGACCATTGTTTCGAGACCTCGTAAGCCACTTCATGTTGTGAGGAATGACACGAAACAGCTTAGGAGGAAGACGGTTAAGCTAGTCAAGGTGTAATGGAGTGGGGATGGAGACGATTGTACATGGGAGACGGAAGAGAGCATGAGAGCAACTCATCCAGAATACTTCGTCGGTAGGAACCTTTGATATCGTATCTTCGTTATATCGTTGTATCTTGTTGTTGATTGTTAGAATTCCGCGTGCTAGGATAAGGCTATGGATGCATGGCTTGATGGTTGCTAGTTTGGTTGATAGAGTTGGCTTTTCATGGATGATAGGCATGCGGAATCGTTGTGATTACGTGGGTTTGTTTGGAATTTCGGGGGCGAAATTCTTAAGGGGGGGAGGGGGGAGGGAATGTAACAGCCCCCATTTTACGTATCGGAAGATTGTAAAATATATTTGTTTTATTCTCTAAGGGTTGGATCATTCTCATCTTTTAATATGTGGTTTATGGGGATGTGAGACACATCTATAATTTTTACCGATTTTGTTTATGACCATTTTCCCCCTGTCAGCCTTGTACAGGGCATAACTTTTGACTCAGATCAAATCAAAGGGTGAGACCTGTGCCATTGGAAAGGAATTGATGATTGCCTTTCCGTAGAGTGGTTACATTAAGGATTTGGCTCAGCGGTTTGGGAGAAATCACTGTTTTAAGGTTTTCAGTTGCCTATTCAGGTTTTGGAGCCTTAGTGGAATCCTATAAATAGGGGTGAGAGTGGAGGGAAAAGGTTTACTTTTTCCCATTCTCTCATTTGAAGGCATTTGATCTCCTTCTTCCTCCTACACCTTTCCACCATTAAAAATCCAAATCTAAGGGAGAAAATCGAAGATCTACACCGTTCAAGGCTAGATCTACATCAATTCAAAGGCGAATTCATCGGATCGAGGGGTTTGATTCGGAGTGCTCACGGTCCGGATTCTTATTTCTATTGTTTTAGATTGTTTCAGCAAATCGGTGAGTGATTTACATCTCTCACATGAATGCAATGAAGTAAATGAGTGTTTGTGCATGTTTCTCATCAAATTGGAATGTTTTACCATAGATTTACACCATTACAAGTTCATTTTCATATGCATCACCCTATGATCTAATCTAACAAGTTTTACTCGTTAATTTCATGTCATTTTACATGTTTATGTTAGTAAGATCTCTCATTTGGTCATATGTTCAGTTTAATGGTTTTTGGTGAGATTTACATCATTTTTGTGGTAATCGTCATATTCGTGTGGTTAGTAATGTTATGATATGTTTAAGGTTGTGTTTGATGATTTTGGTTGAGTTGGTTTCGTCGGATTCGTCGTTTGGCGAAGTTTTGATTGAAATCGGAGTTGAATTGCAATATGCAGGAATTGGCTCGGCCATAGATTGAATCGGCCAGAAATTGGCTCGATCAGGAGTTGGCTCGACCATAGGTTGAATCGGCCAGGAATTGACTCGGCCATAGGTTGAATCGGCCAGAAGTCGGATTGAAACGAAGTTGGATCGGACAGGAGTGGATCAGATCGGGTCATATTTGGACCGGGTCATATTTGGATCGGGTCGGTCATATAGGTGATTGGATCGGGTCGGTCGTGTTGGTTGGACCGGTCGAGTTTGAAGCCAGAAGGGCGCTGGATCGGGTCGGCCTAGTTTGGATTGGGTCGGTCTGAAAGGGGGCGGATCAGTTATGTTTTTACTAGCGCTTTTAAATGCTGTGGTTGATAGTGATGATGCTATGGTTGGTTTCCAACAGGATCATTTTCTGAAAAAGTACGTTTTTCGGGTACGACTCAGATTTGGAGAAAAGGTCAGAAAAAAATATTTTTCGGGGGCAGCCCCCGAAGTCTAGCCACAGCGAAGCGATGTAATTAGCTCGGTGATGGTGTGAATTCGAAGTAAGTTCAAGTAGGAAGATTCGAAGTGTTGAGAGGTGTTCGTTGATCGGAGTAGAACATCAAATGAAGTAACAGCTCAAAGGTCGTGGGTTGGTGGATAATGGTTGCTCGAGAAGGTCGCTTGAGCAGTAAATAACCGTCAAGGTTGGACGACCAGAGATATTGAAGGCCGAGAGATTATCGGTTTCGTAAGTTCTAGCAGGCTCAAAGCAGGGGTACGATGGGGGCACCCAATAGACCGGAAGGTTGCTGGTCGAGTACCTTGGGTATCGTTGAAAGGCCTAGTTTGTCAAGGTTGGACATATAGAGTTTATGCTAGAACCGGGGTTACCATTTTCCTTTGATATATAGCAAGGTTGGCTGTCATACGATTAACGATGTTTTCAAAGAAGGATTGGCGGTGATAGCCAAAGTCAGTAAAAGATGATTGGTTGTTCTGTTTGTACTATCTCACATAGAATATCCAAAGTCGAGGGAGATGTTCTTTGAGTGCTTAACTGATATTGGTCTAGGCCTCTAGGGAGAGTACTTGGGGAATGTTAAACTCGATTAGGGTTGTCTGTGTGAGACTTAAATAATCTGGATGTCATGTGTGTTTTCCATGATTGAATGGGTATTTTGGTTTCCATGGATGAATGGTTGAATTGTTATTGTAAAGGCTATCACTATCCGATGTGGGGAAGATAAGGTTGAGTTCTTCTCTGGTGTCGTGGGTAGATTAGTATGTTTATCTATCCTTTCTCATACACTTTATTGTTAAAGTTTGTTAGCTGTTTTATCGCTCACTAAGACTGTTGTCTGACTCAAGGTTTTATGTTTCCTCTTATTACCTTGGGATGTTCATCTGGTTGTGGATGGGCAGACTAAGTAGAAGGTGACAGGTGATGCTTCAGTGAGGACGATGGTGGTGATCGGTGGCGAGCAGGAGGCTAACGTTCTAGTTTTACTACTATTTAATAATTGGGTTTCTGCTGTTTTCTTTTCTGATTAATGTAGTGAGGCAACTTTGTATAAAAACTATTTCCAAGTTTGTGGATATTACTTTCAAGTTATATGAAAGTCTTGTGTTTCTGCTTCACTATTACTACCTGTTGTATATGTTCTATTATATTTTATCCTTGCGCTGTGAGTTTACGACAGGTTCCGCTTGTGTTTACCTACTCTGATGATAGTCCATGACTGCCTTGCACATCTTTCAGCGCATTGTTTTTTTTGTATAGTGCGGGGGTTATGGGCAGTCGTCACACAAGAATTCTGATGGAAAAACAACTTAAAACCAAGTTTTCAAAATGTCACTTTTGAAAGAGAGAAAACAAATTTCTTGGACATTTTGTTTCAGAGAAAGTATTGGTTATAGACTCTGCTAAGATAGAAGTTGTTCAAGAGCAGAGGATCCCACAATGTGACAAAGGTTAGGAGTTTTCTTAAGTTAGCAGGCTACTACAAGAAATTTAATAAGGACTTCGCGAGGATTGCAACTCCTCTAACATGGTTGACGAAAAAGAATCGTGAGTTTTTGTTGTGGGAGAAGTGTGGTATTGCCTTTGAAAGGCTGAAGGAATCTCTCACAAGTGCACCTATTCTTTGTTACTCCAGATGGAACGAAGATGTTCACGGTTTTCGCCGATGCATGTGGGACTGGTTTAGGAGCATTCCTCTTGCAAGAGGGTAGATTAGTTGCTTATGTAAGTAGACAACTTAAGGACATGAGGAGAGGTACCCCGTCCATGACTTAGAGTTAGCAGTTGTGGTTTAACCCTAAAGATGTGGGGACACTACCTTTTTTTTTAGCACTTTACCGATCATAAGTCTCTTAGATATTTGTTTTCTCAGCGATATTTGAACCTTTGACAGTAGTGGTGGATGGAGTATCTAGCATCGTTCGACTTTGCAATCTAGTATACCCCTAGGAAGGGTAATTTCATGGCCAATACTTTAAGTTGGAGGCATGCTACACTAAGTGCAATCACCGAGCAGAAGCAGTTAGAGATTCACTCTAGTTTCAATTTGTAGCCTCCATTTGAAGCATCTCAAGGATTCCTCGAATTTATGGAAGTGAGACCAGTTTTGAAAGAAAGAATCAGTAGCGCGCAAGACCTTGATGATGAGCAGTGAACGCTAAAGGAAAGGATTTCTAAGGAAGAACTATTTTCTCATTCAGGTAAATATTCTATTAATAATAATGGTAGTTTGAGAAGGGACAATAGACGTTGTGTTCCTAAGAATGGAGACCTTAGAAGGGAGATTCTTGAGGTGTTTCATCAATCGAGGATGAACATACACCTTGGAGGAGATAAACTGTTTAAGGATATGAAAAGAATCCTTTATTAGGAAGGAAAGATGAAGGATGTTGCAGAGTTTGTAACTAGATGTTTGACTTGTCAAATTGTTAAGGAAGAGCAAGATAGGCCTGGAGGGTTATTGTTGCACTTAGATATTCCCACTTGGAAATGGGCACACATTTCGATGAATTTTATTTATGGGCTTCTAACGAGTCAAAAGGGGAATGAATCCATTTTGGTCATTGTGGATCGCTTAACGAAGAGTGTCCATTTTATGCGAATTAAGAAGAGTAGGACCACCTCTTTATTAGCTCAGTTATACGTCAAGGAGATAGTCAGACTTCATGGAACCTCAACTAGCATAGTCAATGACAGAGACCCTTTATTTTCTAGTGAATTTTGGAGGAGCATGCAGCATTAAGGACGATGCTGAGTTTGAGTACAGCCTATCACCCATAAGCCAATGGTCAGACAGAAAGAGTGAATGGAGTTCTTAAGGATCTTCTTAGAGCCTCCATCATTGACTTCGGAGGTGCTTGGCAGAAGCACTTGCCATTGGTAGAGTTTTCGTACACTAATAGATATCAAGCGATGATTGGTAGGGCCTCTTACGAAGCATTGTATAGGAGACCATACAAATCGCGTACTTATTGGTTGGAACTACCGATAGGATTTTACTCGAACTAGACTTTATCCGTGAATCTATGGAGAAAATTGCTCTGATTCGGCAGAACATGAAGGCTGCCTAGGACCGACAAAAGTCATACATTAATGGAAGCAGGAATTAACATGAATTTAGCATTGGAAATTTGGTATTTGTTAAAGCTTCCCCTCTTAAGAAGACGATCCAGTTTAGAAATACTGGGAAATTGGCTCCTTGATTTATTAGGCTGTTTAAGATCCTGGATAGTATTGGGAAAAAGGCTTATCATGTGGATCTTCCCAAGCGTTTATCAAGGGTCCATAATGTTTTCCATGTTTCACATCTTCAGAAATTCCTTCATGATTCCGCCTTCAGACTCATGCTAGATGATATTGTGGACTTAAGGAGCTTCGAGTTGGAGTCTAGGGCGCCCCTTGACATCGCAAAGATAATGGCGCACAAAATCAAAAGACTCCGCAACAAATCCATTCGTCTAGTCTGAGTACAATAGGGAGATAACCCTGCCGAAAGCACCTAGGAAAATGAGCAGAAGATTAACCAAACTCATCTAGAGCTTTTCTCGGGTAATTATTTGCTCTAAATTTTCCTTTTATGATTGCCTTGTGGTTGCTATACTGGATGGTAGGAGATGGTTGCAAAACGAATGAACCTGCACTCATATAAAATTATATACATACTATGATGTTTTGCATGAATACAACATCACTTACTACACATACACGCTAGGACTGAGCTCACTTTAGCAAGTATGACATACATAATTACTATGAATTATGGGTTTTTATAGATGCTCTAGAAAGCACGAGTGTATAACATGCTTGATAGAGCAAGTTGTATTTTTCTCCCCTTCAAACCGATTTCGGGAAGAAATATCTTTTAAGGGGGGAGAATGCATCACCACGTAAAATAAACCTAAAATAGACATAAGATAATTAAATTTAAATTAAATAATAATAATCAATAGTGAATTAATGGCTTGAAATATATAATTTTGAATAATTGGGAACTGGGCCATGAAAGTATTATTGTTGCGTTTGTGGCGAGATTCTGACCTGTTTTCATATTTTATTTACTGAAAAAGGGGTTCGTATGAAGAAGATATTAATAAAACAAGTTATATGTAAATATTTACAAACAAGGTTTGAAATTCAAATAGATAAAATATAAATTTCAGAATATAATTAATTATAGATTTGCATAAAAGAGTATTCCAAGTGGATTTGAATTTGTGTGTACATATTCATATGCAAAGGGGACAAAGATAAGCAACATAAGGAAAAAAATCAGAGCAACTAATTAATAAATTAATACAAAGCAACATCATCGAAGAGTCGAATCTCCTGGCTCGACCCTAGAAGAGGGGTCGACCGCCCTCCTATAGATAAGATCGGCCGCTATCCTGAGGGATGAGGGGTGAATGTGTGTTTTTATAGGGAGATTTATATAGTTTTGCATCAAATAAACCATCCAGATTAAATCTAAATAATCCAACGATCTGTACGCACACCTGCAACTATAAATATAGCTCCCTAGCCTCACTCTAAACCCAACCCACATTTCATTCTATGCCTCCATACTGTCCTTCTGCCATTGCTAATTCCAGAGAAAAAGATTATAAATTTCTTTCTATTCCTTTAAACTCCATTCTATCATTTCTATTCTAGATTCATATAGATTTTGGTTCTGGAATTTAGTTATATATATATGTGTGTGTGTGTGTGATTCTAAGATTTTATTCTTATATATATATATATATATATATATATATATATATATATTAATAGAAGGATCAGAGCACGATTTCGAAGGCCAAATCCAGATCTAATTCTACATAAATCTTATTATTCTTCCTTCTTCAATCACTGTGAGTGGAAACCTTATAAGTTGCTATTTTCTATCTTTTGTAGTTTGGATTATTATGCCTATATGGGGTTTGGATTAAAACGAAAATAAAACACCATAAACCCTCCAAATCTTATATTTTGTTTATTCCGGAAATGGTCAATCAAAGGCGATGTATTTGGGTTTGTGTTATTGGAATAATAAATGTTACGCTTTGGGTGTTGTGAAATTCTTATATTTTGGGTAAGATTCACTTGATTCTTATTTTAAATGCTCATATATGTTAGTGTGCCAAAACGTAAGATTTATGTATTGTAAATTAACAAAATATCTATTTTAAATAGATTTTTTAACGTATTATATACAATATATTAAGATCTTAAGTTTTTGAATGTAATATAAAATTAAAAGTGAAGCAGCGCTGAAAACAAGGTTTTTTTTATCATTCTGGCTTCGGGTCCGGTTCAACTCAATAATTAAACCGACTTAAACCATTCTCAAAGTTGGATTGTCGGAGTAATTACATGTTAGAACAGAACAAAGAACTTTTTATAATTTTACACCATAGCAGAAGAATATATAAGAGTACAGATAACTAATACACAACGGAAACTACAATACTCAGCGGAAGACTGAAAATGTCGTAACTCTATCCAAGCTCCAAATATGTAATGCTCCAAGAATAAATTCAAGAATTATATGTAAACCTTACCTACTAGCTGCTCGTATGAAAAATATAGGCACCCAAAGTTTAGCGAAAGAACAATAAACTCCAAGTCAGTCATGAGACTGGTGTGAGAACTAAAAACGGTTATGTTCATTTTAAAGTAAGGTAAGTAATAGGACCACGACATATGACACGGAATGAGTTTTCCCCATATAAATACCAGTCCATAGAAACTCGCAATGCTCTTTTAGAAAATGAATCTACGATAAGATCTCGTGCCACACACACAATGCAAATGCACACTTGGACGAGGTTTCCCTTATGATAATCAAAATATGCTTGATACATGAAAATCCTCTTATAATATTATTAGTGCATAGTGTAAAAATCACTATCGCAAATAAATGTATCAATCTTAGCCAGCGTAGGTACTATAATATTATATTGACCTCCAACGGGTTTTACGCAGGTTCTACAATAGTAAGCCTTATGGAGAACGTAGCGGATGATCCGGGTTCAGTATCATATAGTGACCAAAACTGTTCACAAAGTGGGTTTTTCCAACAAATGACCAGGGCTAAGGAACTTCCTTACCGAATGGGCACGCCTCTAGAGGGACGTCCCGAGAAGTAAAGCCTTCTCTACCAACACAAGGTCGTTGGTGCTATCCAAGCCATGCCACATGAGTAAGCTATTTCACGGTCGTTACCTACGTTTCTATACAAGTACCCAAATTTCTAACAAAACCACAATAGCAAAATGCCAGGGTTCCATACCATTGCACTACCTTATCAAATCTACATAAAGAACACCTGGGCTCTGTACCATAGTGTTTCTTCAAAAATCTAGAAGGAAATGGTCATTCGCTAAGGGGCGAGACCCCTATAACCTTGCTTCATCTTTTCCTGTTTTAGTCATTTCCGAGATGTGAAGATTGTCGAAGTCTCGTAAAACAAAGCTACGCTTCAATAAGACATTCTTTGACCATCAATAACACGCCACTTAGCATGCCACATTGTCAACTCACAACATATAATTGGTGTCTATTAATATATAACCCTCTGAGCACGTATGTCTCAGAGGAGGGTGTTAAGCTAAGAGAATAAATCCTTTGCCATCAGACTGATATAACATACGTAGAAACCAATTGGTTATGTCATGAAATAAAATTCAGACACACATCCATTTACGTGTCCGTTCTGGGTCATAATGAAATCGAAGGCGCTTTATTCCATGACCTCGCCTAGGTACGAAAGCCCATGTAATCTGAATAACTTCAAGTACAACCAGATCGCTTGTCATAATATAACCTCATAATGAGGGAACATCCTATGGGACATCAACGAATAATCCAACTAATGTGAAGATCTTCGGTCTTCAATCACAGTCATTGCCATTCTTCATTGCTCTTATCACATCGTATAGTTATTAAAAATGGGTTGAAACCCGGTCTTTCCGAATAACTAACGCATTTTAAAACATGTGGAAAATATACAGGGACATCATAAGTTTCATTTTATTATGGATTATTCCTTGATTTCAATAAAACCTTAACATAGAGGTTATAATTTATATTAAAATCCCATTCCCAACACCATTCCCTTAATGCAACACAGAGGAAGACACCATTCCCACTCTACCGGTCTAGGGCAATTTCTACCTACAATTGAATGTGACTAGTTCCTTACCCCTAATCCATATCTACATTCATTTTGGCAAGTTTTAATTACCTTCATTAAACCTTTTCATTTCATCCATTCAAATCTTTACTTACAGATATTTTTAAAACTCTAACTTAGTTTTAAATCTTCAAAATCCTTATTCAATGATTACTTAACTTTTGAAAGCCAATCCTATCTTTAGCTGGGTTTAAGAATAGATGTTATTCAAGAAATCATTCATGACAAGCCCAAAATCATAGTTTCATTCTCAATGAAACCTTCACGGAAATCATATTAGCTCATAATCGATATAAATATCCATACTGAACTAATACTTTAAGTGGAATAAGGGCAAACCCTTATTAAATTCCTCAAATAGTATCTCTTTTCGACTACAGATAATATATCGATTATCAACAATTGGATTCCCGTTAAAATTAGAATTTAATATGTTAATCATTCAAAAATGATTACTCAAGTCATAGATGAATACAATTTAGTTTAAAACCTTAAATTTAATCCTTTTTAGAAAACGTTGGAATAACATCATAAAAAGCGCTTCAAATAGGCAAATATTAGCTAATTTAGTCAAAATGACTTTTATATTATCCAACACTTCAGTTTATCAATTCAAATCACTTTCAAACCATTTATTATTATTTACCATAATTTATCCCCATTTTTAATAATTTAAATATAGTTCATTTCGTAAAAATCCAATTTAAGGCCGCTAACTACAAATCTTGGATTTTTCTAGAATTTTGATTTTGGCTTATTTCAAAATCTAATTATTGGATCTTACTAATTTATTTTGCATTTGAAAACTCTTTTCATTCTGAATCCAATGTTTTTCGTTTTGGGAACATCCGATGGTCGGATCTCCCGGCATGTCATTTTAAAGTTAACGGTCGAAATTCGCGAACTAACGCTGCGCGACTGAAACCGATTAAGACCAAAAATCGATTTAAAATTAAAATTAAATCGAATTACTTCCAAAATATCTTATTAATTATGTAAAACATATATAATTACTTTTGGAAACTATATTTCAAATATTTCTATTTAAAATCAAATATTCCATTATTTAATCATTTTAATATTATTTAAATCATTAAAATAATATTATTTTTCAAAACTTAATATTTGAAACCCAAATTTTCTTGAAGTCCATTATAAAAATGAATAATCTAGTTTGGAAAATAAAATCTTGTTAAAACCTTTCGTGGATACCCAAACCAAGATTCACTTTTTTAAAGTTACTATTCATTTTCAAATTAAAATTTGAAAACATGCCTTCATTAATTCAAAACTAAATCAAATCAAATTCTTATTTTTACGAAAACTATTCATAATTACATAAACTATATTTCCAAATTATTTTGGATTTAAAATTTAAAATTTTATTTTTTAGTGAATATTTTATTAATAAAAATATTCTAATTAAATTCCAAATTGGATTAAAACTCAATTTATCCCCATATCCTCCACATATGTGTGTAGTGAATCCATAATCACTATTAACATTTCAAATGTGATTTTTCATAATTAAATCATTCATTCACACATACATATGCATATATATACACACACACACTATGTATGTATATACACATATCATGGCATAATTCATATGGTATAAGCCTTAGACCATTAACGTTTATAATCTATTAATCAACTGATTAACAGTAATTATCCAATCATCAATCAGTCATAAATATTCACTGACATCATACAACATCCAATAACAACACAGGGTGTCATTTACACAAGGGTTCATACCATATTCACACAAAGGTGACATTTTTAACACTTTTAACTAAGCATCCACGCTTAACACACCCAAACATGATATTTTTAACTTCTAACACTTAGTGTCCATGCTTAACACACCCAAAGGTGACATTTTTAACTTCTTACACTAAGTGTCCATGCTTAACATACTTAGTTTCAACCAAACGAACTCCAATTCAAACCAATCATCATTACAACCAACCCAAGCACACATATAAGCAAGCATCCACAACTTTAATCGTAAATGTGTAATTTTTCCTCACTAATAATATCATTAGCAAAATTTTAACTTCATAAACATATTATGAACTTCATTAGCAAACATAGGCGACTAATAGAAGCTAAAATTCTAGAGGTGAGTGAAAAGTTATCACTAAGGGATCCACTCCACCAATCTATATTAAAAATAAGAACTTTTTTTTCTACGACTCCAAACTCCAATTTAGCCACCAAGATAGCAACTTTCATACTTCAACATCACCAAAAACTAAATATATGTATTTGTTTGTTCTTAGGAAGAGAAAACTTGGATTTTTAAGTGTTTTTAAGGGGGTAAAGCTGGGATTTTTTGGCAAGGAGAAGGCTTGGTCTAGGTGGTCGGGTCCACAGCCTTGAAGGGCTGGAGTACAGGGTGAGTCACAAGGAAGTGTAGGGTGTAGGAGAAGTGTGGTGGTGGTAGGAAGAGTGTAGGAGCAAAGGTAGTAGGAAAATGGAAGAAAGAAGAGAGTTATAGGCTTTTAGAAGGAGAAAAGCGGTGTTTGACCACAGGGGTTCATGGCGTGGTAGTGAGGTGGCGCAAGTGGTGGGTGAGCTTAGGGTGCTTTTGGTAGTGGTAGAGTAGGGAGGAGGTAACCATTAGAGCTAAGGTGAAAGGAGGAAGAAGAAAATAAAGGAAAATAAAAAACAAATGAAAATGAAAACTCTCTTATCACATGCTCTCTTATGCTTAGGAAATGGTGAAATGGAATAATTTGACAAGTGCAGAGGGAGGTAGTGTGTTGTCTAAATTAGGATGGATGTGGGAAATTGTGCACTTTAAAGCTTAAGTGCTTTTATTTGAATTGAAATGACATTTATAGCTTTCTCAGGCAAGATATTATCTTATACTTGGATTGTTAAATTCATGAAACCTTTTGTGTGGTAATATATCAAACTAAGGTTCCTTTGACCACTAAAATATTTATATGGGTTTATAAATGGCCATTACCAATTTTTATTCTCAAAACAATTCAAATTTCCAATTTAAAACCAGTTTAAATGAACTAATGATCTTTATGGATAAAATTTAACTAGAAAATTTATAAATGAGTCCATTATCATCTATATAAATTAGGACACATCCCTGAAAGCAAACTTAATACATGCCACATCCCCCATAACTTTTAAGTACAAACCCGCCCCCTAGAATCAAGTGCTGCCTGCTCCTTAAAATGTTCCGCCTCCTGCTCCAAAAAGTCACGCCTCCTTCAATTCTGGCCTAAAAAAATGCGGCATTCAGTGTAAAAAAAGAAGAAGAAGAATTTAAAATCTGGAAATAATCCCAGGAGTCCACGCCAATTAAAAAAAAAGTTGCTGACATGTATGCAACTAAAGCCAATAGTTACACACATGTATGGAACTATTGCATAAAGGAAATTCAGCAAACGTTTTTGCCTGTAGATTTGTTGCACACATATGCGCTTGTTTTCTGTTTTATTTGCATTTAAATGCAAATAAAAATGAACTATGTTGCACTGTTATGATTTATTGCACATTTTTATGCTAGAATAATGCAATAATTGCATAGAAATATGCAAGTAAATCAATGCGGATGAAAAAACTGGAATACAAGCACATATATATGCAAGAAAATTGATATATGTACATAATATTATGCATTTAACTACACTTTTTCGTTGTTTTCTGCTGTTTTCTTGTTTTTGCCGTGTTTTTTATGTTATTTGGACTGATTTTTTTTGTCGAATGCATGATTTATTTTAATATTAATTTACATAAAAAAATTATTTTATTATTTATTATTTGATCTAGTTTTGAAAAATAGGGACCTATTTTATAATAAGTTTATCACCGGATGTGAGCCTAATTTTGAAACTTAATAGGGATCTGTAAAAAACACACCCTTTATTTTTAAACCCCTTTTAAGTATGTTTTCTCAATATTTTAAATTTTCATTATTATCCAAAACTGCTTAATTTTACTCGAATTTCAATAAATGATCCCTATGCGTTTTCAACTCGTATGATCAAACCGTAAGTCCAATTAATACAAATTTGAAACCCTACTATAATTCACTAATATTGACCCAATGAAACTGATTTCATCAAAATTCGAGATCGTTCAAAAAGTGTCTATTCTTTGGCTATTAAAATAATACTAAATTATCAAACTTCAATATATTTACTTTTAAATAATTTTTTTAAAGTTCACTAACCTTATTTTATCTTTAGTAAAATATAAAACAAAGTTAAAACTCAATTTCAATAGTTTTTCAAGTCTAGATTCAATATTTGACAATTAAAAATCCACTAAAAATCAACTAAAAATTTATATTTTAAATTGACTAAAAAACAGATCGTTACAATCTCCCTTACTTAAAAAGATTTCATTCTCGAAATCGAAGATGTACGTAAGTTTATTTTATAATCCACTTTAGATAACCTTTTCTAATCATTTACCAAATACCTTGTAGTCAAACTTGTGAAACTTTATTCACAAGGTATTCGTAACTATCTACTTAGGTTATTTTCTTACCTAAGGTTTCAGAACTTATCGACTGTCCAAAATCATTGATATTCCAATTTCAAATCATTCATAATAACCATAAACAATCTTTTAAGACCGATTGTAGAATTAATTTCTTAATACAAATATGCTCTCTCGCACGCGTAATGCTTTGAACTCATTCTAGGGCATTACTAACCCCATCTCTAATGAGTTTCTCTTCTAGGATATTACTAATCCTAGCTCCGATGAGCTCTTTTCTTTCTATTCTAATGAATCGTACCCCAAATCTTTGAATAAACCAATGCCACCTTCGGGTCCGGCTCGACTCGATAATTAAACCGGCTTAAACGGTTCTCAAAGGTGGATTGTCGGAGTAATTACACATTAGCACAGAACAAGAAACTTTTTATTATCACTACAACAATTTCACAATAGAGTACAAGAATATATGATAGTACAGATAAGTAATACACAGCGGAAAAAATAAACACGGCATAACTACAATACTCAGCGGAAGATTGAAAATTCCATGATTCTATCCAAGCTCCAAGTATGCAATGATCCAAGAATAACTTCAAGAATCATTTGTTAACCTTAACTACTAGCTGCCTATGTAGAAAATATGGGATCCTAGAGTTTAGGGAAAGAACAATAAACTCCGAGTCAGTCATAGGACTGGTGTAAGAACTAAAAACAGTTATGTTCATTTTAAAGTAAGGCAAATCATAGGACCACGCCGTATAACACAGAACGGGTTTTCCCCATATGAATACTAGTGCATAAAAACTCGCAATGTTCTTTTAGAAAATGAAGCTACTATAAGATCTCGCGCCACAGACACAATGCAAACGCACACTTGGGCGTGGTATCCCAAATGATAACCAAAATATGCTTGATATGTGAAAATCCTCTTGTATTATTATTAGTGCATTGTGTAAAAATCACTCTTGCAAATAAATGTATCAATCTTAGCCATCATAAGTACCATAATATTAAACTGACCTCCTACACGTTTTATGCAGGATCTACATTAGAAAGCCATATAGGCACGTAGAGGATGATCCTGGTTCAGAATCGTATACCGACCCAAACCGTTCACAAAGTGGGGTTTTCCAACAAATGACTAATGCTAAGGAACTTCCTTACGGAATGGCCACACCTCTAGAGCGGCGTCCCGATAAGTAAACCCTTCTCTGCCAACACAAGGCCATCAGTGCTATCCATGCCATGCCACATGAGTATGCCGTTTCCCCGTCGTTGCCCACCTTTCTCTACGGGTACCCGAATTTGAAACAAAACCACAATAGTAAAATGCAAGGCTCCATATCATAGAACAACCTTATCAAAGCCACATAGCAAACGCATGGGCTCCATACCGTAGTGTCACTTCAAAATCTAAAAGGAATTGGTCATCCCCTAAGAGGCGTAACCCACACAACCTTTCCGCATCTTTACCCGTTTTGGTCATTTCAAGATGTGAGGCTTGTCGAAGTCTCGTTATACAAAGCTACGCTTTAGTAAGACATGCTTTGATCATCAATACCTCATCATTTGGCATGCCACACTCTTAATTTACAACATATAATTTTTTTTCTATTAATATATAAACCTCTGATCATGTATAACTTAGAGGAGAGTGTTAAGCTATGGGAATAAATCTTCCGCCACCAAACTAATATAATATCAACAGAAACCAATTAGTTATGCCGTGAAATATAATGTCAGACACATATCCATTTACAAGTCTGTTCTAGGTCAGAATGAAACCGAAGGCGCTTTATTCCACGACCTCGCCTAGGTGCGAAATCTCATGCAATCTGAATCACTTCAAGTACGACCAGATCGCTTGTCATAACATTACCTTATAATGAAGGATCAACCCTGTGAGACATCAACGAGTAATCCAACTGATGTGAAGATCTTCGGTCTTCAATCAAAGTCATTTCCATTCCCTGTTGCTCTTATCATGTCATATAGTTATTAAAAATGGGTTTCAACCCGGTCTTTCCAAATAACTAGAGCATTTTAAAACGTGTGGAGAATATACAGGGACATCATAAGTTTCAATCTATTTGGATTATTCCTTGATTTCAACTAAACCTTAACGCAAAGGTATTACTTAAATCAAAATACCATTCCCAACCCCATTCACTTAACCATTTCTACTCTACCTGTCTAGTGCAATTTCTACCTACGATAGAATGTGACTAGTTCCTTACCCCTAATCCATATCTACCTTCATTTTGGTAAGTTCTAATTACCCTTATTAAACCTTTTTCATTTCATACATTCAAATCTTTACTTAAAGATTTATTTAAAACTCTAATTATTCAAAATTATTTTTTGATGATTACTTAACTTTTGAAAGCTAAACTTGTCTTTAGCTGGGTTTAGAATAGATGTTATTCAAGACATCATACACGACAAACCCAAAATCATACTTTCATTCTCAATGAAATCTTCACGGAAATCATATCATCTCATAATCGATATAAATTTCCGTATCGAACTAACAGTATAAGTGGAATAAGGGAAAACCCTTTTTAAATTCCTCAAGTAGTATCTGTCTTCATCTACAGATAGTTATCTCGATTATCACCTATTTGATTCCCATTAAATTCCAAATTTAATTTATTAATCATTCGAAAATGATTACTAAAGTCATAGATGAGTAAAATTTAGTCTAAAACCTTTAAATAATCCTTTCCAAAAAATGTTGTAATAGCGTCACAAAAAGCGCTGCAAATAGGGTTATATTAGCAAGTTTAGTCAAAATGACTTTTAATTATCCAACCCTTCATTTTATCAGTCCAAATCAATTTCAAACCATATATTATGACTTATCATAATTTATCCCTATTTTTAATAATTTACAAATTATTCATTTCATAAAAATCCAGTTTCAGGTCGCTAATAGCAAATCCTAGATTTTTTTAGAATTTTTCTTTTGGTTGTTAAAAATTATAACCGTTGGATCTTGCTACTTCTTTCGCATTCGAAAACTCTTTTCATTTCGAATCAATGTATTTCGTTATGGGAAAATCCGATGGTCGGATCTCCCGGTACGTCAATTTAAAGTTAATTATCGAAATCTAAAAGCTACCGTTGCACGACTAGTCCTATTTAGACCAAACTTCGATTTAAAATTAAAATTAAATCGAATTAATTTCAAAATATCTTAATAATTATTGAAAACATGTATAATTACTTTTGGAAACTATATTTCAAATATTTCTCTTTAAAATCAAATATTCCATTATTTAATCGTTTTAATATTATTTAAATCATTAAAATAATAGTATTTTTCAAAACTTAATATTTGAAACCCAAATTTTGCTAATGTCCATTATAAAAATAAATAACATAGTTTGGAAAATAAAATCTTATTAAAACGTTTCGTGGATACCCAAACCAAACTTCACTTTTTCAAAGTTACTATTCATTTTAAATTTATGATTTGAAAACTTGCCTTTATTGATTCAAAACTCAAATCAAATTCTTATTTTTACGAAAATTATTCGTAATTACTTAAAATATATTTCCAAATTATTTCGATTTTGAAATTCAAAATTCATTTTTTTCACTGAATATTTTATTAATAAAATATTCTAATTTAATTCCAAACTGGAATTAAAACTCAATTAATCCCCATATCCTCCACATATATGTGTGTAGTGAATCCATAATCACAATTAACATTTCAAATGTAATTTTTCATAATTAAATTATCCATTCACACATACATATACGCATATATATACACACACTATGTATGTATATACAAGTATGATGACATAATTCATATGGTATAAGCGTTAGACTATTAGCGCTTATAATCTGCTAATCGACTGATTAACTGTAATTATCCAATCATCAATCAATCTCAAACATTCACTGACATCACATGACATCCAATAAAAACACAAGGTGTCATTTACACAAGGGTTCATATCATATTCACACAAGGGTAACATTTTTAACACTTTTAACTAAGTGTCCATGCTTAACACATCAAACGTGACATTTTTAACTTCTTGCACTATGTGTCCATGTGTAACACACCCAAAGCTGACATTTTTAACTTCTTACACTAAGTGTCCATGCTTAACATACTTATTTTCAACCAAACCAACTCCAATTCAAACCAATCATCATTATATCCAACCCAAGCACACATATAAGCAAACATTCATAACTTTAACACATAAAGGTGTAATTTTTCCTCAATAATAATATCATCAGAAAACTTTTAACTTCATAAACATATTGTGAACATCATAAGCAAACATAGGTGACTAATTTAAGCTAACAATCTAAAGGGGAGTAAAAATTTCTCACCAAGGGACCTACTCCACCAATTTTTATAAAAATAGGATCTTTTGTTTTTCTATGACTTCAAACTCTATTTTAGCCACCACGATAGCAACTTTCATACTTTAACATCATCACAAACTTAACATATGTATTGTTCATTCTTAAGGAAAAGAAAGCTTGTATTTTTTTGTGGTTTGAGGGGGTAAAGTTGGGATTTTTGGCAAGGAGAAGGCATGGGCTAGGCAATGGAGTCCAGATACTTGAAGGGGTGGAGTATGGGGTGAGGTTCAAGGAAGTGTAGGGTGTCGGATAGGTGTGGTGGTGGTAGGAATAGTGTAGGAGCTAAGGTGGTTGGAAAATGGAAGAAAATGAGAGTTTTAGGCTTTTATGAGGGTAAACGGGGTGTTTGACCCCATGGGGTTGATGGCATGGCTGTTTTAATGGCCCGAAAATCTGTACCAATTTGAGCTGACTAATATCCTACACATTCAACCCAAAGTGCACGAAAATTCAGATCATTAATAGAAAGAAATTAAAGGATGAGATAGAAAAGATAGAACTAATAGAATAGGAGAGTAAGAAGAACATCATCGAACAGAATCAGAGTAAACGCGAATCTCACAGTGGAACGAAATAAATATAATGTATAACATAATTTTGAAATACAAAATTGTATTGTAAATACATACCATTATCAGAGTACAATACATCATATCACAGCAGAAATAATCTCTAAATACTAACGGTGAAGCCTTCTGCTTTGAGCTCCACCAAGTGTATCTGTAAAAGCCTGAAACACTTGACTGCCCGTACAAATTTGGGCACCCAAGAGTTTAGGGAAGACAACAAAATAAATTTTGGGTCAGTCATGGGACTGGTGTGAGTAAATTCTAACCATACGGTTTAACTTTGAAAATATTTTTGAAACAAAAGGATAATAGTAAGACCAACCCACACATAAACATGGACGGTTTTTACCTTAATATAACCTAAAATATTTTGATATCAAACTCCAGTGATATTACAATAATGTCTAATCAAGTAAATAACCAAATAGCAGAATGCTTGCATCTCACGCTCCATATATATAGATAAAATCAAAAACCGTAGGGCACTTATTGGAGATTGGATTCCAACAGACAAGGCATGGGATCACCTTCCGATCAGTGTACTCTAGAGGGTATACACTGGGATTCAACAAGAATGTCTTGCAACCCGGCCACACATGACAGACCACTCAATTAGATTGAGTGTATCGAATATATTGCCACCCACGATTGTTGGCCATCCAACCGTCGTCCGAAGATACAGAATCAAAAAAGAAGAACAAATACGAATTTTTTTCTAGATCGGTGACAATACACCCTGCTTGGGGATGACCCAACTAGCCATGTTGCTTAGCCCAACTTTTGTTACTTCCTGGTTGAGAGGCTAGAAGCTACGTCTATCTTCAGAACATCTGATCACCATTCACTTTGAATGCCACATCGTCAAACCCGTCAATTCGCTAATCGATTCCCCAACATATCACGGGTATAAAAAGCTAAGAGGAATGAATTCCTCCACCACCATACGTAATACCTTTAAGAGATCAATCGTACGTGTTTTATTAGGTATACTATATCAGACACTCGTCCATACAAGTTGTCATGGGACTGGACAAATATAAGGCACCATTCTGGAGCAGGACGACCCTTGCATTTCACTCCGTCTTCAATTTTCTTCAACATAATCTAATTCGCAGTGCTTATGCCTATACGGAGTGGTTTTCAGATAATATATCCAACCAGTCTCTCCGTATCGACAACGATGGTCAAAACACTTCGACAGTCGGTTATTTAACTATCGAAGTAAAAAATAACATCCATTCAATGTATATCTAAACATCACACAACCACGGGTACGTTTTATTTAACATTCATTTTATTATCCAAATTCCCATGTCTTACCAGATATTTCTCAAACCCTGTTTTAGCCTTTTTACACTTCTTGGAAAACATTCCCAGTTATTATCGACTTTTATTCTCCCATGTTCCGGAAAATATACGTTATTATTGTTCGAAACATTTTCGTTCTTTTAACATTCCTTGTTTTCTATACTTGGATAATATACCCTATCTTCATTGGAAAAATATTTCCAATTTCATTATAAATATTTTAATCTGTCCAACATGCACTTTTAAAACATTATTCACTTTAAAATGTTAATATCATACCTATTATAGAAATCTAAACACCTTTATCAAATAACTCTTTATTCGAGAAATAAATAGCCTTATCTCGTTTATCGAATTTTCTCTCATAATTTATATTCTTATTCCACTTTATAAACTCTGTTTCTAAGTCAACTTCTTGTTAAATCAATATCAAGTAAATAACTAAATATTGATTACATATCCTATTATAATTTATTGGTTTAAACTAGATATTAACTATCCTATCAGATTATAATTCCTAAAAATAATTTACTTTAATACGTTCGATATCACCGAATTATAGTTCCAATTCCTAATAATGTTAATTAGTTCTAATCATATCGAAATGATGTCATTGTTTTCTGAAACGATTCTCCAATTCTCTTTCTAATCTCATTCTTATATTTCTTTGGACAAACGTCATTACTTATTACTTTAGACTAAGTGGATTTCAAACCAAATTGTTTTCATTCCCTAGAGATAGTGTTGTATATAAATATCACGCTTAAGTTTGGTCAACAACGTTAATTTATCGTTATAGTTCAAAACTTGCAATACGCTATAATATTCCCCTTTATAACTAATCTCGACATAACAGTCACGCTTAAGCCTAGTCAACAACGTTATTTCATCGTTATGGTTCAAAGACTTGCAATACGCTGCTATATTCTACTTTATAACTAATCTCGACGTCCCTTTCTGTTACAAACTGATACTATTCCTCGACAATAGTGAAATCGTTCAAGTTGGGGTATTTTATTTAACTCTCAGACCTTGATCGACAACGTTCTTACCTTAGAACATATATAAGTCTGTAACTCTAAACTCCTTATTTCTAATAATATCAATTAAACCATGTTTCTTGCTTTATTTTAAATATGCTTTTTATAATACCATATTCTCACCTTGAAGACTTGGATGTTTAAAAGTAATTATATTACATATTAATTCTTCACTACGACTTCGTTCTATGGTTCCTTTACTAGAATCCATTAGTGTTCTTTGTCTTCTGGTGTTTTGCTTTATTTGGATCATTGTAACATCCCGCATTTTTATCAGTTTGAAATTGAATATTTAAATCAGTTTAAATATTAAATTCGTAATATAAATGGATTTATATATTAATTAAAACAAAGTTGAACGTATAAAAATATATATTAAATATAATCGAGCCCGTAATATCGCGGCAGTTCGTAATTTAATGTTCTGAACATCAACTGAGTGTACATGACTCGTTATAAAGCGGATTTCTTCGAAACAAGAAGCGTAATCTGTTGAACTGTATCTTTCTAATAGAAGTGAAAAACCAAGATTTCGTATTATAAATAGGAAGTTATGTCCAAATTAAATATTCAAGAAAACAGCGGTATATTCGTTTATCGACCGTAATGGTTTATTTGATATAACTAGCTATCGGTTATGAATTTAGACAAGGTTCTTTTGAGACATAGTGATAATTTAATTTTTAGAATTTTATTATAATTTTTAATTAATTAAATACGCAACTTTTTATTTGAAGTATTTTGCACCCTGTATCGGCATTTCGGGGTTTCAAAATATGAGTTAATCTACCGGTATTATTATATTTTTTGGATCATTGCACCTCGCTGGACATGACTGTATTTTTATTTTTTTCGTTAGCGGCTCGGACATGAACCGTGTTTTGTGTAGCGGTATACAAAACTTTATAATTTAAACATATCCACTGCAATTTCACAGTGATGGGTTCAAAAAAAAAAAAAAGTGGAAATGGTTTGTCTGTGAATGGAAAGATCTGGTGAGGGCGATTGTAAGCATAGATGGCGGAAGTATGGACATGCACTATACATTGGTTCATGTGTCAAAAAGGAAAACTCGGGCAGGCAGAACGTTTTGTTCGAATTGGAAAAAGGATTGGGGGTGTTGTACATTTGTGAGGGGAGAATAGTTAACGTAAACAAGTGGGGAAAGGGATAAACAAGGCGTGGAGTTGTTCAGTGTTTTTACTGTGCGTGCACTGGAATGCATGGAGCAAAGTACCGGGTTCATTCGGCTATGTTAACAAAAGTGAGGTATGGAGGATCGGAAATGGACGTTTATGTAAAGAGCAGCAGCTTGAGTTTAACAGGGAAGAAGAAGTGAAAGGGTATAAGCTAAACTAAATGGGTCGAGAGATAAAAATAAAAAGCGTCAGTTTTGCGAACCGTCTATTACGTTGGGATCGTACGAACACACACTGTACAAAGAAACCAGTCTGGAGCAATCTGGAGCTCTCTACAATTTATAGTGAAATTGAATGCCGGTTTAATCGACTGACGCAAATCGTTATCTAACGGTTAACGCGCCAAGGTGAGTAAATTCACTAACTCTGATCTATTTTAAAATATTATAATTATATTTTAATGTTGTTTGAATGCTGTGTGATGGTCGATTAGGTATATTACAATTAAATTGGTTGAATATTATATATCGTGGCATATGTACACATCACCGGTCGGATACTGATCCCATCGATTATAATATTCACTGTTATGAAATCAGTGATAATTGTTTGACTAACATCTGTGCATGCGGAAACCGGTTGGAGGAATCCGACCAGATTCCTAAATAATTATATGTACTGTTTGTTTTATATGCACTATTTGAACCCGAATTACATTTAAAACCCCGTGTTAATATTGATGTTGAACGAAAATTCAGCATTTGCTTCGATAAATAAATAAACAATATCAATTAAGAAAGTGGTAACAGTCGACCGTAAAACCATCGTTTTGTTAAGAAGTTGATTTGCGGTCAGGTAAATGAATGAAGTTAATTATAAAAATTATATTTTTATAATTAAAAAGAAGATTTAAATTTATAATAGAAGTTCTATTATAAACCAGTATTTGTGAGTTCGTTTTATAAAGTAAATATAAACGATTATTTGACATTTAAATAAGTTATTAAGATATAATCATCCTGCGAGTGAATAATTTGGATAATTATTTTAAAGCAAAAAGTTAAGAAATATTATTAGATTAATTATATTAATCTAATGTTAAGAAGTAATCAAAATCAGTTAACGAATTTACTGATGGAATGAAGTTGATTTAATCAACTGTTATTTGGGAAAATGATTATTAGATTAATTGGTCTTTAATTAATCTAATGAAAACAGTTTAGAAATAAATTAATCAAAATTAATAAGATTTAATTACCTTTTTAGTTAAAGAAGTTATAAATAGAACTGTGAAATGAAGTTAAGGTGAAGAGCAAATGTTTAATAAACAACCGAGTTTCAAAGTAAGGATATGGTGTTATAAAACCATAGTTAAAGTTAAACTAGAAAATACGGACTGATGGATATTATAAGTAATAAGAGAATAGGGTACAGACTTATATCTGTTCTAAGGTAAGAACGTTGTCGATCAGGGTCTGAGAGGTAAATAAAATACCCCAACTTGAACGGCTTCACTATTATCGAGGAACGATATCAGTTTGTAACGGAAAGAGATGTCAAGACTAGTATAAAGGGAATATGGCAGCGTATGCAAGTTTTAGAACTATAGCAATAAAATAAACGATGTTGACTAGGCTTAAGCGTGACTGTTATATCAAGATTAGTTAGAAAGGAGAATATTACAGCGTATGACAAGTTTTGAACTGTAACGATAAATTAACGCTATTAACCAAACTTAAGCGTGATTTTTATATATAGCAGCACTTCCTAGGGAATGTAAACAGTTTGGTTTGAAATCCACTTATTCGAAAGAAATAAATAATGATGTTTGTCCAAAGAAAATATAAGAATAAGTTTAGAAAGAGAAATTAGAGGATCGTGTTAGAAAACGATGACAGCATTTCGATGTTCGAAATGTAGTTAGAATTAAACCATTAGGATTGGAACTAGAATTCGATGATGTCGAATGTATTAAAGTAAATCATTTTTTAGGAATTATAATCTGATAGGATAATTAACATTTGGTTTTAAACAAATAAAT
Source organism: Allium sativum (assembly GCA_030737875.1). Taxonomy (NCBI): domain Eukaryota; kingdom Viridiplantae; phylum Streptophyta; class Magnoliopsida; order Asparagales; family Amaryllidaceae; genus Allium; species Allium sativum. The sequence continues at coordinate 183,462,604 of CM060911.1, read as the reverse complement.
GTTAATATGATAGGAATCAGTATTTAGTTATGACTTGATATTGATTTAATGAGAAGTTGACTTAGAAATAGAGTTATAAAATGGAATAGGAATATAAAAGTATGAAAGAGTTTTCGGTAAACAAGATAAGGGAAATTATTACGTGAATAAAGAGTTATAAGATAAAGATGTTCATATCTCTATAATAAGGGATGGTATTCATATTTCAAAATAAAAAATGTTTTAAAAGTGAACGTTGGGCCGATTAAAAGGCTAAAATGAAATTGGAAATATTTTCCAATGCAAATAGGGCAGATGTAACAACCCGTAAAATCTGGGCCAGTTTAAAAATTTTTATTTTGGCAATTTTAGCGAATTTTGATTATTTAAAATGAATTATTTTAAATAATATCGACGAGAAATTTATTTTGAATATAATTCGAACGTATATATTATACGCGTCGTCGTTAGAATATAAATAATTATATATAATTATAAAAGGAATTGAAAATGGCGCGGTAGTTCGAAAATTCGATTTCTAATTTCAAATGAATATACGGAATTCAATATAAGTCAGAATTGAACGAAACAAGAAATATTTGAATCTGTATAACTATATCTTTGTAACGAAGTTAGCAAACTGAGATTTCATTCTTAGAAATGATAAGATACGTCCAGTTGAAAATTCAGAATAGTCGCTATGGAATTTATATATATTTTATATAATATATAGCCCTTAAAAATAGCCGTTTTGCAAACGACCTCGGATTTCGACGAAACCAGTTTTGTTGGGTCCGTGATGTTAAGTTATTGCTAGATTCCAAATTTCATAATTTTTCGAATCAATATGTGAGCGTGGCAAAGGAAAACGCGTTTGACCAGCTTCAGTTGATTTTAATCGACTGGAAAATGGCCATTTTTCCAACGGTCTCAGAATTCGACGAAACTAGTTTTGTTAGGACCGTATCGTCAGTACGAAGCTAGAAAATATTTTTCGAGAATTTATAGTTTTGTTATGTGACCCCGGTAATTTGAAAAGTACGTTTAAAAATTCAATATAGTGATTTAAATGTAAATTCAACGAAAACTGATCGAAACAGCCGAACTGGCCTACGATACATATCCCATTGGGTTCAGAATGGGGGTAAAACGCTAGGGGCGACAGTCGTTGGGTTCGATTTGGGGTTCTCATCGATAAGCAAGTATTTATTGAATAAAATATTATTATTATTATTATATATATATATATTAATAAACCCTGATTTTTCTGAATTCCCATTCGCCCAAAATTCTGAGCCGCCTCTAATGCGATATACGGCCGATTCTTGCCCCAAACTTTATCCCCTCCGATCTCCACATCCAAGCAACCATTTCGAAAGCTTTAGGCATGAAATCGAAGACCAAGGAGAGGTCGACCCATCTAACGGCGAAGATCATCGGAAGTGGATCGAGTAGGGAGAAATCAGGCCAGGAAAGTGGCACGTTTGACCGTGATTTTTGGGGCCTAGAGCAGTTCGAGTTCATCAGTGGGGGTATGCACCGGAAGCTGACTTCATGGCGGTTGGAGTGGCGGTCTTCGATCAACGTCCGGTCATCACAATCGGTGGTGCGGTGGCCGTTGGTTCATTGTCAGATTGGGTTCGATTTCTCCAGTTTGAACTGGAGCAGAAGGAAGAAGGAGGATTTTCAACAGTGAAGATGGTAATTAAATTTTTACTAATTACTTTGTTAGCTAAAGTAAAAATCGTTAACATATATATATATATTTAACATTGTGTTTAAAAATCTGAAATTTATTTAAAAATAGAATTGGTTCTAAAAATATATACACACATTGTTTTTAAAATAAAAATAGCATGGTTTTAAAATATAAAAATATGATTTTTATATATATATACATTTGAAATAAAAATTTGATTTATATAAAAATAGTTTGGTTTTTGAAATAAAATTAGCATTGGATTTTGAAATAAAATTAGCAATGTTTTGAAATAGACGATAGGAATTTACTTTGTTTAAAGATAGAAAAAGGTTAAAACTTTAGATTGAAAAAGGTTAAAACTTTAAATAGAAAAAGGTTAAAACTTTAGATTGAAAAAGGTTAAAACTTTAAATTGAAAAAGGTTAAAACTTTAGATTGAAAAAGGTTAAAACTTTAAATTGAAAAAGGTTAAAACTTTAGATAGAAAAAGGTTAAAACTTTAAATTGAGAAAGGTTAAAACTTTAAATTGAAAAAGGTTAAAACTTTAGATTGAAAAAGGTTAAAACTTTAAATTGAAAAAGGTTAAAACTTTAGATTGAAAAAGGTTAAAACTTTAAATTGAAAAAGGTTAAAACTTTAGATTGAAAAAGGTTAAAACTTTAAATTGAGAAAGGTTAAAACTTTAAATTGAAAAAGGTTAAAACTTTAGATTGAAAAAGGTTAAAACTTTAAATAGAAAAAGGTTAAAACTTTAAATTGAAAAAGGTTAAAACTTTAAATTGAAAAAGGTTAAAACTTTAAATAGAAAATATAAATTTGAAATGATTTTTAAATATAAAAATTAGCATTGTTGAAAATATATCTATATCGCAAGGTTTTAAAAATATATGGGAATGTTTTAAAAAATATATATCATATGATTTTTATATTGAACTTTGAAATAAAAATTCGATTTTTATATATTGAATAACATAGAAAAAATTCGATTTTTACATATGTAGAGAATACGGGCGAAAGCGACAAAAAGGCGAGGTCGACGAAGAATTCTGCAAAAGAAGAGTCAAGATGATTGGATAGCTATCGGTGAGAATTTCTCACCTTTCAATTTATTTTTCTAGTTATATATGTATACTAGGATGCAGACGGTGTTTAGTAGCACCCGACACAATCGTCCACAGACCATGGACTTGTTTGTTTGGTTGCATAGGTTAGTTGGGTATTTGATTTGAATTTGGTTGTTTGGTGAATTTGATTGATGTGTGAATGGCGTGGGCCTTCACTAGACCGGGGATAAGGCTAGGCCTTGTCCCGTTTCTAGTATCGTGCCGTTATGCCGCCGAAATTTTCTAAAATAAGTTAGAAAAATAAAAATATCATTTTATTTAAAGAATGAACTGAATAGAAATTCATATGTTGGAATAAAATGTTTTGTCGTTAAAAATATAATTTTTAACGTGAATGTGAATAAATAAATATTCATTTACAAACCGGACGGTTTGTTTGTGTACACCTATTTGAAAGACATTGATTGGGACGATAAATTTCGCACATCGCCCAACTGCACAAATAAAATCTGTGTTTGATTGTTTGAAACCCCACACGGGTGTTGGGATGAAATTTGAAGTTCACTCATCCTGATTGATTAAATATGTCGATCGATTGATTGACAGGCTGTTATAAGCGTTAGATATCTATATTTGATGCTTTTACAGTGTAGTGCACTTTGGTTGATGGTTGATTATTTTTCAATGCTATTATACATGTGTTGTATGAAAATCCATATAATTAACTTTATATGGTAATTGATTGGGCCTCATTCCAGTTTTAAAATAGAAATATTTGAAATAGAAATATTTGAAATAGAATATTTGAAAATAGAAATATGTGAAGCCGTGATGATTAGATTGACGCCATTTTGACGTGAACGATATTTATATCGATTTAGAAATGAATTAAATTGAAAACGATTTCGAAATGAATTAAATTGAAAACGATTTCGAAATGAATTAAATTGAAAACGATTTCGAAATGAATTAAGTTGAAAACGATTTCGAAATGAATTGAATTGAAAACGATTTCGAAATGAATTAAATTGAAAACGATTTCGAAATGAATTAAATTGAAAACGATTTCGAAATGAATTAAATTGAAAACGATTTCGAAATGAATTGAATTGAAAACGATTTCGAAATGAATTAAATTGAAAACGATTTCGAAATGAATTAAATTGAAAACGATTTCGAAATGAATTAAATTGAAAACGATTTCGAAATGAATTAAATTGAAAACGATTTCGAAATGAATTAAATTGAAAACGATTTCGAAATGAATTAAATTGAAAACGATTTCGAAATGAATTAAATTGAAAACGATTTCGAAATGAATTGAATTGAAAACGATTTCGAAATGAATTGAATATATAACGATTTCGAAATGAATTGAAAACGAATTCAAATTGAATTGAAAGCGAATTGAAATGAATTCAAATTGAATTGAAATTTGAATTGAATAGAAATGAATTTTAAAACGAATTTAAAAGAAGAATTCAATTTTGATTTGAATTGAAATGGAAGTTGAAAATGTTTTTTTGAAACGAATTCAAAACTATTTATATAATTCGTTTTAAATAGAAATCGATGAAGTATATATTATATATATTATATATATAATATAATGGCCTGAATAGAACGCGCCGCGCCGCGGCAGTTCGTGAATTTCGACCATTTATTTCAAACGGACATTACGGGAGATCCGACCGTCGGATTCTCCTAAAACCGGAACCGTTGGGTTCGTATCGAAAAGAGCTTTCTAAAGAATATTAGAAATTAGAAATCTAACGGTTGGATTTGGAATTATGTCCAAATCAAATTAGAAAAAGGTCGCTGTAAGTGCAGTTCGATGGCCGTTGTGGGAGATCGACTGTACGGACCTTGATAAAATTATTAAAAATAGTAATAATTTGTGTAAAATCATAAGAAATGATTTGTGAAGATTTAGGATGAAAAACTCCATATTTGAAAAGATAAAAATAGATTTTTATCGAAATGAACTAGTTTTGAACTAGAACTATAATTCTATTTATTTTTAAATAAATAAATTGAATTCGAAAAGGGTTTTGAAAATAACCAGAATATCCAATGATTGCATTGGAGTGGATTTTAATCGAAATTGTCTTCGGAATATTTCGATGTTGGAATTCGTGATTATACAGGTGTTGTTATGGAAATTTGAAAGATATATATTTATATCGCTATTTCCAATATGACATTTGTTAGTCGTAGAATTCGATATTGAATATAAGCCGATATATTTTCTATTCAGAGCCTTGTATTGAATATCGAATGTGATTTGGGTTTGTCGTGAATGGTGTCTTCACTAACACTGTTCTTGAACCCAGTTGAGAAAAGATTAAATCTTTTTATTTAGATTTAATGAAGTGTACCAATTAAATAATATTTAATTGGAACTGAATTGATATTGATTTTTGGGTTTATCGTGAACAGTGTTTTAAATAACACTCGTTCTTTAACCCGATAATTAATGAATGTGATTTTGGGTTTATCGTGAACCGTGTTTTAAATGACACTGATTCTTTAACCCAGTCGAAGATTAAAACTAAGTGGAGTTTTAATGAATCTTTAATTAGATTGAAATAATCGAAATGGAGTATCACCAGTTTTGCTCCAGGCGATAGTTAAATCTTTAATTAGATTTGAACGTGAAATGGTAATTGAATTTACCGATAACACCGTGGTGTTAGATATGAAGTATAACCAGTTTTACTTCATGGGATGAATAGGTTGGGATTGGGGAATTAAAACAAATGATTACTTCGGTAAAGAGCATTAATCCCGACTAGTTTGAATTGATATTCAAAAGTAGATGGAAGAATAAATTAAAGAATTTATCTTTGATAAAATTAATGGGAACCTTTCCCTATGAATGTGAAATTTAGAAACTAACTGTCGGTTAGCTAAGCAGAATGGTTTTCGGGATATTGATCTGATGTTGGTTTCGGCCTTCGGGGTTAATATTTGGGAAATTATTCTCTTGATTAATTTACGGTTAGTGACTAATGAATTGGAATGAGGCGTATGTTGTGTTTGTGTAACACTTTTATAATATATACGCGAGTTATTCGGAAAGACCGGGTTTATCCCATTCTGAATAACTGATACGACGATAAGTCGAAGATGAAGACGATGGTCGAAGACCGGAGGTCTTCACGTCGTTTGGGTGATAACTGATGATCTTGATTGGGCTGTACACCCAAGAAGATGGAAACAGTTGGTGATCGTCCAGACGTACTTGGAGATCGATGGATATGCGGGGTACTAGGTGCCTCCGGTTTCGTTCAGCCCCAGAACGGACTTGTAAATGGACTGTGTGTCTGACATTGGATTTTAGTCCGTGTGATTGATCTCTATTAAATATATATCTGTTTGGCGGCGGAGAATTTATTCCCTTGCTTAACGCCCTTCTCTGAGACGTACGAGCTCAGGGGTTATATATTGATAGATATCAAACGCATGGAGTGAATTGCCTGTGTGGCATGCCTAAGTGGCAATTGATCGAGGCTTCTGTTGAAAAGCAAAGTCTTGTGGTGATGATCAAAGCACGGCCTTTGTGGCGTAGCTTTGTGTAACGTTTACTTCGCGAGTTTCACACCCGGTATGAACCAAAAACGGGAGAGGACCTCAGGGAGGACATGCGTTTCTTTCTAGCTAGAAGTGGCGTCAGTGGTTTTACACGCCCTGACGAGTTTGACTTATGTGGTTGTTGCTGTTGCGAGGCGCCTCGGATTGATCGGTCGTTCTCGAACCGATGGAGTCATTCGTTGGCTCATTTACGCCCCATAGGGCGGAGAGACGTATTGTTCAGGCACTATAATCCACTCCGTGTGGACCGGCCCTGTCGCTCCAAGGGGCAGTTGCGGCTGTTCCGGAGACATGGGCTAGATTGTCTCGAAGACGGTAAGGACGATCCCTGGCCTCGGTTCATAGAAGGAAATCCAATTTCCGAATACGTGACATTTGCGGTTTTAGTTGTAATCCTATATATGGCGACATAGTGGGATGGGGCGCTCATGCCGCCTATGATTGATACTTATGATTCGAAGTGTTTTATACACTATGCACTTATAATAGTATCAAATGATTTGTTTTAAACGTATCAAGCATTCTTTGGCTGTTATAAGGGAAAACCCTATCCTCGACTGCGTTGCATTGTGTGATGGGACCTGGGTCTTATAACAGCTTCATTCTTCTTTATTTAGCATTGCGCTGTTGTTTATGCACTGGTATTCTTGGGAGGAAACCCGTTCCGTGTTATACGGCGTGGTCCCTTGATTTACCTAATGTTTTAAAATAAAGATTAATAACTGTTTTAGTTCTCACACCAGTCACATGACTGACCTGGAGTTTATTGTTTTAACCTAAACTCTGGGTGCCCCTATTTTGACACGGGCAGCTAGTAGTTTTGGTTTTGCAGATTTATATTCACAGGATCCTGGTTTACAGCTGGAACGATATCCGGAAAGCTTTGTATCCGTATATCTACTTCTAGTTGTGTATTGTATTATTTTCCGCTGCTATGTATTTAAATGTAATTTAAATCTCTGATATTTCTGTGTAATATTCATTTATACTCTGTATATTCTTGTAATCTGATGCATTGTTGTAATATACAATGAAATGTTCTTCTGTATGCGTTCTGTTGTGGCTTGTTCTCGAACTATCCGACACTTTCCTTTACGGGGAAGTTGCGGGTCTTCACAGCAGATTATCCAAGTACAGAAATAAAGAATGTGAAATTAATGGAAATAGTTCAAACGTTAATAACGTATGTTCCTGAAACATGAGAGAGTAAGAGTTTATAATAACTGGAAATGTTTTCCAAGAAGTGTAAAAAGGCTAAAACGGGATTTGAGAAATATCTGGTAAGATAAGGGAATTCGAATAATAAAAACAAATGTTAAATAAAAAGTACCCGTGTTAGTGTGATGTCTAGTTATACATTTGAATGAATGTTTGTTCTACTTCGATGGTTAAATAACCAACTATCGAAGTGTTTTGACCATCGTTGTCAATACGGAGAGACCAGTTGGATATATTATCCGGAAACCACTCTGTATAGGCATAAGCGCTGCGAATTATATTATGCTGAAGACAATTGAGGACAGAGTGAAATGCAAGGGTCGTCCAGTTCCAGAAATGGTGTTTTCTGTTTGTCCAGTCTCAGGACAACTTGTATGGACGAGTGTCTGACAGAGTATTTCAAACGGTCACACCGTTGATTTTTACGAATATACCAAGTTGGTGGGGAGAAGGTAACTTCTCTTTATTCTACACCCAGTGTGCATTTGTGTAATCAATATGTGATTATTGGTTGACGATGTGGCATTCAAAGTGAATGGTGATCAGATGTTCTGAAGATAGACGTAGCCTCTAGCCTCACAACCAAGAAGTAACAAAAGTTGGGCTAGGCAGCATGGCTAGTTGGGTCATACCCAAGCAGGGTGTATTGTCGCTGATCTAGAGAAAATTCATATTTATACTTCTTTTTCGATTCTGTATCTTCGGATTACGGTTGGATGACCAACAACCGTGGGTGGCATTATATTCGTTACACTCAAGTTAAATGAGTGGACGTTCATGTGTGGTCGGGTTACAAGACGTTCTTGTTGAACCCAGGTGTATCCCCTCTAGAGTACACTGATCGGTAGGTGCTCCCATACCTTGTCTGTTGGAATCCATTCTCCAATAAGCGCCCTGCGGTTTATGATTTTATACTATATATATGTGTGGAACGTGAGATGCAAGCGTTCTGCTACTTGGATATTTATTTGCTTAGACATTATCATAATATCACTGGATTTGATATCAAAGATATTTTAGGTTATAGTAAGGTTTTTCAAAGTTAAACAGTATAGTTGGAATTTACTCACACCAGTCCCATGACTGACCCAGAGTTTATTTTGTTGTTTTCCCTGAAACTCTTGGGTGCTCAAAATTGTACGGGCAGTCAAGTATTTCAGGATTTTACAGATTCACTTGGAGGGGCTCAAAGGAGGAGGCTCCACTGTTAGTTATTTAGAGATTATTTCCGCTGTAATGTATATGAGTTATACTCTGATATAGTATGTATATGCAAATTCAGTTTTGTAATTCAAAGTTATGTTATATAACATGTTTTATTCGTTCCGCTGTGAGATTCGTATTTACTCTGATTATGTTCGGTATGTTCTTCTCCTTCTTCTATTCTATTAGTTCTATCTTATCTTTCTCATGCTCTTATTTCTTTCTATCAATGATCTGAATTTTCGTGTACTTTGAGTTGATTGTGTAAGCTCAAATTGGTACGGATTTTCGGGCCATACAGTTGGTATCAGAGCTGAAGGTTTAGTGATTACCTTGGCTTTGTGGAGTAACTCAATAGAGACGGAGTTAGTAATACCCTAGATTGAGTTTGAGTGTGTGTGTGTGTATATATATATATATATATATGAGCGTGTATTTGTAAATTGATATAAAAACTGTTTTATATTATGTTGACTAGTCGGTCGAGTGGTTTATGAATTCTGGTTGAAACAATAATGCAAACTGTGTCGATAGGTGTTTCTATACTCTTGAATAGAGTAATTCGACACAGTATGATTTTAAAAGAGGGTAAATAAAATGATTTTACCCAAAAATATATTTTGATATAAAAAGGAGTATATATTTCGAGATTATTGTAGTATTGATCGTTATTATGATCAAATAAGGTTTATAATTGAGTTGGTTATATAAATAACCAATCGAAATATTATAATACGCAAAATCTGATGAACTGAATCCGAATCTAAAACCAGAATTGAAATAAAACTCTAGAAACTTGGAAAAGAGTTGGAAATAATGTTTGGATTAAATATATGGGAATTTTAAAATCCTGAGAGATTTGAAATTATTTTCCAAGTGTTGTGAAAGATATTTTGAAGTGATTTTCAAATGAAAATGTTTGAAAGTAGTGTTTAAAAATCAGTTTTTGAAAATTAATATAGTATTGAACTCACTTCGATGGCTGGAAAATAAATTCCGATGGTGATCCGGACACAATCGATATTTATTTTCTGGGTTCAAAGTGACGGATTACTACCAAAAATTTTGAGGAAATAAGTTGTATAGAAATTCAAATATTTTGAATTGCTATTGCTATGTGTGTGTATATATATATATATTATTTCAAACTGATTTGAAAGGAATCTCAGGAATTCGAATTCTGAAATAAAAATTTAACTTATCGAGTTAAAATGGTAAAACTGGAACTAAAATTAAGATAAACGAAATTGGACTGAATTTGGAACGATCCAGAATGAAAATTGTAAAAGAGAAATATTGGAGATTTGAGTTATTAAAATGAATTGATTCTGGGAAAATAAGAATCGAATTTTGAAATGGGTGATGGAGATAACTGATTTGAGAAATAAATCAGTAAATGGAATGTTATAATAGAACTTAACAAAGTTAAGAGTTTGGAATTGAGAATGGAAGTGGAGTTGAAATAGATTTTGGCTTGGGTATAAAAGGATTATGGGTTTGATGATTAATGGATTTGAGATCAATTGGAATGTTGGAGTATAGATTGGATTGGTTGCCAATGGGAGAGGCAAAGTTGAAATGTTCGACAAAAAGATACGAATGTATGTTTTATTTGAATATGAGATTTATGAACCTGTTTAGCAAACCACTTGGTTGTTTATTTTCTTTTGGGGTGGAGAAGGCCCAGAGTGGAAAATTGTAGTTGTACCGACGGAGCCATGCAAAGGAGATGCTGGCAAAATTTCTCTGAAATTTGAAGTGTTAGAAATTTTCGTTAATAGAAAGGAAATTTATATTTTAATTAAGAATAAATCGGTTCTGTTAAACCGGAATTCAAGAAATTAAATAAATGATTTTAACCAAACCAATACGAATTGTAGCATTTCCCTACCTTAGTAATTTCGGGGACGAAATTCTTTTAAGAGGGAAGGAATGTAACGTCCCTCATTTTTATCAGTTTGAATTTGAATTTTTAAATCAGTTTAAATATTAAATTCGTAATGTAAATGGATTTATATATTAATTAAAATGAAGTTGAACGTATAAAAATATATATTGAATATAATCAAGCCCGTAATATCGCGGTAGTTCGTAATTTAACGTTCTGAACATCAACTGAGTGTACATGACTCGTTATAAACCGGATTTCTTCGAAACAAGAAGCGCTGGAATCTGTTGAACTGTATCTTTCTAATAGAAGTGAAAAACCAAGATTTCGTATTATAAATAGGAAGTTATGACCAAATCAAATATTCAGAAAAACAGCGGTATATTCGTTTATCGACCGTAATGGTTTATTTGATATAACTAGCTATCGGTTTTGAATTTAGACAAGGTTCTTTTGAGACATAGTGATAATTTAATTTTTATTATTTTACTGTAATTTTTAATTAATTAAATACGCAACTTTTTATTTGAAGTATTTTGCACCCTGTATCAGCATTTCGGGGTTTCAAAATATGAGTTAATCCACCGGTATTATTATATTTTTGGGATCATGACAACTCGCTGGACACGACTGTATTTTTATTTTTGTCGTTAGCGGCTCGGACGTGAACCGTGTTTTGTGTAGCGATATACAAAACTTTATAATTTAAACATATCCACTGCAATTTCACTTCATATTGTCCCCACGACCTTTCTTTAAAATTACGACCAGACCTTCTCTAGATACACCCTGTTTTTCTCATTCCTTAAGCATGAAGTTTTATATAAATGGTTGAGCCTACCCTAAAACGTGACAACAATCTACAAGCCTTACCTTAAGCTAAAAACGCAGACACTATTCCCTATTGCTTACAATTTAAGCAAACAGACCATACTTTAAAACATTTCCGCCATACCCTAAACGTGCTAACCTATCCTAACCTAAGCTACCTCCTTAGTGGCTAAGTAATCTGTCTATAAATATACCCATCCGCCATTTTGTGTTCATTGGTACATCAAGCTTCAATGGTAGATCCAAACGAAACATATATATATATATATATATATATATATATATATATATATATATATATATATATATATATATATATATATATATATATATATATATATAATAAACAAAGCCATTCTTTCTTTGTATACTTCGGATATTTTTCCCCTCATCTTTCTTTCAGCAAAACGAGACCTTCTCTGTTAAAAAAAAAAGAACCCAACTCTTACTTTCTAAGGACCAAATAGATTAAGGAGGGGACCGATGAAGTGACGTTAGTGCAGTATATAGGAGTACGAGTTGTAGGGTGCTAGCATGGTCGAAAGTTCATGCATGGATGGCGCCGGCAACGGAAATCGGAGATGGAGCTCACTGGTGGGACTGATGGGATTCAAACGTGGAAAGCAGGCATGCATTTGAACCAGTTTTGAACTGTAAGGAAACTGCGAAGGAATCAAAGTAAAGGAAGAAACAGGAGGGAAGTAGCTGAGTGTAGAGGGTTCAGGGAGAAAAGTAACACAGGCGTGAGTTCTTAAATTGTTTTTAGGCCGATTGGAAACAAACTTGAAGCCCAGTCTTTAAGGAGAAATATACATATATATTCGGTGCTTTTCAGCATGGCATAGCGCGTGACCCGGGAGCTATTGTTCTAATCAGTAAAGAAGCTTGGATGGAAGGACAAAGGTGGCAAGGAAAAACCCTTCACAGTGATGGGTTCAAAAAAAAAAAAACAAGAGAAAGTGGAAATGGTTTGTCTGTGAATGGGAATATCTGGTGAGGGCGATTGTAAGCATAGATGGCGGAAGTATGGACATGCACTATACATTGATTCATGTGTCAAAAAGGAAAATACGGGCGGGTAGAACATTTTGTTCGAATTGGAAAAAGGAATGGGGGTGTTGTACATTTGTGAGGGGAGAATAGTTAACGTAAATAAGTGGGGAAAGGGATAAACAGGGGGTGGAGTTGTTCAGTGTTTTTACTGTGCGTGCACTGGAATGCATGGAGCAAAGTACCGGGTTCATTCGGTTATGTTAACAAAAGTGAGGTATGGAGGATCAGAAATGGACGTTTATGTAAAGAGCAGCAGCTTGAGTTTAACAGGGAAGAAGAAGTGAAAGGGTATAAGCTAAACTAAATGGGCCGAGAGATAAAAATAAAAAGCGTCAGTTTTGCGAACCGCCTATTATGTTGGGATCGTACGAATGCACACTGTACAAAGAAACCAGCCTAGAGCAATCTGGAGCTCGCTACAATTTATAGCGGAATTGAACGCCGGTTTAATCGACTGACACAAATCATTATCTAACGGTTAACGCGCCAAGGTGAGTAAATTCACTAACTCTGATCTATTTTAAAATATTATAATTATATTTTAATGTTGTTTGAATGCTGCGTGATGGTCGATTAGGTAGATTACAATTAAATTGGTTGAATATTATATATCGTTGCATATGTACACATCACCGGTCGGATACTGATTCCATCGATTATAATATTCCCAGGTATGAAATCAGTGATAATTGTTTGACTAACATCTGTGGATGCGGAAACCGGTTGGAGGAATCCGACCGGATTCCTCGATAATTATATGTACTGTTTGTTTTATATGCACTGTTTGAACCCGAATTACATTTAAAACCCCGTGTGAATATTGATGTTGAACGAAAATTCAACATTTGCTTCGATAAATAAATAAACAATATCAATTAAGAAAGTGGTAACAGTCGACCGTAAAACCATCGTTTTGTTAAGAAGTTGATTTGCCGTCAGGCAAATGAACGAAGTTAATTATAAAAATTATATTTTAATAATTAAAAAGAAGATTTAAATTTATAATAGAAGTTCTATTATAAACCAGTATTTGAGAGTTCGTTTTATAAAGTAAATATAAACGATTATTTGACATTTAAATAAGTTATTAAGATATAATCATCCTGCGAGTGAATAATTTGGATAATTATTTTAAAGCAAAAAGTTAAGAAATATTATTAGATTAATTATATTAATCTAATGTTAAGAAGTAATCAAAATCAGTTAACGAATTCACTGATGGAATGAAGTTGATTTAATCAACTGTTATTTGGGAAAATGATTATTAGATTAATTGGTCTTTAATTAATCTAATGAAAACAGTTTAGAAATAAATTAATCAAAATTAATAAGATTTAATTACCTTTTTAGTTAAAGAAGTTATAAATAGAACTGTGAAATGAAGTTAAGGTGAAGAGTAAATGTTTAATAAACAACCGAGTTTCAAAGTAAGGATATGGTGTTATAAAACCATAATTAAAGTTAAACAAGAAAATACGGTCTGATGGATATTATTAGTAATAAGAGATTAGGGTACAGACTTATATCTGTTCTAAGGTAAGAACGTTGTCGATCAAGGTCTGAGAGGTAAATAAAATACCCGAACTTGAACGGCTTCACTATTATCGAGGAACGATATCAGTTTGTAACGGAAAGAGATGTCAAGACTAGTATAAAGGGAATATGGCAGCGTATGCAAGTCTTAGAACTATAGCAATAAAATAAACGCTGTTGACTAGGCTTAAGCGTGACTGTTATATCAAGATTAGTTAGAAAGGAGAATATTACAGCGTATGACTAGTTTTGAACTGTAACGATAAATTAACGTTGTTAACCAAACTTAAGCGTGATTTTTATATATAGCAGCACTTCCTAGGGAATGTAAATAGTTTGGTTTGAAATCCACTTATTCGGAAGAAATAAATAACGATGTTTGTCCAAAGAAAATATAAGAATAAGTTTAGAAAGAGAAATTAGAGGATTGTGTTAGAAAACGATGACAGCATTTCGATGTTCGAAATGTAGTTAGAATTAAACCATTAGGGTTTCGAACTAGAATTCGACGATGTCAGATGTATTAAAGTAAATCATTTTTTAGGAATTATAATCTGATAGGATAATTAACATTTGGTTTAAACAAATAAATGTTAATAGGATAGGAATCAGTATTTAGTTATAACTTGATATTGATTTAATAAGAAGTTGACTTAGAAACAGAGTTATAAAATGGAATAGGAATATAAAAGTATGAAAGAGTTTTCGGTAAACAAGATAAGGGAAATTATTACGTGAATAAAGAGTTATATGATAAAGATGTTCATATTTCTATAATAAGGGATGGTATTCATATTTCAAAATGAAAAATGTTTTAAAAGTGAACGTTGGGCCGATTAAAAGGCTAAAATGAAATTGGAAATATTTTCCAATGCAAATAGGGTAGATTATCCAAGTATAGAAATAAAGAATGTGAAATTAATGGAAATAGTTCGAACGTTAATAACGTATGTTCCTGAAACATGAGAGAGTAAGAGTTTATAATAACTGGAAATGTTTTCCAAGAAGTGTAAAAAGGCTAAAACGGGATTTGAGAAATATCTAGTAAGATAAGGGAATTCGAATAATAAAAACGAATGTTAAATAAAAAGTACCCATGTTTGTGTGATGTCTAGTTATACATTTGAATGAATGTTTGTTTTACTTCGATGGTTAAATAACCAACTATCGAAGTGTTTTGACCATCGTTGTCAATACGGATAGACCGGTTGGATATATTATCCGGAAACCACTCCGTATAGGCATAAGCGCTGCGAATTATATTATGCTAATGACAATTGAGGACATAGTGAAATGCAAGGGTCGTCCAGTTGCAGAAATGGTGTTTTCTGTTTGTCCAGTCCCAAGACAACTTGTATGGACGAGTGTCTGACAGAGTATTTCAAACGGTCACACCGTTGATTTTTACGAATATACCAAGTTGGTGGGGAGAAGGTAACTTCTCTTTATTCTACACCCAGTGTGCATTTGTGTAATCAATATGTGATTATTGATTTGACGATGTGGCATTCAAAGTGAATGGTGATCAGATGTTCTAAAGATAGACGTAGCCTCACAACCAAGAAGTAACAAAAGTTGGGCTAGGCAACATGGCTAGTTGGGTCATACCCAAGCAGGGTGTATTGTCACCGATCTAGAGAATATTCATATTTATACTTCTTTTTCGATTCTGTATCTTCGGATTACGGTTGGATGGCCAACAACCGTGGGTGGCATTATATTCGTTACACTCAAGCTAAATGAGTGGACGGTCATGTGTGGCCGGGTTGCAAGACGTTCTTGTTGAACCTTGGTGTATCCCCTCTAGAGTACACTGATCGGTAGGTGCTCCCATACCTTGTCTGTTGGAATCCATTCTCCAATAAGCGCCCTGCGGTTTATGATTTTACACTATATATATGTGGAACGTGAGATGCAAGTGTTCTGCTACTTGGATATTTATTTGCTTAGACATTATCATAATATCACTGGATTTGATATCAAAGATATTTTGGGTTATAGTAATATTTTTCAAAGTTAAACAGTATAGTTGGAATTTACTCACACCAGTCCCATGACTGACCCAGAGTTTATTTTGTTGTTTTCCCTGAAACTCTTGGGTGCCCAAAATTGTACGTGTAGTTAAGTGTTTCAGGATTTTACAGATTCACTTGGAGGGGCTCAAAGCAGGAGGCTCCACTGTTAGTTATTTAGAGATTATTTCCGCTGTAATGTATATGAGTTATACTCTGATATAGTATGTATATGCAAATTCAGTTTTGTAATTCAAAGTTATGTTACATAACATGTTTTACTCGTTCCGCTGTGAGATTCGTATTTACTCTGATTCTGTTCAGTATGTTCTTCTCCTTATTCTATTCTATTAGTTATATCTTATCTTTCTCATCCTCTTATTTCTTTCTATTAATGGTCTGAATTTTCGTGTACTTTGAGTTGAATGTGTAGGCTCAAATTGGTACGGATTTTCGGGCCATTACAATCATTATATTTACTTCAAGTAACTTTCTATTACAAACTTCATACCTTCTTAAATGAAATCCATTTAAGAAACAATTACCTTGATTAAACAATTAAATAGTAATTAACTTCATCATTGCTGAAATAAAACTGTTTACTTTGTTATTCAAATAAAATAGAATGGTTGCTTACTTTAACCAACCTTAAATAATTATATTAGTTTAATAATTATTTAATACCTCATTAATTAAAAAGGATAATTAATAAGGAATCTTCTTAAATTTTTTTGATCAGTTTACCGCTAAGTTATTTTCATTAGATTAATTAAAGACCAGTTAATCTAATAAATCATTTTCCAAATAAACATTTGATTTAATCAACTTCATTTCATTAGTAAATTCGTTAACTGATTTTAATTACTTTTGACGATTAGATTAATATAATTAATCTATTAATATTTCTTAACTGTTTGCTGTAAAATAATTATCCAAATTATTTACTTGTTGGATAATTACAGCTTCATACTTCTTTAACTAAATAATCGTTTATATTTACTTTATAAAACGAACTATAAAATACCAGTTTATAATAGAACTTCTATTATATTTAAACTTCGCTTAAATTATAAAAATATAATTTTTATAATTATCTTCGTTGATTTGCCTGACGGCCAATCAACTTCTTAACAAAAATAGGTTTATGGTCGACTGTTGCTATTTGCTTAATCGATATCGTCTATTTATTAAATCAACATAATGTTGAATTTCCATTCAACATGGTTCAAACAGTGCATATATAAAACAAATAGTACATATAAATGTTGAGGAATCCGGTTGGATTCCTCCAACCGGTTTCCTCCATCCACAGATGTTAGTCAACACAATTAGCACTAATTCCATACAAGGGGATATTATAATCGATGGAATCAGTATCCAACAAATAATGTGTACATATGTAACAATACATATATATTCCAACCAATTTAATTATAATCTATCTAAACGACCATCACATAGCATTCAACCAATATTAAAATATAATTATAATACTTTAAAATAGATCAGAGATAGTGAATTTACTCACCTTTGCGTGTTAACCGTTAAATAACGATTTGTGTTAGTCGATTAAACCTGACGTTCAATTCTTCCATAAATTCAACGAGTGCCAATCTGCTCCAGAACAGCTTCATTGTGTAGCGTTCTTGCATATGGCTCCAATGTTATGAACGACCCACTTTTACTAATCGGTCCGTAACAGAATCCGCTCACCCCAAAACTTTCACCGTGAAAACCTTAAAATGACACACGAACCCCCCTCTTCAAATACATGGCCTTCCATCCCGCCATTCCCTGCTTGCCATGTATGTATGTACCAAAAATCCAACCATACTTCTTCCAAATATCACAACATCCGCTTCAACTCTATACAGTTCTACTTCTTTACTCACTCTTCCATCCTTCTCCCATGTCGAGGCCACGTCCATTCACGTTCACCTTCTATACATTATTTTCTCTTTCCCTTCTCTTCTTGAAACGCTCTCCTTGAACTCATCTGCATCCACGCTATTGCACATGACTCTCATGCTTAGATCCATATGCCTCGAACCCTAGCTTCACGCTGTACAGATCAGCGACGTCAAGTACCAATACCATTGAACTCGCTTCCATCGTCATGTCATATCGTTCGCACCGGATCTGGTCATCGCGACCCAGGGTTCTTCAGTTTCTACAGGTAGCATTTTCTTTCTATCATTTCTTTTTCTCCAGAATGGACGCAAGCTTTAAAATGCTTCAACCCTGTTTTGAACGGTATCTTCTCCCCAATGCAGACATTTCTTTTCTTGTTCCCACTTGCATTTGTACGTTCAACTCTCCTCGTACCAGACCAACACACCCTCCTTCCCTATATACAATCTGCCCCTTTCAAAACGTCAAACTGTTTTTCACCCATACACAGCAAAATCTTTAAGGTCCATGTCCTCCTTTACTAAATACAAACTTATCCTACAACTACCATTAGCCTCCCCTCGCCATGCTTCATGAACCCATCCCCTTACATTCGCACCATTCCAGACATGATCAGCACAAAACCATCCCACTACACTAACTTCTCCTCCTCACTTTCATGTACACCCACATCAAAAAATACTTTGCTTCCCATTCACTTTTCCATCACTTCACTAACTTCACCATTTCAAAACTTCAACGCAGGAACCTCCTACATATAACATTCAAGACTCAACCCCGTGCAAGCTCCAGGGAAGCACAACCATGCTATTTTTCTTAACTCACGTTTTACATCAGCCCGTTTTATATAGAAGAATAGCATGGCTATTACGCATACATGGCATGGATTTCTACCGGGTAGGCTTGCTAATGTCATCGTAGTTGTGCAAATTTAATGATATGTGCTTTTATTTTATTCATGTTGGTCTTTCCTTAAGGATGAAGGAATCCAGTTTACTTTATATATATAGGCTTATAACCTTGTATACTTCAGTGCGAAGTAATTGTATAATGTCATATTTCATTAACTTTCGGTAAGGTCTTTGGAAAGATAGGGTATGGTTGGCAAATGGATGGCATAATTACCTGTTGTTTATTGAATTTAGATAAGGACGTTGTCCTTCCATTTGTGCAGCCTAGATATGCACTTTCAAACTTAGATGTGTGCATAGAGGTAGAAAAATGAGTCTTTGGTGTGAAGTTTATAGCTTAGGCTAGTTGCTCATGATTTGAACTAATCATCCTGTCACTTGTTTGCTAAAGTAATGGCTTTGATTTAAAAATATACTTTTAGCTTTAGGAAAATGTTTTGTAGGGAATATATGTGTTAAAGTGTAATATGCAATACTAGTTACGGGGAATTTCATTTATTTTCAGACCCCTACGGACAAAAGTAATAATACGATCGTGACGAGCGATGTGCCACAATCCCAGAAATATAATAATATCGGTAGGTTACTCATATTGTGAAACCCCAAAATGTTGTTACAGGGTGCAAAATACTCCAAATAAAAAGTTGCTTATTCTACGAAATAAAAATTACAGTAAAATTCTAAAAATTAAATTATCACTATGTCTCAAAAGAACCTTGTCCAAATTCGAATCCGATATTTGAATATAATTTAATAATCGTTATGGCCATAAATGAATATACCGTTGTTTTTCTGAATATTTAATTTGGATATAACTTACAATATATAATCCAGAATCTCGATTTTTCACTTCCATTAGAGAAATACGGTTTAACAGATTCCAACGTTTCTTGTTTCGAAGAAATCTGATTTATATCGAACCCTGTATAGTCAGTTGAAGTTCAGAACGTTAAATTACGAACTGCCGCGATATTACGGGCTCAATTATATTTAATATATATTTTTATATGTTCAACTCCATTTTAATTGATATATAAATCCACTTATATTACGAATTCAATATTTAAACTGATTTAAATATTCAAATACAAACCGATAAAAATGCGGGACGTTACATTCCTTCCTCCTTAAAAGAATTTCGTCCCCGAAATTACTAAGGTCGGAAAATTGTTATAATTCATATTATAACCAGGTTAAAAATCTTTTATTTAATTTCTTAAATTCTGCTTCAACAGAACTGATTAATTCTAATTAAAATATTAATTCCTTATTAGCGAAAACTTTCTGAAATTCTGAAAATTTCCTAATAGCTTAAATTTTCGGAGAATTTTGCCAGCATCTTCTCTGCACGGCTCAATCGGTACTAATACAACTCGCCACTCTGGGCCTTCTCCAAATCCAAAAGAAAACAAACAGCCAAGCGGCTTTCGAAAAATAGTTCATAAATCTCATACTCGAATATAATGTAAAGTTGTATCTTTTTGTTGGCATTTAACTTTATCTCTGCCATTTACTATCACTTTAACATATATCCAAGCATCCTTGGTTGATTTCCCATCAATCCATTCTCAAACCAATCTTTCGCTTTTTCTGAGCCAAATCTCTATTTCAACTCCAATTCCATTTACTGATTTATTTCTCAAATCAGTTATCTTCATCTCCAAATTCAAATTTTGATTCTTATTCTCCAAGAATCAATACATTTTAATAACTTGAATCTCCAATATTTCTCTTTTACAATTTCCATTCTGGATTGTTCCAAATTCAGTCCAATCTTGTTTATCTTAGTTAAATTCCACTTTTACCATTTTAACTCCATAAGTTAAACCTTTATTTCAGAATTCAAATTCCTGGGATTTATTTCAAATCAGTTTGCAATAATAAATATTTACATATAATAATAGATATTCAAAACATTTGAATTTTTAACAACTCGTTTTCTCAAAACAATTCAAAAAAAATCTTTTGGTAGTAATCTGTCACTCTGGAACTCGAAAATGACACTGATGATGTGGCCAACATCATCAGAATTATTTTTCCAGCGGTAGAAGTGAGTTTAATACTATATCATCTTCAAAACTTGTTTTCAAACATTTCTATTTTGAAATTTACTTTCAAATACCCTTTCCAAATGCTTGAAATACATTTCCAGATCTCTCCCAGGATTTTAAATTTTCCATATATTCAATTCAAAATTCATTTACAACACCTTTCTAAGTTTATAGAGTTTTATTTCAATTCTGGTTTTAAATTCAGACTCGATTCTCCTGATTTACATATTATACTCATGTGAGTTCTTATTGGTAATTTATAACTAATTCAATTATAACCCTATTCGATTATAATTTCAACCAACATATTCAATATATATTAGATAATTCCAATATATATGCTTTCTTTATATCAAAATATATTTTCAGGTAAAATTATTTCATTTACCCAATCTTTATAAACAATACTGTGTCGAATGACTATGTTCAAGAGTTTAGAAACACCTATCGATACAGTTTGCAACCCAATATCGACCAGAATTCATAAACCACTCGCCAAACCAATCAACACAATATAAAACAGTTTTTATATCAATTTAGTAATATGCGCTCATATCTATACACTCAAACTCAATCTAGAGTATTACTGACTCCATCTTTATTGAGTTACGCTACAAAGCCAAGGTAATCAGTTAACCTTTAGCTCTGATACCAACTATAATACCCCGAAAATCCATACCAATTTGAGCTGACTAATATCCTACACATTCAACCCAAAGTGCACGAAAATTCAGATCATTAATAGAAAGAAATTAGAGGATGAGATAGAAAACATAGAACTAATAGAATAGAAGAGTAAGAAGAACATCACTGAACAGAATCAGAGTAAACGCGAATCTCACAGCGGAACGAAATAAATATAATGTACAGCATAATTTTGAAATACAAAATTGTATTATATATACATACCATTATCAGAGTACAATACATCATATCACAGCGGAAATAATCTCTAAATAATAATGGTGAAGCCTTCTGCTTTGAGCTCCTCCAAGTGTATCTGTAAAAGCCTGAAACACTTGACTGCCCGTACAAATTTGGGCACCCAAGAGTTTAGGGAAAACAAACAAAATAAACTATGGGTTAGTCATGGGACTGGTGTGAGTAAATTCTAACCATACGGTTTAACTTTGAAAATATTTTTGAAACAAAAGGATAATAGTAAGACCAACCCACACATAAACATGGACGGTTTTTACCTTACTATAACCCAAAATATTTTGATATCAAACTCCAGTGATATTACAATAATGTTGAATTAAGTAAATAACCAAATAGCAGAATGCTTGCATCTCACGCTCCACATATATAGATAAAATCAAAAACCGCAGGGCACTTATTGGAGATTGGATTCCAACAGACAAGGTATGTGATCACCTTCTGATCAGTGTACTCTAGAGGGTATATACTGGGGTTCAACAAGAACGTCTTGCAACCCGGCCACACAAGACCGACCACTCATTTATCTTGAGTGTATCGAATATATTGCCACCCATGGTTGTTGGCCATCCAACCGACATCCGAAGATACAAAATCGAAAAAGAAGAACAAATATGAATTTTCTCTAGATCGGTGACAATACACCCTGCTTTGGGATGACCCAACTAGCCATGTAGCTTAGCCCAACTTTTGTTACTTCTTGGTTGTGAGGCTAGAAGCTACGTCTATCTTCAGAACATCTGATCACCATTCACTTTGAATGCCACATTGTCAAACCTATCAAATCGCTAGTCGATTCCCCAACATATCACAGGTATAAAAAGCTAAGAGGAACGAATTCCTCTGCCACCAGACATAATACCTTTAAGAGATCAATCGTTTGTGATTTATTAGGTATACTCTGTCAGACACTCGTCCATACAATTTGTCCTGGGACTAAACAAACATAAGGCACCATTCTGGAACAGGACGACCATTGCATTTCACTCTGTCTTCAATTTTCTTCAACATAATCTAATTCGCAGCGCTTATGCCTATACAGAGTGGTTTTCGGATAATATATCCAACCGGTCTCTCCGTATCGACAATGATGGTCAAAATACTTCGATAGTCGGTTATTTAACTATCGAAGTAAAAAAAACAATATCCATTCAATGTATATCTAAACATCACATAACCATGGGTACTTATTATTTAACATTCATTTTATTATCCAAATTCCCATATCTTACCAGATATTTCTCAAGCCCCGTTTTAGCCTTTTCACACTTCTTGGAAAACATTCCCAGTTATTATCGACTTTTATTCTCCCATGTTCCGGAAAATATACGTTATTATCGTTCGAAACATTTTCATTCTTTTCAAATTCCTTGTTTTCTATACTTGGATAATATACCCTATCTTCATTGGAAAAATATTTCCAATTTCATTATAAATACTTTAATCTGTCCAACGTGCACTTTTAAAACATTATTCACTTTAAAATGTTAATATCATACCTTTTATAGAAATCTAAACACCTTTATCAAATAACTCTTTATTCGAGAAATAAATAGCCTTATCTCGTTTATCGAATTTTATCTCATAATTTATATTCTTATTCCACTTTATAAACTTTGTTTCTAAGTCAACTTCTTGTTAAATCAATATCAAGTTAATAACTAAATATTGATTACATATCCTATTATAATTTATTGGTTTAAACTAGATATTAACTATCCTATCAGATTATAATTCCTAAAAATAATTTACTTTAATACGTTCGACATCGTCGAATTATAGTTCCAATTCCTAATAATGTTATTTAATTCTAATCATATCGAAATGATGTCCTCGTTTTCTGAAACGATTCTCCAATTCCCTTTCTAAACTCATTCTTATATTTCTTTGGACAAACGTCATTACTTATTACTTTAGACTAAGTGGAATTCAAACCAAACTGTTTTCATTCCCTAGAGATAGTGTTGTATATAAATATCACGCTTAAGTTTGGTCAACAACGTTAATTTATCGTTATAGTTAGAAACTTGCAATACGCTGTAATATTCCCCTTTATAACTAATCTCGACATAACAGTCACACTTAAGCCTAGTCAACAACGTTATTTTATCGTTATGGTTCAAAGACTTGCAATACGCTGCTATATTCCACTTTATAACTAATCTCGACGTCCCTTTCCGTTACAAACTGATACTATTCCTCGACAATAGTGAAGTCGTTCAAGTTGTCGTATTTTATTTACCTCTCAGACCTTGATCGACAACGTTCTTACCTTAGAACATATATAAGTCTGTAACTCTAAACTCCTTATTTCTAATAATATCAATTAAACCATATTTCTTGCTTTATTATAAATATGGTTTTTATAATACCATATTCTGACATTGAAGACTCGGATGTTTAAAAGTATTTATATTACATATTAATTCTTCGCTACGACTTCGTTCTATGGTTCCTTTACTAGAATCCATTAGCGTTCTTTGCCTTCTGGTGTTTTACTTTATTTGGATCATTATATTTTCTTCAAGTAACTTTTTATTACAAACTTCATACCTTCTTAAATGAAATCGATTTAAGAAACAATTACCTTAATTAAATAATTAAATAGTAATTAACTTCATCATTGCTGAAATAAAACAATTTACTTTGTTATTCAATTAAAATAGAATGGTTGCTTACTTCAACCAACCTTAATTAATTATATTAGTTTAATAATTATTTAATACCTCATTAATTAAAAAGGATAATTAATAAGGAATATTCTTAATTTTTTTGATCAGTTTACCGCTAAGTTATTTTCATTAGATTAATTAAAGACCAGTTAATCTAATAAATCATTTTCCAAATAAACAGTTGATTTAATCAACTTCATTCCATCAGTAAATTCGTTAACTGATTTTAATTACTTCTTACGATTAGATTAATATAATTAATATAATAATATTTCTTAACTGTTTGCTTTAAAATAATTATTCAAATTATTTACTTGTCGGATAATTACAGCTTCATACTTCTTTAACTAAATAATCGTTTATATTTACTTTACAAAACGAACTATAAAATACCAGTTTATAATAGAACTATTATAATTTAAACTTCGCTTAAATTATAAAAATATAATTTTTATAATTATCTTCGTTGATTTGCCTGACGGCCAATTAACTTCTTAACAAAAATGTGTTTATGGTCGATTGTTGCTATTTTCTTAATCGATATCGTCTATTTATTAAATCAACATAACATTGAATTTCCATTCAACATGGTTCAAATAGTGCATATATAAAACAAACAGTACATATAAATATTGAGGAATCAAGTTGGATTCCTCCAACCGGTTTCCTTCATCCACAGATGTTAGTCAACAAAATCAGCACTAATTCCATACTAGGGGATATTATAATCGATGGAATCAGTATCCAACAAATAATGTGTACATATGTAACAATACATATATATTCCAACCAATTTAATTGTAATCTATCTAAACGACCATCACATAGCATTCAACCAATATTAAAATATAATTATAATATTTTAAAATAGATCAGAGTTAGTGAATTTACTCATCTTTGCGCGTTAACCGTTAAATAACGATTTGCGTCAGTCAATTAAACCAGGCGTTCAATTCTGCCATAAATTCAACGAGCGCCAATATGCTCCAGAACAGCTTCATTGTGTAGCGTTCTTGCATATGGCTCCAACGTTACGAACGACCCCTTTTTACTAATCATGAAACACCCCACCTTCGTTAAGGTCACTCACAAAGGGAATGCCTTAACTTCGGTGGAGCTTTTTAGGTAAAAGATGCAGATAAATTACAAGACAGACAAATAAACAGCGGAAAAACTAAATTTATTTCATAAGTACGTGATTCAGTTAATATATTACAACAACTGTCTCAAAACAACTTTCAAATTATTACAACAAAATCTCTGTCTTGAATTAAAACATAAAGAAGCATTAAAACAATAGTAAGGGAGCATAAATCCCCAATAAGAGAGTATCCAAAACCATAGCCCAAGGAAAAAAGATTCCAAGTAATA
The DNA here is from genome assembly GCA_030737875.1 of Allium sativum. NCBI lineage: Eukaryota > Viridiplantae > Streptophyta > Magnoliopsida > Asparagales > Amaryllidaceae > Allium > Allium sativum. Next base: position 183,436,671 of record CM060911.1, on the reverse strand, counting down.
CATCTACTCTCTTTAAGCTGGAAATGATCCGATCTAAGCTGAAGTATTCCCTCCCTACGGACCTGGGGAGGGGGGAAGCAGAAGAAAAGAAGATGAAAGAAAATGGGTCAGACATGAGTCTGGTAAGTCCAGTGACTATTTAGCATGTAAACAAGAAAAGTGTTATGACAGGAATAAACTGAATCTAGGTCAACACCCTAAAAATAAGATAATAAGGCTGAATTTGCTATCGCACTCATTTCACTTCTCTGCACCACCTAGCTAGTGTCCCAACTAGTAATTTATATAAAATGATCATATTGTAATGTGATCCCAATCCCTGCAATTGTGGTAGCCTTCAGGTGTACATCTATTGTGAGGATTCCACCTCAATCTGCCTAATTGCCATGAACATGTTAGATGTACCCTTACTACCCTATCGATCAGCTCCTTACTCGTATTAATTTTTCCTTGTCTGTGTCAATCGGCCTCTCTTGCGTGTAGATACCCTGTGTTGGTCCCACCATAAGGTGTATCAATCCTTACGATAACGACCCGACACTATTCAAGATGCACAGTGTATAACTACTGGTACCCAGTGCCTGCTTTTTCCCACTCTGGAGTTCGTGCACGCCCGTAATCCATCGGAACCTACACTGACGTACCCCCTGCCGCTGTTTTGACTGCTTATAATCAGCCCAGTAATCGTGCCCCACCCTGCCTAGTTTAGGGTACCATGATACATCTATGTGGGTTACTGCTGAAAAGGGTCCCCGTTACTAGGGTTTCCTATTGGTTAAGTTTGTGGGCCTATATATACAAATATTACCCACCTACACAAGATGTACTTAACCCTCCCACCGATTCAAGCATGTTTATTTAATGGTTAAGTTTTGTGGGCCTATATTTACTAATATTACCCACCAACCCGATATGTACTTAACCCTCCTTCTGATTCAAGCATGTTTATTTAATGGTTTTGTGGGCCTATATTTACTAACATTACCCACCAACCCGATATGTACTTAACCCTCCTTCTGATTCAAGCATGTTTATTTAATGGTTAAGTTTGTGGGCCTATATTTACTGATATTACCCACCCAACTTGATATGTACTTAAACCTCCCGCACATTATGCCATATTGGTTAAGTGTTGTTCATCATATTAACTTAATCCACCCATTCATCATGTCATGTTGGTTAAGTGTTTCTTATTAACTTAACCCTCTTCACTTATCATGTTGGATTGGTTAAGTGTTTCCTATTAACTTAACCCCGTTCGTCCATCAAGTTATATTGGTCAAGTATTTCTTGTTAACTTAACCCCACATGTTCATCATGTTGTATTGGTTAAGTGTCATCAACCAATTCAAGTTACTTAACCCACCTACTTGCCGTGTTACTTTGCTTAAGTGTTTCCTTCTTGTGTCAACTTAACCCTACCACAAATCAAGTTATATTGGTTAAGTGTTGCCCTCTTGTTTTAACTTAACCTTACCATAAATCAAGTCATATTGGTTAAGTGTTACCCTCTCGTTTTAACTTAACCTTACCACAAATCAATTTATAGTGGTTAACTGTTTCTTATTACTTAACCTTACCCATTCATCATGCTATATTGGTTAAGTGTTTCCTATTAACTTAACCCTAGTCATTCATGTTATATTGGTTAAGTGTTCCTATGAACTTAACCCTAGTCATTCTTGTTATATTGGTTAAGTGTTACCATAATTAACTTAACCCTACCATTCCTGTCTTAGCTTTAATTCATTCATTAAAGCACCAACCACTCACATTAGACAGTTGTTGTTGCGGTTACTAGATGTGCCGGGCGGTTCCAGGCAGTTTTACACCGCAACTCAGTCTAACCTTGGGTTCTTTTGGGCTTGATGAACTAACCTCCCACATTAGATATATATTGTTACGGTTGCTGGATGTGTCGGGTGGTTCCGGGCAGTCTTACACCGTAACTCAATCTAACCTCGGGTTAAGCATATTCGTCTTTTTCTAAATTTACATATTTACCTTTTGTGTTTATATGTAAATTCATCCAAGTCATGCCCAATTCCTCTCTAAATCATATTCATAATTTTAGGTATGTAGATTATGCCAATTTTAGGCCACTAATCATTCATATATTTATGGGCCAAATTATGTCATTAATATGAATTTAAGGTTTTCCCAACGTTACCCCCGTCATACATTCGCACAATTCACATAGAATGTTAGGCTCGTAGCTTAGCCTAACTTATATACAAAAGGGGAAAGAAGGGAGCATGTACCATTCACACAACATAAAAAAAATAAGGAACTAACTAAACATGTGTCATGTAAACGTGGCATAATATAATGAACTTGCATTTTTGGATCCAACTAACATGTGTCTTTAAGCATATGAGATTACCCAAATCCAATTAGGCATGTAAATGTAAACTTTTATTTTGGGTCCAATGAACATAAACCTTAAGCATATAGAATTGCACAAGTTCAACTAGACATGTGAATGTAAACTTTAATTTGGATCCAATAATCATGAATCTTAAACATATGGAACTACACAGGTTTAACAAGGCATGTAAATATGAACTTTTATCTTGGATCCAACAAACATGAATCTTAAGCATATGGTTTTGTACAAGTTTTACAAGGCATGTAAATATGAGCTTAAATTTTTTGATCCAATTTTCATAGATCTAAATGTGAATCTAAACATAATACATGTCTTAGCCTAACAACTTGCATGATTCAATAAACATAGATCTAAACATAATACATGTCTTAGCCTAATAACTTGCATGATTCAATAAACATAGATCTAAATGTAGATCTAAACAACTTGCATGATTCAATAAACATAGTTCTAAATGTAGATCTAAACAACTTGCATGATTCAATAAACATAGATTTAAATGTAGATCTAAACAACTTGCATGATTCAATAAACATAGATCTAAATGTAGATCTAAACAACTTGCTTGATTCAATAAACATAGATTTAAATGTAGATCTAAACAACTTGCATGTTACATAACATGAAAAAGTCACCAAATTTACATAATGTACGATTGGTTTAACATCAACATAATAACCAAAATAATCTCACAAACATATACGATAGAATCATTACAAGAATAGGCATAAATCAGCATCGTCATTATCTTACAGCTAGGAATTACTCTAGTTTTCATTTTATTACAAATCACAACTTTTAATCGTTCACATCTAAACAATAACAGGATTTACAAAGAAAAGAAAGTCTTGTTTTTCTAGGATCTGTTTTCTGAATTTGAATAGCTCTTCTTTGTTGTAGACGTTGAATTCTCTTAGTTGAATTAGATTTGATTTGCAATTCCTAACTTGCTTTCTAGTTGAATGAGAATGGTGGCTACTCTAGGTTGAGTGTTGACAGCATGACGATCTTAGGAATATTTTTGTGTGGCTTAGGGTTTAGATTTAGGTTGCTTATATAGAAGTTAAATCTTATGTGAGCCATTAGATCATTTTAGGAGTAATCAGAGCCATCCAACTAAAGCAATGTGTCACTCAGCCAATCATAGCATGACACATAAGCCCTAACACCTCAGAATTTATCACAAAGCCAATCAGAGAAGTCCACGTAAAAAAAGACAATCCTTGACAACAAAAAAATGCGCCACGTGCGCCACATGATGTGTATACGTCATATATATATTTTCTATATATATATATTTTTTCTTTTTATCTATATTCCCAATTAACCATTTCCACACTAAACCACTTTTTGAACTGCGTTCACACTAAGCCACTTTTTAGCCATTCTCCTAAAACAAAAATATGGCGCTGGCAGGGTTCCAACTCTATACATCTTGTATGCAAGTCACATGTTCTAACCAAATGAGATACTAAGTCTTTTTCTTACAAACCTTAGAACAATGCTAAACATTTTTCTTTTCTCATTCTTCTTTTTTCATGTTTTGCTACAATATTTAATTTAAAGCTATCTTCTTCATACGGAGTCCGATTTACGCAAACTCGTACTCTATCTCAAGCAGAATTCCGAGATGAACGCAATGGCGCAACCCGTTTCACCTATTTCTTCTTTTTCAAATTAATTATTCATTAATTTGTTATTTTAATATTCTTAGAAAATACGGGGTGTTACAAATCAGTCCGTAACAAAATCCGCTCGCCCCGTAACTTTCACCGTGAAAACCTTAAAATGACACACGAACCCCCCTCTTCAAATACATGGCCTTCCATCCCGCTATTCCCTGCTTGCCATGTATGTATGTACCAAAAATCCAACCATACTTCTTCCAAATATCACAACATCCGCTTCAACTCTACACAGTTCTACTTCTTTACTCGCTCTTCCATCCTTCTCCCATGTCAAGGCCACGTCCATTCACGTTCACCTTCTATACATTATTTTCTCTTTCCCTTCTCTTCTTGAAATGCTCTCCTTGAACTCATCTGCATCCACGCTACTGCACATAACTCTCATGCTTAGATCCATATGCCTCGAACTCCAGCTTCACGCTGTACAGATCAGCGACGTCAAGTACCAATACCATTGAACTCGCTTCCATCGTCATGCCATATCGTTCGCACCGGATCTGGTCGTCGCGACCCAGGGTTCTTCAGTTTCTACAGGTAGCATTTTCTTTCTATCTTTTCTTTTTCTCCAGAATGGATGCAAGCTTTAAAATGCTTCAACCATGTTTTGAACGGTATTTTCTCCCCTATGCAGACATTTCTTTTCTTGTTCCCACTTGCATTTGTACGTTCAATTCTCCTCGTACCAGACCAACGCACCCTCCTTCCCTATATACAATCTGCCCCTTTCAAAACGTCGAACTGTTTTTCACCCATACACAGCAAAATCTTTAAGGTCCATGTCCTCCTTTACTAAATACAAACTTATCCTACAACTACCATTAGCCTCCTCTCGCCATGCTTCATGACCCCATCCCCTTACATTCACACCATTCCAAACATGATCAGCACAAAATCATCCCACTACACTAACTTCTCCTCCTCACTTTCATGTACCCCCACATCAAAAAAATACTTTGCTTCCAATTCACTTTTCCATCACTTCACTAACTTTACCATTTCAAAACTTCAACGCAGGAACCTCCTATATCTAACACTCAGTACACAACCCCGTGCAAGCTCCAGTGAAGCATAACCATGCTATTTTTTCCTAACTCATGTTTTACATCAGCCCTTTTTATATAGAAGAATAGCGTGGCTATTACGCATACAGGGCATGGCTTTCTACCGGGTAGGCTTGCTAATGTCATCGTAGCTGTGAAAATTTAATGATATGTGCTTTTATTTTATTCATGTTGGTCTTTCCTTAAGGATGAAGGAATCCAGTTTACTTTTTATATATATAGGCTTATAGCCTTGTATACGTCAGTGCGAAGTAACTGTATAATGTCATATTTCATTAACTTTCGGTAAGATCTTTGAAAAGATAGGGCATGGGTTGGCAAATGGTTGGCTTAATTGCCTGTTGTTTATTGAATTTAGATAAGGACGTTGTCCTTAAATTTGTACAGCCTAGACATGCACTTTCAAACTTAGATGTGTGCGTAGAGGTAGAAAATGAGACTTTGGTGTGAAGTTTATAGCTTAGGCTACCTGCTCATGATTTGAATTAATCATCTTGTCACTTGTTTGCTAAAGTAATGGCTTTGATTTAAAAATATACATTTAGCTTTAGGCAAATGTTTTTTAGGGAATATATGTGTTAAAGTGTAATATGCAATACTGGTTACGGGGAATTTCATTTATTTTCGGACCCCTACGGACAGAAGTAATAATACGATCGTGACGAGCGATATGCCACAATCCCAGAAATATAATAATATCGGTAGGTTACTCATATTGTGAAACCCCAAAATGTTGTTACAGGGTGCAAAATACTCCAAATAAAAAGTTGCTTGTTTTACAAAATAAAAACTACAGTAAAATTCTAAAAATTAAATTATCACTATGTCTCAAAAGAACCTTGTCCAAATTCGAATCCGATATTTGAATATAATTGAATAACCGTTATGGCCATAAATGAATATACCGGTGTTTTTCTGAATATTTAATTTGGACATAACTTACAATTTATAATCCGGAATCTTGATTTTTCACTTCCATTAGAGAAATATGGTTTAACAGATTCCAACGTTTCTTGTTTCGAAGAAATCTGATTTATAACGATCCCTGTATAGTCAGTTGAAGTTTAGAACATTAAATTATGAACTGTCGCGATATTACGGGCTTGATTATATTTAATATATATTTTTATACATTCAACTCTGTTTTAATTGATATATAAATCCACTTATATTACGAATTCAGTATTTAAACTAATTTAAATATTCAAATACAAACCGATAAAAATGCGGGACGTTACAGGTGTAGAGAGGTGGCATGGGGTGGATAAGCTAGGGAGGCCTTTGGTGGTGGTAGAGTAAGGAGGAGGTAGCCACTAGAGCTATGGTGGAATAAAGAAGATAAAGGAAAAATGAAAGAAACTGAAAACAAATGAAAATAAAAACTCTCCCTTATCACATGCTCTCTTATGCTTAGGAAACGGTGAAATGGAAGAATTTGACAAGTGTGGAGGGAGGTGGTGTGTTTTCTAAATGAGGAGGGATGTAGGAAGTTATGCACTTTAAAGCTTAAGTGCTTTTATTTGAATTGAAATGACATTCAAGGTTTTCTTGAGGAAGGTATTATCTGATACTTGGATTATTAACTTCATGAAACCATTTTGTGGTAATATATCAAATTAAGGTGCCATTAACCATTAAAAATGTTAACATGGGTTTACGAATGGCCATTACCAATTGTTATTCTCAAAATAACTCAAGTTTCCAATTTAAAACTAGTTTAAATGAACTACTGATCTTTATTAATAAAATTTAGCTAGAAAAATTATAAATGAGTTCATTATCATCTATATTTATTTTTTAACTCCTTTTAAGTCCATTTTCACTATATTTTAAATTTTCAGAATTATCCAAAACTGCTTAATTTCACTTGAATTTCAATAAATGATCCCTACGCATTTTCAACTTATATGATCAAACCGTAAATCCAATCAATACAAAATTTGAAACCATACTATATTTCAATAATACGGATCCAATTAAGCTAATTTCATGAAATCTGAGATCGATCGAAAAGTGTCTATTTTTAGGCTATTTAAATAATATTAAATTATCGAATTTCAATATATTTACTTTTAAATAAATTTAAAAGTTCACTTACCTTTTTTATCTTTAGAAAATTTAAAACAAAGTTAAAATTCAATTTCAATATTTTTTCAAGTCTAGATTCAATATTTGACCATTTAAAATCCCATAAAAATCAATTAAAATTTCATATTTTAAATTGACTAAAAGTATGGTTCGCTATAGTTTTTTCATATGTAATTGGATTTATTGTGTCTTGCCTATAATTTTATTATTTAAATAATTATTCAAACCTAGGTTGCAAGTTTTAATTGTATGTGTTTTTATATACCTTTGTATCATCAAATGAGAATATGCCTGTTGGACCATGTTAATTTATAGGGAAATTAACTTGTATACTTTATTTGTGATTATTAGGATTGACATTTCTAACATGTTTGGTCATTATTCTCGTGCGCTAAATTCACGCCTATATATATATATATGTGTGTGTGTGTGTGTGTGTGTGTGTGTGTGTATGTATATAGAATAATTAGAGGTAATATTAATGCATATTAGATGCGTACTAAATACGTTTAAATTAGAAAATAGAATTTGAATGTCCTCATAGGAATTTGTATGTGTGTGAGTTAATGGCCTTAATTATAATTAATGACACATAGACACAAGGTCAACCATTACTTGTAATAGAAGCCTGCCCAGAACTGACCGACATATCCAACATCTACAATTAAGACTGGTTGATGTGAGAGGTCTAGGTGTTATGGGCCATTATATTATTAAACTAAGACGTGAGGTTACCCAACTTGTAGTGGAAGCCTTCCCAGAACAGCCCCACAAATCTAGCATCTTTAGTGGTTGGTTTAATATGAGATGTCTAGTGTGTATGTGTATATATATATATTATGTGTGAAGTTAGCCTACCATGAGAAAGTATTAAGTGGCTGACCTACCTTGTTGCGTAATAAGTGGTTTGGACTAGGTCCTCTCTTAAGGTTCGCTCCTTGGTTTTAGACCAGAGTCATGGGACCCATCCAGCTAGGCCTTATATGGTCATTGGATCCTCCTTCCTCTTATAAAGTATTAAGCGGTTCTAGTAGGTGATGGCGTATAAGTGGGGTGGTTCTCTGGAAGTGTCCGCTTCTTATCTAGGGGCTTAGTGAAAGCTAACCTAGGGAGAGTTCATATAAGAGGCCTAAAGGAACCACAGTCTAAGGGAAGTATTAAGTGGTAAGGAGTTCACCTACAGGGATAGCTAGATAGTAATGAAGGGGTGGGCCCGGATGGTTTTAGATATTCTAACCTAAACCTGGTATTATGTGGCTTCTTACTATCTCTCAACCTACAGGGAAAGCATATATTTGGTAACATTAACGTTAAGGATGAGGTCTTAAGTGGCTAGGAGTCCGTCATAGGGTAATAAGTGATATTAGGAATCCTCCCTTAAATAAATATAAGTAATATCCTTAAGTCAGGTAGTTCCCCCTCGAGGGGTATTAAGTGATTATAAGGATGTCCACCCTTATATCTACACATAAGCCTTAAGTGACTATAGGGATGTCTTCCTCATATGTTTATTTGTGTGCATTTGCTTGCGTATACATAACATGAAGAATTTACATGGCCAAATATAGGAAATAGTCATTCCTAAACTTATATGATTTTCATTCACCGTAACTTTATGTTCTGACCTCCCTGCTCTTAACATAAACAGGTTAGTAGGTGAGGATGTTTGGATCAGTGATGCTTTGGAAATGGAGACCGATGATGGAGACTTTTAGTTATTTAAGGCAGTATTATTATTATCATTTTGTTATTGGGATGGATGTTATTGTTGATGTACCTTTTATTTGATACTCGTTGTATCAAGACATTCGTGATGGTCTTGTTTATGGTACATGTATTTTGAGATATTACATTTTATCCCATTCATAATGTGAGACTCTGATTTCATTTAGATTTCTCTTTATATCTGCTTTAGTATTTCCTTATAGGAACCAATGATCCGTTTAGAATGGTTCAAAGTTCCAACTAGCCTTTTCTAAGTCGGATTTTAGGCCCATTCTGGGCGGGTTGTTACACCTTTTTTGTTTCAAGTTGTCCCGATTAGTATGATAATCGGATCTATATACTGTTATTTTACAAGATAATAAAAGCATATCAATTTTCAATATATGTATATACATGTAAGTAGCATTCAATAACACCTAAATATAACATCACCACATTAGACTTCTGATTTAGACCACCCATTTATATTTTTATAAGTTAATTAGATGAGAGATAGTTAGTGGAAGGAGGGATAAAAGTAAATGGCTTTTTGAAATCAGGGGGGTAACGGGGTGTTGCATTAATTGGGGTGAACCCCAAACACTGCAAGACTCCTAGGCTCCATTTGAGAGTTTATTTTAACTGGTTTGGATGGCTCTGTTTTTTCAGATGGTATAACACTTGCTTATTTTTTTTTCCTATCAGTAGTCATTGTTATAAAACCAATGAAAATGGGTTTAACGTAATTCCAATGAAATTTTAAACCCATTAAGTCATAGTATTTCGATGGGTTATAACTTTTGTTTTTTCAATTATACTTCCACTAATTTTGTCGTAAAATTACTCTTTACACGATCAAAATGAATATACAATATAAATGTCATTTTTTGGTGAAAAACTCTCAAAATCGGTATATACTGAACTTTTAAGAATGCGTTGATGGGTTATAACAATGCTTAAGGTAGATCAATCAGACCATCACGGTCATTGATGATCAAAACCGATAATGTCAAAACCTCTCATAAACTGTACCATAAACTTGTAAGCTGACCCTAAATTTCCTCTGATTTTTACCACACAATCGACTTTCTCCTCTTATCCACTAACTTTTCCTCCTACTCATTCATTATATAAATATAAACGAGCGGTTGTAGTGAGGTGCGAACGACTGGTGCCTGCTGTCATGGTTTTCACAGTCTACAAAAGACTAATCCATTTTATTAAGATACCGGAAAGTTAATACATAATCAATACAAAATATAAATGAAAAAGTTCTTCTCAATGTGATTTAGTTCCTTATTCTACAATTTATCCCCTTTCAACCAACTATCCATGTAGGAGGGAAGATTTATGGAAAACAAAACCTACATGAATATGCTTTATTTGATGACGTGCCAATGATGTTCATAAATATTCCTGGCATTGAAGATGCATCCCATTTCACATGGGATATGTTTGTTTAGGAAACGAAAGAGATATGAAAGGAAAATGTTTCACATAAGGGGAATGCATTCTTGTATCATAAAATAAGCATTTGGATTGGGCGATTGAAATAAGAATTATTGTTGAAGATTATTAATTCCTTTTCAAATGTGTACCTGAATAGAAAATAAAGTGGTAATGTCTCGTTGAAAAAACGATAAGGTAATAACATGTATGTTAACAAATTTCTTTGTTAACCACTATATGTACATGTTGTCAGAATTGTCTGAAGGGTGCACCCCATGTATACACACACTGCTGCACATTGATGTCAATAAGTGTAAAACGATAAATTTGTTGTTCGTTTTAGGTATGGAGTAGTTCACAGTATCATTTTTATCCACGTTCATTCTACGGTGAATTCATTGATGGTGTGAACTCATTTATTGAGGAATATTGTGTGGCGCTATATTGTCAAGTTACCATGTCAAAAAGTATGCCTGGAAATGGTCAAAGACGATATTCGAGCAAACTGCCTTGCTTATAGAAAATCGTATGTCGATGAAATCTAAAGGGAAACATGCTTTTAAAAAGTTGTTCAAATGCATGGTTTGAACTCTCTGCATTAAGGAGAATTTCACCATGGTCAAAATGGAATTAACATCATGTCACTTGGAGTTGCAGACTGAAAATTATAAGCGTTTGAAATTTAACTATGCCCATAATCGACATTTAGATGTCTAATTTTTAAAATTCAAACGTGGAGTATGCATAAGAACAAACCAAGACTTCGGATTTGGAAATCAGACTTGTAATTATGAAATTTAGAATTTTGACCAGAAAGTCAAATGTCTGACCATAAAATTTAATTGTTAGGATTTTATTGATCGGTTCATCCAAACATTAGAGTGTAATAACTTTCACATATGAATTTGGATTAAGTCTTTATTTGAACTTTGAATCGATGTTCACTGATTTTCAAGAGTTAAAATATTGGAATTTTTTTAGCTTTAGAATATAGTGATTTTAAGGCACACAAATAACCTACTTTATCATGTATTTCAATGCCATAGATTTTGATCTAGATCGGGAAGATATTATGGAAAATTATTATGACTTCGGGTCAAGCGTTCGATTTAAAATTAAACCAGTTTAGTAAGTGGTTTTTGCTAAAGTTTTCTTGTGGGTTTATGCTATAGAGATTGGGGCCGTGTATGGAAATACCATATGATTTCTATAATAGCAAGCTGAGGCATAGTGTTTCTCAATAACTTGCCATATATAATTTTGATGACCATACGTTGGGACATGGAGTTCTATAGTAGCGAATTTTCTAGAATTTTCATGATATTGAGTTGTTTCCTCACTAAGAAGTCATGTATGATTTTGATGATAATAGGCTAATACAGGGAGCTTTCCAATAACGAGTCATTTACGATTTGGTCTTAAAAGTAGTAACATACACATCGTGACATGTCCTTTTGCTTTAGCTATAGTGACTATACATATTGAGGCGTATCTTATCAATTTTACAATTAATGGTTGCAATTTAAAGATCATGGTTTTAATCATGATATACTAGTACTATATTATTAGTAGTTTTGGACTAGAGTAGTGTGGTAAAAAAAAAATGTGCTAACTTGTTGTTTCATAAAAAGATGCAAGTTGAGGTATGATTTTATTGCCCTTAGAGAAACCTCTTGTTATTATACATAATATTATGTAGCTTAGTGTTAGATCCTTTTCTCCAAACTTTATATTTGATACCACCTTTTATATTTATTTTCTAGTCAATTCTTTGAATAGGTTGACACTGAGACATGGATCTCAGCTAGTTGGAGGCACATCATAGAACGATAGTGTAACGATCCTGATTTTTAGTCATTTAACTTTGAGCATTTAAAATTTGCTTTTAAAGGGTTGAGTCGAAAATATACGTGAATTTTAAATGGTTATCGATTTAAGAAGCGAAATATGATTTAATTTCGAATATATCAAATTATCGTAATACGAAAACGAGGAACAATTGAATTCTAAGCTGAAAACGAACCAAAAATCAATGGTAATGAGTGATCATAATTGTAAATAAAAATATAATAAAATAATCTTAACCCTGCATATATAAATCATTCTACTCCTCAACCCTCCTCATTTTCGATCCTCTGGTCAATGGGAGAAAACACCGCCTCTACTAAAATTCTTCAGAAAATTATACAAATTCATAAAATTAACAAAATCAAATGATCTCTAATTCATTGAGCTCCTATGTTTGATAGCTTCAACCTTACATGCTTAGTTTTTGGTGCGATGGGGGCTTGCGTGGTCTCCGATGGATTACAGTCGACCTAGGGTTGATATTTTGGATAGGCTTTATAAAAATTGAGGCATAGATTTGGGTTTAGCATGAAATATCGCACCTGACAACAAATTTTGGTGGAGTTTCATGTCCAAAAATGTGGATGGTTTAACTGTAGCTGTCTGTATGAAGGTCGAAGTCATGATTTTAATGTTGAGCTCGAGTTCGAGATAGCTGAGAAAATAAGCAGCAGCTCGTAAAGAAGAAGTGAACGGTGTGGTTGGATATAATTTTTTAAGGTTGATGGATTAGAGGAGGAGTAAGCTGCGGTAATGGGAAGGACGGGATATTCTTGTTTTTGAGTGGGGATGAAAGAGGTTTAAGCGACTTAATTATGTGATTAAGGGTAATTAGTTAAATAACTAATTATATTGTTAATGATCGTTAATTTATTCAAACTTATAACACTTGTAACTTGTTTATACGGTTTCAGAATCGAACAAAACCAGTGGCGTTTGAATCGTGGTGACGAATACTATGCATACGAATTGGTTTGGGGTGATTAAAAGGCAACTGAATTTTTATGTAATTTCAAACGCTGGTTTGCAATTATATAAATCAACCTGAAATCGTCGAGTGAAAATAAAGTGTGTGTTAACTCTCACGCTTTTAGATATACCGTGATGCGGTAAAATTCATATAATTATAATTCAACGTTGTTAGTATAAATTGGGTGTTTTGGATGATTATTGTTTGATTGTTAATTGATGATATTTATATTGGATCTGTTTGGCACAGGTTCCAATTAAGTTTTAAAATTAGATTCACATCCGGTCATAAACTTATTGTAAATTTAGTCCTTATTTTTCGAAAATACACTAAAAAAAATTAAAAAAATATAAAAAAAATCACGTAAATTCGTATTTAATTAAAACACGTAAAAGAAAAAAGATCCAGGAGAACAAACCATCAAAAACCCAGTCAAAACAAAAAAACAGCAAAACTGCAGTTAAATGCATAATAGTATGCATACATTTGTATTTTCTTGCATACATCTGTGCATGTTTTCCAGTCATGCATCTGTGTTGATTTACTTGCATACATCTGTGCAGATATTGCATAATTCTTGCATACAAGTATGCAAAAATTCACTTGCATGCAAATCAGTTCACATTTATTTGCATTCAGGTGTGCAGTAAAACAAAAAAGCTGTACACATTCGTACAACAATTCACAGGCAAAAATTCACTTAAGTTTTCTTCATGCAATAGCTGCATACACGTGTGTAAGTATTTCAAATAGTTGCACACATGTATGCAAGTTTCGGTCCAGATTTTCAATGAAAACAGCTTATGCAATAGTTGCATACATGTATGCAACCATTGGTAATAGTTGGATACATGTGCAACTTTTCTTTTTGATTTGCGTGGACTTCTGGGAATATTTCCAGAATATAGAATTTTTTTTTTCTACCTGACAGTGCTTTTTTTTTTTTGGAACAAAAACGTAAAAGGCGGAAGTAGGAAAAATAAGAACCGGGTTTGCATAGAAAAGTTGGGAGGGACATGGCTTACATTTTGAAACATAACAAAGGGCGGAACCTTGTTTCCACATTTATATTTTCGTCATCTTAAATGAATTATATTAGAAATTCCTATTTCATATGCATTTATAAAATGATATCATGAGTTGTGGTATAGGGAAAACGGGTTGGAGGGATCCAATAGGATTGCTTAAATAATTAATATGTTTCCTTTTTTTCATATCATTCACATATGAACTGTTTCACCCAAGTAATGTTAAATTTGTTTGGATGTTGGTTGTTGATTATTGAATTCAAATTCAACATTTGAAGCGTTATTAATCAATAAAAAGTATTGATAAGTGATTTGCAGCAGATGGCCCAAATTTTTGTTCACGACGTCGATTTGTCGTCATGCGGATTGACGAAACTGAAGTTATAAAAGTTAATTTTATAACTAAAGATAAGTTTTGAAGTTTATTTTATATAAGTTATATAAACAGAAATTTTATAAATAAATCAATATTTGTAAGCGTATTTTATAAAATTATTATAAATGATTTTTATATGGAAAATTCTTATGTCGGTAGGGATTTCTAAGCACTTGAACAACAAAAATCGACATAGTATTGTTTTAAAGAATTGGTAAATGAAATAATTTTACCGAAAATTTAAATATTTATATATAAAGTAATTTTTCAAAACTAAATATAGTTTTTACGGTTGATTAACTTGATAGGAAATGATGGTATTTAATTATTGTCATTTATTTTTGATTAGTCGTGCTCACTTTGGAGCACTGGCTATTTGTGATTGATTTGTAATTGTGCCTAACCTGTTTATGGGTATTATATACTTGAGTTGGATAAGAGAAATTTTATCACTCTTTTACATGGATTATACAATTTTATACTTAGAAAAACATTGGAAACGAATACCATGTGAATTTAGTTTCACGATTTGACTGCTTGGTATTCGATGATGATGTTGGGAAAGAGTTAACCTTAGAAGTTATTTAATATGAATTTAAACAAGGATGAGTATAAGTGGAGAAATCTTATGTAGAACTAGAATTAAATAAGTGTAATTTATAAACAAGGTTTATAAATAAGAAATGAATTTGAGTTGAAAATTGAAGGATTGAATCTCTGATAAATTTAGAAAAAAAATTCAAGATTTAAAAGGAATATCAAGATATTTTGAAGTGTTTATGAAAATAAATGGATTTTTAAAGATTTTTAAAAGCACTATTCTAATTTTGGTCGTTGGGAAATAAATCTTCTGATGGCAGCAGCATCATCGGTATTTATTTTCAAGTTTCAAAGTAAGAACTTGCTACCTTGGAAATTATTTAGATTAAAATTAAATTTTGTTTTGAACCCATGAAATGTGATTTTTAAATCCGGAAGTTTGATTCTGAAAATTTCAACCAGAATGTAATATGGATGAATACATTCCAAGTATTAGAATGGTTGATTGTACATTTCACCTGAGATGATGTTTCATAGGTTTGTTTCTAAAATTAAATGGAATACTCGAAGATTTTGGATATTTGAGATTTCTATGTTACGTTTGTAAGAATAAGCTAAGTGTAATATGCTGAAACAAACTTAATTTTGTTAGAACATTTGGGTTAAAAGAACGTAGATATTATTGCTTATAATTTTAAGAAATAAAAAATTCTGATGAATTTGAAAACTCAACCAAGTTTTAATGGAAACTTAAGAAGATGGGTTATAATTTATTAATTAAACGAAGTTTGAAAGTATTAACTTAATTTAATTAAATCAAGCTCGTCACAACGCAGCAGTTGTAGTTTTATGATTTGAACTTCAAATGATTGTATATGATCCAGTGTAAGTCAGAATTTTTTGAAACAAGAATCTTTTAGATCTATTGAATTATAGTTTTATAATATAAGAGAAAAATTAAAATTTCGTCTTGTACATTTTCAGTTATGTCAAAATCAACTTTCTAGAAAATTCTCGGTGTGGTATTTTATAAGCTAAAATGATTAGTTTAAATTAAACGGAAAAAAATTGAGAAAATAAACTAAAAAATTACATTAATAAATATTCATGTATATGAACTTGTGGTAATTTGGGATTTGAGTTTTTAAGTTGCTTGAGGAGGCATGAAAGATTGATTAAGTGATAACCTGAGGTAATCGAGCGAGTGATGACGTTTAACAGATTGTTTATCATCCTAATGTGATGATGAGGTTTAAGAAATGAATAAACTACAAGCTATAAATTTTTGGTGTTTATATCATTATATGATATTTATATGTCCTAATTTCTGATGGTTAAATGGAATATTATGTTACAGTTGTGTTGTTTACTGATTTGCACTATTATTATCAGTTGCACCATATTTGGTTATTGCATATGATTGATGTGTTGTTGTTAGTTGTTATTGTGTTACTTGTCTATTTGCTTATATTTCTTTTGGGTTATGTAAGCATATACAGGTTTATGGAAGAAAAAGTCGTTATTGCTTTTAGTTTCAGAAGTAAGAGTTTAATTGCCTGACAAATAGGTACATATTTATGTTTTTTTGTTTTTTTGAAAGGCAAGCTTGAATTTTTTTTTATTCACAACCATGAGAGTTACAACATAAACAAACAAAACCAATACATATTCTCGACTATTCCGAAACCTTTAAGTTCTAAAACAAAATACTAAGTGATAGAAACAAAACAAATAGACTTTCAATCTAAAACAATATCAAGTTAAATGCACTTCAACCATATTAGTGCAAATAATAGCAAATAATAAATCTTGGAAAGATTCATTGGCATCACGAATATGATATCAGCAATAAAGCATTTGAGCTGATCACAAATCTAAAAAATCTTCACAATCATAAGCTCCACAAAGCAGCATTGGTACCAGAAAAGATCAATTCAGATTCTGACTTTATAACATCTTGAATTAATACAACCATATACTGCTATCATCGGAACTACTTAGAATCAATCAACCATGAACTACTAACATCAGAACTACTTGAATCCATACGACCAATATCAAACTGAAGCATAACATATCTATGCAGAAAAGAAAAAACTGCAAAACTATAACTGTCAAAGAAAAGGATATCAAAAGTATTCACCATTATTACCTGAACATCATCAAAACTTTAGAGGGTCAAAGACTGGAGATGGGTTCTTTCTTGTATGTCCTTTTGAGGATTTCTATTTATTGTTAAAAGGCAACACATAATCTGGCCCAAATTCATTTCCTTTATCCAAGTCGTCCCAGAATTTGCCATGTAGCTTAATACTATGTGATTTGGACTGGGATGAAGAAACAGATGAAGCAGAGTTAGAAGGTGGAGGTAATTGAATGTGTGCAGGTAAAGTTAAATGTCCATAATGTGAAGATGAAGAAGGTGCAGTGGAGGAAGTTTTAGAAGGAACGGAGGCAGAAGACAAGAGATTAGAGGAGGAAACATGCAATTTAGTGGTCGAAGAAGAAGAACATGACATGGTCACCACTAAATTACAAACAGTAGTATGAACTTGTGTCCCCTTCCCCGAAGATTTCAATAATGCAGAAGATGCTGCTGCTATAGGTGCTACAACAGAAGTAGAAGATGATAAGGTTGTAGCAGCATTTGAGGATGTAGAAGCTGATGAATTTACTGGAGCAATAGAGGTGTGCAAACCAAGATCCACATCCTGAATCTTGTCATCATAAAGCTTGCCAAAAAAGTATCATCACCATTAAAATTTGTGTTCACTTAGATTTGAACCCCATTGTCACCCTCTTTGCTTTGAACATTAACTTCACAAACTTCATTAACTTGTACAATTAAACCAGAGTCATCACCATTATAAACTCCTTTTCTTAGATCATCATCATTACCAACAATAAGAACATTTGTCTTTAACCAGTTTCAACCCCATTACCACTATCATTCACATCAGAGACTAAAGCTTCAAATGGATTAGAATTAGTATTAACAACACCATTATTTACAATAACATCCTCCCTATTATTAAATCACCTTTTTCCTCCATATTTTCATTGTTTTTGAATTGGAAATAGTCCAATTACTATGATTAGCAGACATATAATCCTTCTTTTTAAACTGACCATCATAATCATTAACCCTTACATGAGGATCAACAAAGTAATCTTCAACCTGCACCTTGTTTTCCATATCAGTCTTAGGTCTAAAATCACAGTTTGATGTTTCATGTCTGAATACTTTACATACAGTATAGATCCTAGGTCTCCAATCATATGTTAGCTTCACTGAAGAATAATTATCACCTAACCCATCAATTTCTATTATTTCTAGAAGCTCAAACTCTGATGTAACCTCAATCAAAGCTTTAGATAACGAAATCTCTGTAATTTCTCAGTACTGCTATCAAAACATATTAACTTCCCCTCATGGCAAGCAAGCCATACATATTTATGTTTTGATTAGTATGCATGATTTTATGTCACATATATAGGTAGTAGCTTCGCCTTTTGGTTTTCTTTAGATTGGTAGAGGCCCTATATGGCAATTCAGAGTTTTTATGATAGAGCCACCCAGAGGAAGTGCTACCCGAAAATTTCCGAAAATTTGAAGTGTTAGAAAAATTTAACATATTTTGATATTAATGTTTTTTTTGAAGTAAAATTAATCGATTTTGTGATAGTCTTCTTAACTTATGATTTCGAGGATTAAATTCTTTTATAGGAAGGAGAATGTAACAACTTGGACTTGTTATACAACAATATTTAATTAATTTAAATATTTAAAATGATTAAATTTATAATTTAATGACTTGAACTAAATTTAAAAGGGGAATTTGGAATGTCAAGTTAACGTGAATTTGAAAACACTGAGTATAAAATCCACTTAAGTTTATTTGAAGCTATGTAAAATTCTATTTGACTATAAACGATAATAATAATTTATTATCAATGAACATGAGGTATTTAGAATTGATCATTTATTTACTCAATTATACTAATACATGAAAATAGTCATTTTACAAACTTTCTCGGATTTCAACGAAATCAATTTTATAAAATCTGTAATGGTTAATTATTGTAAGATTTCAAGTTTCATGTCAATCAGAGTTGTTATGTGATCCTACGTTGTGTATCAATAAACAATTAGAAATCATAATAGATAATTTTCAAACAGTCTCGGAATTTGACCAAATTAGTTTCATCGAGTATGGAATTTTTATTTATTGTAGGATTTTATATTTTGCAATGATTCCATTTGTTATTTGAGTGTGCGAGCGAAAAAAATTTAGGGATAAAAACAAGTGAATATTATATAATGTCTTTAACTCCTAAGTTATCTTCAATCTTCCCTCTCTTCCATTCTATTTTCTTAGCTTCCATTTCCTTAGAGAAAACAAAACAAGCGTGGCTTCAAAAATTCAAAACAATACATATGAATATCCCAAAATTTAAAAGAGGGCATTTTTAGACTTTTAACGAGTATAGCTTCATATCCATGCTTATGTTTTGTCTTGCGATCTCGTCTTGGGCACATGACACTTTATGCCGTGTATATTTAGTGCCTAGGGTTTCAATTCTCTTTGGATTGATAGAGTGTGAGATTGATTGAGGCATAGATTTGGGTCTCGCATGAGATTTGGTACCCAGTAGTAAGTTGTGGTGGGATTTGAAGAGTATTCGTGTTGCTCATTTTTTGGGGCTAAGCGTGTATGGAGGATGTCACAATTCACATGGGGAGGTCGGGCATTGGGTCAGTGGTGCAAGTAGGTGGAGTTTTCGAAGACGAGTGCAATAGCCAAGTCTATTTATCGATCAAAGCAAAGCTGCTTCATTTCATTGCTTGCACCTACATGTGGTGGTGGGTTGTTATGGTCGTGTCCACATGCTGCAGAAGAAGATTTTTATGAGGATTAGGTGATTTAATTATAAATTAAAATTGTTAGTGACTTTTTACTTGCTAAAAATTATGTATAAACTTGTAACAACAGTATATATGTCACACTTGATCAGATTTGGATGAAACGATTTGCATTGGATTCGTAGCTGTAAATGCTGCGCATAAGAGTTGGATTGGGTTTGTTTGGTACTAACAGGAATTTTGTCTAATTTTAAAACATTAGTTTAAAATCCGATCAAACGACGTAAAATCGTTGATTGAATGGATGGGGAGTTGGCAACTCACGCTTTATGAAATAACGTTATATCATATCGTGTTTTTAAAATCTATTGTGGGATCGATATTTATTTGCATGATATGTTGTTTGGATGATTTATTGCTTATTTTGTTGGTTGTGGTTATTTATTTCCGTAAGTGAATGGATGACCTTCAATACTACTTGCTTATGAGCGGAAGATTTATCTTAAATGAATTATATTGTGTTCTCTGTTTTATATGCATATATAAACTGATATGATCCATGATGTAAGGGGATCGGTTGCAGGGATCCAACAATATCCTTAGCTTTTTGGATGTTACTTATTTTCATATTAAATTATACATATATGAACAGTCTAAGATAAGTTACATAAAAATCTGATTGGATGTTGATTGTTGAATTAAATTCAACATTGATTTTTTATTAATCAATAAGAAATTTTGGTTAAGTGGTTAGCAACAGATGACTTAAATTCTAGATCTTATGGCGCTGATTTGTCGTAAGACAAATTAACCAAGTTTTGTAGTTAAAAAGCTACTTTAAAACCAAAGTGGAATTTTGAACCGAATTTTATATAAGTTATATAAAATAAAGGATTTATAATAATTCCATTTTTATTGTTGGATTTTATAAAGAGATTATAGAAACGATCTTTGTAGCGAAAATTTCTTGTTTTATAGATAAGTTATAATTAGAGGTTTTGAGTGTTAAAACTTAACCAAGTTTTATAATTAATTTTTTATAAAGTTATAAAAACGGATGTTTACAAGTGTTTTTGGACAAGCTAATAAATAGCTTTATAATACTTGTAAAGCAGCACTGAAATGATCACGCTTCTAAAATTGAAATTTATGAAAAGTTAGACATTCATGAAGAAATTATAAATGATTTAATCTGATTTCAAGATAAGTTATAAATGATTTGGTTTTAAAATCAAACGAGTCTTGCTAAGGTTTGAAGTTTATAAGAAAATGAATATCCAGTTTTAAAATAAGATTTGTAAGAGAATTTTATAATAAATCCAAATTTGTAAACAAGTTTTATTATATGGAATTTAAAACAAATAAGTTGGTTTTAAATATGTATTTACTTAATAACATATTAAGTAAAAATGATTATATTGGAAAGAGATTTTCAAATACAAAAAAATCGGTTTCTAAAACCCTTATTTGAATTGAATAGTAAATGGAACTTATTGTGACAAATACTGAATATATGTTTTTGCGTTAACAAATATTTTTTTTGTCTCGAAGATAAGAATGTTGTCGAGTTAAGGTTTGAGAGACAAATAAAAATACCCCAACTTGAACAATTTCATTTGTTATCCAAGAGATAGTACTAGTTGAAACAAAGGTGGATGCTCAAAATTAAATTTATTATTTCCAGGAAGGATATTAAACATTAGTTTGCAATTTCTGATGTAGTGATGGTCATTGACTATGCCAACCCTAGAAATAATAAATTTGTGCACTATAACACGATTTTATCGATTTTGAAGGAATGTTACGCTCAACGGTGTTCCCGACAATTTGCTTTGCATGATAAAACGGGGGTGTTACAGCTTGAAGCTAACAATCAAAGAGTTGGAGATCATCGCTAGGTAAGTCTTATAAAAAACAAGTTTTATCACTTATTTGACTGGTCATTTGGTGAATAAGCAACTTCGGTTATAAAGTCACGGCCTCCAATCCAGTGCTAGCAAATCTGAAAGCTCATAATCTTAATCGTGATTCCTCCTCTAATCTTCCCAATTCCAGCAATAGGAAGCATTACTACCCTTTTTCAAAGAACTAGTGTGAACCCGTGCTACGCACACGGGTTTGGTTTTATGTAACATGTACTACAACGAAATATTTGACTTTATATTACTTTTAATTGTAATTTTCATGCATGGACCAATAGTTACCAATGAATTTGTCGTTTGTCTGTAAACTAATTGTTATGCTATCATTCTTAGATTAATATGCACACGGGATCTTCGTTTTCATTATCGCTAATTTATAAATAACGAATGTGCGCAATTTTAATGCATGGACCAACAATGATGCAAAAGTAGATAAATGAAAACATTGCATTAAATAAGCACCCAAGTTTATAAAAATTAAATCTCTTTCTTTGATAACTAAAATTTCATAAAACACCCTCCCTAAGTTTCAAAATGCACAATCAATACACGTAGAAAATAGTTTTTTTATTCAAAAGAGTTGCTAGGTTGAACTTTTAAGATATTTGCAGAAGACATGATGTATGTTTACAGATTTTCATATCGGCAGCTAAAAATAGGATTTTTCATATATCAAATCTGATAATAAGAGGCGGAATTAAATTTCCCCTTGTTGTACAACATTTGTTATTTGACTTTATCTAAATGATGTGTATATAATCCAAGATATCACATGGCATGTAATTTGCAGACTAAATGCAAGTTTACATATAGTAGTTGTTAAGAATATTTATGTAAATATCTGCGTCATAGGCAGGATAAGGATAATGCTGACTCATACATTCGCAGGATATGGATCATGCTGACTCATACACTTAATGATATATGCGTCATAGGTAGGATAAGGATAATGCTGACTCATATATTCGCAGGATATGGATCATGCTGACTCATACATTCGCAGGATATGGATCATGCTGACTCATACACTTAATGCTATCCTCTTGTATTATTTTTCCTTTATATCTTATTAAAGGGAAATTGTTATTGCTTGTTTTAATCGCATGTACTCCATCTATATAAAGCACTGTAATGTAAAACAATGGATCAATGAATAAGATTACAAAATTTCATCCTTTCTATAATCTCTCATACTATTAGAAATTCTATCATGGTATCAAAGCCAAGTTAAAAAAGTGGGTAGCAAATGAAAAAAAAATCTTTCTTTTTTTTCCGTTTGCCTTTGTTGTTGTTCAAGTCTTAGTTGTCTGCCTTGGTTTCGTTGCATTGGCCGCTGCTCTCTTGGTTGTAATTCTTGTTATGAGATTTTCCTCGATAACTACTATGTATTGTTTTCTTTGGGCCCTTCTAAGAAACTAGTTTAGTAATATTACACCCTACGTGGTGTGTGTAGTGGTTGGTCCACTTTAAAAACCATTAATGTGGTCGGTTCACTACAAAAACCGTTTTTTAGGGTGTGTGTAATGGTTGGTCCACTTTAAAAACCATTAATGTGGTATGTTCACTATAAAAATCGTTTGTTAGGGTGTGTATTGTGGTTAGTCCACTTTAAAAACCATTAATGCGGTCGGTTCACTATAAAAACCATTTGTTAGGGTGTATGTAGTGGTTGGTCCACTTTAAAAACCATTAATGTGGTTGGTTCACCATAAAAAACCGTAGTGGTTGGTCCACTTTGAAAAACATTAATGTGGTTAGTTCACCATAAAAACCGCAGTGGTTAGTCCACTTTAAAAACCATTAATGTGGTTGGTTCAACATAAAAACCGTATGTAAAAAGTGAAGTTGTTGAAGACTTGAGGTGAATGTAGTGTGTCAAGTTTCCAGTTTCCAAGATTCAAGTTGCAAGTTTCAAGTCTCTCTGTCATATGTTTCAACATCTTCACAATTGGGGGATATTTCTACGGCATATGTTCCGACGGGTCATCGATTGGCAGATATATTGACGAAAAGCTCTTGGACGTCAGCAATTTACATTTTTGTTGCGCATGTTGAGCATTTGTGATTTACATGCTCCAACTTGAGGGGGAGTCTTAAGAATATTTATGTAAATATCTGCGTCATAGGCAGGATAAGGATAATGTTGACTCATACATTCGCAGGATATGAATCATGCTGACTCGTACACTTAATGATATCTGCGTCATAGGCAGGATATGGATCATGCTGACTCATACATTCGTAGGATATGGATCATGCTGACTCATACATTCGCAGGATATGGATCATGCTGACTCATACATTCGTGGGATATGGATCATGCTGACTCATACACTTAATGCGTTCCTCTTATATTATTTTTCCTTTATATCTTATTAAAGGGAAATTGTTATTTCTTGTTTTAACCGCATGTACTCCATCTATATAAAGCACTGTAATGTAAATCAATGGATCAAGGAATAAGATTACAAAATTTCATCTTTTCTACGATCTCTCGTACTATTAGAAATTCTATCAGTAGTCAACATGTTAGCATAGTTTACGAACTTTGTTTATGAACGTGCTAAATGCGCGCATACCCTACACATCGCTAATATTATGAAAGTTGTACGAAGTTATTGAAATTTGAGGATGTAAAACATGAATATGACATTTCATTACATGTAGATACATGAAATGAGATGCGCTTCATTAATGTGTTAGGGAAGGGAAAAATTAATCACAAATCCTCATTAACATAGTGGCTATGAATTGTATTATATAATAAATCGACTTGAAATATACTAATATGATAAATTGTAACAATGTCAACAATCTGTCTATTTATCGGTTATTTTTTAAGTTCGTAATTTTGGCAAGCAATTGATCCAACTTTGATTTAATCTTATTGTAATATAATTAATGTTTGTTGGATGTGTGCAAATAAAAGTCTATGCCAAAAATGTCATTTTTTCTGAAATCTATGTTTTGGTTATAAAACCTTCAAATTAAGGTTTTCCTATTGCATAAAGATATATGTCTTAGTGATTGTTAAATAAAAAGGGTAAGCAACAATTATATGTTTGCCAATGTTCTATTCTTTATATGGACTCGAATCCGACGATAATACTACATGTTTAAATTTATAAAATAACTTATGAGCTACAACTTTTATTCCACATAAAACAAATTAAATTTTGATAAATTTACCTTGCATATATATACACACACACACACATACATACATATATATATATATATACACATACACACAAAAATTTGAAATGGTTTGATACATTCATTTTTCAATTGTTGAATAGACAAATTAATTCTATAATTAGTCGTGCAATGGACGTGCTAAGAAATCAATTAGACTATACATCAATTTGTAATTGAATAAGTGAAATACAGAAGCAATTAACTTTCGTAGTTGCTTTCTCTGTTAATATATCAAACGACTACTTTATTGTAATCAATCGAATAAAATAAATTGTTATGCCCGTTCATATAATATTGATGTTCATATACTATAATCAATAAAAGTAACATACGAATAGACCTATAAATCCATAAGGTTTTCGATTTCTTCATTTATCAAATATTTTCTTTGTAACATAATCAGTAATGATTCTGTATATATTCCATGTTGAAAATATAAAAGGAAATCCACAATACTGGCTGCATGCTATTTTTATCCATAGATTAGTGGAAAAAACGTATGATTTAAAGATTTACATAAAAAAATCTCATGCAGAATTGCCATATTACCTACCATATTAAGGTCTTTAGGGGTAGACATATTAAACTTGTCTAATGAGAACCTATACAAACAACAGGAAAATACCCTGAAGGACAAAAGGAACAAAAAAATATTCCATAAGGACAAGAGGGCAAAATTTTGTCCATAAGGACAAGTTTTAGTGTAAAGTGAGGAACTATAGTAGGCCCCTGAATTCCTCCCTTTACACTATTTTGTACTTGAGGATAAAATTTTGTCCCCTTGTCCTTAAGAAACAATTTTTTGTTCCTGTTGTCCTTGAGGTTAAAAACCCCTACAAACAATTTGTATAGAATTATCTTTTTATGTCTACTACAGTCTCATCTCAAACAATTAACAATGTATTTTAAGGGATATAACCATCAAAGTCTGAAAAAAATGAGTCAACAACAAATAAACAACATTGCTTCTTATAAAAGTAACCAATGTTTCATGTAACAATTTTACTCCTGACTCCACCTTACACGCAGTATTAATATATTTGCTGGAACACTTTGCTCTATGCACTAAATAGAAGCAAATGAGAAGACAGAAGGAGTGAAAAATTAATGAGACGACAATCTTTTTTCTCTAAAGATAAAGCTCGAAAATCAATAAAAAATGCTATTAAATGTTGCATTAAAACTATAATAACATTTGAAATTAACATTCTTGTAGTCCCCTTTCTCTTTATTCATTGAATGCTCTTTAAATCCGAAACATTGATCCCAAAACCAATGGACTCATGGAACATAGGGCAATTCGTAATGATCCAGATGCATGATCCAGATGCAAGGACCCTGTATTGGGAAGCAAGAGGCTTCGATCTTGAAACTGTGTAGGTAGTGTCTAGAAAAAAACTAAATTTTAGTAAATTGAACAGAATACAACATAAAAAAAGATATAAAATTAAAGATTCAATTATCAAGTATTTAACTAATTCAAGAACCAATCAAAAATACAAAGTTCAAAAAAAAAAATATACTGCTTTCAGCTCTAAGATTTCAAAGCGGGGGTCGGATCATCTTATTTATTAAGAACATGCCTCATATTTCTATCACCCCAAAAAAAATCCTGGTATTCGATAACTGGATTTTACATTTAGGATCATTACTAAGTTATTTACGCTCATGATGATTAATAAACGAATTAGAGTGGTAGGAATGTAACGACCCGGATTTTTAGCCTCCTTATTTTGAACATTTAAATTGTTTAAATGTTGTGTTGGAATTATAAATGGATTTTAAATATATTGAATATCGTTTTAACTTAAAAATAGAAATATTGTGTTTAAAATTCAAATTAGATTATTTTGAAGCTGTATGTGTATGATCGGATTGGATATATATTTTATTTGTTTATTTTGAAATTGATTCAATTTAATTTCCAAATGATATCAAATTATAACAAAATTAATTTTTATGAAATCCGAAATAGATTTTTATTGCAAGATTCTTGAGATGTAGTTTTTATTTAATTTATAGAATTTTATTGTAATTTTTACATTGAAAAATAAACAACTATTTTGTTTAACGTAGTAGCAGCAATATTGGGACTCCACAAAATAAGATAACTTGTCTATTTTATAATATTTTTGAGATCGTTGCATATTGCTCAATACAACATTATTTTTATTTTTGGTCGCTAACAGCTCGTTGTAAACGAGATTTTCCATAGTGGAGTGTGCAAAAACTGAGGAAGTAAATAAAATAAAACAAAAAGAATTCACTATCTTTCTCAGTACACTTCAACAGCGTTCTCTCCATGGTTTCTGAACCGTGCATGTCAAGTAACTTCAAAACCGTGAGTGCCAAGCATTTTAAGACCGTGCATTCCAAGGATTTCAAAACAGTGCGTTGCAAGCTACCCAAATCCGTATAAAAGGAACAAGCCGACCCCTTTTCATTTTTCTTCCTTCAGCAAAAAGAACGGAACACTGCCCTCAAAATTAAATCTCGACCTTTGTAAAAATCCAAGATAAATCGAAATAAAATATTAAAAATTAAATCTTTGATCAATTATGATCATTGGAGCAAGGGTTTTCCACTGATATATGCAGGGATGGGTTCGGAGATCCTGTTGTTCGCTGCAAACTCGTACAGCAGTGCCTGAGGTTGTAGAAATTGGGGATTTGAAGTATCGATGTGAGTTTCTGGTATTGGTACTAGGTTTGTGGGGTTGATTTGCATTTGCTTGCGATTTCTAAAATGAATTGAAATCAAATGGTGTCGATATTTTCTCGGTAGGATGCACTAGTCTATACATCGCGATTCGAGGAAGGCGTTGGCCTCGCTGTCATGGTAATTTAGTTGAAGTGGAGTTTATATGGATTTTTTTGCTAGAGAAAAATAGAAACTTGGAGGAAAGAGTATGGTATTGTTGCATGAAGATGTGAAGTTGGGTTCATTTTTGGTGAAGGATTGGATGCGTGAAGAGATGGTTTGAAGGAGAAGAGATCCAAATGAGGAGTGCAACAGTAGTGAGCGGTTCCTGTAGCCGAAATTTGGAATAGTAGGGGAGGAAGGAAAGTATTAACGTTAAAAGGCTGGTTAGTTATTCTAATAAATTAATTATCTCAATAAGATTTGGGAAGTGGGAGGTACGGAGTTTGTAGGAGGAGCAGCTTTAATCAGGGAAGAAGGACGTTAATAGTAGATTAAGGGGAGGTTTAATTTAAAGGATGTTGGATGGGTAAAAGTGATGTATGGTTGCGGGTGGTTAAAAGTGATGTATGGTTGCGTGCAGATCTTGGTGAATTTTAGGGGAAGTTGTTCTATATTGTTAATGTAGCGAAGTGTGTTAGTCTGATGTTGGATTTGCAATGGTGCGTTGAGTTCAACGGGACTGCATGATTTCAGATGATGGGGAAGGCTGTGTATATGGGTATACTGTTTAGGCAGTTGGCAGTTCTGGTAAAGATGGAAGTGGAAGTGCACTGTGAAAACGCATGAGACTGTTCGATGAAGGAAACAATGAGAAGGAAAGAAACGTGGGCTAAGCATGATGTGTTTTAACTGTTTGGGTGTTTTCTAAAATTGGAAATTAAAGATGGGAAGTGGCAAGTATTAGGCTGGAAAGCTTCATGCGTGGTACTATGAATGGAGGATGGGTGCGTTACCGGTTTTGGGGAAGAGAGCGAGTATGTGCCCCATTTCTTTTTGTTAAAAGCAATTAAGTTGTTAAGTAAATTTCAACGTAAAACTAGTGACAACTAAACCGGTTTCAGGCTTTTTCATGAGAACGAAGTGGGAACGGAGCAACTACATGCGACAGGAGGAAAACGTAATGGCCATATATCCTTAACAAGTAATTAGTATTAAGTTAATAACTTAATTACGAAATTAATTATTAAATTAAATCGTATGGTTTTAATGGATTATAGCCTCGTCATATGTTAATAGAATCGGGTCAAACTGGTCACACTGGAACCATAACGATGGAATATGCATAGTGGAACCATTATTGCTGAGAGCAGATCTACTGGAATTTTGTGATAAAATCAAACGTTGTTTGATTTTAAAATGAAACAAAGCAACCCGTCAACTGCAAACCAATGTGAGTAAACTCACTAACTCTGACTCATTTATATTTTTATATAAACGAGTTTTAAATTTATTTATAGTAATTTCATATTATGTTATGTTTGTTTGGATGAATGGTTGATAAAATTGGTTGAATTAGTTATATCATTGATCGTTTAATAATTCTATTCACTATGATATTATATATTGATGTGAAAATAATATTTTTGATGCTGATTAACATCTGTTGATGCAGGGAAACAAGTTGGAGGGATCCAACTGGATTCCTCAACATTTATATTATTGTGTTTGCATTGATTGTGACATATGCTGTGATATATTAACTGTGATTGATCTTGTTGTGTTTAAATATCGTTGGCCCTAAAATGTGGGTATTTAAATACTGTAAGATATTTTCGAATATAGAAAATAAATTTTGATATTTAAAAAGGAAATATATTGTTTCCAAAAATTGAAGTGTAATTTAGAATGGAGTTAAAAAAACTTGGTTATTTAAAACAAGAAGTTGATTTTAAACGAGTATATAATTTAAGTAAATTATTTATCGTTGGATAGATCGAAATATAAATTCAAATTTGAATTTATATGGAAAACTGGAAATCATATTTGAAACCAATATTTGAGATGAGATTTGAACTTAGAAAATTATAAAATAAATCACAAACGAGATTTTAAATGACTGGAATAAAATTAGATTTGTTGAAAATTTCTAAATAGAGGTTATAAATAGAATTTGGGTGTAAGAAATTATTTATAAGTACAAACCAAATGATTGTATACAAGAGAAATATATTCAGGATTGAAGTGAATAATGATTTAAAGTAAATATTTTGCAAAAGAAATATCTTTAAAGGAAATTTATATTTGAAATATGAATCCAAATTGGAAATTGAGTGAAAAGGGAAATGGATAATTGTTTTGAAGAAAACGATGAGCTTCATTCAAAATTCAGAATATAAAATAAAGTGTGATAACACTGTGTAGACTAGAATGGTTATAAAGAAATTTGGTAATGATTTGGAAAAGATAAATTCAAAAATGAATTTGGAATTAGAATCAACCTAAAATGGTAGCTAAATTCCGATGTTTGGAATATAAATCGAATATGGAATATTCAAGATAATGTTATTTATTGGAATTCGATTATATCGAATTTAGGGAAGTAGTTATTTTTACTTTCCATTTTGAATCAAATTTAATTATTTATTTATTTACATATTAATCGAAATTAATAAGTACAAGTTATATTTTTAAATATCAAATATTTGAAAACAGCGATTGTAACACTACCGTTATAATAAATGTTTTGTAAATCTAAACAGCGATTATAATGCTGCTGTTATCATAAATGTTTTATAAATCTAAACAGCAATTTTAGCGTTGTCGTTATAATAAATGTTATGTAAATCTAAACAGCGATTTTAGCTCTGTTGTTATAAAAAATGTTTGTAAATCTATACAACGATTTTAATGCTGTCGTTATAATAAATGACTTACAAATCAAATATTTGGAAACAGCGATTATAACGCTTCCATTATTATCTATGTTTTTCCGTAAAAGAAGTGGACTTTTAGATTGAATATGAAAGTCACATAAGCGATGTTTTTGTTAGAAGTTGTGAGCTTTGACTATTTCGAAGTTGAGAATGTTCTTCAATTAAAGTCTAAGAGGTAATTATACCCCAACTTGATTGACTTCATGATTGATGGTGGAAAGGTTAAGGTTCAATAGTGAAAATTGGTTTGCAATATGGTTATTTAATAAATGATTAATTTTTTGAGTTATATTACGATGTTTAGTAACATCTGTTAATTAAATGGATTTTTTAAATGTTTCCCCAAATAGAAAATAAAATGATTAGGCCAACGAGGAATTAATAAAAGGAATATGAAAATATTTTCTGATGCTAATAAAGGATATTTTATGAATATAAAAAATAAGGATTCATAAATATTTAGAAATGTTTTCTCTAACTGGAATAAAAGGTATTTTCTCGAATAAAGAAATTGGGATTGGAATTGCTAAATTAATTTAAAAAGGGACTAGTATTGTTTGATGGTTAATTAAAAGAATTTCCATTTGAAAATAGGATCATTGGTTGTATGGATGTTTCCTTTGATTGTTAAATCACCGGCTATCAAAGTTTAGTTTATTTTATACCTCCGTTGTCAGTACGGAGAGACAGGGATCAGATTTAATATTTGAAAACCACTCCGTATTGGCATAAGCGTTACGAATCAACTTATGCTGAAGATAATTGAAGACGGAGTAAAGTGCAAGGGCTGTTCTGTTAAACCTAGGTTGAAATTACCCAAGATGGATTAATAGAATGGTGCCTTCTGTTTGTCCAGTCCTAGGACAACATGTATGGACGGATCTGACAAAGTTACATTCAAAGTAAACGGTGACAAGATGTTTTGAAAGATAATCGTGACCTCAAGCCTCATCACCCGGGAAATGTCAGAAATCAGGCAGGCAGCATGGCCATGTGGGTCATTCCCATTAGGGGTAGTATCACCTGATCTAGAGAAATTTCATTTGCTTCTTATTCTATTCGTTGTTGTATGCTCTCGGTAACGGTTGCTGATCACAACCGTTGGTGATAATATGCTCGATACACTCAAGTTAAATGAGTGGTCATCCATGTGTGGGTCGGGTTGCTAGACGTTCTTATTGAACCCAGTGTATTCCCCTCTAGAGATACACTATCAGAAGGTGGTTCCATACCTTGTCATGTTGGAAATCCAATCTCCAATAAGCGCCCTGCGGTTTTCGATTTTATATTATATATGGAGCGTGAGATGCAAGCATTCCGCTAGATTCTATTCATTTGATGTAGACATTATTATAATATCACTAGATTTGATGTCAAAAAATATTCCTGGTTATCGTAAGGTAAAAAACATCCGTGTTTATGTGTTGTTCGATCTTACGATTATCATTTCTTTCGAAAGAATTTTGAAAGTTAAAAAAATGGTTGGAGTATGCTCACACCAGTCCCATGACTGACCCAGAGTTTATTTTGTTTCTTTTCCCTAAAGTCTTAGGTGCCCAAATTTGTACGGGCAGTCAAGTAGTCGGGATTTTTCAGATTCACTTGGAGGTGCCAGAAGCGGGAGGCTTCATCAGTTAGCTATAGACTATCATATTTTCCGCTGTGCACCATGTTATATCTGGAAATAGGTGTTTATAACTGTTCCAGGAATAACTGTTGTGCTCTGAAAATGGTATGTATATACAATTACTGATTTGTATTTCAAAAATTATGTTATTTAATATATTTTATTCATTCCGCTGTGAGATTGTGTTCTTCGTTTTTCTTCTATTCTAACTATTCTTTCTTTTTATTTCTCATCCTCTAACTTATTTTTAATAATGATTCATATTTCTATGCAATTTTGGTAGGAAGTGTGGTGTCATTAGTCAACTCAAAGAGTACGGAAATTAGGGCTGTTACAGTTGGTATCAGAGCTGAAGGTTGAGTAGTAACCTAGGCTCTGTGGCGTAACTCAATAAAGATAGGGTTAGTAATATCCTAGATTGAGTTGAGTGCATATATATGAGTGCGTATTTGTAGATTTGATACTAAATTGTTTTATATTGTGTTGACTGGTTTGTTGAGTGGTTTATGAATTCTGGTCGATACAGGATGTACAACCGTATCGATAGGTGTTTCTAAACTCTCGAACAAAGCAATTCAATACAGTATTGTTTTAAAATGGGTAAATGAAATAATTTTACCCAAAAAAAATTATTTTGCTATAAAAGGAATAATTTTTGATTTATTATATATGAATGTGTTGATTGTTATTGCAATCAAATGGAATTATGAAATATTGAAATGGTTTTATAATTTGTATATGGATAACGTATACAAATGAGATAAACCAAGATTAGGTTCAAATCAAAATTGGAATTTAAATTCCGGGTGTTTTGAAAATATTTTCTGAAACATTATAAAGTAATATAACATTACTTTAAAGGTTTTTGAATAAGAATGGTTTAAATGGTTTTGAAAGTGATTAAGCACTGAAATCACTTCAATGGCGAGAAAATAATTCTGATAATGGATTGTGACATTATCAGTATTCATTTTAAAGTTTCTAAGTGACGGATTGCTACCATAGTAATTTGAAAATGGAAATTTTTTTGAAAAGGACAAGATGTTTTGGGAATTCAAATGTTTTGAATTGACTTGATTATAAATATATGTATATAAATATATATGATTTCAAACTAATTTGAAATAAAACCCGGAAATTTGAGTTCTAAAATTAAAGTTTAACTTGTATAAGTTGAACAGATTGAAATGGTAAAAATGTATCAAATGAATTGAAATTTAACTTAAGTTAAACAAAATTGGATTGGATTAGAAATAATTCCGAATGAAATTAAATAAAGAAAAATTTTGAGATTCGAATTATTAATATGAGTTCAACTTGTGAACAAGCAAATTGAATATATAATTGGATGTTGTTACTTGAAATTGAATTAAGACAAATTTGGATTCAAGTAAAATAAGTGGATTGACTTAAAAAAATCAGACTTGAATTGATAGAAGAAGTGAACAAATCAGAAGTTGATTAGAGAGTTAAACACTGGAAGTTGGATTGATTTGAAACCAACTAGAAATGGATATATGTATGCTGAGCAGATGTTGAATGGAAGCAAATGCAAAACATAGAATTATGCCCGACAAAAAGGTACATGTTTACAATATTACTTAGGTTTGATGGTTTTATGAGCCTATGGGGCAAGCCGCTTGGCTTTTTGATTTTCTTTTGGATTGGAGAAGGCCTAGAAAGGCGAGTTGTGGTTGTACCGATTGAGCCATGCAAAGGAGATGCTGGCGAAATTTTTCGAAAATTTAAAGATATAGAAAATTTTGAAGAAATTTTGATAATTGATAATCGATGTATGAGTTATATAAAAAGATTGTAAAACCCGAATGGTTAAGCAAAATAATAAACTAATCTAAATCAATTTGCGTATGTATGGATATACGGGAAAGCATATGACTGAAGATAGGAATGTGATGATGGATTGTCCCAAAATGGTGGACATGTTATCTAGAATAAATAACGAAAGGTTGGATATTAATATGAGAATTAGAAGTTCTGGATAAAAAACTGAGTTATGGAAATATGGAATATAAGATTTCAACTAAGAAGGTTATGAGGAGTTAGAGTTATAGCATTTTTACTACTTTGCAATTTCGAGGACGAAATTATTTTAAGGGGGAAGGAATGTAACGACCCGGATTTTTATCCGCCTTATTTTGAACATTTAAATTGTTTAAATGTTGTATTGGAATTATAAATGGATTTTTAAATATATTGAATATCGTTTTAACTTAAAAATAGAAATATCGTGTTTAAAATTCAAATTAGATTATTTTGAAGCTATATGCATATCTTCGGATTGGATATATATTTTATTTGTTTATTTTGAAATTGATTCAATTTAATTTCCAAACGATATCAGATTATAAAAAAATTAATTTTTATGAAATCCGAAATAGATTAATATTGCAAGATTCTTGAGACATAGTTTTTATTTAATTTATAGAATTTTATTGTAATTTTTAAATTGAAAAATAAACAACTATTTTGTTTAACGTAGTAGCAGCAATATTGGGACTCCACAAAATAAGATAACTTGTCTATTTTATAATATTTTTGAGATCGTTGCATATCGCTCAATACAACGTTATTTTTATTTTTGGTCGCTAACAGCTCGTTGTAAACGAGATTTTCCATAGTGGAGTGCGCAAAAATTGAGAAGTAAATAAATAAAATAAAAGGAATTCACTATCTTTCTCAGTACACTTCAACAGCGTTCTCTCCACGATTTGTGAACCGTGCATGTCAAGTAACTTCAAAACCGTGAGTGCCAAGCATTTTAATACCGTGCATACCAAGGATTTCAAAACAGTGCGTTTCAAGCTACCCAAATCCGTATAAAAGGAACAAGCCGACCCCTTTTCATTTTTCTTCCTTCAGCAAAAAGAACGTAGCACTGCCCTTAAAATTGAATCTCGACCTCTGTAAAAATCCAAGAAAAATCGAAATAAAATATTAAAAATTAGATCTTTGATCAATTATGATCATTGGAGCAAGGGTTTTCCATTGATATACGCAGGGATGGGTTCGGAGATCCTGTTGTTCGCTGCGAACTCGTACAGCAGCGCCTAGTGTTGTAGAAATTGGGGATTTGAAGTATCGATGTGAGTTTCTGTAACACCCCGTATTTTTTTTATATAATTAAAAATGAAATAAAATATATGAAAATATGCTTATGATAGGTAAATAATGGTGATGCATAAGGAGAATTAATTAATACATGGAAGGGAAGAAAAATTAGTTCGATAACGGCGTATGTAACGGAAAAGATAGTAAAATAAGGATAACTAATTCAAGAATCAGGAATTAGGTAAAATGGACATTACCATTGCGTTCGTCTCGGAAAAATACGCGAAATAGAGTCCGAGTTTTCGAAAATCGGAGTCCGTATGACCAAGAAATGGCCAAAACAAGATTTCAACAGACTTTCTGGCAGACTACCCGTGTCGACTGTAGTGTCGACACACAAGTCGACCTGTCCCCCCCTGTGTCGACTGTAGTGTCGACTCCCCCCCTGTACAGGTCGACCTGGTCGGCCTGGTGTGGTCCAAAACCCATTTTTGAGGCCCGGGACGAGTTTTGATGGTCCGGATGGGTTTTAGGGTTAATCCGATGGCTGAAATGAATTGCTACACCTATAAAATAACACCTAGACCTAGCCTAACTCACACAAATCATTCTTACACCTAAATGCTGCTGGAATCTCTCTTGAGCCATGGCCGCCGTCTCCAAATTAAAGCTTAAGCGTTCAAACTCAAATCAAATCAAAGATCAATTCTTCTACAACAAATTCAAGAGGATAGATCAATGACGCTGCAACTTTCTACGACAAATTCACTCCCTAATTCATTAGCCGTTCTCTGTAAGTGCTAGTTATTTTCAGATCTAAATATTTAATTTTAATATGGGCATGAAATAAAGTGGAATTGAATCTAAGTCTGTTTATCGATTCAGATCTATTCCTGTTGCTTTTTGAATCTTTAGTTTTGAGACTTGTCTACCTTTATTCACATGACAAGTTTGTGATTTATTCAGCAGTTTTCTTGATTCGTAATGATGTTATCATCAAGTTCTAATCTTTATGCTTATCATGATGTTGTTTTTCTCTCTGATCTATTTATTATGCAAATTTCTACCTCCCCCTATTTATTTTCTTTTGATGAACCTTGGTCAACTTCGGACCTTGGCCTAAAATCGCGATTCGCATACGAGATGTATACGGGGGAAATATGGGATTACTCCCTATATGGATATGATTAATAATTGGCAACATGAAATTGGATATTATCATTTAATTTGCAAGTTTGGGGTAGATCTGTAAAGTTTGGTATAATCTCGTTATGATAAAATTTGCATAAATATTATATACATGGAATTCGACACCAATTGGATCTATGTAAATTAAATCAAAAGATTGGGCTTATGTTAATTAGGCATATGTGGATTTGGGAATTTGAGCATGAAAGCGATTGTGAACTTTATAATTGGCATAAACGTGTATTATGAACTTGGGCAACTGGCATGTATTGAAACAAAAAGATTATAGCTTGGGATAACTACATCATGAATCATCGGATTTGGGTACGAAACTTGACCTATGTAAAATATGGCAAGAATATTGATACATATATTTGGCTAAAAATTGATCTATGTGAATTGGGCATAGCTTTGTAAACATGTAAACTATGAATCTTGATATATGTATAAAAAGGCATGGAACTTGGTATATATGTAAATTGTCTAAGATTAGGCATATATAAATTTGGCATACATGTAAAAAGGCATGAACTGAACATATGTAGATTTGGTATGAATTGGGCATAGGTAAAACTGATATGTAATCTAGAACTTGGGACCAGCACAGGTATCTACAAGTAGGGGGCCGCGTTACACAAACGAGAACTAGGACAAGTAGGGAGCCGCTCGATAAGGTAGTAAGGGTGCATCGAATATATACATGGCCATTGGGGTGATCGAGGTGGAATCCTCGAAATCGATGTACACCTGAAGGCTACCATAATTGCGGGGATTGGGATCACGTTGTAATTATTATATAACACGGGCTACTAGTTGGGACACTAGTAGGGGGTACGGATCCTTGTTACACAGGACACTAGTTGGGACACTAGTAGGAATACGGATCATTCAATGTAAGACACTTATGAGGATGCTAGTTAGGTGGTGCAGAGCAAATAGATATCGTTTTAATGGTAAAGCTTAGAAACCTTGCGATGTTATTCTTGATAGAAACCATGCGGTGGGATACTTGATAGGAATTATGGGATGTTATACTTGTTTCATCGTGCCCGAAGTTTATCTTGTTACCTTAGTTTATCTTGTTATCATAGTTTATCTTGATATCTTAGTTTATCTTGCCTACCTTGTTATCATGCTTATGTTTACTTTCAGTTTATTCATTCCATGTTATCTTTACCTATTTTTATGCTGAAAGTCACTAGGACTTACTCAGCCTTTATGACTGACCCGTTTTGTTTCGCCTCTTTTTCTTCCGTTTCCCCCCTCCCCAGGTTCACAGGGTGGGAATACAGCTTAGTTCGGATCTTACCAAGCTCCAAGGCTCTTTCATGTATGGCTTGGATTTCTCTTGGCTATGGCTTGCTTTGCTTTATTGGGGAATACTGCAGTTTGTTTTTATGCTTCTTTGTTTTTGAGCAAGACAGTTATTTTAACTATGAAATTGGGTATTGGAAGTTGATGGGCTTTTCTTGTAAACATTTATATTTAATAAATGATTTGAAGTACTTCCACTTTATTTTCCGCTATTTTATATATGTCTGTCTTGTAATATTTCTGTTCCAGTACCCATAATACTCCATTGAAGTTAAGGCATTCCCTTTGTGAGTGACCTTAACAGATGTGGGGTGTTACATTTGGTATCAGAGCCGAAGGTTACCAGACTGGGCAAAAGTTTTCAAAAACCTTCTGAAATTGTTTTCAAAACATTTACAAAGAAGCAAATTTTCAAGAAAATTTTGTTTTAATTAAAAGTCATATTCTCCAATGCCATATGCACTATCTTTTGATTCTCTCTTGAAATCTCTTCTCTCTCTTTTCACCATAGTTTCGTAGGCATCCGACACATGTCGGAGGGCAAAGGAGTGCCCAACCTCCGTCTGTAGTCGTGGTAGTCCCATCTGCGTCTAATCTTATTTCAAGTTGGGTAGAGTGCCGTGCGTTGGAGGTAGCTTCGAGAGACTTGTTAACAAACTATACAAGGACAGTAAGAACAAGAAACTAGTTGTTATAGCTTAATCCACGAAGGAGGAAAAAGGTGAGAGGAAAGAGGCCAAAGTGAAAGAATAATAAAACCCATGACAAGAGAGAGTATCTTTAGTGAGAAGGGACATGTAGTTAAGTATTATAGGACAAGGGCAAGGGACAAGATCGTCGAGAGGGCAATTGTATGCTCTCACTACTAGCGTACCTAAGAGAGTGGTAACGTTCCTGTTAAAGGTTTAGCTTTTCTTTTCTATCATCCCGCTAGAACTTTGTTTTTGTACATCGCATCCTTTTAATTCTGCTTCGATAGTTGAGTCTCTGCACCTTAGTACTAGCATAGTAGAGGATCCCATTTTTGTCTCAAATCTTGTTGGGGAAATCGGCTCATTTATTCATGACTTGTTTGGATTTGAGAATGTCTATGCTAAGTATTGAGTCTAGAAGTAATGTTTATGTTTTGGACTATGGGTTGATTCTAGCGATGGAGTGGTTATCCAGTAAGGGTGACCTTCTCGGTTTTGAAAAAATGGGGTAGTTAGACTCTTGACTTGCCTCGGTAATACCCTCGAAGTCGCATGTAACCTTTAGGGTTCTATCATGATTTGTTACCTAGAATCTCTTGACACATTTATTGGTAATTCGTAATCCGCTCAAGTAATGTTCGCCACTAAGGCGGATGGGTCATTTCGCTTATGCATGAGTTGTAGAGAATCACCTTAGTAAGTACATTTGGCAACATGGTTGGCATTTATTTCCAAGAGATAGTTCTTCTGCGTGGAATACCTGATAGTAAGTGGACGAGATCCAAGATTCACTAGTGAATTTTGGAGAGCTTGCATGAAACCATGAGCACGCAGTTTTGTTTGAGCCAAGTATACTAGAAGGAGAATAAGTGAAAGAGGAACGAGAGGCAACAGTGAAATAGGTTCCAACTCATATTTTGGAAACAAGAATTAAGAAGCTATGAAATTGTGAAGTTAAAGACGGTCAAAGCACAATGGAGTTAAGCTCAAGGAAATGCGACTTAGAAGATTGAAGACTAGATTCGTGCATTATATCTCTTCTTAAGAGTATATCCTTGATCCCTCTCTTCCTGTAAAGCTTACTTGCATGCTATCTTTTGTGTATATCCTCTTGGTCCTATCCTCAATCTAATTTCTGTTGCAAACCCCATAGGGAGTATGACTCATCTGTTAGTAACACATGTTGGGGCTTGAGGGTGTTCGTTGGGTTGACTAAACTTTTTGGGTTTTATAGGATACGGGTTGGTCTTAGGAAGGGATTTCCTTGTGACCTAGTAGGAGTCCATCATGCTTAGTTTCCTAGAATCATATATATTGGTTGGGATGAGTAATTCTTTGGGTGTCAGTCCGATGTTGATTTCGGTCTTCGAGGCTGATGCTTAGAGAGTTCTTCATAGATTTCCAGTTTTGACATTGCCTAATAGGCACAAAGTTTTTACTTGCTTCTATCATTCGATTATATCTTTAGATAGGAACAATTGGGTGTAAACATGTGTTTGAGACATGTTATGATTGATGGTTGCAAGTGGCTGCAAGTGGTTGCTAGTGGTTGCTCATGGATGCATTTACACACATTAGGCACTAGATCGGCTCAATCACCTTTCATATTGCATATGCACGAGTGTTTACACTTGTTTGTGGATGAAATTGAATGTGTTAT
The DNA here is from genome assembly GCA_030737875.1 of Allium sativum. Lineage (NCBI taxonomy): Eukaryota > Viridiplantae > Streptophyta > Magnoliopsida > Asparagales > Amaryllidaceae > Allium > Allium sativum. The sequence goes on along the minus strand of CM060911.1, from coordinate 183,396,420 downwards.
CATGTGGATGTTGCATATGGATGGATGTTTGTGCACACATATAGTCTTTATGTGACTAGGACTATTTGCATACATGTTGGACTCATGGCACTAAACATATTTTGCATCTAGAAGATCAATCAGGCCTGATCATTTGCATTAGACAAGGAACATATACACACACTTCTTGCATATGTTCATACAGCATTAGAAATCTCTTAAGGACAATGAATGCCTGTGATTGATGATTGAGTAGATGGATGATGGATGGTAGGACACATTCTTCTTAACTTGAAGATTTCGGGGACGAAATCCTTTAAGGAGGGGAGAATGTAACACCCCGTATTTTTTTATATAATTAAAAATGAAATAAAATATATGAAAATATGCTTATGATAGGTAAATAATGGTGATGCATAAGGAGAATTAATTAATACATGGAAGAGAAGAAAAATTAGTTCGATAACGGCGTATGTAACAGAAAAGATAGTAAAATAAGGATAACTAATTCAAGAATAAGGAATTAGGTAAAATGGACATAACCATTGCGTTCGTCTCGGAAAAATACGCGAAATAGAGTCCGAGTTTTCGAAAATCGGAGTCCGTATGACCAAGATATGGCCAAAACAAGATTTCAGCAGACTTTCTGGTAGACTACCCGTGTCGACTGTAGTGTCGACACACAAGTCGACCTGCCCCCCCTGTGTCGACTGTAGTGTCGACTCCCCCCCTGTACAGGTCGACCTGGTCAGCCTGGTGTAGTCCAGAACCCATTTTTGAGGCCTGGGACGAGTTTTGATGGTCCAGATGGGTTTTAGGGTTAATCCGATGGCTGAAATGAATTGCTACACCTATAAAATAACACCTAGACCTAGCCTAACTCACACAAATCATTCTTACACCTAAATGCTGCTGGAATCTCTCTTGAGCCATGGCCGCCGTCTCCAAATTAAAGCTTAAGCGTTCAAACTCAAATCAAATCAAAGATCAATGCTTCTACAACAAATTCAAGAGGATAGATCAATGACGCTGCAACTTTCTACGACAAATTCACTCCCTAATTCATTAGCCGTTCTCTGTAAGTGCTAGTTATTTTCAGATCTAAATATTTAATTTTAATATGGGCATGAAATAAAGTGGAATTGAATCTAAGTATGTTTATCGATTCAGATCTATTCCTGTTGCTTTTTGAATCTTTAGTTTTGAGACTTGTCTACCTTTATTCACATGACAAGTTTGTGATTTATTCAGCAGTTTTCTTGATTCGTAATGATGTTATCATCAAGTTCTAATCTTTATGCTTATCATGATGTTGTTTTTCTCTCTGATCTATTTATTATGCAAATTTCTACCTCCCCCTATTTATTTTCTTTTGATGAACCTTGGTCAACTTCGGACCTTGGCCTAAAATCGCGATTCGCATACGAGATGTATACGGGGGAAATATGGGATTACTCCCTATATGGATATGATTAATAATTGGCAACATGAAATTGGATATTATCATTTAATTTGCAAGTTTGGGGTAGATCTGTAAAGTTTGGTATAATCTCGTTATGATAAAATTTGCATAAATATTATATACATGGAATTCGCTAATCAACACTAATTAACCTTAATTAACCGTAATTAGTGAGGAACTATGCAAATCACTCACCTTGGCCACAAATAAACTTTAGACCTGAAATAATCTACTGTTATGGCGCTGTTCCCAATGCAACACAGCAGCTCTAACCTTGCTTTGGTGTTTTCTCTCCTTAATTTGATGTAGTTTAAGCCAAAATTGATTAGAAAGTGATTAGAAGTTGATTTGCGTGTTGGAGGCCATTGCTAGGGTTCCAAGAATGAAAGTGGCGGCTGAAAGAAATGTTTTCTATCCCTAATCAGCCCCTATACATCTCCAATCCCGAAATCCCCTTTGGGCCTAGCTGCTAATTACCCGGTTAAGCCCAATTAAGCTGTTTTCACCATCTGGAACTTGTTCCAGCCATATCTCCCAAACGGTAAGTCCGTTTTTCACATGTGACCACTCTACGGAAAGGTAAACCATCATCCGAAGCCAATGGAAGTGGTTTCAGGTCAAAATTCCTTTCCAATCAAAAGTTATGGCTAAAACAGTACCAGCTAGGGGCAAAATGATCATTTAAAAATCGACAAAAATCATGAACATGGGAAATGACCCCAATAGTCGTCTCCCAAAGTTTCATGACCATACGACTTCGTATGTGAAAGAAATAAATATTCTACGAACCTTCGATGCATAGAATGCGGGTTGTTACACTCTCCCCCCCCCCCCCCCCTTAAGAAATTTCGTCACCGAAATTCCTTAATCCAAAACATACAAAGGATCCCACATGCCTACCAGCCACATACAACAATCAAACATGCAAAACAAACAAACAAGCCTATCCTAACTTGCGGAAAGACTAAATCGAAGTTAAAATCTTACCAGGCGAAGAATTCTGGATACGTCTTCCTGATGGTCTCCTCTGTCTCCCAAGTACAGTCATTCTCATTCTCGCCCCACTGGACTTTGACTAGATTCACCGCTTTCCTTTGAAGTTGCTTCGTATCGTTCCCAACAATACGCATAGGCTTGCGGTTCCCAACGCCTCGGGTTCAACGTCGATATCATCCAACTGATCAGGTGAAATAGTCACATCTGGGTCGTGCACGAACTTCCTTAACTGAGAAACATGAAATACGTTGTGAACTCCTGCCATCTTCTCTGGTAACTCAAGTGTATATGCCAAATTCCCAATTTGTTCAAGAACTGGGAATGGACCAACAAATCTTGGTGCTAACTTGCCTCTCCTGCCAAATCGTATCATGCTCTTTAACGGAGATATCTTGACAAACACCAAGTCGCCAATGGAGAACTTTAATTCTCTTCTCCTCCTATCAGCATAACTCTTATGCCTATCTTGGGCAGCCTTCATTCGCTGTTGGATAATCTTAATCTTAGCTGAAGTTTCTCTTATCACATCGGTTCCAAGCACAAACTTCTCACCAGTTTCTACCCAACATGACGCCGAGTTGCACGGTCTTCCGTACAAAGCTTCAAACGGAGCCATACCGATACTGGATTGATAACTATTATTATATGCAAACTCTACTATATGAAAATGGTCATCCCATGATCCACCAAAATCCAATACACAGGCTCTCAAGAGGTCTTCCAATACTCGATTCACCCTCTCTGTTTGACTGTCGGTTTGAGGATGATACGCGGTACTGAGATGTAATTCTGATCCTAACGCCTCTTGTAAGCTCTTCCAAAATCCAATAGAGAACAACGGATCTCGGTCACTCACAATGCCTTTGGGTATTCCATGAAATCTCACTACCCACTTTATATACAGTTCCGCTAACTTAGCTGCCGTCCTATTTGACTTGACGGGTATAAACCTTGCACTCTTAGTCAATCGGTCCACAATCACCCAAATGCTATCATGTCCCGATCTAGTCCTTGGTAACTCATCAATGGAATCCATTGACACTTGTTCCCATTTCCATTCTGGAATTTCTAATGGTTGTAGCAAACCACTAGTCTTCTTTTGCTTAGCTTTAACTAGCTGGCAGTTCATGCATTTGGATATAAACTTCCTAATGTCTCTTTTCATCCCTTCCCAGTAGTAGGTCTGCTTCATGTCTCGGTACATCTTGTTACCACCGGGGTGTATAGTCAGTTTTGAGTGATGACATTCTCTAAGCACTTCATCTCTCAATCCATTGACATTGGGTACAACTAGTCTTCCATTCTTTCTAAGCCATCCATCTCGATCAAGCCCATACTTGTTCATCTCCTCGTCGATACCCATCTCTAACTTGGAGATGACTTCCAATAAGTTAGGATCGCTCCTCTGACTGGAACCAATCCGCTCAATCAAAGTGGGTATGATCGTCAAACTTGCTAACATTTATGGATCCAATTCACACTTTGGCCTGAAATCATACCCAGCGATGTATTCCAGTTGCTTCCATTCTAGAAACATAGCCCCTAAACTGGCATGTCTCCTACTCATTGCATCAGCCACCACATTGCCCTTTCCTGGTGTATATGTGATGTCGAAATCATAGGAAGCTAAGAATTCTAACCATCTTTGCTGTCGGAGATTTAGATCCTTTTGAGAGAAGAGATACTTTAGCGATTTATGATCGGTAAACAACTCGAATCTTTCTCCCAAGAGATAATGTCTCCACATCTTCAATGCGAACACGATCGCTGCCAATTCCAAATCATGTGTAGGGTATCTTTTCTCGTGTGGTTTCAGTTGCCGACTTGCATAAGCTACAACGCTACCTCCTTGCATCAATACAACACCTAACCTTGTGCCACATGCATCCGTATACACTGTCATCTCTTCATTCCCCTTAGGAATGACTAACACTGGTGCACATGTCAACTTTTCCTTTAGACTCTTGAATGCATTCTCGCACTTTTCGTCCCAGACGAAAGCTTGATTCTTCATGGTCAACTGAGTCAACGGTGCTGCTATCTTGGAGAAATCTTGGATAAACTTACGATAATATCCAGCTAATCCCAAGAAACTTCTTATATCCGTCGCATTCTTGGGCGTAGGCCAATCTTGTACCGTAGCAACCTTCGCAGGATCCATGGCAATACCATTTTCTGAAACAACATGGCCCAAGAATCTCACTTCCCTCCTCCAGAAGTGACACTTAGAAAACTTTGCTTTCAACTGGTGTTTTCTCAACACCTCCATCACTATTCTTAAATGTTCCTTGTGTTCTTCCTCTGTCCTCGAATAGACCAAAATATCATCCACGAACACAAGGACAAACTTATTCAACTGATCTCTGAATACCCTATTCATAAGATCCACAAAATATGTTGGGGCATTGATCAGCCCGAATGGCATGACCAACCACTCATAAAATCCAGACGGCGTCCGAAATGACGTTTTACCTATACTCTTTGCTTCCACTCTAAGCTGATGAAAACCTGTCGCGAGATCCAACTGAGAGAATACTCTCGCGCCACTCAACTGATCAAACAAATCATCTATCCGCGGTAGAGGATACTTATTCTTCCTCGTTACTTTATTCAACTCGCGGTAGTCTACACACAAACGAAGGGAACCATCCGCCTTGGTAGCAAACACAACTGGTGCTCCCCATTCAGAAACACTCCTTCTGATAAATCCCTTCTTCAAAAGATCGTTGACTTGCACCCCGAGCTCTCGCTGCTCCCTTGGTGCCATACGACGTAGTGGCATCACTATAGGTCTGGCATCTTTCACCAAATCAATACAGAACTCAATCTCTCGGTGTGGTGGAAGCCCGGTCACTTCCTCGAAGACATCCGGATACTGGCCAACCACGGGCAACCCTGACAACTCACTATGCGGGATGTCGAGGGAATTTAGAAAACTAGCTATTACCCCATCACCGGGTAGACCATCAAACACTACCCTCTGCCCATCATCCGCTCTAGCTGTCACCAAAAAGCCCTCACAGTCTACCACCACCATGTATCTTTGGAGCCAATCGACTCCCAAAATAATGCCAAACCCAGTAAAGCCCAAAACAAAGCAATCACAAACAAACATGCATCCATGACTCGATAGGACCACATTACGACAAATCATGCTAAGGTTAGTCGAACCACCAATCGGGTTCGTCACTACTAAAGGTCTATCGACAATCTCGGGCTCCAATCCCAACCTATCTACCAGGTCACTAGATATGAAAGAATTGGAAGCCCCGGTATCAAACAAAACTCTAACAGGAACATCATAAATGGAAAGCATACCTTGAATAACGACATTCTTTCCCTTCTCCGCCGCAGTTGGGGCATTCGACGAGGAAGGAATAGCATTAAGGGCATATGCTTTCACCATCTGTTTTTCATTAGGGGGTTGCGGACACTTGTCCTTGTGATGTCCCACTTGGCCGCAGTTGAAGCACTTCCTATCCGCTGGCTTGGCCCGACAATTACTAGCATAATGGCCCTTCTTACCACAGCTGAAGCACTCAACATCTTGCTTATTCTTTTTCTTCCGGCTATCCTTAGTCTGATTCTGCTTTCTCTTATTCTGAGAACCATTCTTACCTCCACCGCTTGCTTGCGGTTTCGGTTCTTCTGCAAATGCAGCCTCAGTCTTCGGTTTAGGGTAAAGACTCTCTGACCTTAATGCTTTCCCCACAATCGAATCAAACGTCTCATCGATGTGGTTAATAAGCCTTTCCCACAAGTATTGATCCAATCCGGTTATGAACTTATCATTCTTCTTCTCGGCAGTATCAATAAGGGATAACCCGTACTTCGACAAAGTGTCGAATTCAGCAATATACTCCGAGATAGATCTGCCATTCTGCTTGATCTCCAAGAATTTCTTAAACAACACTGACTTCTGAGCAGCTGGAATAAACTTCTCGCTAAAGAGAACCTTAAACTGCTCTCAAGTAATCTGATCCTCGGGAGTAGCTGCCTTTATAGCATTCCACCAATTCATTGCCCGTCCTTGCAGCTGACGGGATGCTAGCCTTCTCTTCATCGCATCCTCGATACCTAAATCTTTGAAGATACGCTCGCAGCTATCCAACCAATCCTGAACATCCGTGGCCGACTCCATTCCGTCGAACGGCTTCCCACCAAGACTAGTATAATCCTTATTCAGCTTGGCGAAATCGGCCCTAGGCGCCTGCACTATTGGACCACCACCATTACCACCATTGGGAGCTGCCCTCTGCACATCCCTAAGCATCTCTCTCATGAGGTCAGTAAACATCGTCCTCATGTCAGTAGCATTCCCATTATTGGCTCCTCTACCGGCACCTCTTGCGTATCGGCTCATCGTTCAATCTGTAAAGAGAAAACGATTAACCATCTCCAAAGTGGTGCTAGTGCAGTGCGACTTCATCCTTAGTTATACTAATAGTATATATATAGTTTTTGAAAACCAAAATAATCCCAAATACGCGCTCTCATATACGTATACTATCTCTCCCTGATGACTTCCCTAGGTTAACTACGCAACCTAGAGCTCTGATACCAAATGTGACGGCCCGCCACGCACCAACCGACATTTCCTCCATAAGTGCGCTGTACACATGTCCAGCTAGCACGGGACGGTCGTCAGAAGAAAAGAAAGAAGACGAAGTATCAACAAAGAACCTATAGAATGTCTCACAGCGCATGGAATAAAATATAATAATAACATAATCTTGACACAAAACAGGCGAGACAGTGCATAAGCTGAAAACTAAACCAACATAGCAGCGGAAATCCAAATACAGCTTATTACAACTTTCCAAATTACTGTCTCTGAAACAAAGAAAGCTTAAGTAGAAGATGCACTACTAATGCCCAAGCAGTGATCTTCAACAACACAGGGAGAATACTATATGCATCATACGTGGAAGCCTCCTGCTCGTCTCCGAATCAGCTACTCGTGCATACCCAGCTAATGTCTCTAGTCTGCTCGTGAGAGCACCCAGAGTAATAAGAAGAGACATAAAACTCTGGGTCAGACAAAAAGTCTGGTATGAGCGATAAGCAGCTAAACAGAATAATTACAGGTATACTAAACCATACCTGAACCTGCAACCAAAGAGTTAGCACTACATACCGTACAATACTCTAAGGTGCCACTGAACATATGGTGTAAAGAATACGGGGGTGGGGGTGTGCATGTCATAATGATGGCAAACAAATCAAACATAGCAACCATCCTCACATCTCTCACTCAGTGCGTAAAGCATAAGATGTCCACCACTGTTAATCACTAGACCCATCGAAGTAGTGACGGAGTTCAACCTGTACAACTACTGCTACTACCAAGCTTACCACATGGAGTCATGGCCAAACCTTTATAAATGACCCTACTTCATTGGTCTATATCCCTTTTAGTCGTACCTAGGCAATTGTGGCCCTGAATCCGCTCACGTACTCCCTACTCATAGTGATTCAAAGTTACAGACATCGACAACCCCTTAGCACACGTCCCGCAGCAAAGACCAACTCATGAAGTCGACTCATTGGTTCCCAACTGGATCCTGACTACAAACTTCCCATTGGACTAGCTTTGCATCTCGGTTTTTGGTCGTCACCTTCTTCTCCGGATCAGTCTCCATTTCTTTGCTTCACTTTGCTTCAAGCCGTGGTCATCAGCTCCTCGATTCGGATCGTGAGTCAGCCACCCTCGGTTCAGTTCGGTGCCCAAGTTCCATTGGGTCGTGCTCCCTCACCTGGGTCGGTTCGTAACAATGCTCCAGGCTCGTTCTCGTCACGTGATAGTCGAAGGCTCCCTGGTCGAAGGTCGGGCCTTCATTACCAATTCGGATCGGGGATCCTTAGATGCGAGCGGATCGGTCTTGGTCACCCCTGGCGGATCGGTCCTCCTTCCCAAACACTCCGGATCGGGTCGAGTCTCTCAAGTCCATTCATGGTGCATCGGTTCGGATCGGGTGCCTTCGGGTCGTGCCACCATGCTCAGGTCGGATCGTGGCTGCAATAGTTTGGAGGGGCGATTCGGTTCGGGCTCCTTCCTCCGATCCGATCCGAATCGGCCAAATTCCTACACTTCTTTCCAGCGACTGTTTACGCCATTCGACGGCGTTTTCGACCAATCTAACTATTCTAAACAATCACAATTCATACCAAACAGTCATGGGAACATATAACATCAACCACAAATATCAAAACAATAACTTGATAGGTTAAAATAGATCAAACATAGCCAAAATCCCATATTTTCCCTTAAACATGTTTAGGCAAAACTAATGATATGATTAGTAAAACTTAACGAAATCAAACCAAATTTCTAACAGAGGTCTAAAACATTATTTTCGAGTTTATAATTATTTTTCCAGAATTTATTAGTGTATAAATTCGCTAATCAACACTAATTACCCTTAATTAACCGTAATTAGTGAGGAACTATGCAAATCACTCACCTTGGCCACAAATAAACTTTAGACCTGAAATAATCTACTGTTATGGCGTTGTTCCCAATGCAACACAGCAGCTCTAACCTTGCTTTGGTGTTCTCTCTCCTTAATTTAATGTAGTTTAAACCAAAACTTGATTAGAAAGTGATTAGAAGTTGATTTGGGTGTTGGAGGCCATTGCTAGGGTTCCAAGAATGAAAATGGCGGCTGAAAGAAATGTTTTCTAACCCTAATGAGCCCCTATACATCTCCAATCCCGAAATCCCCTTTGGGCCTAGCTGCTAATTACCCGGTTAAGCCCAATTAAGCTGTTTTTCACCATCTGGAACTTATTTCAGCCATATCTCCCAAACGGTAAGTCCGTTTTTCACATGTGACCACTCTACGGAAAGGTAAACCATCATCCGGAGCCAATGGAAGTGGTTTCAGGTCAAAATTATTTTCCAATCAAAAGTTATGGCCAAAACAGTACCAGTTAGGGGCAAAATGGTCATTTAAAAATCGACAAAAATCATGAACATGGGAAATGACCCCAATAGTCGTCTCCCAAAGTTACATGACCATACGACTTCGTATGTGAAAGAAATAAATATTCTACGAACCTTCGATGCGTAGAATGCGGGTTGTTACACTGGAAGTGGGAGGTACGGAGTTTGTAGGAGGAGGAGCTTTAATCAGGTAAGAAGGACGTTAATAGCAGATTAAGGGGAGGTTTAATTTAAAGGGTGTTAGATGGGTAAAAGTGATGTATGGTTGCGTGCAGATCTTGGTGAATTTTGGGGGAAGTTGTTCTATATTGTTACTATAGCAAAGTGTGTTATTTTGATGATGGATTTTCAATGATGCGTGTGAGTTCAGTGGTACTACATGATTTCAGATGATGGGGAAGACTGTGTATATGGGTATACTGTTCAGGCAGTTCTGGTAAAGATGGAAGTGGAAGTGCACTGTGAAAACGCACGAGACTGTTCAATGAAGGAAACAATGAGCAGGAAATAAATGTGGGCTAAGCATGATGTGTTTTAACCATTTGGGTGTTTCATGAAAATGGAAATTAAAGATGGGAAGTGGCAAGTATTAGGCTGGAAAGCTTCATGTGTGGTACTGTGAATGGAGGATAGGTGCGTTACCGGTTTTGGGGAAGAGAGCGAGTATATGTCCCATTCCTTTTTGTTAAAAGCAATTACGTTGTTAATTAAATTTCAATGTAAAACTAGTGACAACGAAACCAGTTTCAGGCTTTTGCACGAGAACAAAATGGGAACGGGGCAGCTACATGCGACAGGAGGAAAACGTAATGGCCATATATCCTTAACAAGTAATTAGTATTAAGTTAATAACTTAATTACGAAATTAATTATTGAATTAAATCGTATGGTTTTAATGGATTATAGCCTCGTCATATGTTAATAGAATCGGGTCAAACTGATCACACTGGAACCATAACGATGGAATCTGCATAGTGGAACCATTATTGTTGAGAGCAGATCTACTGGAGTTTTGTGATAAAATCAAACGTTGTTTGATTTTAAAACAAAACAAAAGCAACACTTCAACTGCAAACCAATGTGAGTAATCTCACTAACTCTGACTCATTTATATTTTTATATAAACGAGTTTTAAATTTATTTATAGTAATTTTATATTGTATAATGTTTGTGTGGATGAATGGTTGATAAAATTGGTTGAATTAGTTATATCATTGATCGTTTAATAATTCTATTCACCATGATATTACATACTAATGTGAAAATAATATTTTTGATGTCGATTAACATCTATAGATGTAGGGAAACAGGTTGGAGGGATCCAACTGGATTCCTCAACATTTATATTATTGTGTTTGCATTGATTGTGACATATGCTGTGATATATTAACTATGATTGATTTTGTTGTGTTTAAATATCACTGGCCCTAAAATGTTGGTATTTAAATACCATAAAATATTTTCGAATATAGAAAATTAATTTTGATATTTAAAAAGGAAATATATTTTTTTTCCAAAAATTGAAGTGTAATTTAGAATGGAGTTAAAAAAACTTGGTTATTTAAAACAAGAAGTTGATTTTAAATGAGTATATAAATTAAGTAAATTATTTATCGTTGGATAGATTAAAAATAAATTCAAATTTGAATTTATATGGAAAAGCGGAAGTCATATTTGAAACCAATATTTGAGATGAGATTTGAACTTAGAAAATTATAAAGTAAATCACAAACGAGATTTTAAATGATTGGAATAAAATTAAATTTGTTGAAAATTTCTGAATAGAGGTTATAAATAGAATTTGGGTGTAAGAAAATATTTATAGGTACAAACCAAATGATTGTATACAAGAGAAATATATTCAGGATTAATGTGAATGATGATTTAAAGTAAATATTTTGCAAAAGAAATATCTTTAAAGGAAATTTGTATTTGAAATATGAATCTAAATTGGAAATTGAGTGAAAAGGGAAAGGGATAATCGTTTTGAAGAAACGATGAGCTTTAGTTCAAAATTCAGAATACAAAATAAAGTGTGATAACATTGTGTAGACTAGAATGGTTATAAAGAAATTTGGTAATGATTTGGAAAAGATAAATTCAAAAGTGAATTTGGAATTAGAATCAACCTGAAATGGTAGGTAAATTCCGAAGTTCGCAATATAAATCGAATTTGGATTATTCAAGATAATGTTATTTATTGGAATTCGATTATATCGAATTTAGGGAAGTAGTTATTTTTACTTTCCATTTTGAATCAAATTTATTTATTTATTTATTTACTTATTAATTGAAATTAATAAGTACAAGTTATATTTTTAAATATCAAATATTTGAAAATAACGATTGTAACACTACCGTTATAATAAATGTTTTGTAAATCTAAACAGCGATTATAATGCTGCTGTTATCATAAATGTTTTATAAATCTAAACAGCGATTTTAGTGCTGTTGTTATAATAAATGTTTTGTAAATCTGAACAGCGATTTTAGCGCTGTTGTTATAATAAATGTTTGTAAATCTATACAGCGATTTTAACGCTGTCGTTATAATAAATGACTTATAAATCAAATATTTGGAAATAGCGATTATAACGCTACCATTATTATCAATGTTTTCTGTAAAAGAAGTGGATTTTTAGATTGAATATGAGAGTCATGTAAGCAATGTTTTTGTTAGAAGCTGTGAGCTTTGACTGTTTCAAAGTTGAGAATGTTGCTCAATTAAGGTCTTAGAGGTAATTATACCCCAACTTGATTGACTTCATGATTGATGGAGGAATGGTTAAGGTTCAATAGTGAAAATTGTTTTGCAAAATGGTTAGTTAATAAATGATTAATTATTTGTGTTATATAACGATGTTTAATAACATTGTGTTAATTAAAAGGATTTTTGAAATGTTTTCCCCAAATAGAAAATAAAATGAATAGGTCAACGAGGAATTAATAAATGGAATATGGAAATATTTTCCGATATTAATAAAGGATATTTTATGAATATAAAAAAATAAGGATTCATAAATATTTAGAAATGTTTTCTCTAACTAGAATAAGAGATATTTGTCAGACCATACGTTTTGATGACGACAAACAATATACACATATATCATATGTTTAACGCAGGAACTATACAAGGAAGAGATACACAAGGGAAGAATCAAGATTACAAGGATACTTAGTTATAAAGAGTATATTTCTCACAAATAATTAGATAGATTGAATATAAAGTCTCCTTGATCAAATATGAGAATTCAGTATGTCTGGGCATAAACAGACGTCTGTCCTTAATATAGACAGACGTCTGACTGTAAGATAGGATTTCTTCCTAACTCAGCACAGACGTCTGTCTATATTAAGGACAGACGTCTGTCTGAAGCCTCGGGTTGCAATCCAATCATACAAAGACGTCTGTCTCATTACTTGACAGACGTCTGTACGTGTATTTTGAACATTCAAAATACACATACAGACGTCTGTCCTACAAGAGACAGACGTCTGAGCGGATACAGACGCTCTACAAACAGGCACCTTTTCAAACTGTCGTATCTTCTCTAAATCAGTTTTCCAAAAGATGTCCTCTTTCAAAATGAAGAGTTTTGATTTCTCACTGCTCAAAAATTACAACACTTGATAACAACTCTTCATCTATTATAAATACATCTAAGATCAAGATCTAAAATTACCGATTCTTCTTTCTAGATCTATAATCTATTTTCTGATAAACTCTCTACTTTCATTGCTTAACAATTCTCTATTCAAGCATTTCAAAATCCTTCTATATTCTCTTAGTTCTTCAACAATCATATCTAATCAAGGAGACTATAGGAGCTATTTGTATACAGCAGTCAAAATCAGTGTTTAAGGAACACAAGTTTGTCAAAATATATTCTTACTGTAAGCCTATTCCTCCGAGCGAAGTGAGGGAAGTTTTCTGTGGATAAAGAAAAGGCCGAAGGAGAGCTTCGGGACTGGACGTAGAACGGGAGGTCCGAACCACGATAAAATATCGGTGTGATTATTTTTTATTTTACCTTTACTGCTTAATATTGCATAATCTTAATACTTGCAACTGTTTAGACTCTCATACGATCCTATTATAGACTCTCAATTGGTATCAGAGCAAGGGCATAACAAATAACAGTAATTTTTGTTTGTTTCATTGTGTTTAATATGGCAAGTAATAGTGTTAGTAGCATTTTTCAAGAAGGAAAATCTACACAAAGACCTCCACTATTTAATGGGTCTAATTATGCATACTGGCCAACACGTATGAGAATTTTTATGGAAGCTAATGGTTTAAAAATATGGGCTGCTACTCAAAAGAAATATGAATCACCAACCACTGAATTGAGTACTTGGACTGATGTTCAAAAAGCAGCAGCATCAAATAATTCAAAAGCCATGATTGTATTATTTTGTGCATTAGATAAAAATGAGTTTTCATGAGTAATGATGTGCGCTACTGCTTATGATATATGGAGAACTCTACAAATCACTCATGAAGGTACTACTAAAGTAAAACAAACCAAGATATCGATCTTACAAAATCAGCTTTCATCTTTTAAAATGAAGACAGGTGAAAATATTAGTGATATGTATATTAGATTTCAAACTATTCAATATGATTTAATGGCTCTTGGAGTTAAGTTTACCGACTTCGATCTAGTCACACGTATTTTGAATTCTTTGACTAATGAGTGGGAAAGAAAAGTTTTAGCCATAGAAGAGGCTAACGATCTTTCTCAACTTAAAGTTGAGGAATTAATAGGAAATCTTTGGTCCTATGAGGCTAACTTGCAGGTTAGGAAAGAACAGAATGTTGAAAAGAAGAATATAGCTTTTCAAGCAAACAATGAAGATTCAGACTTGAATGAAAAACATATAGTATTCATAGCAAAGAATTACAACAAATTCAAAAAGTTCAGAAAAATGACGAAATTTCAAAAGAGCGATAAACCAAATTCTACAAATCAGACCTTGGTCAAATGCTTTAATTGTGATGAGTATAGGCACATAAAGAAGGAATGCCCAAAGAATGATAAGAAGAAACAAAAAATTGAGAAATTTAAAAAGAAAAAAAAAGCTTTTCAAGTCACATGGGATGATTCAGATACATCTTCCTCAGAAAGTGAAAGTGACAGCAACTCAGAACAAGCAAATGTATGTTTTATGGCTGATATTGATGAGGTATGTCCTGAACTTTCTTATAATGAAATCTTAGAAATTAGCATGGAACTAGACGATAAATTTAGAGAACAAAAGAAGCTGAATAAAGAGCTCATTTCTAAAATAAATAGAATGGAAATTGAGATTGGACCATTAAAAGACGAGAAAACCATTCTAGAGGAAGAACTAGAGAATACACAATTAAAAAATAACAAATTATCTTTAGAAAATGAATTCGCTATCTAGCAAGTTAAGAAAAATTGAATTAGAAAATGAAGATTTTTCAGAAAAATATTATAAACTAAGTAGTGATTTAGAAACTTCATGTTCCGAGAATTCAAAACTAAAAAGTGAATTAGAAAAAATCACTGCTAATGTCTCGAAGTTTAACAAGGGTAAGTAAAATTTAGAAAATTTAATCAAAACCATCGGGGAATAGAAATGGCATGGGATTTATAAAGGATGGTAATTTCAAAAATCATAGTTTTTTGTATAAAAAGATTAAGAAAAAGAATTTTCATGAAAAAGAAGATACAATTTTAAAGGAAAAGATAAAGTCTAAAAGGACTATATTACCTAAGGAAGTAAAAATATGGATTCCTAAAACTAATAACAAACTTATTAGGCAAAAATATATTAATACTTTCTTACAAAATGTAATATACAATTCGAATTATGTTTTCAAAGGTCCCAAACCCACATGGGTATGGTTACCTTCTCCGCCTAACATTTAGGACCATAACGGAGGAAATGGGTACCAATAAATTCTTTCTATCTTGTAGGTATCCAAGACAAAACAAAAGGTGAAATGGATATTGGATAGTGGCTGCTCCAAGCACATGACAGGAAATGTAAACATGCTTTCAAATATAAAGAACATGGATGGTAGCACTGTTACATTCGGAGACAATTCAAAAGGCTATGTCATTGGCATTGGTGAAGTCATAAATACTGGTCATAAGGAATAAATCTTTATCTTTCCACATATCCGGAAAAAGAAGTAGAGAAGAATGGCATACGATTTGCTGCTTTAATGCACTTACCTGATCACCCTCCTCGAATTATTCCCGTTGAACAATGGCAAGCACAACAAAACCAACCTCAACAACCGGTACAACCTCAAAGACGACAACGAAAACGACCCGAAACTAGCGAACCAACCGAATATCACTCTGATCCGGATATCCAGGAAGCTAGAATAGATATAGGACATGAGGATAGTGTACATGATGTTACTTTACAGAATCAACGATTACTTTCGTTAAATCAAAAAAAATTAGGTACAAAGGTGACAAGGCTAGAACGCTCTTTCTCCACACGTATGACAAAAGTTGAAAACACTTTGGATAAAGTTGTGCACTCTCTTGGAAAAATTTATCGTAAAATTCGTGGTCGTTCATCCTCCTCCCGATCATCGTCAGCATCATCTACTCCTCCTCCATATGTACCCCTTATAAGAGACATACCACCTGAATCCAGCACCCGACAACAATCTCCTCTTAAGCATGCTCCTGGTAAGGAAACAACAACTACTTCCGACGATGAGGAAGATGATGACTGGCCTCCTTACGTTGATACAGGTACTACTCAACATGCTTTTCATGGACTTTCCATTCATGAGAATATAAGTTATAACGACGAATCTCAATGGGACTATTACGGAAATCAGTCCACTGATCTATGGGGATACTTTACGGAGGCCTAGGAACTTTTTTTATCTCTCTTTAAGTATGCATTATGGTTTGTACTTTAACTTTATTTTCATTTGGCACACTATGACTTCTGTTTGATCTTGTATGTTGACATCTATGTTGTGTTTGCTATCACTATGTCTTTCTATATTTTTGATAATGCCAAAAGGGGGAGAACAAGGAGTATCATCAACTCAGGGGGAGCTTGACACGCATATGTTTGTCATCATCAAAAAGGGGGAGAATGTCAGACCTTACGTTTTGATGACGACAAACAATATACACATATATCATATGTTTAATGCAGGAACTATACAAGGAAGAGATACACAAGGGAAGAATCAAGATTACAAGGATACTTAGTCATAAAGAATATATTTCTCTCATATAATTAGATAGATTGAATATAAAGTCTCCTTGATCAAATATGAGAATTCAATGTGTCTGGGCATAAACAGGCGTCTGTCCTTAATATAGACAGACGTCTGACTGTAAGATAGGATTTCTTCCTAACTCAGCACAGACGTCTGTCTATATTAAGGACAGACGTCTGTCTGAAGCCTCGGGTTGCAATCCAATCTTACAGAGACGTCTGTCTCATTACTTGACAGATGTCTGTACGTGTATTTTGAACATTCAGAATACACATACAGACGTCTGTCCTACAAGAGACAGACGTCTGAGCGGATATAGATGCTCTACAAACAGACACCTTTTCAAACTGTCGTATCTTCTCTAAATCAGTTTTCCAAAAGATGTCCTCTTTCAAAATGAAGAGTTTTGATTTCTCTTTGCTCAAAAATTACAACACTTGATAACAACTCTTCATCTATTATAAATACATCTAAGACCAAGATCTAAAATTACTGATTCTTCTTTCTAGATCTATAATCTATTTTCTGATAAACTCTCTACTTTCATTGCTTAACAATTCTCTATTCAAGCATTTCAAAATCCTTCTATATTCTCTTAGTTCTTCAACAATCATATCTAATCAAGGAGACTATAGGAGCTCTTTGTATACAGCAGTCAAAATCAGTGTTTGAGGAACCCAAGCTTGTCAAAAGATATTCTTACTGTAAGCCTATTCCTCCAGGCGAAGTGAGGGAAGTTTACTGTGGATAAAGAAAAGGCTGAAGGAGAGCTTCGGAACTGGACGTAGGATGGGAGGTCCGAACCAGGATAAAATATCAGTGTGATTATTTTTTATTTTACCTTTACTGCTTAATATTACATAATCTTAATACTTGCAACTGTTTAGACTCACATACAATCCTATTATAGACTCTCAATATTTTCTCGAATAAAGAAATTGGGGATTGGAAATGCTAAATTAATTAAAAAAGGGCCTAGTATTGTTTGATGGTTGATTAATAGAATATCCATTTGGGAATAGGATCATTGGTTGTATGGATGTTTCCTTTGATTGTTAAATCACCGGCTATCAAAGTTTAGTTTATTTTATACCTCTGTTGTCAATACAGAGAGACCGGGATCAGATTTAATATTTGAAAACCACTTCGTATTGGCATAAGCGTTATGAATCAACTTATGCTGAAGATAATTGAAGACGGAGTAAAGTGCAAGGGCTGTTCTGTTAACCCTAGGTAGAAATTACCCAAGATGTATTAATATAATGGTGCCTTCAGTTTGTCCAGTCCTAGGACAACGTGTATGGACGGACCTGACAAAGTGACATTCAAAGTAAACGGTGACAAGATGTTCTGAAAGATAATCGTGACCTCAAGCCTCATCACCTGGGAAATGATAGAAATCGGGCAGGCAGCATGACCACGTGGGTCATTCCCATTAGGGGTATTATCACCTGATCTAGAGAAATTTCATTTGCTTCTTATTATATTCGCTGCTGCATGCTTTCGGTAACGGTTGTTGACACTACAAGAAAAATACCTTACTGCAACTAGCTATTTGCAACAGGCGTCAAATGACAGTTACAGTAAATGATATTTAGCAACAGACATTTCGTAGAAGTTGCAATAGATGAGATTTAACAACAGACATTTTCTTCCTGTTGCGAAAAACATATTTTTCGCAACTGCTCTTTCCTACCAGTTGCAAAAACATACTTTTGGCAACTGCGCTTTCATGACAGTTGCAATAGATGTATTACTTGCAACTGTGCTTTCATGACAGTTGCAATAGACGCATTTTTTGCAACGTACTAATTGCCAAAAAATATATTTAGCAACTATTTTCGCCAATTCAATAACTATACTTTTTTTACAACCGTAAGGCCAGTTGTGAAAAATATATTTTTAAATATTATTATTTTCCCAACTTTTGGTGAACATAATTACTATTAAATATAAAAGTACTAAGTAATAAGTAATGTTCAGTTATAATATAAGAAATTTTATGTAATAGTAGTTAATTGATATGACTTAATATTTAAATAGATAATAAATATGAAAATTGTGTAATATATACTAATAAAATATGAAAATTGAAAACACATGATTATCAGTTTGTTTGGTTGAATCTCCAATATTGATTTATAGGGAAAAGTATTTTGTTTATTTAGCATTTAATAATTGTAATCGACTATTATATTTAACATTATATAATTTAAATAATTTTATAACTTAGAACTAAAATAAAACAAATAATATTCATAGCATTTTATTTTGTTTCTTTTAAATTTTCATGGAATTAAAAAGATTTAAATTTGAAGTATAACATGACACTACAAAAGAGGTCGTTAATTTAGAAATATTCATAATTTTAAATTTTCTATAAGAAGGTAGTGAAATGCCCAACATATAAAATAAAATTAATTGTAATGTGTATTGCAGTGTTACAACTTTATTCATAACAATACACGTTTTTCATGGTTCAACCCAATTTTTTGACTTTAAATCTAAATAATTTTGCTGTAAACAAATTTACAACATTTTATTTTTCATTGGATCCATTTGGTGGCAACAGGTTTTGGCTCGCGTTTTCATAAATATTTTCGTTTCCCACTTTCGCCCCTGAAACTCTATAATCCAGTATTTCCCCTGGAATTTTCAGATCCCTTTTCTCCACAAGCAGCCGCCATAACCTTCCACAATCTTCTCCATCTCGCCTTAACTCACCGATTCGCAGTTTTATACGTCACACTTTATAACCCTGATTTTACAATTTAGAAATGGCACCCAAAGTCGAAAAGAAACCCTCGCAGAAAATGGCCACCATTGAAGGTACCACCGAGAAGGAGTCTGCAGTGACGGTGAAGACTCCGGTTGGCAAGAAACCCAGAGCCGAGAAGAAGCTTCCAAGGACTCTTCTGCTAGAGCCGACAAGAGGAAGAAGAGAAAGGCCAAGTCGATTGAGGCCTACAAGATCTGTATTTTCAATGTTTTGAAGTATGTCCATCCCGACATCAGGATCTCCAGCAAAGCCATGGGAATCATGAGGAACAAAAAGAAGCCGACAATATCCTCCAGGGAGATTCAGACTTCTGTTCGCCTTGCGCTTCCTAGTGAACTCGCTAAACACGCTGTATTGGAGGGCACCAAGGCCATCACCAAATTAACTAGCGGTTAGTTTAAGTCTCAATTTTGCTACATGATACTTGTCAGCCTCGGCTTTGTCCATGATTTTCATTTGATTTTTTTCGACTGATTAGATGTAGTTGGATATGTTAAGGCACTGCTTAATTTTCAATGATATTTTAGTCTAGTATTATTAATGTGGTTTGATTCAGTGCGTCGACAAGTTGAATAATTATTAACTCGTTTCATATTTCAGAAAAAAAACTAAAGGTGAATTAACATCATAAATGTTTAATTTATTTTGTTTGTTCATGCTCTTAATTGTTTGGTTTCTTCATTCAGATACATGTTGAGAAACTAGTGATCGAATCAAATAATGTTGCAAAAGGATAGGCTGAACTTATATCATGGTATGGGATTAACAAGCTTGTAATGGGAGCAGCAACATATAAGTATTTTTCCAGGTTCAAATTTTATTTAAATTATCAGTTCTGTTTTTTGTTAAAAAGAAATAGATGCCCTTAGTTTCATGTCTGTCTGGATAATTTACGGTTAAGAAAAATGGAAATGCCGAAATCTCGGACTGCAATTACCGTAGACAACAAGCAAACTCAGTTCACTTAACTTTGTCCCTGCACATCTTTCTTCTTCTCGATTCTATTATACATGTGAAAATATATTACTGTAAAGGTCACGATAGCATATATTTGTACGATGAAACAATTATTGATTTCGACTCTAGTTTGTAGCTCCTTTTTATTCTGTGTCTGCACATGATATATGTTTAGTGGACACAAGACATTAGGTGAAGTCTGTTATCTTGCATATTAGGTACTGTTGGTTCAGGAAAATCAAGTTTGTTATCTTGCATATTAGGTGAAGTGCTAAAAGTGTCTGGAACTGTGAAACTGTGTGGATCCACTGCTTATGTTGCACAGTCTCCTTGGATTCAGAGTGGGAAGATTCAAGAAACAATTCTTTTTGAAAGGAAATGGACAGAGATAAATATGAGAGCATACTTGAAACGTGCTCTCTGAAGAAAGACTTGGAAATTCTTCCCTTTGGTGATCAGACCGTGATAGAGGAAAGAGGAATTAATTTGAGTAGGGTCAAAAGCAAAGAGTTCAGATAGCACGCGTTTTGTATCAGGATGCTGATATATCTCTTTTTGATGATCCATTTAGTGTTGTTGATGCTCATATAGGGTCTCATCTTTTCAAGGTTTGTTTAGTGCAGTTTGAAATTATTATCCTATGCATGTTTAATTAATATTATGACTAGAATGGAAATTTTCTACATAATTGTAGGAATGTTTGTTAAGGATCCTGGCTTCAAAGACAGCTATTTTTGTCACACATCAAGTGGAATTTCTTCCTTCTGCAGATCTCATCTTTGTGAGTGATACTTTTCCCATGAATTTACAAGCTTATAATCTGACATGCCTACTCGTACTTAAATTTTTACATCAAGTATATATGTGTGTTGCACTAAATATACCTACCGTCCATCAAGAATACTTCGTCTAACCAATACATGAGATGAATGATGGACAATTTTTAGTTCACCTGGGTATCAAAATAAAAGCCCCAAAAAGAAAATGAAAATCTTCCGCATGTGTGCCACACACGTAAAAATAAAATGGGTAAATAAAACAATACACTACTAAAGCAAAAAATATTTTAGTTATCATGAAAACATCACACTTTTAAAGTAAAAAAGTAAAACATGTAATCATATAAAGTAATAAAATATTTTAAATCATAAAGATGTAATTGTCAATAATGCGTAAAGACCAAAGTAATTTTCAATTTGTCGAAAGAAAAAATTGGAAACATCACATTGTTATTTGTACACACATGATCTAATGCTAAGAGCACTGCGGTTTGCACTAGGGGTCACCTATGCATTCCGGTTGTATATTGGCTAGTTCATTTTAAAGTTGGGCAGTGTATAATAAACTTGTCAGTATACACACGGGAGTATGGAAAAAGAAAGTCTAACTTTGAGTATGTGTTGATGCTCTTGTAGTTCAGATATTTCAGGTGAGTTTACTTTATTATAATTGTTTTCTTCTATTTGGTTATCACTCAGTAGTGCCTGATGCATGTCGTTGATACGAACATCTATTCGTTTTCCGTTTTCTTCTTCTTAAGGAAAAAGCATTCTCTTCCTCCATCCGAGACTTCGAAGACTTAGATTTATTTCTAGATTTTGGGCAAAGCTTTTCATAGTGAAAACTGATTTTCACCATTTCATGAATTACAGATTTTGGCGTGTGCCTGTTCGTGAGCAACAACAAACTTGGAGCATGTAATGCAGATTTGTTCTAATGAATTAATGACATTTATTCTCTTGTTGTAGTATATGTATGATAGAAAATATTCTATTTGAAGAAAATGTGTTGTGTGAGAGAAGAAATTGTTATACATCAATGGTGTATGAAAATTGTAGAAATTTTTATTGTAATTGTTTGTACTATTAAAACTTTGTTAAAGTAAAAATTTTATTTGTTTATTTCATTCTGTGATATACACTATTACTAAAACAAATACATTTAATATGTAATATCTATAAGCTATTTTTTTTAGATTTATGAATCTATTGCAACGGGCATATACTGTTGCAAAATGGTCTGTTGAAATAACAAAGACCAGTTGCAAAAAAGTATACCGCAACGTTTTATTGCAACAGGCAGAAAACGCTGCAGACTTTTAGCAACTTCGGCTATACCAACAGGCGCGGGCCTGTTGCAATTGGTCTACTGCAACAGATATTGTCTGTTGCGAAAAGTGTTTTTTGTTGTAGTGTGATCACAACCATTGGTGATAATATGCTCGATACACTCAAGTTAAATGAGTGATCAGCCATGTGTGGGTCGGGTTGCAAGACGTTCTTTTTGAACCCAGTGTATTCCCCCTCTAGAGATACACTATCGGAAGGTGGTTACATACCTTGTCACGTTGGAAATCCAATCTCCAATAAGCGCCCTACGGTTTACGATTTTATATTATATATGGAGCGTGAGATGCAAACGTTCCGCTAGATTCTATTTATTTGATGTAGACATTATTATAATATCACGGGATTTGATATCAAAAATATATTTCTGGTTATCGTAAGGTAAAAATCATCCGTGTTTATGTGTGGATCGGTCTTACGATTATCATTTCTTTCGAAAGAATTTTGAAAGTTAAACAAGTGGTTGGAGTTTACTCACACCAATCCCATGACTGACCTAGAGTTTATTTTGTTTGTTTCCCTAAACTCTTGGGTGCCCAAATTTGTACGGACAGCCAAGTTGTCGGGACTTTTCAGATTCACTTGGAGGAGCTAGAAGCAGGAGGCTTCATCAGTTAGCTATAGACTATCATAATTTCCGCTGTGTACCGTGCTGTATCTGGAAATAGGTGTTTATAATTATTCCAGGAATAACTGTTGTGCTCTGAAAATGGTATGTATATACAATTACTGATTTGTATTTCAAAAATTATGTTATTTAATATATTTTATTCGTTCCGCAGTAAGATTGTGTTCTTCGTTTTTCTTCTATTCTAACTATTTTTTCTTTCTATTTCTCACCCTCTAACTTCTTTCTAACAATGATTCGTATTTTTGTGCAATTTGAGTAGGACGTGTGGTGTGATTAGTCAACTCAAAGAGTACGGAAATTAGGGTCGTTACATAGAATATAAATGATAGACAAACATTGGCCATTTTTTTGTCATAATTTATAATTAAACTCTATAATGGACAACTAAATTTCAACCATCGTCATGCAAGAGATGCACGTATTCTAACAATAATTCTTTTATTAACTAAGAATATCCTTAAAAAATAACAAACAGTAGTTACTTAGTTTATAACATTTATAAGTTACTTAGTTTATAACATTTATAGGCTTATATGGCCAGCCAGAACATAAAATGTTTGTGTGATACTTCCTCTTACTGAACATTGATAATAAATGAAACTTCATACTATAGGCATGTTGTAAATATCAGTTTATTCCCAAATTGGGGATGAAGTATAGTAATGTTTCAGATTAGCTAATGACATGATAAAAAGTCATCCATAATTTCCCATATTTTCAGTAATATAAGATTTTATTGTTGAATACAATAACATGGAGGTTATATGCACTGTGAAGCCATGTAAACAATTTTAGCACATGAATATAATTCAGTATATCCAAGGAAACTCCACATAAACAGAGATACACGCACATATGTGCATGTGTGTGCATGCATGCATATGAATGCACCTATCAAATCGCATAATATATGTAACTATTCTTTTCTATAGAATTTGCATTTACTTCACAATTGGTTGATCTCTCACCCAAAATTAAAACAAAATCAAAGAAATGTTGGAAATAAACTTGGTTTTTAAGGAAACATTGATTATGTGACAAATTTTATTCTTGTATTTAGGAAAGCACAAAATAAATGATAATAAATATTAGAGTTATCAAAATAAGATTAGAGAAGAATCTAGACTAAAGAAATATGTAAAATGAAGAAAAGTCTAGAAAAAGAAAAGTCTAGAGATTCTCTCTTATATAAATTAGGATGTAATCACTCATTTGTATCAATCAAGAAGAAGAAAAAGAAAAAAAAGAAAAAAAGTAATTAAAGTTTTCCTCTTTTACAAAAATTCCTTGTTTCTCATAATCTATTCCTCTTCCTCCTCTAAAATTCGAACAAAGTGGTATCAGAGCTACACAAATTTTCCAACAAAGTGGTATCGGAGCCAGGTTGAACTTATGGCATTTCTATTTCTTTCGACGTTTGTTCTCACAAAAGAGAATTTTGAGGAATGGAGCAGTAGGAAAAAAGAGGAGCTAATCTCCAAAGATTTATGGGAGATTGTTGAAAATGGCTATGAATGGCGTAAAGACATAAAGAGTATGTCGCAAATGGACAAGAAAGCCTTTGCGAAATTAAAACGGAATGATTACCGTGCTCTTTCGGTGATTGCTGAGAACGTCGATGAGAAAGCTTCGGATCTCATTTATAGAGGAAGGTGTACAAAAGATTCATGGAATCTCTTGAAAAAGGTATATGGAAAAGATGAAAAGAATGATAGTGAGAGTGTGAACGAGAAGGAGCAAAAGAAGAAGAAAGAAGAGACTACGCCAGAGCCTGTGGAAGAAGAGATAATGAATGAGACAGAAAAGGAGGGGAAAAAGGAGGTGCAGAAGCAAAAGGAAGCTGGGACTGCTGCTTATAAAAGGAAGGATACTGAAGTTGGGCTTGATGCAAGTAATGCCATGAATGTTTATAGAGCGGTTGAATCAAATGAAGTAGGAAAAGAAAATATAGCTAAAGTTGAAGAAAGTTTAGTGCCCATAGTCGAACAAGAGAAGAATGAATCTGATATTATTGCAGTGAGTTCGGTCATCGAGGCGGAAGAGGAGAATAAAAGTTATAGTAACATTAATGCTATTGAGAAAAAAAGAGATTTGAAATCTATTGAAGTTGAGTTTTGCACTAATGATGTTGAAGAAGCTGACAGTGTAGTGGAGTTGAATGAGGTAGACGATGAACAAAAAACTCAAGTTGAAGAAGTAAGTGAAGCGGTGCCTAATACGAAGAATGACGATAATGAGAAGCTTGATGATGTTACTGAATCTAAAATTATTAATGAGAGAGAGGATGCTATCGTGGAAGAAGAGTCTAAAGTCGCGCTTGAAGCTGTTGGTGAGAAAAAGGCTAGCATTGTTGTTTGTTCGATATTAGTTAACACAAACAAAGAAACTGAATTGATCAAATACTGTAAAAGTGATTTTTTAAAGAATTTAAAGATGCCATATATGACTCATTCAAAATTAATGACATGGGAACAAAATGGAAGTTAGAGCATATAATTTTTGGAATATCACATAACAATGAAAGAAAGCAAGATGAACGGAGCACTGCAATAAAGATTTGTGAAGTCACATCAGAGACCGTGATAATGACGAAGAAGAAGAAAAGGAAAAGGAAAAGGAAAGTTTTGACAATTTCTTTGTTCCATCCAAAACACGTGAGATACAAAGAAATCTGCTTGGAGTAATAAAACCAAGTTTACGGGGGGGTGTTGGAAATAAACTTGGTTTTTAAGGAAACATTGATTATGTGACCAATTTTATTCTTGTATTTAGGAAAGCACAAAATAAATGATAATAAATATTAGAGTTATCAAAATAAGATTAGAGAAGAATCTAGACTAAAGAAATATGTAAAATGAAGAAAAGTCTAGAAAAAGAAAAGTCTAGAGATTCTCTCTTATATAAATTAGGATGTAATCACTCATTTGTATCAATCAAGAAGAAGAAAAAGAAAAAAGAAATAAAAAGTAATTAAAGTTTTCCTCTTTTACAAAAATTCCTTGTTTCTCATAATCTATTCCTCTTCCTCCTCTAAAATTCTAACAAAGTGGTATCAGAGCTACACAAATTTTCCAACAAGAAACCCACCTCTGTAGTTCCTGAAAAATACGATATAGCCGACATTGAAGGTTGCGAAATTAGTAAAAAAAATATTAACTTTAAGCCAGGATTGCGCTTAAAGTATGAACAATTGGTTGATCTCTCATCCAAAATTAAAACAAAATTGACATTATAGGCTGTAGAATTGGATAAAACGTTTACCTTAATGTAGGGATTTCACCTCAAACAAGCAGCCAATAGAATAACATCGATCCGCAATCATTAACTTTCTACTCGATATTTAATTTGACGCATCTCCAACCTGAAAGTAGGTTTGGGCCGGGTAAAAACTGTGTGCAAGACGGAACTACTACATGGGATAGGTTGTTAAAATCAAGATCAGATATGATAAATTCATAAATTAAGGTTTGTTATAGGAATAACAAACTTGATTATTGCTTTGACCCTAAGGAATCCGATCTACAGAAATAAAGAAAACCAAAGAAGAGTAAATGGAAACATCAGCAGTAAATTTTGGAAAATTTACTTAAAATATGAGCAAACGAAGCGTGAAGAAGAAAAATGCGATCGTTGATTTCAGGATATTTTCCAGGAATGCTGAAACATGACTTCGTAGAATACGTTTAAAAAAAAAAAAAAAAAAAAAAAAAAAAAAAAAGAGAGAGAGAGGATGGTTCGTTAAACATTCCACGTGGCAGGCTAAGACGCGCTCCTTTTAAAGATTGGAGGGGGCTTGTGAGCTATGGAAACATATTATAGTATAGATATTAACAAATGTCTTCCAGATTGCTATCACCCTAGAGTTTTCAACAAAGACCCAAAGGAGAATATTTCGAATCGAAGAAGCAAAGATCATATGATTAGAACGGAGGAAGTTCATAAGCCTTCTTGATGCATCAAGGATCGAGGAGATGATATGAACAAATGCATTTTTTTTTCAAGACGCCATCGGCCTGATACATACTAGGATTTAATTTGTTTGGTTGACTGCCTACTTTTTACTGTTCTCTTTCGGGTATGCCCGATTGATTTGCATCCATTTGATGTGGACTTCAGGCCTTGAGCCTGTTTTATTTTTATATATATGTTTCAAAAAAACATGAGACATGGTGACGCAGTTGCTGGCTTTAACTGCTTGATTGAATAGTAGTTCTAGTTCACCTATCAGTTTCCATTAAATGATCACTGCTTGATTGCCAAAACATTAAAGGCATGCACAAGTGGTTATTGCAGCGGCAGGAGTACAGCAAAGGTTTTGCATTTTGTACGTAAAATGATTATCAACATGTGCATGAAATATGGACATCCATGCATTTTTAAACAGTACATAAAATTAGATGCTTTGCAAACCATATAAAAACACATGGTATTTCAACTTCCTAATTCAAACAAAAACCCAAGATAGTTTCATGATTTCATCTATGGACTTATCTCCTTGCTTGGTCCACGTATAGCACTAAAATCAAGTTAAAGATGAATAAGCAATTTTGACAGCAAAGAAATAAAATCAAACCAATTTGTTGATAAGTCTTTCACCTATTTACAGATTTTCGTTTACACGTTTTCTATTTATGATTTACTACTGATTGTGAAGCCTAACATTATGCAGTTAAATCGGTTAGTGGTCTTGTAACTGTGAAGGTTCAAATATATTTTTTACCGATGTTAATTTAGTTTATAAATTAAAGTATAAGTCAAATCATTTTTTATTTTCATTTTGCTGATGTTGCTACAGAAATGGCTAAAAATAATTGATTTAACGGGCATAATAGAAGGCTTAAATAGACGTAGGTTCTAGTAAGGCTAAGTCAAAATAACACAACGGTCTAATAGCACTCCGTGCAGTTGCCAGATGAAGTGAAAAGGGGAGAATGGTCGCTCGAACTCGTTCTAGCAGAGTGAGGACGGGTGTGGAGAGAGAAGGAAAGCGGCGACGATCGCCATTTCAGTTTGAAAGTGGCGACCGCTAAACGGTTTTCAGAAAACCGTTTAGCATTTAAATGATTTTCAGAAGACCGTATACAACAAATTCTTTTTTTGTTAGTCTAAACGGTTTTCTGAAAACCGTTTAAGGTTTTTTAATAAAAAATATATATTTTTTAAAGCGGTCTCCCACCGACTGCTGGAATGGTGGGAGGAATCGCCGCTTTAAAAACGATTTTCCCACTAGTCGCGAGGCTGACTGTGGAGAATGCTCTAACAGCAGTGCCCTGCGCCATATCTAGAATTTTACAGGATTTAGTGTTGTTTTTTATGCACAACGTCTATACCACGTCTACACCAGATGCCAACTCTAAAACAAAATAATAAAACTGGTAAAATCAATCCTAATCCAGAAAAGAAACAAAGTTAACTATTGTGTGATCCTTAAGGAAGGTAGACTCCTATTAAGTGGATTCTTTTAGTCAGGTCAAAGGGAAATTAATACGGAATTACTGTTCGCATGGCTATGATACAATAAAAAGATATCAGTATAATACAAGAAGCTACTCGGATAGAGCATCTCCAACTGATGCTTGGATTTTACATTTTGTGAAATCTACACCTAAAAGGTACCGCAGCAGAGTTTCGGAACACCCCATAGTCTGAATTTCGGGGGCTTTCCTTCCGAATTCATCAAACTATTTAGGCGTTTGTTAAACAAACGTCTAAAATTAGACGACTGTTCAACAAATGCCTAAAATATGGGATTGTTAAAAGGACTCCACTTTTGGTTAAGGGGAGGACAAAATTTAAATTATTGTTCAGTTGTTAAGGGTAGGATAAAAAAATTAGCCCTCCTTTAAACAGTTAATTAAAAATTCCAATATTAACCCCATAGTCTTATTTAATGTAAAATTTAAAAGTTAAACCCTAAATAATGAGCACAATTTAATGAAATAAAAAATATGATATAGTTAACATAACGGAGACATAAGAAAGTTGTGTGGATCAGAAGATATCAGATCAGGTAAGTTAGTGAATATCATTTTAGAATTCGATGGTTCAATTTAAAATACTTAAATATTCATGAACAAATCTGATCGAATATGTATAATTGGAACATTAATTGAGATGCAGATGTTTTTGCGTCTTGGAAATGATAAGAAATTGTATTCGTGCGTATACAAATCAGCGCGAAATATAAAAAGAACGATAGTGAATTGTATATTGTGACAAGGGGTAGTTTAGTCCATGTTTTTTCTAAAATAAAAAAAAAACCAAACCCTCCCTTAATAAATTATTTTTAAAGTGGAGTCCCCTTAAAATTGTCCTTTACTTAACCAAAAGAGGAGTCCCCTTAAAATTGTATCTCACTTAACCAAAAGTGGAGTCCCTTTAACAATCCTCCTAAAATAAAGCATTTTCTCCTAGACGTTTGTTGACGGCCATTTTTCCCAACTTTTAAAAAAGCGAATGTTGGTTCAACAAACGTCTGATGTTCAGACGTTTGTTCGACAAACACCTAATATTCAGACGTTTGTTGTTTACAAAATTATTAAGAAATCTTCGATTTTGACAACTGCTTCTTACCATGAAAGTCCTTGACGCTAAACCACCACCACGATGGCTGCTTGATCGGTAGAATTGTATAAGTAATTATCTTATAAAATTGGGATGTTTTCGCGTGTATATCCATCGAACTGCAACTAGAAGAACTATAGTAAATTTGTTCAACATCATAAGTCCAAAGTTGCACCAGCCACAAGTTGTACTACCCAAATTTTATGTTTACCATCGCTTGAATAGTCATTACATTTCAATAGTGAACAATTCACCACCGCTTAGGAATTTTCCACCCAAAACACATAGAACCCACATGTTGCATTTCTATTTAACATCCTCCCTCACCAACATACAGAGTTATAATGGCAGCCACAGAAGAACCAATACTACCACCCACTTCAATTGATCATCTGATCGAAAGCTGCATCTCATCTACCAGCTTCCAGCAAATCTTCCAGGCTACACTCATCTCCTTAGCCTGGGCCTTTGTTGCTCAACAAACCTTCATCACCGTCTTCACTGATGCTGCCCCCACATGGCGCTGCATCGACCCTAAACTTCCGTCCTGCATGTCCTCCATTAACCCATGTACCCTTCCCAATGGTACATGGGCCTGGACCCAACCCAAACATGCATCCATTGTTTCAGAATGGAACCTTCAATGCTCATCAAACTTAATCTCTAGTCTGCCTACATCATCTTATTTCATGGGCTGCTTCTTCGGTGGTCTTTTCCTCTCGACCCTCTCAGACTCATGGCTGGGTAGAAAGAACATGCTCTTCCTATCCTGTCTATGCACATCTTGTTTTTCAACCCTTACTTCGCTCTCAAACAACGTATGGATTTACTCATTTTTAAAATTCACAACTGGCATGGCTCGAGCCAATGTTTCCACCACAGCGCTTGTTCTACCCACAGAGATAGTGGGCAAAAAGTGGCGTGACAGGATCAGCGTATTCGGGTTCTTGTTTTATCCGTTAGGGTTCATGTCCTTACCGATTATAGCATACCAAAGTAGAGTGTCTTCGTGGAGGTATTTGTACATTTGGATTTCTCTTCCTTACATTTTCTACAGCTTCTTTCTTTACATCTTCGCTCAAGAATCTCCAAGGTGGCTTTTGGTGCGTGGTCGTAAAGAGGAGGCAGTCAACGTGCTAAGATCACTGTATAAAAGCAACAAGGCGATAGATCTTGACTTTGTGAAGAGTCAAGATTTCAACGAAGAGAAGGGGAACGTAAACGCTTACTCTTCTATGCAGATGATATGGGAAAAGAAGTGGGCTTTTAGGCGGATGTCAGCGGCGATGGTCTTAGGATTTGGAATAGGGATGGTTTATTTTGGTCTACCCTTAAACTTAGGAAACCTAGGGTCAAACCTATACATAAGCGTGACATACAACGCACTATCTGAATTCCCTTCAGCGTTGCTGACTTACATAGTGATAAGGAAATTGAAGAGGAGGACCTCAATTCTGCTACTGACGACAGTGAGCAGTGCGGGCTGCATTCTATGCATTGTATCGACCAATGAGGTATTGCAGCTTTGTGTTGAAATAGTGTCATATGTTACTGTATGTGTTGCATTTTCTGTGCTTCTGATTTTCAGCATCGAGCTGTTCCCGACTTGCATTAGGAACTCAACGGTGTCTATGGCTTGGTAAAAATATCCACAACTTGATCTTGAGTTTTCACATATTTCAGCTCCACTTCGTTGTTGGCAATGCATTCCCGAGTAAAATGATATCTCGTATCAATATGTTTGCTTCGATCATGAAATATCGGGTTCTTTGTAAGTGCTTGTGCTGATTTATTATCAATGCAGATTTCAGTAGCTCCTTTTTGCGGCAAATGAAGTTCTTTCAGCAGCTTTCTTAACCATAAAACATGACATGTACTTAAACTTGCAGCAACATATTCAGACTCACAGGTTGACAACGTGACAACAGATTGCTTCTTTGATAACCAAGAAATAGCACAATCACCCAAGAAGAATACATACCCCGTAGTACTCTTTCTATCATCGATGTCACCAGCAAAATCACTATCGCAAAATCCATGCAACAGAAGATCATTGGATGAGGAATAAAATATTCCAAAATCAAGCGTTCCTTTAATGTAACGAAGAATTCGCTTAGCTGCAATTATATGGACAGAAGTAGGAGTCTCCATGAAACGACTTATCACTCTAACGACATAAAGTATGTCGGACCTTGTACTTGTCAAATATCTCAAACTTCCCACGAGACTTTTGTAAAGAGTAGGATCTACCTTTTCTCCATCTTCAAACTTGGACAATTTCATTCCAGCTTCCATGGGTGTGTTCACAGGAATGCAATCGATCATGTTAAACCTTTTCAGCACTTCCTTTGCATAACCAGTTTGAGAAAGAAATATACCTTCTTCCACTTGTTTCACTTCCAATCCCAAATAATATGTCATTTGCCCCAAATCTGTCATCTCAAATTCTGTCGACATGCAACTTTTAAATTCATCAAATAAATCATGATTATTGCCCGTGAAAATGAGATCATCAACGTAAATGCAAACAAACATAACATCTCCATTATTGTGAAACTTAGAATATAAAGCATGCTCATTTAAGCAACGAACAAACCCGTGATCTTGAAAGTATTGGTTGATGCGGCTGTTCCATGCTCAAGGGGCTTGTTTCAATCCACACAATGATTTCTTGAGTTTGAGTACCTTCTTTTCATTCCCTTCAACTACGTAGCCCAACGGTTGATCAACATAAACCTCTTCTTTAAGATATCCATTCAAAAAAGCCGTCTTGACATCCATTTGGTAAAATTTTCATTTCTTTTGAGCAGCGAGAGAAATCAACAAGCGAATAGTCTCCATATGTGCAACTAGAGCAAACACTTCATCATAATCAACTCCATTCATTTGTTTATTGCCCTTCGCCACAAGTCTTGCTTTATATTTCTCTACCTCTCCTTTTGCATTTCTTTTCACCTTGTATATCCATTTAACGCCAATGGATTCATGACCTTTGGGAAGAGTTAATTCCCATGTGTCATTTTTTTCAATGGATTTAATTTCTTCATCCATAGCGTCTCTCCACCTCTTGTCTTGCACGACTTCTTGAAAATTTATTGGCTCGCTATCTGCGAAAAGATAATAGAGTTCATCATTATTAAGAGTAATTTCTTCACTTCTTTCATATAAATCAGCAATGGATTTCATCTTTGGCGGCCTTTCATTTGAGCCTTCAAGATCTGAAACTGGAGATGAAGGTTCTTGTATAGTTTCAACATTCTCTGATTCTTAATCATCATCAAAATATGGAAGAAAATTATATGTGCTCTCTT
The DNA here is from genome assembly GCA_030737875.1 of Allium sativum. NCBI lineage: Eukaryota > Viridiplantae > Streptophyta > Magnoliopsida > Asparagales > Amaryllidaceae > Allium > Allium sativum. Next base: position 183,363,438 of record CM060911.1, on the reverse strand, counting down.
GCTGTCCATTCCAATCCCAAGTTGCTCCTTCATCGAATTCAACATTACGACTTACCACCACTTTGCCATCGTTAGGAATATACAACCTGTATCCTTTAGAATGATAATCATATCCAACAAAAACATACTTGGCACTTCCATCATCTAGCTTTGAACGCTCTTGCTGTGGAACTTGAGCATAAGCGATACTTCCAAATACTCGCAAATGATGGACCCTTGGCCTTTTTCCATTCCATGCTTCTTGAGGGGTTTGATCCTTAACATTCACAGTTGGAGAGCGATTTGACAAATACACCGCACGAGAAACGGCTTCAGGCCAAAACTCCTTTGGCATATTTTTTGTTTTAAGCATACACCTTGCCATATTAAGAATTGATCTATTTTTTCTTTCCGCCACGCCGTTTTGCTGAGGTAATCTAGGAACAGTGAGAGGACGACGAATTCCATTTGCTGCACAGAAATCATTGAATTTCTTTGAAGTGAACTCGCCTCCCCGATCAGACCGCAATGCCTTGATATTATAGCCACTTTCTTTCTCAACATGCATCTTGAAATTTTTGAATGTTGTGAAAGCTTCTGATTTCTGTTTGAGAAAATAAACCCACGTTTTTCTGCTATAATCATCAATAAAGAGTATAAAATATTTACTTTTACCTAAAGACGGTGGATAGATAGGCCCGCAAATATCCGTATGCACCAATTCAAGTGGTTTGGAGGCTATAGATGTTGCTTTCTTTAGAAATCTTTTCCTTGCATGCTTGCTAAGAAGACATGCTTCACACAAATGATTTTGATTTTCAATTGCAGGCATCCCCTTTACCATCATCTTTTCTCCCATTGCTTTCAATGATCCAAAGTTCAAGTGTCCAAATCTCATGTGCCAACATCATGCCACATCTTGTACATTAACCTTCAAGCATCTTGCTTCAACGGTTTGGACATTCAATTTGAACATCCGGTTCCGTGACATGCCCACCTTTGCAATCAAGTTATTGTTTCTATCTTTAAGCCAAAGATAATTATCTTTCATCAAAACTTCATAACCATTCTCAAAAAATTGTCCGAGACTAAGAATATTGCTTCTTAGTTTAGGAACATAATATACATCAGAGATCAATTTGTGGTCACCATTCTTTGAAGAGATGAGAATTGTACCTTTGCCTTCAATGTGAATTTTCGAAGAATCTCCAAAGGAAACATTACCATTCACCTTGTCGTTGATCTCCACAAATTTTTTTTATATCCGCACATATGATTGCTAGCACCATTATCCAAATACCACGAGCTTTCAACTTCCTTTTCTTCCTTTTTCTCAATTAGCAACAAGGTGGATTCTTCAACTTCTTGGTTATCATTAACAAGATTGGCTCTTTCTTCGGTATTAGCAGATTCTCGAAATTCCCATGAATAATGACCAAATCGATGACAATTATAACATTCAATTTTGGACTTGTCATACCTTCTATCATTTGATCTTTGATAATTTATGCGGCCTCTTCCTCGACTTCTTCCACGGCCTCTAAAATATGAAGGATTTCTCTCATCATTATTTGAACTTTCACCATTGCTTCTTCCTCGTTCACGTCCTTGCTTTCCGCGTCCTCTTCCTCGTCCTTATCCGCGTCCTCTTCCTCTAAATTACTGCTTTTCTCCTTCTTCATTTTTCAAAGTTGCTTTAGTTTTAAGAACTTGCTCTTGTGGTTCTTCTTGTCTTCTCTTAATTTTCTCTTCTTGAGCACGTAAAGAACCTTCCAATTCTTCTACTGTCATTTCTTCGAGGTCCTTCGTTTCTTCAATGACACACACAACATAATCGAACTTCGGTGTCAAAGAACGAAGAATCTTCTCCATCACTCGAACATCTTCGATTTTTTCGCCATAGCCTCTTGATTGATTCACATTCGCCTTCACCCTTGTACAGTAATCCGAAATCGATTCGGATTCGCTCATCTTCATTGCTTCGAAATCAATCCTTAGTGATTGAAGCTTAACCTTTTTTACTTTATCAACTCCTTGAAAAGATTTTTTTAAAATTTCCCAGGTTCATTTGAAGTGGCTGCATCAGATATTTTATCTATCATTGAATCATCCAAACATTGATGGATGAGGCTAAGTGCAAGTTGATCTTTTTCCTTCGTCTTTGCTAAAGCATCCTTCTCCGCTCGAGAAAATGCAGCTTCATTTTCTGTCTCATCGTAGCCTTTGTCTACGATCTCCCACACTTTTTGTCCGTCAAGTAAAGCTTTCATTCGAATACACCATTTTTCATAATTTTCTTTTGTGAGACGAGGATATTGGAAGGAAAACATTCCATTGTTTGCCATTTTATCACACCTTTACTAACCTCGCTCTGATACCACTTTGTTAGAGAAGTAGAAATTAGAGGAAGAGTGCTTAATTTAAAATGAAGAACTTCTTTTAATTTCTTGCTCTCAACTTACAAAATGACCACATATTTATAGTGGTTTACATAACCATTAACCCAATAGACATGTCTTTACAACAACCAATAGACATGCCTTTTCAATATTCTAGATACATGATTACAATGCAAATATTAATTATTTAATAAGTCAACATTTCAAATTATATTTCCAACAGATAGATCTGGACTTTGTGAAGAATCAAGATTTCAATGAAGAGAAGGGGAACATAAATGCTTACTCTTCTATACAGATGATATGGGAAAAGAAGTGGGCTTTTTGGCGGATGTCAGCGGCGATGATCTTAGGATTTGGAATAGGGATGGTTTATTCTGGTCTACCCTTAAACTTAGGAAACCTAGGGTCAAATCTGTACATAAGCATGACATAAAACGCACTATCTAAATTCCCTTCAGCGTTGCTGACTTACGTAATGATAAGGAAAGTGAAGAGGAGGACTTCAATTCTACTACTGACAACACTGAGCTGTGCAGGCTGCAGTCTATGCATTGTATCGACTAATGAGGTATTGCAGCTATGTGTTGAAATAGTGTCATATGTTACTGTATGTGTTGCATTTTCTGTGCTTCTGATTTTCAGCATCGAGCTGTTCCCAACTTGCATTAAGAACTTAGCAGTGTCTATAGTGAGGCAAGCACTTATGTTAGGGGCGGTTTTTGCGCCGTTGGTTGTGGCGGAAGGGAGGAGAATGGACGTTTGGTCCTTTGGAGTGTTTGGGCTTGTGATTGGAGTTTGTGGATTATCAGTTATTAGTTTACCGAAAACAAAAGGAAGCAGAGTAACAGACACGATTGAAGAAGAAGAGCAATAGACTGCTACCAAACTAGATATCTGAGTTAAGGTTTGAGAAAACTGGTTCCAGTAGATATAATGTAATATCAGGGCCAACTTGTCAAAATATTTGAAGAATTCAAGCAATTAATGTAACTATTGCAAAATCGCCAGTAGATATGAATCAAAATTGGGTAAAGAACACTGATGATGGAATCTACCAATTGGAATACTCTCGTATACTAGGAAGTGTCATATATGTTATAAACTGTACTAGGCCTGATATCGCATATGATGTAAGCAAACTAAGTAGATTTACCAGCAATCCCGGTAAACATCATTGGAAAGCGATAATCAGAGCTCTAGGATATCTAAAGTATACGCAGAGCTATGGTCTATACTATACAAAATATCCTTTAATAGTGGAAGGATACAGTGATGCAAATTGGATCACTGGATTACACGTTACAAAGTCTAAAAGTGGATATGTGTTCACATTAGGAAATGGAGAAATTTTATGGAAATCATTCAAACAGACTTGTATCACTAGATCTACGATGGAATTGGAGTTAATTGCACCAGATAAAACTGCAGAATAAGTAAAATGGTTTTGAATCTTCTTAGAAGACATTCCTAATTGGAGCAAACATATGCCTCCAATATGTATACATTGTGATAGTCAATCGGCTATTGGAAGAGCTAATAGTACACTATACAATGGTAAATCTAGGCATATTCGACGTAGACATAAAAAGGTAAGACAACTTCTCTCTAACGGAGGTTATCACAATATATTACATTCGATCTAAAGATAATTTGGCGGATTCACTTACAAAAGGCTTGCCAAGAGAGAAAGTTCAAACCTTATCGATGGGAATGGGGCTAAGGCCTATAGACTAAAGTTTTTTCTAAAATGGAAACCCCACCTAGTTGACTGGAGATCCCAAGATCTAGGTTCAAAGGGACAACGAATTTTAAGAGAAACTTGATGGCACTGTTATACCCAAACCATTCCTATGATATATAAGTCAATGCATTATATGTTGAATAAGGATAAGTATTTGTATTTTTAATGATGTCTGTATTTGAGGAATTAGAGAATACTCTTTACATAATCACTTATGTAAGTGCGAAGATGCCGCTTCAAAGAGAATTATGAGGCCAAATTCTCTAAATCACTTATGAGACCAGGCAGGTGTTCAAGGCAAAAACGAACACATACAAAGAACAATCTATGTCAACTGATTCGCCTGTGATTCAAATAGGTAATCACTAGAAAGTTCAAGGCCCATGTGCTACTTTAACCGATGCGATAAATGGTTCGTGAAACTAAGGTCGACTGCTCATTCATGTGGGGGATTGTTGTAAATGAATGAGCGAGAGGAAGAAGAATTTGGGGAGAAGAAGAGATAACAACATATAAATCCCACATCATCAAATTATTAACACAATCTCTCCTAATATATTAGAAGCCAATAGCCTTTTATAAAATAAAAAGAAAGAGATATATATAGAGATGTGGGCTTGGCCATGACATAATAATACATTAAAATGTCAACGATTGGGCCTTGGGCCTCTTGATTGAATATGGGCGGTAGTTGCTGATTGGGCTAGTGCACTGAAACGAGAATTTTTTCCTCAGAATTTGAAAGGTGTGTCCGTTCAGCCAGAATTCGAAAGGCGTGTCTGCTAGCTGAATGAGTACAACCATTTGAATTCTTAGCATATGCACATTAATGACCGGGTGGTTAAAGGGTCACAACCTTTCCAATTCTGTTGGTTACTGATGCCTACGAATAGGCACCTCCTCCTACCTATATATACATTGCCCAAAACAAGACAGAAATGACTTTTTTGATGCCGCATTATTTCTTCTTCTTCTTCACATTAATTCTATGGTCTAGTTTCTGTAATCTTTTTCAGTCCGCCAGAACTCCGTCTGTTGGCACTACGCTGCGGAGTTGATCCATTTTATCCTGGAAAACAAATTGCAACTACGTCAACTAATGCATACGACGACGATATTGTTTCAAGGAAACAGAATATTTTCTGGACTTGGACATTACTGGAAAAAGAATATTTTCTGTATATCTTTAATATACTGCACAATCGGTTACGCTTTCTGTGATTATTGTAAACACAGTTTGACCCGACAATTGTTGCATAATTATTGAGCAATATTGATCGTTATCACTATTTAATTTGCAATACAATCATGTATTGACAAAAGATCTAACTTTGTAATACGATCGTGTATTGACAAAAATTCGAACATCTAAATCATCTTATTTCGTGGGCTGCTTCTTTGGTGGTCTTTTCCTTTCGACCCTCTCAAACTCATGGTTGGGTAGAAAGAACATGCTCTTCCTATCCTATCTATGCACATCTTGCTTTTCAACTCTTACTATGCTCTCAAACAACGTATGGATTTACTCATTTTTAAAATTCACCACTGGCATGGCTCGAGCCAATGTTTCCACCATAACGCTTTCTCTAGCTACAGAGATAGTGGGAAAAAAGTGGCGTGAAAGGATCAGCGTATTCGGGTTCTTGTTTTATCCTTTAGGGTTCATGTCCTTATCGATTATAGCATACCAAAGCAGAATGTCTTCGTGGAGGTATTTGTAGATTAGGAGTTCTCTTCCTTACATTTTCTACAGCTTCTTTCTTTACATCTCCGCTCAATAATCTCCAAGGTGGCCGATACGGTCACCACCTTGGCTCAAGCACGTCCTAAAAGAGAGATTCACCTACCACAAAGAGATAAAGATTAGATAATAATAGAAGGTCACATGCAAAGAATAGCTACACAAGTATCTCGCTATTACTTTAAGTATTTCTTTGTTTTTTTATTTTCCCACTTAAAAGTTGTTATGCATAGGGTTCTAGAATTGCCACATTGGTACCAAGGTTGTTAGAGAAAATGGTTATATAAGAATTGTATTGGCAGAAGAGAAAGATATGCATAGTTGTATTGTGGATTCTTATTGTTCTCCTTACCATGTCTGCTTCTTTTAATTTTCTTCTTTCTTTTATGAACTGCTCTTTGCCATAGCTAAACGCATCATTTGGTGCTTTCATTCCCGTCCTCACCTCCTTCTTCTCCTCCGTCTAATCCAAATCCATCACTACCACCATGAAAAAAGTAGATGACGCGCTAAATCAACTAGCCAACCACCAGAACATCATCACTTCGATCCAAGATATTCAAACCACAATCCAAAATACCCAAAATATTTATAGTACCCTCCTCGAAACATAGAACGTTGATATCACTGATATCAAGTCAGCCATACACACTCTTACTCAATGCATAACTAAATTAACTCATAAGATCGATAACTTCTCCCCATCATCCCCTAACCCACTTACATCCACATCAAATAACCAACTCATTCCCAGCCGTCAACCTCCATTATTATCCACCCCTAACCAAAAGAGAAATCCAAAAATCACTCTCATAACCTTCGATGGCTCTAATCCGCATGACTGGATCTTTCAGGCTGACCGACATTTTGCTTATTACTCCACGCCGAAAGATAAACGAGCTGAACTTGCTAGTTTTCATATGCAGGGCCAAGCTCTCACGTGGTTTTAGTGGATGCATCGTAATAAACAAATATGTTTGTGGCCAGCTCTGTTGAAAGCGGTAGAGAAACGGTTTGGGCCACCGATGTTTCTAAACCTGCAGGAAACACAGTTCAAATTAAAGCAACTGACAACAGTGGAGAATATCAAGGTACTTTGAAACACTTTGTAATCGTATCACCACCTTGAGCCCAGATTCGATTCTTTAATGCTTTATTTCGGGACTTAAACCTCACATCCAAAATGAATTCCTACTGTTAAAACCTAATACACTCTGCGATGCCATGGATACTGCGAGATTAATCGAACGCAAGTTTTCAGAACAGCCCAAATATCCACTTCTCAAAACCAATCCCCTATCCAGTAAACAAAATCCATAAAATACGACACAGTCATTCCCTCAAACACCTTCCATACACACACCAAAACCTCAATACCCATCAAGTAACTATCACAAGCTAAAATGAATGTTCGAAAACAACAAGGATTATGTTTTAATTGTGATGAAAAGTACCAATTCGGCCATTGCTGCAAACCCACCCATATACTTACGATTATTCCTGATTCACAAACCGATGATTCTCCACCAGTCGATGCACCACCACTTACCACCGAAACTACACATGACCCAGACCCAACCCTTGAAACTTCTCAAGAAATTTCCTTTCAAGCCCTTACGGGATCCTCCCATCCACGAGCTCGGCGATTACCAGCATACATACACGGTAATCCTATTTCGATTTTAGTCGATACCAGATCCACCTACAATTATATCCATCCAAAAACCGAAAGTATTTAGGGCTAAAAATTTCCGCAAACAGCTCTTTTATCGTAACTGTGGGAAATGGAGAAAATTTGAAGTGTGATGGATATTGCTCTAACGAAGTGATTATTCATGGGCACGAGTTTTTCATCGATTTCCATCTATTAGAAATTGTTGGTTCAGATGTTGTTTGTGGAATCCAGTGGTTGGAAAAGCTTGGACCAGTCAACATGGATCATAAAGCATTACAATGGGCTTTACCCTAAATAATAAAGTCATTGGCTTAAATGGGCTTGGGCTGTACAGCAAGCCTTCACTCATATCACTACAACAGCTGAAACGTATGGATATGAATTCTTCTATCACCAATTTCCTATACCCTCATATACAACCAATTCAAACCTCATAAAACAATCAGGCCCAACCCAATACCGACCAACATCTCATAAAATTGCTAGCCTCCTTCGACCAATTATTCCAAAAGACCACTAATCCACCACCTATACGTCAATTTAACCAACATACCAACCTTATCCCCAAATCTAAACCAATAAACACCAAACCATACCGATATCCCTACTTCCAAAAAAATGAAATCGAACGACAAGTCCAAGAAATGCTTCAATCAAAACTTATCCAACCATCCACTAGCCCATTCTCATCTCTGGTCCTTTTGGTAAAAAAGAAAGACGGTTCATGGAGATTTTGTGTTGATTATAGAGCACTTAACACAATCACCATTAAAGACCGTTTTCCAATACCAACGGTGGATGAACTACTAGATGAACTTTATGGTTCTAATTTCTTTTTGAAACTTGATCTACGTAGTGGATATTTTCAAATAAGAGTTCATCCATCCGATATTTCCAAAATGGCATTTCAAACCCATGAAGGTCACTATGCGTTCTTAGTGATGCCATTTGGGTTAACAAACGCACCATCCACTTTTCAAGCTACTATGAATACTATTTTCCGTCCTTACTTACAGAAATTCATGCTCGTTTTTCTCGATGATATATTAGCCTATAGCCATTCTTGGACCGAGCATTTAGCCCACCTACACACGACTTTGAGCATTTTACACACTCAACATTTTTCGCCAACTGTGACAAGTGCAGTTTTGGATCAAACCAATTAGTATACTTGGGCCATATTATATCCTAAAAAGGTGTGAGTGTAGATCCAACGAAAATAGAGGCCATGTTAAACTGGCCCACTCCAATGAGGGTTACAGCCTTGCGTGGCTTCTTGGGCTTAACCAGCTACTACCGACAATTCATCAAACAGTACACCTACATCACTAGCCCACTTACCGATCTTCTGAAGAAAAACAATTTTCATTGGTCCCTTCAGGCCAGCAAGCCTTTACCTTCCTCAAAACCGCAATAACAAAAACCCTAATTCTAGCTCTACCCAATTTTACCCATCCATTCACCGTCACTACTGATGCCTCAGCTATGGCAATCAGAGCAGTTCTCACTCAGCAAGAGCATCCAATTTCATTTTTTCTCTCAAACTTCCGCAACATTTACAAAAAGCAGCAGCTTATTCACGTGAAATGTTTATTGTTACCTCTGCAGTTAAGAAATGGCGTCACTACCTGTTAGGACATCTGTTCCAAATTCACACAGATCACCAGAGTGTTTGAGAAATGGCTTCCCAATCGATCCAAACTCTTGAGTAGCAACGGTGGCTAACAAAACTCCTGGGCTTTGATTTCACAACACATTACAAGGCAGGAAAACAAAACTCGGTTGTGGATGCACTCTCCAGATTCACCACCGAAAAAATAATGGAAGCAATATCAGGGCCAACTTTTCCATTCTTAACCAACATCACCAAAGCATTGCAAGAAGACGTGGAAGCTCAAACAATCATTTCTCAGCTGCGTTCAGGTACATGTTCGAACCCGAAATTTCAATCGAGGAATGACCTTTTGGTTTATGATAGCAAAAATTGCATACCTGTTAATACCGATTTGCAAAGCAAAATAATTGGTGAGCTACATGCTTCACAAATTGGAGGCCATTCAGGTGTAAAAGCAACTGTAGCCAGGGTTGCCAGTAAATTTTTTTGGTCGAAGTTGACTACGTCAGTCCAGCAATTCATCAAATAGTGCACAGAATGCCTTCAAACCAAAGCTGAAAATACACCATACAAGGGGCTTTTGCAACCATTACCAATTCCAAATTAGATTTGAACTAATATTGCTATCGATTTCATCATGCATTAACCGCAATCAAATGGCAAGACAGTGATATGGGTCATAGTAGATAGGCTCTCAAAATAAGCGCACTTTTGTGCATTGCCTTCAACAACCTCTGCTTCGATGCTGGCCTTACAGTTTAACCAAGAGTATGTTCATCTACACGGATTTCTACCTATAATTTTTTCGGATAGAGACCCACTGTTCACCAGTCAATTTTGGAGAGAGTTGTTTCGGTTACATGGAACAAAACTAAATATGAGCAGTGCATACCACCCATAGACGGACGACCAATCCGTAGTCCTTAACCGTTGCCTAGAAAATTATTTATAAGCTACCATAGGCGATGTTCCGCACAAATGGACTGCGTGTTTACCTTGGGCCGAGTGGTGGTACAATACCACAAAGCATACAACTTTAGGTATGACACCCTTCCAAGTGGTTTGTGGTCGTCTTCCTCCTTCTATTGCTAGCTATATCAATTCCACAACTGAAATACTAGAACTAGCTCAATGGACCACTAGGCGAGATGAATTATTGCAGCTCATAAAATAGAACCTGCAAAAGGCTTAATCAAGGATGAAAAATCAAGCTGATCAGCACCACGTGGATAAAGAACTGGAGGTTGGTTCTTGAGTATTCGCAAAACTTCAGCCATATCGTCAATCATTAGTTCGAAGCACTCATCATAAACTCACGAAGAAATATTTTGGTTCATTTAAGATTGTAACATCCCGCCTTTTTGACCGTCTCAACTTGGTAAGTGAACCAACTTAAGACATTCAAATCGATGGATCGTTATTAGCTTACTGAGTTTAAACTAGAATCAACACAGAAAACATAAAGAAATAACACAGTATTAAACATCATAATAAATCTTTATTTATTAATCAGAATTTTGAATACAATACTTTATATACAGCGGAACTGAAAATAAAATATGAATGCTGAAAAAATTTACTGGTTTAAAACTTCAGAGTGCGTGTCTCCTGAAACCCCCAGTTTTTGCCAATCTTCAAATCCGCCGCTGTAATATCTAAATCTGAATGCTCGGATCTGACTCAAGCATCCCATGCAAAAACATAAAAATACTCGAGTCAGGATTAATCATAGTTCAAGTAAATTAACTTCAATGTAAACTGAAATATAATAGTTAATCCTAAATTCTCAACACAGAGGTTATATGTAAATTAAACAGGGGTGGTATCTGTTCATATCAGTTTCACTTTTCCGTGAGGAGCGGACACAGGAGCTTGCATATGCACTCATGTATAGATAATATACATTAGTACACTGCCTCAGCACCTCATAATCGAATAGCACGTGTAAGTAAACAGTTGTGGTATTTGTTCATACTAATTTTTTATCAAGTGAGGTGTCTACCCTTATCAGACTCAAAATAATTTCAGCAACAAGTTGTCATTGGAGCCTGCGCGTGTACGCATGTATATATACATGTGTGCGCCGCCACAGCTTCCCGAACACCAGATAATAGCACAAGTGATTTCTGAAGCTTGCAAATACACGCAAGTGTACACACGCGTATATTTGCCACAGCGTTCTAGATTAAAATATACCCACACAAGTATAGCCATAGTTACCGTTTCAAAGATATGGACTCATTAGATCATGGAGAAGATCGGTACAGCATACACAAACATAGAAGAGTTCCAGGTTTAAATTTTAGGCCAATACCAATGCATTTCGAAATGCAACAGTGTAACATGATGAATATATGCCAAATAAATAGTCACATGCAGGTTTACCCGTGAAGAAAGTTCCATCATTTTTTTATAAAAGTAAAATAAAAATAATGAAATATGAATGAATGTACAGACCCAAATTTATATGTATAAACCATCTACAGATATGAATCAAGTTCCACGAAATTTGGAAACAGAGTTAACATATGTATATAAAACATTTCCAGGGTAGCATGTATATGTATGAATGCACATAAACAGGCAAGTATATCCGTTCAGTCCAATTAAACAAGAGCAGCGATGGTCAGGGTATAAACCGAAACACCCAATATATACAAAATCAAGGTATCAATCTGAGGGTTACAACTGGTCTACAAATCATGCAGGTATACTGTAGCTAATAAATGCATGCAACCAGGTCAATATACTTAACATATGTCTTATACACATGTACAAAGTGGGCCTTGACGTTATGAATATAGTAAACTTTAAAAAAAGTAAAACTCTGAAGCCTAATGAACAAGTGCAAATTTCGGTAATACAATATATGTGAGCAAACAACTTAAAATCCTTTATTGTTCATATTTGGAATGATTAGTATAATCCCTAGAAACTGGGACAACTCTTACAAATGGAATCACTAATTGTTCCAGTTTCATTCAAATACCAATTCATTCAAATATGATAGTTACTGTAAGCTAAGACAGTCATTACACTACCTCCCCTAAAGATAAAAGTGCAAAGAACATCTCAAAAATATAAATCCTTTGTCTAACATTCCATGCAACAAAAGAAACTTTTCCTGTAGTGCAAGTCGAGTTGCAAAACAAAAGAAAATGCAGGAAACTAAAGCATAGGGACGACTACGTTAGTGACAACGTAAAGCAAGTAGCCAAATTGAGCAAAAAGAGCTGTTTTTTTTCTTCTTTTTTTTTACAGAAAGCAACATATTATTATTGTTATTATTCCTCTCCTTGCATGACTTTGTGCACCAATTTAGATATGGTATCACACACATCATTCATTTCAAATCGGCCTGAAAAAGGTGTCGTCTATTGAATTAACTCCACAAAATCACTGGAGGTGACTATCCTACAAATATTGGTGTTCTTGGGCATAATTGCACTATGGATAACTGGAATATACTTTCATTTTACTATATGCTGCATATCCATTCAGGTCCTAATGAATGAATAGGTACTAATTTATTTCAATATTTTATCATGTGTACTACCTTTGGCATTGTTCATGTCAAAAATCAAGTTTTGCTACTAATATAACAGTAAGGTATATATCCATGCTTTTAAACTTTCAAGTTCAAGGCAAATCATGCTAGTAATCCCTTGTACAATGTTCAACATTCACAGGTGCATCCATATTAACACAAAGGCCACAAAGTAACCATATCAAATGTGTTCAGTTCAAATTATGTAGTGTGTATCTATATTGATGAACGTGTTTTTAAAACTGGACAGGGAAGGAATTTCTTTCAGATTTCAAATTCGTATATAAGCAGTTTCCCCTTCTTTTTTTCCAGCACTTACTGTCCAACAGAATTGGAGCAAATTGATCACTCAGATTTGCTATGCAACAAAATCACGCAAGCAACAATAAATACAAACAGTCAAACCTATTTTACTTAGTTTATAATTGATGCTAGTTTACTTAAAATAAAATGAACCATGAGTTTTTCAACTCACCATAAAATCAAACCGAACCAAGGACAAGGCTAGGCAGACTGACTTAAATTTGTTTAGTTTATGGAAGTCCGGGATGGCCCATTTCACGGTACTTCAAAATGTAACAGGTATGGTATTAATTTCTTTGCATCCGTGATAATTAAGTACATAAATACACACAAACGGCACGCAACAGCAAGACTGAAATAGGGCGTATACCCAAAGGTTTCTACAGCAATATGTATATCACAATGGTGGGAGTAAACAAGTGGGAATAGCATGCATATATACCCATGTGTACAAAAATTCAAAATTTTCAGAAGCCTTACACTTCTGGATGTTTTTGACAGATAGTTAAATATTTGTTGTATCACCCCTTATTAATGTCTTACCAGTATGATACCAATACAATTTTGAAATTCTTTCCCACTCACAATGCATATATCCACTTTTATTTCTTTATTTCTTAGCTCCTAAAGTATTGATAAAGTAATTGGCTTCGAGTACTGTTATTTCGCCATAAATCACTAACCAGAAACAACTAAATGAAACTTTGGTGATAATCTATTATAAAATGATCACTTATTTTCCTGTCAGCTAAGCTAAACATATTTCAAGGCGTTCAACAAATATGATTTACCAAAATAAGGGATACAATCCTTATCAGTCATTGGGCGTAACACACAGGCAAACATCTGGCAGCCAACATTAGACCCAAAATCACTATTATACTCTAGTTTAAATCGAAAATAAATTACTTGAAACAGAGATCCATCGTGAGTATAAATACTCACCTTAACAGCAAGAAGAAAACGCAGCGACGGATTGGGACAGAAGGCGATTGATAGCTGCGGTGGTCCGAAGTACGCGTCGACAGAAGGATTGAGGTATAGCTTCGATGGTGTTGGTGACTCGCATTTTCAGCAGAGGTGGAAGGCATATTTATTTCTTGGAGGCCATGAAAAATGAGGAGGGTTTCGGTGCGCTCAATTTGGGGTTGGGGACATGAAAATTTAATTGGGGAAAACTTGGACGAGCTGTTGATTTGTTCTGGGGAATTTGGGAACTAGGGCTCGATTTATAACAAAAGAACCGTGGGAACCAAGGTATTGAAGTAGGCTGCATTTGGGGGGGGTTTCTTTCTGAAATTACTTGACGTCGAAGGAAATGGTAGAGGCCATCATTTTTTAAAGAGGAAAAGGTCGGGGATAATAAAAATGTTGCGTCACTAGCTATAGAGCAGCTGCGGATTTATCAGATATAGGTCAGCTAGGTTTTTTTCAGAGGAAGAGAGTATCTGCTTTATTAAATAATCTATTCTATCGTGAATTGCTACGTTGCGTTCTACTTCGTACCGCAAACACGATTTCTGAATGCAACTAAAATTATACGTATCACTATGTCTTTGCATACCGGACCCCAAAAATTATGTTTGTTGTAATTTGTCTCCGTTCCTATACGGCGTATTTTTTTTATTTTAAATTATTTATTGGTTTACCAATTTTACTTCGTCCCTTCACCAGCGACATTGTTTATTTTAAATATTTTTTTCTTTTCTATCCACATATCTGAACAATAACATTTTCAATTTATTTAACTTCGATAGCGTTTTATTATCGGATGCAACCGTCCATATTTTTCAATCGAATTTCAATCCCGATTCGAATACCCAATTAAATTCAATTCCAATATACAACAGTACATATTTGATTCCGACAACCCATTCTGAATTAAATATTAAATTTTAACCCATGCACAACCATATATTGGATTTTCTAACCCGCATATCAATATAAAATTTATTATTAATAATTAAATCTTCTATTAATTCTACATTGCAATTATCGAAATTTCTGGGACGTTACATTCTTCCCCCCTTTAAAACTTTTCGTCCTCGAAAAGGAGAAATCGTTAGAGTTATACTATCGTATATTTCAAATGTTCATATTTGTGTGAAAAATTTTCATGACTCGTTAAATATCGATCATCTCTGTTTATCCACATATCCTATTAATTCGGAAAAATCAATTTCTTCTTACCTCTCAATTCCTGCATACGTCGGATTTTCGCATCCCGATTTATTCCAAATTTCTTTACAAACTCATTTGCCACTATTTACTTATTGATCGTTGCAATTCGTAATGGGTCTAGGCTTTGCTACCACCCACCCAATCCCTTTCATTCAATCCATTTAATCCCTTCAAACACTCATTGAAGGGTGTAAATACCATCTTTTATTCAAGTTACAAATTATAAATTGAAAACTTGGGAATTTCCCAAAATCCAAAATCTTTTATAACCTTCGAATGAAATTCGTACAAAAATCCTTGTATTATTAATCCAAAACTACTTCGAAATCATCTTTCATAGTCTACAAGTTAGGTACACCTAATTTTTTTTTTAAATATTTGATAGCTCGGAGTTTGACAAGTCTATTGTCGTTCTCACAGATGTTAGGCATACGCTGGCCAGACGCATGACTAAAATCTCCAAGTACTAAATATTCTTGCTTCAACTCACAAGTGAAAATATTTCAAAAATTCTTTTAAAAACAGATACGGAAAGTACCAATGTGTTATTGATATGTTGATTGTTCATGAATCGCAGATACACAATGGTTTCGTCTGGATCCCCCAGAAAACATCCGTATCCGTAGGAAATCGCTTCCCTGCGAATTTCGTCATGGACAGATCAACGGAAGATATTTTAAGAATCAAAAGACATTCTGAGGTCACTGAGCGTTGATTGCTCTGTCCCAGAATCATGGAAACAAATCAGGGAATTATGAAGATAGTTCAAGTCACGAGGACAAAACAAGTCCCAAAGACAAATCAGGTCACGAAGACCAATCAAGTCACGAAGACAAAGTGCTGCATCAAACAGGTGGCTCCACATCACTAAGATATCTCAACATTGCATGGCTCCATTCTACCTTTAGTAACTCTAGTGGTTAGATCTCTTTAACGTGTAGATATGCCATGTGGACCGCAGGTACACAATGGTTACGCCTGGGTCCCCCAGGAAACATCCATACCCTTAAGCTTTTACAGCTCTGCGGATTACGCCCTTATAATTCGACTGTAGATCGCAACAGTCACAATGGTTACGCTTGGTTCCCCCAAGAAACATCCATCCGCCGTAGGCTATATGAAGCCCTGCGAATTACGCTACACGGTCGAATCCCAACGACTCTAGATTGCAGTGATCACAATGGTTATGCCTGATTCCCTCAGGAAACATCCGACCGCCGTAGGCTATCTGCAGCCCTGCGAATTACGCTAGCAGTCGTACCCAATGGAAACACATGAGTTTTATGTCCGGACAACCTACCGCCACCAGCAACACATCTTACTAAGCTCGAAATTCAAAGGAGAAGGATGGTACTTCCCTTATCTTAACTTGAGAACATACAGTACTTTATTTCATAAATCATACTTGTGTCCTTTTACATAAGATTTTCTTCTCAAATCATATTTCAAACACTTCTTCTTATATAAATTTTGTTATATAAGATCTCACTTCAAATCGATTACCTTCTAATTCAGTAGTTTTCAAATTCACTGAATTCTTATATATTTTCCATATAAGTTTTGAAAACTTCTATTTCTCGTATCCAAAATCGAATATCCTCAAATTTCCATTCAAATTTAAAAAATTTAATTTTGATCTAATATTCACTATAGATATTTGATAACCCTTCAAACTCAAATTTATGAATCTATTTATTATAAACCAAATTTTCTACCAATTCTCCAATTATTAAATTCATCGCTAAATTCAAATTTCTATGCTCTAAAAATTTCTGAGTTTACATTTTTATAACAGATCTTTCATTCACACACTATCACTTCTCCATATTCACATCTTTCGCTCGTAAATTTACAAGTGAACAACTCCCTAAGCATCGACCCCGAAGGTTGAAACCAACATCAGATGATACTCAGAAAATTATCCAGCTTAACTAATCTTCAGTCAGTTTCTGATTGCCATAACCCCACTTTCAATATCTTATTAAATCATTGCTTAGCAATTCTCGAATTCAGTTTACACATCCACTTGTCTTACACTCTACCGCCTTTTGTTCTAGACGTGCGGCTCTTTCTTATTTAGTTCTTTCCATTCTAATTTATCAAACCCCGTTAGCCGCTCACGATCTTTTGCAAAACATTTCAAATCTTCATATTCATTTTCTATAATTCAATAAAATCTCTTATTACTATTGGGGAAAACATTTCCATATATTCACAAATCTTCATTTTCTATAGAAAATATATCTTATTCTTAGGAGGGAATATTTCTAATTCCGTTATTCATATTTAAACAGATGTTAAATAAAACATCATTGTTCTCATTCAACTATTGACACTCATCAACTTTCTTTGCTTAATTTCTTACTACCGAACCTTAACCATTTCTTAGCCAATAATGAAGTCCATCAAGTTGGGATATAATTACCTCTCAGACCTTAACTAAATATCATTATTAACTTTGAAACGGTTTAAAATTCACATCAAACACCAACAAAACGTTCTCGTAATATTCAAATTTGAGTTAAGAATTTTTTTCCTTCGAAAATCGTCGATTATAGTGATAATTCACGCCTTCAATATGTTTAACTTTAAAATATACTTTGTATAAACAATTACTTAATAATATATTAAATTCTAATTAAAACGGAAAGTAACAACACATTTCTAAATTTCAACACAATTGACTTCCATCATAGCTTCCTTTCGAATAACTTCTTATTTGATAATATATTCCAAACTTCGGAAAAATCTCATTTGATTTATATTCTGAACTTCAGAATAATTGCACTGTACTGGTCAATTCAATTTCTTTTATCCTCAATTTCATTTGCAGTACTTTCGCTTTCACATGTTATTTACCTCTAAAAAGTAAATGTTATTCCTTTTATAGGAATATGAACTGGACACACCAAATCAGTTTTGATTCCATTTAAATACACGTTCAAATCTCTTTAAAATCTCCATTCAATTTTCGCTTTATCTCATTAATGATTCGCTTCATTTATAACTCTCGTTTATCATCCACTTCTTGTTAATTAATTAACAAATTTATATCTTATTATCGAATTCATATATATTCGATTATACCTTATTGGCTTGAAACCAGTTATAATTTTCCTTGTCACATTTCAAATTTAGCACAGTCGTATTCCAATTATCTCTTGCTCCGATTTTATTTTCACTTATTTCTAGCCCGAATGTCAAAATAGAATTCAGCGTTTTATTTCTGAAACGATTCCAAGTTTCCCCTTTTCCATTCAAATTCTCGTATAAATTCTTATTTCAAATCAATTTCATTTGGCTTTCATTTCTAAAATTCACAATTTTAGAAATTTCATTCGTTTATTCTCCCATGCGTATCTTCCTTTGATACCATTCGACAACGGATTCGAGATTCAATCCTAAGAGAACTTATCGAAGAACAGCTCTGGCAAATACGGATTCGAAGACCGGGGATTCCGAAAAATTTTAAATCTCAAAATAAATTTTTATTTCCACTGTATTATTTTCAAATACTAGTTTTCAAAATATATAATATTTCCCAAAATATTTTTCCTTTCCCAAATTATTTACACTTTTCAAAATTATATTTCAAAATCTTTTTAATTTCGAAATACGCTTTTCCTTTGTCGATTCTATTTCAAACTCGATAAGCTACGCTTTGAATAAACCAAAGCTCTGATACTACCTGTAACGTCCCCCTTTTTGACCATCTCAACTTGGTAAGTGAACCAACTTAAGACATTCAAATCGACGGATCGTTATTAGCTTACAGAGTTTAAACTAGAATCAACACAGAAAACATAAAGAAATAACACAGTATTAAACATCATAATAAATCTTTATTTATTAATCAGAATTTTGAATACAATACTTTATATACGGCGAAACTGAAAATAAAATTTGAATGCTAAAAAAATTTACTGGTTTAAAACTTCAGAGTGCGTGTCTCCTGAAACCCCCAGTTTTTGCCAATCTTCGAATCCGCCGCTGTAATATCTAAATCTGAATGCTCGGATCTGACTCGAGCATCCCATGCAAAAACATAAAAATACTCGAGTCAGGATTAATCATAGTTCAAGTAAATTAACTTCAATGTAAACTGAAAAATAATAGTTAATCCTAAATTCTCAACACAGAGGTTATATGTAAATTAAACAGGGGTGGTATCTGTTCATATCAGTTTCACTTTTCTGTGAGGAACGGACACAGGAGCTTGCATATGCACTCATGTATAGATAATATACATGAGTACACTGCCTCAGCACCCCATAATCGAATAGCACATGTAAGTAAACAGTTGTGGTATCTGTTCATACTAATTTTATATCAAGTGAGGTGTCTACCCTTATCAGACTCAAAATATTTTCAGCAACAAGTTGTCATGGGAGCCTGCGCGTGTACGCATGTATATATACATGTGTGCGCCGCCACGGCTTCCCGAACACCAGATAATAGCACAAGTGATTTCTGAAGCTTGCAAATACACGCGTGCGTACACACGCGTATATTTGCCACAGCGTTCTAGATTAAAATATACCCACATAAGTATAGCGATAGTTACGGTTACAAAGATATGGACACATTAGATCATGGAGAAGATCGGTACAGCATACACAAACATAGAAGAGTTCCAGGTTTAAATTTAGGCCAATACCAATGCATTTCGAAATGCAACAGGGTAACATGATGAATATATGCCAGATAAACAGTCACATGCAGGTTTACCCGTGAAGAAAGTTCCATCATTTTTTTATAAAAGTAAAATAAAAATAATGAAATATGAATGAATGTACAGACCCAAATTTATATGTATAAACCATCTACAAATATGAATCAAGTTCCACGAAATTTGGAAATAGAGTTAACATATGTATATAAAACATTTCCAGGGTAGCATGTATATGTATGAATGCACATAAACAGGCAAGGATATCCGTTCAGTCCAATTAAACAAGAGCAGCGATGGTCAGGGTATAAACCAAAACACCCAATATATACAAAATCAAGGTATCAATCTAAGGGTTACAACTGGTCTACAAATCATGCAGGTATACTGTAGCTAATAAATGCATGCAACCAGGTCAATATACTTAACATATGTCTTATACACATGTACAAAGTGGGCCTTGACGTTATGAATATAGTAAACTTTAACAAAAGTAAAACTCTGAAGCCTAATGAACAAGTGCAAATTTCGGTAATACAATATATGTGAGCAAACAACTTAAAATCCTTTATTGTTCATATTTGGAACGATTAGTATAATCCCTAGAAGCTGGGACAACTCTTACAAATGGAATCACTAGTTATTCCAGTTTTATTCAAATACCAATTCATTCAAATATGATAGTTACTATAAGCTAAGACAGTCATTACACTACCTCCCCTAAAGATAAAAGTGCAAATAACATCTCAAAAATATAAATCCTTTGTCTAAGATTTCATGCAACAAAAGAAACTTTTCCTGTAGTGCAAGTCGAGTTGCAAAACAAAAGAAAATGCAGGAGACTAAAGCATAGGGACGACTACGTTAGTGACAACGTAAAGCAAGCAGCCAAATTGAGCAAAAAGAGCTGTTTTTTTCTTCTTCTTTTTTTTACAGAAAGCAACATATTTTTATTGTTATTATTCCTCTCCTTGCATGACTTTGTGCACCAATTTAGATATGGTATCACATACATCATTCATTTCAAATCGTCCGGAAAAAGGTGTCGTCTATTGAAAAAACTCCACAAAATCACTGGAGGTGACTATCCTACAAATATTGGTGTTCTTGGGCATGATTGCACTATGGATAACTGGAATATACTTTCATTTTACTATATGCTGCATATCCATTCAGGTCCTAATGAATGAATAGGTACTAATTTATTTCAATATTTTATCATGTGTATTACCTTTGGCATTGTTCATGTCAAAAATCAAGTTTTGCTACTAATATAACAGTAAGGTATATATCCATGCTTTTAAACTTTCAAGTTCAAGGCAAATCATGCTAGTAATCCCTTGTACAATGTTCAACATTCACAGGTGCATCCATATTAACACAAAGGCCACAAAGTAACCATATCAAATGTGTTCAGTTCAAATTATGTAGTGTGTATCTATATTGATGAACGTGTTTTTAAAACTGGACAGGGAAGGAATTTCTTTCAGATTTCAAATTCGTATATAAGCAGTTTCCCCTTCTTTTTTTTTCAGCACTTACTGTCCAACAGAATTGGAGCAAATTGATCACTCGGATCTGGTATGCAACAAAATCACATAAGCAACAATAAATAAAAACAGTCAAGCCTATTTTACTTAGTTTATAATGGATGCTAGTTTACTTAAAATAAAATGAACCATGAGTTTTTCAACTCACCATAAAATCAAACCGAACCAAGGACAAGGCTAGGCAGACTGACTTAAATTTGTTTAGTTTATGGAAGTTCGAGATGGCCCATTTCACGGTACTTCAAAATGTAACAGGTATGGTATTAATTTCTTTGCATCCGTGATAATTAAGTACATAAATACACACAAACGGCACGCAAAAGCAAGACTGAAATAAGGAGTATACCCAAAGGTTTCTACAGCAATATGTATATCACAATGGTGGGAGTAAACAAGTGGGAATAACATGCATATATACCCATGTGTACAAAAATTCAAAATTTTCAGAAGCCTTACACTTCTGGATGTTTTTGACAGAGAGTTAAATATTTGTTGTATCACCCCTTATTAATGTCTTACCAGTATGATACCAATACAACTTTGAAATTCTTTTCCACCCACAATGCATATATCCACTTTTATTTCTTTATTTCTTAGCTCCTAAAGGGTTGATAAAGTAATTGGCTTCGAGTACTGTTATTTCGCCATAAATCACTAACCAGAAACAACTAAATGAAACTTTAGTGATAATCTATTATAAAATGATCACTTATTTTCATGTCGGCTAAGCTAACCATATTTCAAGGCGTTCAACAAATATGATTTACCAAAATAAGGGATACAATCCTTATCAGTCATTGGGCGTAACACACAGGCAAACATCTGGCAGCCAACAACAGACCCAAAATCACTATTATACTCTAGTTTAAATCGAAAATAAATTACTTGAAACCGAGATCCATCATGAGTATAAATACTCACCTTAATAGCAAGAAGAAAACGCAGCGACGGATTGGGACAGAAGGCGATTGATAGCTGCGGTGGTCCGAAGTACGCGTCGACAGAAGGATTGAGGTATAGCTTCGATGGTGTTGGTGACTCGCGTTCTCAGCAGAGGTGGAAGGCATATTTATTTCTTGGAGGCCATGAAAAATGAGGAAGGTTTCGGTGCGCTCGATTTGGGGTTGGGGACATGAAAATTTAGTTGGGGAAAACTTGGACGAGCTGTTGATTTGTTCTGGGGAATTTGGGAACTAGGGTTCGATTTGTAACAAAAGAACCGTGGGAACCAAGGTATTGAAGTAGGCTGCATTTGGGGGGGTTCTTTCTGAAATTACTTGACGCTGAAGGAAATGGTAGAGGCCATCATTTTTTTAAAGAGGAAAAGGTCGGGGATAATAAAAATGTTTCGTCACTAGCTATAGAGCAGCTGCGAATTTATCAGATATAGGCCGGCTAGGTTTTTTTGAGAGGAAGAGAGTATCTGCTTTATTAAATAATCTATTCTATCGTGAATTTCTACGTTGCGTTCTGCTTCGTACCGCAAACACGATTTCTGAATGCAACTAAAATTATACGTATCACTACGTCTTTGCATACCGGACCACAAAAGTTATGTTTGTTGTAATTTGTCTCCATTCCTATACGGCGTATTTTTTTTATTTTAAATTATTTATTGGTTTACCGCTTTTACTTCGTCCCTTCACCAGCGACATTGTTTGTTTTAAATATTTTTTTCTTTTCTATCCACATATCTGAACAATAACATTTTCAATTTATATAACTTTGATAGCGTTTTATTATCGGATGCAAACGTCCATATTTTTCAATCGAATTTCAATCCCGATTCGAATACCCAATTAAATTAAATTCCAATATACAACAGTACATATTTGATTCCGACAACCCATTCTGAATTAAATATTAAATTTTAACCCATGCACAACCATATATTTGATTTTCTAACCCGCATATCAATATAAAATTGATTATTAATAATTAAATCTTCTATTAATTCTACATTGCAATTATCGAAATTTCTGGGACGTTACAAAGATAGTAGAACGAATTGGTGCAGTTGCTTACAAGTTACTACTTCCGCTGGATTCACGAATTCATCCTGGGTTTCACATTTCAAAACTCAAACCATGTCCTGCACTAAAATTGTCGATCAATCAAGCAGTTCCACCGGAAGACCATATTCATGACCTTGAGGATAAGGTCGGTCTCGAAGGGATGGTTGATGATATGGTCACCGGCTTGGCTTAAGCATGTCCTAGAAGATAGATTAACCTACCATAAAGATATAAAGATTAAATAATAACAGAAGGTCACAAAGAGGAGGCAGTCAACGTGCTAAGATCACTGTTTAAAAGCAATAAGGCGATAGATCAGGACTTTGTGTAGAATCAAGATTTCAACGAAGAGAAGAGGAACATAAATGCTTACTCTTCTATGCAGATGACATAGGAAAAGAAGTGGGCTTTTAGGATGATATCAGCGGTGATGCTGATCTTAGGATTTGGAATAGGGATGGTTTATTTTGGTCTACCCTTAAACCTAGGAAACCTAGGGTCAAATCTATACATACGTGTGACATACAACGCACTATCTAAATTCCCTTCAGCGTTGCTGACTTACATAATGATAAGGAAAGTGAAGAAGAGGACCTCGATTCTGCTACTGAAGACAGTGAGTTGTGTAGGCTACATTCTATGCATTGTATACAAAATGAGGTATTGTAGCTTTTAGTTGAGATAATGTCATATGTTACTGTATGTGTTGCATTTTATGTGCTTTTGATTTTCAGCATCGAGTTGTTCCCAACTTGCATTAGGAACTCAACGGTGTCTATAGTGAGGCAAGCACTTATGTTAGGGCCGGTTTTTGCGCCTTTGGTTGTGGCAGAAGGGAGGATGATGGCGGAAGGGAAGAGAAAAACCAGATGATTGTATCTGAACAAGGTTATTAGACTGCTACCAAACTAGATATCTGAGTTAAAGTTTGAGAAAACTGGTTTCAATTAAACTGTTATCGCACAAGAAATTTGGTCCAGAACTAATAAAGTAGTACATCCGAGCACAACGTTGAGAAAATGGCCATTCGTTTGTGTGATTTTAAAAAAATAACTATATTTTCTTTGTAGAGATATACATTTTGGATGAAAATTACTTTTATTATTAGAAAAGTTATGTTAGAAAAATTTAGAGTAAGGAAATATGATACAAGCATGTATAAGTGTGCATACGTATAAAAGGTTTCATTTTTTTCTTTTTTCACTAAACTCTTATTTATTTTTTTACAAAACAGAATATAAGAAAAGAAAAGAGAGAAACTAGCATTTCTTCAATAACTCACAAAAACAGTTTCTATACAGATGTCTATAGAAATTGTGAGCACACATAAACTGAAAATACAAAAAATGAAAAACAAAATACAGCTCAAGAACAACAAATATCTGAATAATAAAATAAACTAGGACTCAGGCCCAATAGATGAGGCCTCTTCTATCAGATACCAAAGGTAAGAGCTATGCTGAGAAAACTAGTACTGCACTGAAAATAGAAGATACCCTTGACAGGGGAAGATACGTCATCCGGTGCTACAAGAACAGACGAGAGTCCAATCATAATCTCCTTAAGCTCCAGAAACTCAAACTCTTCAAAGTCCACAAGATCCGATCGGACAACTGCTCCATCAACATCATAGCTATCCAATGGTAGATGTTGCCCAAAAAACCTACCCTACGGTACTAGCAAACAACATAAAACCTAAAAAGGGTGGTGGGTTGGGAAGTGAGAGAGGTTAGCAGGAGAAAGCCCAAAATCTCATAAATTAACCAATTCCCGCCTTAGGTTCGGTTAGTACTGATGTAACATCAAATATACCTACCCATCTCTTAGAACATGAGCCAATTGAACTCTTGAAAGGTCTGCCTCGAAAAGAAAGGAAAACATTATTCCTTACCCTCCTAATGATGGTAGGAGGATCCATCGACACTTCGTCAAATATTGCCTTATTCCTTAAGCACCAGATTTGCTAGCATTTAAGACAAAGGATAAGCCGAAAGAGAATAAAGAGAACAGATTTACCTGAGATGCCTAACCACCAGATTCTCAGTAAATATGCAAGCAAAGTGGCACTACCACGGCAACCCATCAAGTTTTCGAAGTAATTCCAAATAAAATTGGCATAAGAGCCAAGGAAAAACAAATGAACAGCGGATTCCAATGAATCCGACTGACAACACCTATAGCAGGAAGCGATTGGGATGTCAATCTTCTAGAGTTTTCGTCTATTGGCAACCCATTATGCAGGGTTTTCCACATAAGTAGAGGGACCTTCGAGGGTAGACGAACGTCCCAGATGAAAGAGAAAAGTTAGAGTCGTGGAGCTGGTGACCTCGCTGAATTCCATGCCGCCTTAATCGAAAAGGGGCTGGCATCCCAATCGGTTCCACCACCATGTGAATCCAATAAGGCCTTCACGGATTGCATACATTTCCATGTCTCACTAGCATAGGACAGGATACCGGTGTAATTTGCGCCCTAAATCTATGGTACTTAGTGTGGAGAAACGTCGTCCATAGGGAGTCGTTCGATCCAAACCTCTCTTATAGCTTGCAAGCAAAGGAAATATGCACGTCCTTTAGGTTACAGAGGCCCAGGCCTCCCTCACTTTTGGGATGACAGATGGTGTTCCATGAGATCCAATGATGACGATTAGCATTATCCTTTTCCCCTAGGAAAAAGACAAAGCTAAAGAATGGTAAGAGCGGAAGAAGGAGGTAGTAGAAGTCATAGCAGCAAAGACATGTGACCCTATAGAATCTAGTATATACCTAATAAGAACAAGTCTACCTGCCCAAAAAAGAAGAGTCGCATTCCAACGAATGATCTTACCCCTGGCTTTGTTTGTCATGGGGTCGAAGATGGCATTAAGCTTCCTACCTCAAGATAAAACAAAACTGAGATAAGGTAAGTGGAGAGATGCTGCCTTAGAGCCGGTGAAGGTCTCAGTCCAAGAAGATCTGGACGAAGACAGGACTTTCGTAGGGACAAAGCAGCTTTTAGCGGTATTGACAAGTTGGCCCGAGCCTCTTTCTTACTGTTGAATAAGTCTAATAAGGTTGCAGATAGACCTATGACAACAATTAGTGAAGATATGATGTCGCCAGTGAAGGATAAGGAAGAATTAAGGGAGCAGCCTCTAGAGATGCCAAACCAATGAACCTGCCCAGATATCATGAGGGAATGCAGTCCCCGAACGAATGCCTCATCAGCGATGGCGAATAGGGAAGGGGATAGGGGCTCTCCTTGACGGAGACCCCTACTAGCCTTGAAAAAACCATTCGTCGATTCGTTGATATGAACAGAAAACCAACAGTTGGTGATCAGCCTCCAAATAAGATCGAATGAGGTGTTCCCGAAATCCGAAAGCCTTTAGAATCTTAATAACAAAAAAGCTAAGACATGCGATCATAGGCCTTAGCCATATCCAGCTTGATGACCACATTAGAACCTTTGACCTTCTTGACTTGTACCAGCTCCTGGGCTAAAAGGATGTTGTCGGTGATCAAACATCCTTTAACAAACCCATCCTGAGATGAAGAAAAAATATGCTCGAGAAATGGTGCTAGTCGAGAGGCTAGTACCTTAGAAATAACCTTACTAGAAAATTATTATAAGCTAATCGTACGAAAATCCGTGCAAGTACAAGGATTTTTGCACTTGGGAATTAGAATCAGATTGGTGGAAGTCCAACCTCAAGGGAGATCTCCACCAAAGAAGAAGAATTGAATAGCCAGACAGAAATCGACCTGAATGATAAGCCAAACACTACGATAAAACACTCTGTTGAAACAGTTAGGCCCACTCACACTTTCCGTACTTAGAGCAAATACACAAGCTCGTATTTCCTCCAAGGTTGGAGTTACAACAAGATTTGAGCTATCTGAGGGAAGAACCGATCTAGGAATGAAAGAAAGCAGAGAAAGGTCATGAACCGACACCGAGGGATAGCCTAGAAAAGAACAGAAATGGGAAAGAATGATATCTTTGACTTCGCTCGATGTGGAAGTCATAGATGATCAGAGCGCTGGATTTGGAGATCATTAGAAGATTATTCTTCTTACGCATAGAAGAATGGAAAAACCTGGAGTTCGTATCACTGTCGACTATCTACTTGATCCTCGCTTTTTGGTGAAGATAGTCATGCTCAATACGAAGCTCCGATGAGAAGGCCAGTTAGGCAATCACCCAGGCCTCCTTGTTAGCCGCCGAGGGAATCTCATCAAAGGAAGATTCAACTAAGACAGTAGTTTCTTCAGCCGTGCAAACATGGTTGAAGATATTCTTGAAATGAAGAACATTCCACATCTTTAGGCAAGCCTTAAGACGCTTCAACTTACGAGAAAACACAACATACAGGGAACCGGTAACAGGGAAACTCCAGGATTCTTCCACAACACTATGGAAGGTCCGATGAGATCTCCACATACTTTGAAATCTAAAGAAAGTAGGACCAGAAAGGGAAAGGGAGAACACCGGAGGATCATAGGAGCATGATCTGAAAAGTTGCGATGCAAGTGGAAGACAAAATAGGTGAATGGAAAGTTGAACCAACCTTCCGATCCGAAGACTTTGTTAAGTCTAGAGAGAGTCCAATTTGTCCCTTCTTGGTTGTTACTCCAACTAAAAGCTGAACCAACAAATACAACTTCGGACAGGCCCAAACTGACGATGAAGGCATTAAAATCCACTACCACTAAATGGTTAACGACATTGCCTCCTTGGTTCTCAGCTTGACAGGTAACCACATTGAAGTCTCCTCCCAAGACCAAACCCGGAAACCGAAGTTGGAGAGAGCTAGGATGTCGGACCAGAGGGTCAATCGCTCAATCCTATCGCATTACGCGTAGACCACCGAGAACAGAGAAGAAAAAAAAGACGAGAAAGAACACGAAACTGAGAGGAGCTTCTTGAAATTGAAAAGGGATAAACGACAACATCTTGGACCATAAGGTCCATATCTTGTCTGACATGTTGGCTAAGGCACCACGAAAGCCCAGAGGTAAAACCGATTTGATGATCTCCTATGGTCCCACAAATGGTTCCGGAAGTGCCCCCAAACAAGTAGAGTGCTTCCTAATAATGTGCTTAGGTCTAGCCATAGACGCATCATTCCCAATGCCATGAACATTCCAAAGCAGTAAATTCACCATCAAACCCAAAAAGAAGAGAAAATAGACAGAAGCACTGAGAAAGAGGAACATTCACTAACTAAAAGAACACAAAACCGCACACCTCAGATAAGATAGAGCGTGTCTGGAGAAGATCTTGTGATCTGTTCGGACGCCGCTATAGAGCGTGTGCGAATGGTACAAGGAGTGCGAGGAGCCGCTCAAAGACTACGACGTGAGGACCTAGCAGCCAACCGATCAGAAGTATCGCTGGACATAGAGAAATCCGACGAGACTCCACTACCCACAACATCCAGTCCAGAAGACAAATCACTAGCATGCCTAGGACACGAATTCTTAGTAAGTCGAGATAGGCAATCATTAATGATTGCTATCTCATCCTTACTAAGAAGGGGAAACAAAACAGAGGCAGACGACCTGGGATGAGAAGAATAAGGAGAGGGACACACAGGGTCATTAGAATCGGATAAAA
This sequence comes from Allium sativum, assembly GCA_030737875.1. Taxonomy (NCBI): domain Eukaryota; kingdom Viridiplantae; phylum Streptophyta; class Magnoliopsida; order Asparagales; family Amaryllidaceae; genus Allium; species Allium sativum. Next base: position 183,334,422 of record CM060911.1, on the reverse strand, counting down.
CAAATGAGCATGTGGAGTTTCCTACAAGTGGCAACACTTGTTGTTGTTTGAACTTGGCCAATGCCGAACTGTCATCAGATTTACAATCTGGTATAAAAGGTAAAGTTCTGGAGCCTACACACGAATGGCCGATATAAGGTATAGTCAAACAAGGGTGGCATTCTCCATGGTAGGATGAATAGCGAATCAAAACTGAATCCGCTATTCGACTACGATATGGAGACCACCATCCCACATAGACAGTACCCAACATATCCGCCAACATAACCCACATACCAAATAGAACCAAAAATAGATCACAAGTCATAAATGACACGAATAAGGCCTCACCATGACTCGTAACAAGAAAAACTGAATAAAAAAAGCATGACTAACTAAGTGCTCCAATCAATGTATGCGCACATATAACCCAAACCGGACCACCTTTACCAACCCAAAAAAATACATGGCTATACTGGAAAAGCACCAATGCAACCACCGAACTAGGTCTAAACCAAAGCCAAGAAATGATAAGGCCGTTTCCAGGATACAAATACTAAGCTGAAAGCCACTCACTCTTCATAAGAGTGACCGAACGAAAGATATCAAAAGGACCATCCCATTGTAATCAAAAGTTTCACAGATGGGGGAGGCACACGGCAGAGGAACAGCGGGCACAACAACACAAGAATCTACGCACATATGATCCATCACGTCTTCTACAATAGATGGAAGAACATTGATAGGGAGCACACACAAACGTGTGTCATGGCTTAAAACATCGTGCACGACATAGTCTACAAGCCAGCTAAGAACTGCCAAAACCTAAGACAACGAGATAAAACAAGAAGTAAAAGCAAAAAGGCCGAAGCTGAGAGCTTAAATGGAGATCCAGTACTTCAACCGATAGTGAGCACAAAGAATCCTGCTCTACACTGTTTCAAATTCCAAAAATATCATCTGATATCTCCTCAGAGATCTCATTTTGGGTTCCTTCTAAAACGAATCAACAAATATCACTGTAATTCTCCTTTTGAATATATCATCCGAGATATTACGATATCGAACGATATATCGATCATGACGAGATATAGAAATATTGTAATGACCCGCATTGGCAGGGGTATTATAATTAATTTATTTAATTGTTGAAGTGGTGGTTTAGTGAATTTAATGGTCGTGGAATTTAATAATGGTGAATATTTAATTAGAATAATAATTAAATAATATATTTAATTCTGAAATAATCAGAATTGGCTGAAATAACGATATGTTGTGAACCAGATCATCTGTGATATTTAATTCAGCTTAGAATTGAATTTGAATAACGAATATATTCAATCGTCGACAGTTGAACGTATAGTTTATAATATAATTATAAACGAGCTCGAAATGGCGCTGCAGTTCACTATTTGGCGACTCGAACTTCAACTGAATGTACAGGGTTCGTTTTAAATCGGATTTCTGTGAAACAAGAAACGTGTGGAGTTGGTGGAGTATATCTTTCTAGCGGAAGAGAAAGATCAGGATTTCGTCGTATAGATTTTAAGATATGTCCAAATCAAATTTCAGAATAGTCACTATAGAATCGTTTATCGGCCATAACGGTTATTTCAAAATAACTAGATACCGTGTGTGAATTTAGACAAGGTTCTTTTGGGACATAACGATAATTTAATTTTTAGAATTTTACTGTAATTTTTAATAAATTAAATAAGCAACTTTTTATTTGAAGTATTTCACACTCTGAAATCAACATTTTGAAGTTTCAAAATATGAGTCCATCTACCGGTATTATTATATTTTCGGGATCGTGACACTGAGCTGAACACAACGGTATTTTTATATTTGTCGATTGGGATCTGTAAACGGACGGAATACCATGTAACAAATACCCTTAACAAATATCTAAAGTAAGAAAAAACCCTACCCTTCTTTGCAAAACGTGGACCATCAAAACCCTACCCTTCTTTGCAAAACGTGGACCATCAAAGCCCTACCCTTCTCTGAAAACGTGGCCACTCCTCCAACATATATTTCGAATGAATAACAACCACATAAGACGTTATATACATATTATATTTAACCTAATTTTCCATTCCATATGCTCAGCAAAAGAACGAGCCGCCACAAATGGAAAAAAACACAGAAGAAACCGTAGTCCTCAAGAAATCAAATAAAATCATACAAAATCTAGTGAACGCGTCAGTCCTTCTTCTTCATCGGAAATGTTTTTCCGCGGTTCGAACATCACTAAAGAACGCTGGAAAAGTCTGTGCGTGAGGGACTTTACATGAGGGAGAGATGGACGGAAATACTGGTGGGAAGGGAAGGAAGACGTGGGTGGTTTCGAGAGTACGGATGGAAAGGGGAGTGAATGGTGAAAACAGGAGGGAGCGTGTACTGTTCTTCATAGGATGGTGCACTGTTCTTCATGGGTTGGTGAGCTCGGTTATGGGTTTTTATTTGGGAGATCGAAATGTCTGGAGTGTAAAGGAGTGATGGAAATACTGGTGTCACCGTTAAGGGGAGTAGTTGTGGTAGAGAGGACACGTTGATGGTACAACATGATGAGGTATGGGATGGAGGATGTATTCACGGTAATGGGGATGTTGAGTACTGTGTTGCGTAAGGTACTGAAGGAAGCATAGCATGGCTCGGCTGTTAGTGATGTAAGGCAGCGGGTGGTTCAAGGATATGGTGAAGAGTGAAAAGAAAGGGGACGTGAACAGTAGGGTGCTGGACGTTTCGTTGTGAAGGAAAGAAGAGGAGGAACATTGAGAGTTTGATACAGTGGGTGTGGAATAAAGTAAAGGGAGGGGACGACTATGTGATAACGTGGAGGAAGTATTATTTGTGCTGAGTTTTTCTTTAGAGGACCGAAAGTTAAAGAGAAACAAAGGGGAAGGGGCATGTGAAAACGGTGTTTGAGTTCCACTGGATTTCATTGCAAAATATGAAAGAGGTGAGAAAGTAATTGGTGTGATCATCGTGATAAGATGATGGAAATAAGGAGGGGCAGGCAGGCTAGCTTTTTCATTCAGAAAGAAAGGTTTTTCGCGGGTCCGGGTTTAACGATGGTAGATGGGCCAAAGAGGAACGGTGAGGCCCAAAAATCCAACGAAACAAGGTCCGACAAGATCGTATGGACGGTGGCTACACACTGGAACTGACAGGAAGTCCATCCGAGCTCGTTACAGTTTATGGCGAAATAAATTGTCCGACTGAATCAAATAACGCAAACCGTTATTTAACGGTTAACGCGCCAATGTGAGTAAATCTCACCAACTCTGAACAGTTTATAATTTCATGTTATATTTTTAGAACTGTTAGATATTGGTTGATTTACTGTATGTTGACTGTTTGATTGAACTCCTAGTCAGTTAGTTAAATTTTCTATATTTGATTCTGTTTAACAGAATGTATCATATAGAACTGAAAGTGATGTTATCTATATTGTTTAACATCTGTGATGCAGGGAAACAGGTTGGAGGAATCCAACTGGATTCCTCAACATTTATTTTACTGTTTTCATATATTGTGACATATGATGTGTTATATAATCTGTTATGGATTATGTGTGTTGGAATGATGTTGATCATTGTTATTCGATATTGTAAATATCATAAAAGACCCTGGGATGTAAAAAGAAGTATTTCAATGTATATTGAAATAAAGGAATTTTATAAAATCACAGGATTTTATAAAAGGAATTATTTATAAAACGAACACGGTTTTAAAAAAGGGATATTTATTTAGAAAATAAATAGAAATAGAAAAGGAATATTTATTTAGAAAATAAATAGAAGTTATAAATAGGAAATATTTGTAACGGTAAATAGAAGTTATAAATAGGAAATATTTGTAATGGTAAATAGAAGTTATAAATAGGAAATATTTGTAACGGTAAATAGAAGTTATAAATAGGAAATATTTGTAACGGTAAATAGAAGTTATAAATAGGAAATATTTGTAACGGTAAATAGAAGTTATAAATAGGAAATATTTGTAACGGTAAATAGAGGGTATAAATAGGAAATATTTGTAGCGGTAAATAGAAGGTATAAATAGGATATATTTGTAACGGTAAGTAAACGTTATAAATAGGAAATAGTTGTAACGGAAAAACGTAGTTTATCAAAGAAGTTAATCGATGTTAGTTAATCGATTAGTGATAAAGTAAAAGAACTTAATCGATGTTAGTTAATCGATTAGTGTTAAAGTAAAAGAAGTTAATCGATGTTAGTAAATCGATTAGAGAATAAAGTTAAAAAGAGTTAATCGATGTTAGTTTAATCGATTAGAGTAAAAGGAACTAATCGATGTTAGTTTAATCGATTAGTGTTAAAGTAATAGGAACTAATCGATGTTAGTTTAATCGATTAGTGTTAAAGTAAAAGGAACTAATCGATGTTAGTTTAATCGATTAATGTTAAAGTAGAATGAGTTAATCGAATATAGTTTATTCGAAGAAAGTAGAAGGAGTTAATCGAATATAGTTTATTCGAAGAAAGTCAAAGGAGTTAATCGATGTTAGTTAATCGATTAGAGAATAAAGAAAAAAAAGAGTTAATCGATGTTAGTTTAATCGATTAGAGTAAAAGGAAAGTAGTTAATCGATGTTAGTTTAATCGATTAGAGTTAAAGTAGAAGGAGTTAATCGAATATAGTTTATTCGAAGAAAGTAAAAGGAGTTATCGAATATAGTTTATTCGAAAGGAGTTAAGTGAAATGAGTAAATCAATAGCACTAGTCAAATAGAGTTATTCCAATAGTGTTAGTCCAATAAAGTTAATTGATAAGGGTTAATCGAATAGAGTTAAGTAAAAAGAGTCAATCGAATATAGCTATTCGAATGAGGGTTAAGTAAGGAAGTTAGAAAAAGGAATAAAGTGAACTTTGCTAATTTCAAAGTTAGAAATGTTGTTCAGTTAAGGTCTGAGAGGTAGTTCTACCCCAACTTGATTGGCTTCGTTTTTAACTAAGGAATAGTTAAGGTTCGACGGCAAAGGATATGGTTTGAGTTGGCATCGCGATGGTTTGTTTAAACATCTGTCTAAGTCCAATGAACAAGCTTGGAAATGTTTTCCAAATAAGAAGCCAGAAATGTTTTCTAATAAAGAAACAAAGAAATGGAAATGTTTTCCATTGTTAATAACGTATATTTTCCAAATCTAGAAAATAAGAAATATTGAATATAGGGAAACGGAGATAAGTAAAATTAATGAATTAAAGAGATAAATGTTGAACGATGTTTGATAGATATAATTTCCATTTGGAAATAATATCGTTGTTTGCACACTTGTTTTATTCGATAGTTAAATCACAGACTATCGAAGTTTTGACCATTTTAACGTTGTTAATATGGAGAGACCGGTTGGATTATTATCCAAAGAACCACTCTGTATTGGCATAAGCATTGCGAATCATATATGCCAAAGGAAATTGAAGATGGAGTTATGCAAGGGCTATCCTATTTACAGAATAGTGCCTTCGGTTCATCCTGTTCCTGGATGACTTGTATAGACGGATGTCTGATAGAGTATTTCCAGACGATCACGTATATTGATTTCTCCAACCGTACCAAGAGTGGAAGCGGAGAAGGAAACTTCTTTTAGCTAACACATAATGTATTGTTGAGGACGTCAATCGGTGATTGGATGGATTTGATGATGTGGCATTCAAAGTGAATCTGGTGTGATGATAAAGCGTAGCTTCTAGCCTCATCATCCGGTAAATGACAGAAATCGGGCAGGCAGCATGGCTAAGTCGGTCGCACCGAAGTAGGGTGTATAATCACCTGATCTAGAGTTTCATTTACTTCTAAAAATCTATTGTTGATGCTGTCCCATTCGGGAAACGGTTGCTGATCCCAACTGTTGGTGATATACATTCGATACACTCAAGCGTAATGAGTGGTCGGTCATGTGTGGCCGGGTTGCAAGATGTTCTTGTTGAACCCAGTGTATTCCTCTCTAGAGGTACACGAGCGAAAGGTGATTCCATACCTTGTCATAGTTGGAAATCCATTACCCAATACGTGCTTGCGGTTTTGATTGTATACTATATATGTAGAACGTGAGATGAAAGCGTTTCTGCTAGATGATTATATATATACTGTGGTTGATAGACATTATTATAATATCAAAAGGTTTTTGATATAAAGATATTTTGGATTCTCATAAGGGAAAAACCCGTTCCGTTATGCGGCGTGGTCTTATGAGATATCGTTCACTTGTTCGAACTGTTTTTAAACTGTTTTACTCATACCAGTCCCATGACTGACCCGTAGTTTACTTTGTTGTTTTCCCTAAACTCTTGGGTGCCTAAATTTGTACGGGCAGTCAAGTAGTCGGGATTTACAGGTATACTGGAAGAGCTTGGAGCAGGAGGCTTCAGGATCATATAGCTATAGTTTATTTCCGCTGTGTTGTAAGTGCTGTACTTTGAAAATGATATGTATATTCAAGTACTGATTTGTATTTCAAAGTTATGTTATGAAATATATTTATTTGTTCCGTTGTGAGATTCGTATTACTCTGATGTTGTGTTCTTCTTCTCCTTCTATTCTAATTTTCTATCTTATCTTTCCTTACCCTCTAATTTCTTTCACTAATTACCAGGATTTTTCGACGTTTTGGTTATCGACGTCGTGCTTACGTCGATAACCAAAGTCGCTCAAAATCCGGGTCGTTACAGTTGGTATCAGAGCTTAAGTTAAGAATTACTTGGCTCTGTGGCGTGACTCGGTAGAGATAGGGTTAGTAATACCCTAGACTGAGATTGAGTGTATATATACGAGTGAACGTATTTATTATTCGATATAAAATTTTGTTTTATATTGTGGAGATTCATTGGTTGAATCGTTTATGAATTCTGGTCGATTAGTTTGATCCACTGTATCGGTAGGAGTTACTAAACACTCGAATACGATGAACCGTCATGGTATGTTTTGAAAAGAGGGTAAATGAAAATAGTTTACCCAACGTATATTTTGAATATATAAGGATATATATTGGTTGTTATTATAATCAAGTAAGATTATAAATTAAATGGTTATGTAAATAACCAATCAGAATTCATATAAGTGAAATACGTGAAGTCAGATGAGTTGAATTTGAAATTTAAACCAGAATTGAAGTTGAGACTCTGGAGAATTGGATAAGTGTTTGTAAATGTATTTGGATTAAAAATAAGGAAAATTTAAGATCTTGGGAGATTTTAAATTGTTTTACAAGCAATGTGAATTATATTTTGAAATGAATTTCAAAGTGGAAAAGGTTAGAAATGGTTTTATAGTATTGAACTCACTTCGATCGCTGGAAAATAGATTCTGATGATGACAGCTGCATCATCAGTATTCATTTTCGAGTTGTAAGTGACGAATTACTACCAAAGATACTGTTTTGAATTTGTTTTGGGAAAGACAAGTGTGTTGAATTTCAAAATGGGATTTATAAAATAGAATTTGAATTTTTAAATAGATTTGAAATATTAACTTGTTTTAAAGGAAATAAAACAAGAAGTTCCTTTATAAACGAAGTTTATAAATAGTTCTTTTATAAACGAAGTTTATAAAATGAAGTGAAAAGAATTATCATTGGATAATTCAGAAATAAAAAAAATACAAGTGTGAAGTTGAAAGGGGAACCTATTTTCCAAAGGTAGTAATATCGATTTCAAAGGGAATTGAAATCGAGACTTATGTAAAGAATGAATAAAGATAGTTTGAAAAGGAATTTGAAGAAAGGAAGTTCAAACATAGAATTTGAATATAGAAAATTCAAAAGGGAGTTTGAGTATATGAAATTCAATGGAAGTGAAATGAAATTTGAATAAAGAAGATTCAAATAGAATTGGAAATGAAATTTGAATAAAGAAGATTCAAATAGAATTGAAATTGGAATTTGAATATAGAATTCAAATAGAGTTGAAATGGAAATTGGAATATATAATTCAATGGAGTTTGAATATAGAATTTGAATAAGAGATTTGAAATGAAATTCAAATATAGAATTTGAATAAGAGAATCGAAATGGAACTTGAATATAGGAAATTCAAATAAAATTTGAAATGGAATTCTATTAATTGATTAACAAGTTAAACCTATATTTGAACATGTATATTCAAATAAAAAGGTGAAATGGGCAAACCAGTAATTTGAAAATCACTTAACGAACTAAGTTAAAATGATTGGATTAAGTTGAAATGAATTAGAAATGTATAAATATACATGAGATAGGTATGGATAAGGTATGAAGGCATATAGATAGAATGCTCGACGAAAGGTATGTATTCAATTCATATATGAGATTTTATGCGCCGTATCGGCTAGCCGCTTGGCTTTTCTTTTTCTTTTTGATTGGAGAAGGCCTGTGTGGCAGTTTGGGGATTTTTCCCGATGCTCCTGATACAAAGGAGGTTATGGCGAATTATTCCAGGAATTTAAGGAGTTAGAATATTTTTAAGATAATTTGATAGTTAGAAATCAACGTATCGATATATATATAGAAGTCGATAAGGAAACGAACTTAGAAATAGAATAGTAAAATCAAAAAGAAGACTAAGAATAAAATCTAGTCAGGATAGAAAGAGGAAGTGTATACGTGTTTAAAGTGAAGAAATAGTGGTATGGTATTGGTTATTCGAGTAAGTAGTCTTGTCTGTTTTGACGTTAAATGTTATTCAGTCAAGGTCTGAGAGGTAATTATACCCCAACTTGGTTGATTTCATGATATACCGATAAGTAGCAAGATTCAGGCTCGAAGATCAATGTGGAGTAAGAATTAGTTAAATACTATATTTGGGTTGTCGTAACGATGTTTTACACAACATCTGTTTTAACCCAAATATGTGCAAAGCTTGGAAATAGAATAATGAACGTTTCCTAAGTATAGAAATAAATGAGATCGGAAAAGAGATAAGTAATTGGAATATTTTCCAATTATAAATAGCATATATTTCTAAAGTTTAGAAAATAAAGGAAGGCGATATTCGGAAATGTTTTCCAAATAACATAAAAGGCCAATATGGTTATTGGAAATATTTGGTTAACAAATATTGATAAAGAAAATAGAGAAGTGATTTAACTAATGGAATATTGATTATGGGCTCAGTTGAATTTCAAAAAGGAAATTTGATTTTTGAAAAGAGTAAACTGTTTAAAAACTCCCAGGGGAAGACTGTTTGAATTAAAAACAAATTTAACAGAAATTTGTGAAAACAAAATCGAATTAAAGTAAAGCCAGTAAAGTGGTAACTGAGTTTTGAATTAGAATGATATCAAGGCAAATTTGATTGTGAGATTCAAATGTGAAGTGTAAGGTTATAATCAAGTTAAGAGTTGGGGATCAAGAACGAAACTTGAGTTGAAATGAAAATTTGGCTTGGTAAAAAGCGAATGGTGGTGTTGAGGATAGATTGATCAGAGTTTGGTTTGATTAATATTAGTATATGCTGAGTTGATAGCATATGGAAGTGACAGAGTTGATATGCCCGACAAAAAGGTACCAGTTTATATTTCTATTGGATATAAGATTTATGAGCCAGTTTGGGAAGCCGCTTGGCTGTTTGATTTTCATTTGGGTTGGAGATGGCCCAGAGAGGCGAGTGGTGGTTTTACCAATTGACCAGTACAAAGGAGGTGCTAGCGAAATTTTTCGAAGAGTTAAGGCGTTAGAAATTTTCAGGATTTTTGAAAATTTTCGTTGATAAGAATTAATCAATATTTAATTGAAATTAAATTAAATTGGTTCAGTTGAAACTGAAGTTAAGAAGTGAACAAATATGTTCTAACCATTCGATAGGGTCGTTCTCTACTTTTAGCAATTTCGAGGACGAAATTATTTTAAGTGGGGAAGATTGTAATGACCGGCATTGGCAGGGGTATTATAATTAATTTATTTAATTGTTGAAATGGTGGTTTAGTGAATTTAATGGTCGTGGAATTTAATAATGGTGAATATTTAATTAGAATAATAATTAAATAATATATTTAATTCTGAAATAATCAGAATTGGCTGAAATAACGATATGATGTGAACCAGATCATCTGTGATATTTAATTCAGCTTAGAATTGAATTTGAATAACGAATATATTCAATCGTCGACAGTTGAACGTATAGTTTATAATATAATTATAAACGAGCTCGAATTGGCGCTGCAGTTCGCTATTTGGCGATTCGAACTTCAACTGAATGTACAGGGTTCGTTTTAAATCGGATTTCTGTGAAACAAGAAACGTGTGGAGCTGGTGGAGTATATCTTTCTAGCGGAAGAGAAAGATCAGGATTTCGTCGTATAGATTTTAAGATATGTCCAAATCAAATTTCAGAATAGTCGCTATAGAATCGTTTATCGACCATAACGGTTATTTCAAAATAACTAGATACCGTGTGTGAATTTAGACAAGGTTCTTTTGGGACATAACGATAATTTAATTTTTAGAATTTTACTGTAATTTTTAATAAATTAAATAAGCGACTTTATATTTGAAGTATTTCGCACTCTGAAATCAACATTTTGAAGTTTCAAAATATGAGTCCATCTACCGGTATTATTATATTTTCGGGATCATGACACTGAGCTGAACACAACGGTATTTTTATATTTGGCGATAGGGATCTGTAAACGGACGGAATACCATGTAACAAATACCCTTAACAAATATCTAAAGTAAGACAAAACCCTACCCTTCTTTGCAAAACGTGGACCATCAAAACCCTACCCTTCTTTGCAAAACGTGGACCATCAAAGCCCTACCCTTCTCTGAAAACGTGGCCACTCCTCCGACATATATTTCGAATGAATAACAACCACATAAGACGTTATATACATATCATACTTAACCTAATTTTCCATTCCATATGCTCAGCAAAAGAACGAGCCGCCACAAATGGAAAAAAACACAGAAGAAACCGTAGTCCTCAAGAAATCAAATAAAATCATACAAAATATAGTGAACGCGTCAGTCCTTCTTCTTCATCGGAAATGTTTTTCCGCAGTTCGAACATCACTAAAGGACGCTGGAAAAGTCTGTGCGTGAGGGACTTTACATGAGGGAGAGATGGACGGAAATACTGGTGGGAAGGGAAGGAAGACGTGGGTGGTTTCGAGAGTACGGATGGAAAGGGGAGTGAATGGTGAAAACAGGAGGGAGCGTGTACTGTTCTTCATAGGATGGTGCACTGTTCTTCATGGGTTGGTGAGCTCGGTTATGGGTTTTTATTTGGGAGATCGAAATGTCTGGAGTGTAAAGGAGTGATGGAAATACTGGTGTCACCGTTAAGGGGAGTAGTTGTGGTAGAGAGGACACGTTGATGGTACAGCATGATGAGGTATGGGATGGAGGATGTATTCACGGTAATGGGGATGTTGAGTACTGTGTTGCGTAAGGTACTGAAGGAAGCATAGCATGGCTCGGCTGTTAGTGATGTAAGGCAGCGGGTGGTTCAAGGATATGGTGAAGAGTGAAAAGAAAGGGGACGTGAACAGTAGGGTGCTGGACGTTTCGTTGTGAAGGAAAGAAGAGGAGGAACATTGAGAGTTTGATACAGTGGGTGTGGAATAAAGTAAAGGGAGGGGACGGCTATGTGATAACGTGGAGAAAGTATTATTTGTGCTGAGTTTTTCTTTAGAGGACCGAAAGTAAAAGAGAAACAAAGGGGAAGGGGCATGTGAAAACGGTGTTTGAGTTCCACTGGATTTCATTGCAAAATATGAAAGAGGTGAGAAAGTAATTGGTGTGATCATCGTGATAAGATGATGGAAATAAGGAGGAGCAGGCAGGCTAGCTTTTTCATTCAGAAAGAAAGGTTTTTCGCGGGTCCGGGTTTAACGATGGTAGATGGGCCAAAGGGGAACGGTGAGGCCCAAAAATCCAACGAAACAAGGTCCGACAAGATCGTATGGACGGTGGCTACACACTGGAACTGACTGGAAGTCCATCCGAGCTCGTTACAATTTAAGGCGAAATAAATTGTCTGACTGAATCAAATAACGCAAACCGTTATTTAACGGTTAACGCGCCAATGTGAGTAAATCTCACCAACTCTGAACAGTTTATAATTTCATGTTATATTTTTAGAACTATTAGATATTGGTTGATTTACTGTATGTTGACTGTTTGATTGAACTGCTAGTCAGTTAGTTAAATTTTCTATATTTGATTCTGTTTAACAGAATGTATCATATAGAACTGAAAGTGATGTTATCTATATTGTTTAACATCTGTGATGCAGGGAAACAGGTTGGAGGAATCCAACTGGATTCCTCAACATTTATTTTACTGTTTTCATATATTGTGACATATGATGTGTTATATAATCTGTTATGGATTATGTGTGTTGGAATGATGTTGATCATTGTTATTCGATATTGTAAATATCATAAAAGACCCTGGGATTTAAAAAGAAGTATTTCAATGTATATTGAAATAAAGGAATTTTATAAAATCACAGGATTTTATAAAAGGAATTATTTATAAAACGAACACGGTTTTAAAAAAGGGATATTTATTTAGAAAATAAATAGAAATAGAAAAGGAATATTTATTTAGAAAATAAATAGAAGTTATAAATAGGAAATATTTGTAACGGTAAATAGAAGTTATAAATAGGAAATATTTGTAACGGTAAATAGAAGTTATAAATAGGAAATATTTGTAACGGTAAATAGAAGTTATAAATAGGAAATATTTGTAACGGTAAATAGAGGGTATAAATAGGAAATATTTGTAACGGTAAATAGAAGGTATAAGTAGGATATATTTGTAACGGTAAGTAAACGTTATAAAAAGGAAATAGTTGTAACGGAAAAACGTAGTTTATCAAAGAAGTTAATCGATGTTAGTTAATCGATTAGTGATAAAGTAAAAGAACTTAATCGATGTTAGTTAATCGATTAGTGTTAAAGTAAAAGAAGTTAATCGATGTTAGTAAATCGATTAGAGAATAAAGTTAAAAAGAGTTAATCGATGTTAGTTTAATCGATTAGAGTAAAAGGAACTAATCGATGTTAGTTTAATCGATTAGTGTTAAAGTAAAAGGAACTAATCGATGTTAGTTTAATCGATTAGTGTTAAAGTAAAAGGAACTAATCGATGTTAGTTTAATCGATTAATGTTAACGTAGAATGAGTTAATCGAATATAGTTTATTCGAAGAAAGTAGAAGGAGTTAATCGAATATAGTTTATTCGAAGAAAGTCAAAGGAGTTAATCGATGTTAGTTAATCGATTAGAGAATAAAGTTAAAAAGAGTTAATCGATGTTAGTTTAATCGATTAGAGTAAAAGGAAAGTAGTTAATCGATGTTAGTTTAATCGATTAGAGTTAAAGTAGAAGGAGTTAATCGAATATAGTTTATTCGAAGAAAGTAAAAGGAGTTATCGAATATAGTTTATTCGAAAGGAGTTAAGTGAAATGAGTAAATCAATAGCACTAGTCAAATAGAGTTAATCCAATAGTGTTAGTCCAATAAAGTTATTGATAAGGGTTAATCGAATAGAGTTAAGTAAAAAGAGTCAATCGAATATAGCTATTCGAAGGAGGGTTAAGTAAGGAAGTTAGAAAAAGGAATAAAGTGAACTTTGCTAATTTCAAAGTTAGAAATGTTATTCAGTTAAGGTCTGAGAGGTAGTTCTACCCCAACTTGATTGGCTTCGTTTTTAACTAAGGAATAGTTAAGGTTCGACAGTAAAGGATATGGTTTGAGTTGGCATCGCGATGGTTTGTTTAAACATCTGTCTAAGTCCAATGAAGAAGCTTGGAAATGTTTTCCAAATAAGAAACCATAAATGTTTTCTAATAAAGAAACAAAGAAATGGAAATGTTTTCCATTGTTAATAACGTATATTTTCCAAATCTAGAAAATAAGAAATATTGAATATAGGGAAACGGAGATAAGTAAAATTAATGAATTAAAGAGATAAATGTTGAACGATGTTTGATAAATATAATTTCCATTTGGAAATAATATCGTTGTTTGCACACTTGTTTTATTCGATAGTTAAATCACAGACTATCGAAGTTTTGACCATTTTAACGTTGTTAATATGGAGAGACCGGTTGGATTATTATCCAAAGAACCACTCTGTATTGGCATAAGCGTTGCGAATCATATATGCCAAAGGAAATTGAAGACGGAGTTATGCAAGGGCTATCCTATTTACAGAATAGTGCCTTCGGTTCATCCTGTTCCTGGATGACTTGTATAGACGGATGTCTGACAGAGTATTTCCAGACGATCACGTATATTGATTTCTCCAACCGTACCAAGAGTGGAAGCGGAGAAGGAAACTTCTTTTAGCTAACACATAATGTATTGTTGAGGACGTCAATCGGTGATTGGATGGATTTGATGATGTGGCATTCAAAGTGAATCTGGTGTGATGATAAAGCGTAGCTTCTAGCCTCATCATCCGGTAAATGAAAGAAATCGGGCAGGCAGCATGGCTAAGTCGGTCGCACCGAAGTATGGTGTATAATCACCTGATCTAGAGTTTCATTTACTTCTAAAAATCTATTGTTGATGCTGTCCCATTCGGGAAACGGTTGCTGATCCCAACTGTTGGTGATATACATTCGATACACTCAAGCGAAATGAGTGGTCGGTCATGTGTGGCCGGGTTGCAAGATGTTCTTGTTGAACCCAGTGTATTCCTCTCTAGAGGTACACGAGCGAAAGGTGATTCCATACCTTGTCATAGTTGGAAATCCATTACCCAATACGTGCTTGCGGTTTTGATTGTATACTATATATGTAGAACGTGAGATGAAAGCGTTTCTGCTAGATGATTATATATATACTGTGGTTGATATACATTATTATAATATCAAAAGGTTTTTGATATAAAGATATTTTGGATTCTCATAAGGGAAAAACCCGTTCCGTTATGCGGCGTGGTCTTATGAGATATCGTTCACTTGTTCGAACTGTTTTTAAACTGTTTTACTCATACCAGTCCCATGACTGACCCGGAGTTTACTTTGTTGTTTTCCCTAAACTCTTGGGTGCCTAAATTTGTACGGGCAGTCAAGTAGTCGGGATTTACAGGTATACTGGAAGAGCTTGGAGCAGGAGGCTTCAGGATCATATAGCTATAGTTTATTTCCGCTGTGTTGTAAGTGCTGTACTTTGAAAATGATATGTATATTCAAGTACTGACTTGTATTTCAAAGTTATGTTATGAAATATATTTATTCGTTCCGCTGTGAGATTCGTGTTACTCTGATGTTGTGTTCTTCTTCTCCTTCTATTCTAATTTTCTATCTTATCTTTCCTCACCCTCTAATTTCTTTCACTAATTACCAGGATTTTTCGACGTTTTGGTTATCGACGTCGTGCTTACGTTGATAACCAAAGTCGCTCAAAATCCGGGTCGTTACAAATATCGTCCAAGATCTTGGTTTTTTGGTTTAGATTTAAATCTGTGCTAGAACTAGAGCAATAGTTAAAAAATTCAAATATTGCCACAATAATCTCGTATTATTTTGCATTTTGCATGTTAAATGACCATATTCTATGTTCATATATGTTATACAATTCTTATGATTTTCATATTCGTCTTTTTTACATATGTGTTAACTATGAAATTATGTATTTTATGTTATACTTATGCCAAACTTTTTAATGTTTTGGATATTTTTTATGTTTTATGTCTAACAATCGTGTTCATGGATCATATGTTGTAAGCACTAGTCTATTTGCATTGTGTTATATTTCTATATTAAGCATGTGGCGATTTAGAGTCTGATGATCTTTTGTAAATTAAGAATAATAAAGTGATTTTGTAATTCAAGTTTAAGTTACAATGTTTTAATAACATTCATAAAAATCATTTTGTAAGAATATCAGTTTTTAACATATCATGTACCCTGAGAACGCTTCGATATGAACTTTCAAACCCGAGATGGAAATCCAAGTTGAATCCACGAGTTAGACTCATCTCATCCGAGATCTTCCCTGATACGAGATCAAGTCCCTAAAATCCCCGAGTCGAAACATTACTGATATCTGAGATTTAAAATCTTGTTGCTCTATCAAAACATCCTTTTTACAAGCATACACCAACTTTGTGAACACCTTCATCAAGCAGATAACAGCCTCTAGAGTCGAGCACTGCGCCACCCTGCTAACAAAGCCGACATCATCGAAACTGATAGTTGAGTGTTGTGAACCTACAACGGCTGGAACAACTGAAGGAGCAGCCAAAGCAGAGTGTAATGACCTAGAAGAGGGTGCAGCGGCAACATTGAGCTTCTTCGAATGTCTAACACGATGACGTCGTCTTCGATGAGATCCAACCTGCTGACCTTTAACCTCAACACGTTGCTGTGGGTGAAAAAGGGTGGTCAACTCCTCTTCACATCTCAAAACAACAGAAACTACATGGCCAAAACCTGGACCAGAAACACCTTCGCAAGACAAGGAACCAACCCCAAAACCATGGCCAACCAACATGGGCGAGTCATTCAAGCACCTAAAACTCAATCGAGGCTTAAAACAGGTGGTGAAATCCTGTTTAGCTCGATTGGTTATAGGAATGCATCGCTCACTCAATTGATCCGCCACCGATGAAACAACATCACTCCCTCCAGGGGAGAGTTTTGTCACTAGCATAGATGAATAGAGAGGAGACAACTCCATGAAGCACCCATTAACATCCAAAAACTTAGATCGCAAAAGCTCAGCAAAAGAGCTGAGCGAAAAAACATGAATTTCAACCTCTGGCAAACCAACAACGACAATAGACAGTGGACCCTTGGCCACAACCAAAATCGATTTCGATATCTCCTCAAACGAAGGGCATGGCTTCAGAAACAAGCCACGAATGACAAACTCCTCGATCCCCAAGCCTGAAGGCGAAGCCATAAAATTAGGACAAAATGATTTCACTAACTAGAGCTTTAGGATATTAGCAGCACGGAAGAAGATAGGAGAAATAGAAATCGATCGAGAGAATAGAGTTTTGTTTTAGAGAATAGAGGAGAAAAAAATCGCAGAATCTCAAAGAAAGGAAGCCAAGAATAAGACCGTTAGTTTACTCCACAGTTAACAAAAAATTATTACAAAGTTGCATTTTATATAGGAAGTGAGAAGAGAAAGAAATGAGAATCGTTGTGAAAATCAAGGATTTATAGGAGTGTTGCACTGTTTAAAATTATGCCAATCACATACACAACACACACACACATATTTTTTTTGAAATTTTGTACCCTTTATTAACTTAAGAGAAGTACATAATAAGGTTAGCATCCTAACCTGAATTACAAATAGAACATATAAATCTAAATACAAAGAAAAAGCTGTAAGAAAGATCCAACTACAAGCACCACTTTCACTTCAAAACACATTCTCCACTTTCCTTGCATAGATACACCGCTCTCGGTCATACCTAGTCTTGTTCATGTAGAAATCCAAAGTTAAAACAGTCCTCAAATATGTAACAGTTTGGAGGATATCGAATGGCTTGTGAACAAGATAGGAATCAATGCCCATAAATATCACATTTGGTTCAAACCAGATAGTTGCATCAAATATTGTTGGCAAGTCGCAGTACTCCAAACTATCTTCTTGGCAGATCACAATGCATGAAGACTACATGTTATATTTGTAACCAACAAGTATGATACACATCTCCATAGTGCTACCCAAAACATGAATATTGGTACACATGTTGTAAGCAGCAATGTTGGAGATGGCATAAATCTGTAACTTCGCTTCTATTGTAATATGTGAGCATCCCTTCGTGTAAACACAGTGGGACTACCAATTTCATGGGAAACAACAACTATCAACGTAAAAAATAACGACTCTGCACATCCTCTTACTAACACAAGTGAATTCTGTCGGTCATCTGTAAATCTTGACAGTGAAGTCCTAAATTCAGCCTTGAAACTCCATGGCCAGGCTTCCAATAACACCCAAATATGATTTCGGGTAGTTTCAAATGTTTTATGATAAAAGGATCTGCAAATTGTGAAACAAAAACATATGTCTCG
The DNA here is from genome assembly GCA_030737875.1 of Allium sativum. Lineage (NCBI taxonomy): Eukaryota > Viridiplantae > Streptophyta > Magnoliopsida > Asparagales > Amaryllidaceae > Allium > Allium sativum. The sequence continues at coordinate 183,316,442 of CM060911.1, read as the reverse complement.
TTTGCAGCAAGTGCAAAACCATTAACATAATATGTAATTCATCAGATCTCGAATTCGCCTGTATATCCCCAAACTCCAAAACAGTACGAAGCACCAGATAACCAATAATCAGCCCGTTGAACAATAAATTGAGACTCTTAGGCCGGTGAACTTGTGTCTCATTTTACAACTTACAGAGCAAAACACTTTTCATTCTTTTACACTTAGAGTTGTAAAATAGTTTTCAAAGGTTTTTTGTTGTAACCACATATTTTCAAAAATGAAGAACTCCCCTGTAAATTATAATTATCCGTTTTACCCGCAAGATTGCAAACTCCGACAACCCAAAAGTCACTCTAGATCACAAAAACGTAATACAATTAAGAATTCTAACCTTTCACAAATCAAATCCAAATCGAAATTAAGCCGAATTAAAGAAGATCGGTTTAGGGGGACACAGGAGACGTGGATTTGGATGCTACAATAATTGCAGTCTCAGCAGATCTCACTCGTCCATAGTGGCTCTTCATTGGTATGACTTAAAGAGTTGATCTGAAAGGAAGTCGCTTGAAATCAGAAGCGGTTTACGATCGGAGATGATGGTTTGAAGCGGTATTTGGATTCCTCAATTTACGTAGTTTGATTTCATCAGTATATTTTGAAAAGAGGTTTGTGAGAAAAGTAAGAAACCATTCGCCATTTTCATTAAAGAATCGAATATTTGTACAGCGGTTTGGATGTTTTGATAGTAAATCTGGAAACGGTTGTAGATGGATGATTTTCATTGAAGAAGAAAATCTCCATTTCCTCTCCCCTTGGGAGAGGAGACTGCTTTGAATTGGATGCACACACATGTAAATATAGGTCTCACCAATGGAGGGACGGATAGACAATCTCGTTCTCCATTCTTATTTTTATACGATCGCTTGAAACCATTAAAAAAATAAAGCCACAAATTAAAGAAATCTCGGTTTTATTTGTTTGGAGTGGATCGAGATTTCTTCAACTTTGAAGTATCAATTTCAAAATTCGCCCAATTAGAGGACCAAGACATCATATTCCAACCGGTCCCCGTACATTCGATCTAGGAATCAGTTTCGACTATGGTCGAAAATAGGTGGTGGTCTCGTTTCGAACCCTTTAAGAAAATCATTACTGGGAGTTTCTACCCTTCGCTAGTTACATTTGTCATTCTGAGGATCAAGCAATCAAGATTTTGATATTTTGGCAAAATTGGTTTAATTTATATAACTTATGTTAAAACCTATCCATATAAACGTTAGGATCTGGAGGGCCGATGATTATATATGGTTATAAAAGGTAAGAACAACAACAAATTTCAAAGTATTAGATTGGGGTGATTTTGTTGTTTATTGACCCACATATTTTCAGCTATGTATTTTTTGGGTCTCACTACGCTATAGATGGCCTACTACAATGAAATTACAAGATGTTGCTAGATACGACGTAACGATAGCTATACAGAGTTTTGTCTAGTACAATGTTTGCTTCAAGGTGTTAGCATAGATATCATGGTGTTGCAGTAGCTGTAGATATATTCAAACTAAAAAATTAATAAAATTAGCAATCAATGTGAATAGCATCCAACGGTCTACATTTAATCTAATTGCTAAAATGGATCCGCTTTTTCTCTTTAGGGCCTAAGAGAAATTAGATTTGGCCAACCCTCTTTTTTTTAATTCTTTTGTCACATAAAATTGTCGGCTCCTATTTCTTTCTTCAATGGCGACCGAAGTTAAATTGAAAATAAGGTTTCTGCTTAATCCATGCCGATGAATGAAATTAGGATTTCCTTGCTTGCTTCTCCAAATCGAGGCTCCAAATTTTGATTGAGTGATTCTCTAATGGCTTGATTACTGATGCTTCTTGGTCAACGATTTGGCCATGATGTATTCGATCCAAACACTTGAATTTGTAAGTAATTTTATTTTTTCGATAACTGACTTGATTTGCTCTCAATTTCGATAATGCATCTGATGAATTGGTGATGAATTTTTAGCATGTAAGAAAACCCTAATACTATGATTTCCCACTGTTGATTTGGTCATGAACTTTTTCGTTGAATTTTCTAGATAAATTGCCGAATATAAGCTCTTTGCTAAATTTGAAATCTCGGCTTTATGAATTCTTCAAATTTGAAGATATTTTTCAATTTGTATTTGCTGGAAAAAATATTTCCTGCCAATTATAACTTCTTGCTATTTTGATTTTATCTCCTTGATGAAAACAATATTTAGTATTGTTGGAAATTTGAAATTTTTCCTCTTAGTCGGAAATTAGACTATTTGAAAATTTCCATGTTTGAAAAAATTTCTTCTGCTACTTTCTATATTAACTCGAATCATGGAAAATGCATTTCATCTGCATTCTTTTTTTTCTTGATCGTTTTAAAATAGATGTTATACTTCGAATTTTCCTGTGAACTTGAACAGATACTGCACTTGCACACTTCACGTTGATTGTTCCCTTTTTGTTGTGTCATGTCTTGTATACTTAGTTATTGCCCACTGTTTTTCTGTATGGCTATTGCTTTGATTTTCCTTTGTTGGAGTTTGTGGCCTTGATCATAGAGTATGCTGTTCGAACCTCGTTGTAGTGTTATTCTTGTGTCTATGCATGTTTGTACCAAATTTCTTTGCCTTGTCATTGCATTACTAAAATGGTAGTTGTGTTTGTTGTACCCTCTTCCATGTCACTGTGAATTCACCTACTTGTGGCTGAACTTTTCAAATGCATTATGTACTTGATATTGATGTTGCCACTGGTCATTCCTTTTGTAGCCTCTTGTCTATACATGTGAATTCCACTTCACTGCCATTATCACTTGTGTGTTGATCGGCCTCATTATGCTTGTACACTAGAAAGTATGGCTTTTGATCATTGATTTGTCGTATACACCTTTATGTTGTGCTATGTTACTCGGCATGTTATACTTGTTGCTTCATTCATGCATGCCACTATCTCGTAAATATCTTCTTTGCACTTTGATACTTGTGTGTTGCCATGACCTAAAGCTTGAGAATCTGCCACCTTTATGCTTCACTTGAACTTGACATTGAGCTTGCCTTATTCTTTGACCTACCTTGTGTTGTCCATGCACTTGAACTTAGTCATGTCTTTGCTGCACCTGAACATTGTCACCATGTTGTTTCTTTTCTTGTCTTCTTGTTCTGTCCATGTATCCACTGTCATGTAAATGTGCACTTTTGCATTGCTGCACCTATGTGACTGATATGTGTGCCTTACATATGTTGAGCGTTCTTGTTTTAGTTCACTTAAGAAATAGTTGTATACATGTGCATATGTATTTTCTATTTAAATCAGCAGACCGACTATTTGTTGTGTCAAGGATGGTCAAGATAAGCTGACCACATATGTAAGTTGAGGTTGGTCTTGATCAGCAAACCACTATAGCTGTGTTAAGCCTGATCTGCGAGCACTAGCATACGGTCTGCCTTGTGATATTTGTACTGCATCACTGTGAATATCACAAGTAGTCTGGAAAATACATTTTTGTTTGCTGTACTTGACTGTGTATAATCTCGTATAGTATGGTGCCATACTTGAATATCATCCAAAATACATATCAGACCAAGTCTAAAAAGATAATTAGAAACACCTCAGAAATATGAGGCAAATAAAATTTAAAATAAATTTGTGTTTTCTTGAATTTAGATCTATTTTTATTCTAGTCTACTGTGTATGTTTCTATAATTGACAGATGTGCCGATGGCTGGACAGATAGATATGGAAGCAGTTGAAGACTATGTGTTAGAGAGTGTCAGTGAGTCTGTATACGAGTGATTCGAGTGACAGTGTAGTGAGGAGTGTATGTAAATATGAATGACTATGTAATATACCAGTTAATGTACAATAATGGAGTCATAAAATTTGTACTATTTGAAATGTTGAAATAAGATATTTATTTGAATAAAATACTGTGTCTGAATATCCAATTGTGTCAGTAGTACATTATTCAATAAATATCGTTATATTCAACAAAATGTTGCAGTATGTGATGATAGATGTCAGTATGTGATAGTAAATGTGCAGTATGTGATGGTAAATGTTGTGATAAACTAGCAAACTGTTGCCATTGGATGGTAGAAGTGTTACTATAGATAATGTGTGGCCCACTTTTAAGTAAAATTAGTATATGTGGCAACATTAGGAAAATGTTTCCATTGGATGGTAGAGATGTTGCCTTTGACTCTAGGCAATATGGAAAAATGCATCACCAGGAAAATGTTGCCTTTGATCGTTTTCTGCCTACAATAACATTTTTTGGCACTTACTCCATCATATTTTGGGGGTTGCATTAGGCCATCTATGACATAGTGTCTGTTTCAATTTAATGGCAACATTGGTTTTAACTGTCAAATTCTATGCCAACCTTGAATTATGTTCTCTACAAACCGAGATTCAATTTCAGGGATTAAACTGCAATTAATTTCCTATTTTGGAAGTACAAACAAAAAGTTTTTAAAAAAGGTTACTAATTATGGAAAAAGCAACGCTATCAGCTCAAACCGATTTCTGCAAACTATAAAACAATGTTATGTGTACCAATTTAGTGATTTTGAGAATTAGTTTTGAAATCATGTTTAGAGATGGGTAGATGGTTCTCTTCTGGGATACTACTATGAAATTATGGAATGTTAACATCACTGGTTGATGGTGTTTTACATAGTTACTTCTCATGAGTCAAGCACCAAATTAAATATGTGGTTTAACAATGTGAAGGAAGAGCGAGTTTGATTAACTAATAGTTTACGGATGTATTCCATAGTCCCACGTTTGTGTAACGAACTGTCATTTTCCCGATCCTAATTATCGATACAAATACCATATCGACTAACCAAACACCAGAAATTACCGGATCACCAATAAAAAGAAGTTAGAGGGTGAGAAATAGAAAGAAAGAAATATTAGAATAGAAGAAGAAAAGATAGAAAAAACAACACAGAATCTCACATCATAGCGTAATAAAATATAATATATAATAGCTTTTGAAATACAAATTTTTGCTGTATATACAAAACATTATCAGAGTACAACATTTGTTCATCACATATACAACACATCGGAATAAACTTTATATATATCTATACCGTTGAAGCCTCCTGCTCCAAACTCCTCCAAGAATATGTGAAAATGCCTGAACTACTTAACTGCCCGTACAAATTTAGGCACTCAAGAGTTTAGGATAAAACAAAACAAAATAAACTCTGGGTCAGTCATGAGACTGGTATGAGTAAACTCCAATCACTGGGTTTAACTTTTAAAAATCCTTTTCAAAAGAAAAGATAATCGTAAGACCGATTCACACATAAACACGGATGGTTTTTACCTTATGATAACCCAAAGAAATCTTTGAAATCAATATTATTCTGATATTACAATAGTGTCTAAAAGAAGTAAATATCAATCTAGCAAAACGCTTACATCTCACGCTCTACATATATAGTATACAATCAAAACTGCGGGCTCTTATTGGAGAATGGATTCCAACTGGCAAGGTATGGGACCACCTTCCGACAGTGTATCTCTAGAGAGGAATACACCGGGTTCAACAAGAACAACTTGCAACCCAGGCTAAACACGACCGACCCCTCACTTCGCTTGAGAGTACCGAATGTATTGTCACCAACGGTTGGGATCAGCAACCATTTCCCGAAAGGGACGGCATCGATAAATTTAAGAAGCAAAAGGAATTTCTCTAAATCAGGTGATAATACATCCTACTTGGCAGCTAACCACTTAGCCATGTGGCCTACCCGATTTTATACTATTTTTCGGTTGCGAGGCTTGAGGTTACGATTACTTGATAACACCATCACTTTGAATGCCACATTGTCAGATCCGTTAATCACTAATTGATTTGCACAAATATAATCTGGATATTATGCTAAGAGAATAAATTCTCTGCCACCATATATATTTATACATAACAACATATGCGATCATTGAAATACTCTGTCAGACATTCGTCCATATACGTTCGTTCTGGGACTGAACGAAACTGAAGGCACAATTTCCATAAATCCATCTTAGGTAATTTCTACCTAGGATTAACAGAAAAAGCCCTTGCACTTCACTTCGTCTTCCATTATCTTTATATAATCTGATCTGCAATGCTACTACGAATACGAACTGGTTCTCGGATAATAATCCAACCGGTCTCTCCATATTGACAATGATATTGGCAAATACTTCGATAGTCGGTTATTTAACTATCTAAGAAAAATAAACAAACATTCATCAATAACATCAAATAATCACTGGGTCCCTTAATTGATATTTCATTAATTAAATTCCTTCTCTATTTCCTTATCGGTATTTGTTAACACGATATTTCAACAATCATCTTGGCCTCTTACACTATTTGTAAAATATTTTCATATATCGCCTTCTTTTATTTTCTATACTTAGAAAATATGTTTTATTAATAATTGGAAAACATTTCCAACTACTTCTTCTTTTCACGACCGTTTATTTCTATACTTATAAATATTTATTATTAAATTTCCAAAATTCCAATTATTTGGATTAAAACGAATGATGTGTAAAACATCGTTACAACCACCCCAATCACTGCACTCAACTAAATCTTATTCGAACATTGGTCTTCGAGACTGAATCTTGTTATTTATCGGTTAAAAATGAAATCAATCAAGTTGGGGTATGATTACCTCTCTGAACTTGATTGAATAACATCTTAACTTCAAAACAGAAAAGACCAGTTGCCTCGAATAATCAACACCGTAAAATTCAATTATTCATTTTTAAAATGTGTATATGTTTCTCTTTCTATTTTTACCAGATTCAATTATACATTTCCTTTTTGTTTATAATATTCTGTTTCAAATTCGTTTCCTTATCGATTTCAATATATATTGATGTATTGATTTTCTAGTTATCCAATTTTCTTAAAAATATTCTAACTCCTTAAATTTCCGGAAAATTTCGCTATAACCTCCTTTGTACGGGTCACCCGGTACAACTACAAAATGCCTCTCTGGGCCCTTTCCATTCAATAAGAAAAATCAAAAAGCCAAGCGGCTTGCCGATTCGGCGCATAAAACCTCATATAGAATTTAGACATGTACCTTATTGTCGCGCACTAAATTTATAAACTTCATTCTCTTCATTCCATACCTGTTTAACATATATGCGTCCATTCCCAATTTATTCCAACTCAATCTGGTCATTTTAACTCAATTCATTAATTTCTTCTTTAATTACTTGTTTTGCTTATTCCACTTTTTATTTGAACATATCACGTTCAAATATATTTAATTACTTTATAAACCAATCGAATTCCAATTTCAACTCGAGTTTCATATTCGATTTCGAGTATAAATTTTCGAATCCAATTCACCTTTCAAAGTCCAATTTCGATTCAAAATTCCATTAATTAATTATTCTTCAAATTAGTTAATTCTATTCAATAATTAAGAATTTGATTTTTGTTTCAAAAAATCAATTCATTACTCCATTTGAGTTCGGATATATTTTATAGCTCAAATCTTGATTTTTCTAATGGAAATTCAGATTTTATTTGTATAAAATCCTTTTATTAATTTAAGTAAACCGATATGGTTTTATAATGGTTATGGCGCTGTTTTTTTGAAAATTTGATTTTGACATAACTCAAAATCTGTACGACAAAATCCAGATTTTTCTCTTCCATTAGAAAACTATTATCAAACTGGTTCTGACGATTCTTGTTTCAAATCATTCCGACTTAAATTGAGTTCTATATACTCAATTGAAGTTAGAAACGCCAAATTAGGAACTACCGCACTACGACGAGTTCGTTTTAAATCATATTTAAATATAACCGTTTAAACTTCGTTTATAAATAAATTTCAACTCCATTCTAATATAGTTTAAATATATATTAAACAACCTTTCCCAATTCAACTTGATATTTCCGATTATTCCTAATCATCAATTATTTCATTACTCGGTTATGGATTAAATTCAATCCTCTATTTTAAATTCTAAATCCCATAAAATTCGGTATAAATCAAATTTCACTTATAAATCCGTTATTTTAATTTCAATTCAGTTTATATTCTGAATTCCCGAAATATAATCAATCGCTCTTTTTTTCAACACATTTTACAATTCACTTTTAAATTCATACTTGAATTTAAAATTCCAAATTATCCCACGATAATTATCTTATTTAATTTATAAACCCTTTTTATAAATTTAACTTCCTTGTTTTACAATTTAAAACAAGTTTCATTGCACAACCTATTTGAAACTCAGTTCCTTTTATATTTTGGATTTCGGAATAAAAACCACCGTTTCCATTTAGAAATGATTTCAAATTATATTTTTAAATTCATATTTGAATTTAAAATTCCAATTTATCTCTGGATAATTAATACACTAAATTTATAAACGTTGTTTATAAATTCACTTGTTTTATATATTCAAACAAGTTCAATTTCAAATCCAATTGAAATTCTACGCCTTTTTGGAGTATTTTAATTTTATAACTTATATATAAATCTAGAATCTATTTCCATATTTTAATTTAGTTCTTTCTAAACAATTCCAATATCTTATTTAAAAATCATTTAATTTATAAAAGTCGACATCGTCGAATAATATCATAAATCTATATGGATTTATTTTAGTTTAATTTATATTCCAAACATTGGAATAAATACCATTGTTTCCCTTTTTAACACGGCCCCAATTCTCATTTTAAATTCATATTTGAATTTAAACTACTACATTATCTCATGATAATTTATTTTCACCGGATTTATAAACATCGTTTATAAATTTAACTTCCTTGTTTTATATATTAAAACAAATTTCCATTTCGAAACCTGTAACGACCCGCATTCTACGCATCATAGGATCGTCGAATATTTATTTCTTTCACATACGAAGTCGTATGGTCATGTAACTTTGGGGGACGACTATTGGGGTCATTTCCCATGTTCATGATTTTTCCCGATTTTTAAATGACCATTTTACCCCTAGTTGGCACTGTTTTGGCCATAACTTTTGACTGGAAAGGAATTTTGACCTGAAACCACTTCCATTAGCTCCGGATGATGGTTTCTCTTTCCGTAGAGTGGTCACATTAGCCAAACGGACTTACCGTTTAAGAGAAATGGCTGAAACAAGTTTCAGACGGTGAAAAACAGCTTAATTGGGCTTAACCGGGTGATTAGCAGCTAGGCCCAAAGGGGAATTTCGGGTTTAGAGGTATAGGAGGACTGATTAGGGTTAGGAAATCACTTTCATTTCAGTTTTGAGCCGCCACAAACCTTCTTGAGACCTTAGTAATGGCTTCCATCCTCTAAAACCATCCCAAAACATATTTTTAGTGAAGATTAAGCCTAAACTACATCAAAGCAAGGCCAAATAGCAACAAAGCAAGGTTGGAGCTGCTGCTATACATAGGAATTCGACCCAAACAGAGAGTATTTCAGATTTGGTGTTTCATTTGTGGCCAAGGTGAGTGATTTGCATAGTTTTTGCACTAATTACGGTAATTAAGGGTAATTAGTGAAGATTTGCGAATTTATACACTAATAAATTCTGGAAAAATGTTTAGAAATTCTTAAATAATATTTCATGCCCCTGTTAGAAAATTTAGACGATTTGATTAAGTTTTACTAAGTATGTGCTTAAATATGATTAAGAGGGACTATGGGAAAATATGAAGTTTTAGTCACTTTTGATCCCTTTTGATTCATTTGAATTGTTGTTTGCTGTTGGTGGTTGCTATTACATGTTGTTATGACTCTATGGTATGTTTTATGATTGATTAGAATAGTTAAATTGCTCGAAAACGTCGTTGAATGGCGTAGAAAGCTCGTTGGAAAGTGGCAGAAATGTGCAGGTTCCTAACCGGATCGGATCGGATAGGGGGCTCGGATCGGAAATGTGAACTGGGCAAGAAACCCGACCCGAACCGGAGTTTGGCACATAGAAGACTTGGCAAAAAGGAAGGCCGTTTTCTTAGAGTTGGAGTGGACAAGGGGATCGGATCGGAAAGGTAATGGAAGCCAGATCGGATCGACTCGAGAATGGAAGGCTACGACTAGAGTAAGGCGAAGTGATCGGATCGGATCGGAGTAGATGGAAACGAGGGAGCTGATTGGAGAAGGAGCATGAGCTGGAGGAGGACAGCACCCTGACCCGACCCGGAGGAGGACACCGACCCGACCCGGAGTGAAGTACCCGACCCGAACCGAATGGAAGATGACAAGGATGGAGGACCGACCCGAACCGACGCTACCGAACCGAACCGACGCTACCGAACCGAACCGAGTTCTAGGACTGTTACTACGCGACAATTCCTTTGAAGACCCACTCCAATTCGACCAATCCCGAGATACAAAGGAAGTCTGTAACACCCCACGCCCGCTATGGTCACTCTCTATGGGAATGCCATAACATCGGTGGAGTATTTTGAGTGAATATAGAACAGAGTAATTACAGCAAGACAGATATAAGTAATACTTGAAAATTTAAAACATCATTTCACTTGCAGCGGAAAATAAAACATGTCTGGTTACATCACAAAACCATAATAGGAGTCAAGTACAAATATCCATCATGATAAATAAAAATACATAATCCCAATACATGAACTGATAGCCATAAAAGAAAAGGGTAAGCTGAGCTCTACATCTAGGGTCCAAGCTCCAAGAGAGTAATAAAAGCAGCCTGATCAAAGCCCACTCGTGCTGGGCCCACTCTGAGAACCTGAGGGTTGGGAAAAAAAGATAAAAACAACGGGGTCAGACATAAGTCTGAGCGAGTCCTATAACTTTAACCATGTAATCATTAAAGTAATAAGGATATGATACAACTTGGTACGGTGTGACTGGGGATAAATGACTACACTCAGTAGCCAATCAGACTTAGAGTGAACTAAGATAACGATAAAGACGCATTTACCCTCCCAAGGATAATTACTACACTGCACCACACCAGTCATTCCTACTTAAAGGTTGATCCCTCCCAAGGACTTAGAAAATTTACCCAGTAGTTTCGTATACCCCTAGCTGACTACATAGGTGCCGTCTGCCCCTATCTCCACTAGGTGTACCCACTACTCCCAAGCGATCGGCTCCCTACCGTAGATACCCGTGTCGGCCCCACAGTGGGGTGTATCACTCCCCAAAGTGGCAACCCGATATAATTAACGGTGCACGGCTTATATCTACACGATGCCACAACGTCTTACCTACCAGCCCGGGTCCACACACGCATATGAAACCCGTTGGACTTGCGTTGCCACCGCTAACCCGTTTTGGCCTCTTATAGTCAAGCCCAGTACGCGTGTCCCGTCCTCGACATGGGTCGAGCCCAATAAGATACATATGGGTTACTGGTTGAAATGGGCCCCCACAAGCTACCCACCTAAGCTTGTCCCTTTTTCTAGTGCATCCCACTTAACCCTTTAATCATGTTTAATTACATGTTTTCACTTGGTTAAGTATTCTAATCGTATTTTCTATTGCCACCCAAGGCAACCCACTAGATTTCCACATGCCACCCAAGGCACCCACTTAACCCCTCATGTCCCTCTACATGCTAATATGGTTAAGTGTTTCTTAATTAATTAATTAAGATCATGACCTCATAAAGACCTCTCACATTAGACCGTCTTTTATGACTGCTGGATATGCCGGTTGGTTCCGGGCAGACTTCTGTCATCTAAAAGGGTCTAACCTCGTGTCTTTACTTTAATCACGTATTTAATTTATGACTAAGACCTCTCACATTGGGCCAATCATTTGTAGCCGCTGGATGGCCGGTCGGTTCCGGGCAGACTTCCGCTACAAAAGGGTCCAACCTCGTGTCTTAGTTGATTAATTACACCTAATTAATCACCCCCATAATTAATTATCCCTAATTAATTACACATTTTTAAGAATATGGGTAGACCTAACTCAATAGGTAAATTCCCAATTCCATAGTGTGGGTAGACCTAACTTAATAGGTAAATTCCCAACTCTATAATGTGGGTAGACCTAACTTAATAGGTAAATTCCCAATTATGTCCATTCATTTTATGTTATGCTTAATCATAACAACTTTACACCTTTTTATAATCATGCATATTAACCCCATCGTTTTCCCACGTAATTCGTTTACATAACATGTTATACATAGGGGCAACCTTGCATATGTTATGCACGTCATAAAAAGAGACAAACTTGCATATGAACTTGCATATAAACTCGCATAAAACTTGCATATGAACTTGCATATGAACTTGCATAAAACTTGCATATAAACTCGCATAAAACTTGCATATGAACTTGCATATGAACTTGCATAGAACATGCATATGAACTTGCATATGAACTTGCATAGAACTTGCATATGAACTTGCATAAAACTTGCATATCATGTCATATCACAAAGGCAAACTTGCATATGTCATGCATATCATAAAAAGAGACTAACTTGCACATGAATCATGTCATATCACAAAGGCAAACTCGCATATGTTATGCATATCATAAAAAGAGACTAACTTGCATATGAATCATGTCATATCACAAAGGCAAACTCGCATATGTTATGCATATCATAAAAAGAGACTAACTTGCATATGATCTTACATATAAACTTGCATAAAACTTGCATATGAACTTACATGACACATCATATCATAAAAGAGGCAAGTTTACATATGAACTTATAACATATGACAACCACAACTTGCATAATCCACATTTACATCCATAGCCTCCTAATATCCTATCCTAATTAGTTTAGCAATTACTTGCTAAAGGCATAGGAACTCACCAAAACCAAGATTAGCAAACTTATGAAGTAAAACTAGTTGCAATATTTGAAGGAGATGATGATTAGAGGTTGATTAGCTTGCAACTTCCTTCATAAACTAGTGGAGGCTCCTCTTAAGTTTGATTTTGGCGGCATGAGGCCATCATTTCTATTTTTAGTATGGTTTAGGCTTGCATTAGGGTGTATTTATAGGATTAGGGTGTGTTTTAGACCATAGGATTAACCCTAGGTTAGATTAGGTCCGTCAGATTTAGGAAATCTCTAGAACACAGCCCAGCCCTAGCCAGAAAACCAGACCTGGTGCACCCAGGCCCTCTGGCTCGACACGCCGTGTCGACAGGCAAGTCGACAGGCAAGTCGACCCCCCAGTCGACAGGCCTGTCGACAGCCCTGTCGACATGGCTAGGGCGGGAACTTTCCCGCCTGGCCCCGCTGGTTCTATTTAAAAATCTGAATTTGAATTCTTAAATCTGTTTTTAACTTTAAATTTTCTGCAAACTTCATTGGGCCATAACTGGGCCATACGGACTCCGATTTACAAAATTTCGGACTCTATTTCGCGTATTTTTTCGAGACGAACATAATAACGCAGCCCGTTTCCCCCAATTCTTACATTTGAGATATTTTATTCTGCAATTAGTGAATTTTAGCATTAACTGAAATACGGGGTGTTACATTCTCCCCTCCTTAAAGGATTTCGTCCCCGAAATCTCTAAGCCAAGGAGAATGCATATCCTACCATCCAAACAACCATCTACTCAGTCCATCAAACACGGGCATCCATTGTCCTTAAAACAATTTCTAATGATGTATGAGCATATGCAAAGAGTGTGTGTATATGTTCCCTATCTAATGTATGAACATACGCAAACCATGATAGTGCCATGCATCCATTATGTATGCGAGAGAACCCTATCGACACATACAATATCTACATGAGTGCACAATCATTCACCAAAATGCATCATCCATATGATAACACAACCATTATACATCCATAAATATAGCTATCTACACACAATTATATGCAATATGCAATATGAAGTGACTGAGCCGATCTAGTGCCTAGAGTGTGTATATATGCATCCACGAGCAACCACTTGCATCCACATGCATCCATCAAACATAACATGTCTCAAACACATGTTTCAACCATAGGTTTACCCTATCTAAAGGTCAAAGGTACAAATGAGAGGACATACTAAAGATAAGATAAGTACTAGACAAATGATAAAGGAGAAGTTAAAAGACATACCCTCAAAAAGGAACGGGTACAATGAACGCATCTTCGCTTCCGTCTCCCAAGTAGCGTTGCCCTCGTCTTCTCCCCATTGTACTTTGACTAGTTGAACCTCTCGATTCCTCAATTTCCTAGTCTCTGACCCAAGGATGCGAGTAGGAGCTCGTCGAATAGTCGCATCACGCTCTACTTCCACTTCTTTAAGCAAGCTCGGCTCTACCACCTCTGCGGTCTCATGTAAGCACTTCCTCAAATGGGACACATGGAATACATCATGTACACCACTAAGTCTGTCGGGCAACTCCACTCTATATGCCATCCGTCCAATCCTTTCCTTAATGGGAAACGGTCCTACGAACCTTGGTGCCAACTTCCCAACAGATCCAAAGCGAACCACATTTCGTAACGGAGATACTTTGACAAAGACCATGTCCCCAACTTCAAACTCAAGGTCCGTCCTCCTCTTGTCCGCATAAGATTTTTGCCTATCCTGCGCTGCTTTCATCCTTCTTCGAATCAAGTCAATCTTCTCAGAAGTCTCCCTAACCATATCAGGCCCAAGCAAGATCTTATCCGTAGATTCCCACCAACATGTAGGTGATCGACAAGGCCTTCCATAAAGAGCTTCAAAAGGAGCCATACCAATACTGGACTGAAAGCTGTTATTATATGCGAACTCCACCAATGGAAGATGCTCTTCCCATGTACCTCCAAAATCTAAGATACAAAGCCTCAAAAGGTCTTCCAGGACACGATTCACCCTCTCAGTCTGGCCGTCCGTCTGAGGATGATATGCGGTGCTCAGACACAATTGAGTCCCCACTGCTTCTTGCAAACTTTTCCAGAACTCGCTAGTGAAGATAGGATCTCGATCACTCACTATACTAGAGGGTACCCCATGCAATCGAACTATCTCTCGAAGATATACTGAAGCTAGCCATGGAGCTGTCCTCTTGCTCTTCACAGGTATGAAATGGGCGCTCTTAGTAAGTCTGTCTACCACCACCCAAATTCCCGTATTACCCTTTCTCGATCTGGGTAACCCGTCAATAAAATCCATCGAGACGCTATCCCACTTCCATTGCGGAACTTCCAATGGGTGAAGCAACCCACCAGGTTTCTTTTGCTCCGCATTCACCTGTTGGCATACCAAGCACCGAGCAACATATTCAGCCACATCTTTCTTCATACCGGCCCAGAAGAAAACCCGCCTCATGTCTTGGTACATCTTGTCCCCACCGGGATGAATGGTCATCCTAGAACGGTGTGCATCATCAAGAATAACCTTCCTCAAACCCTCGTCTTGCGGTACACAAAGTCTACCGTCTCTACGCAAGCACCCCCTATCGTCTAGGGTGTACCTACTCAAATGGCTGGACGACTCCCCCCTTATGAGCTTCTCTACCAACTCAACCAACTGTGGGTCGTCCCTCTGTGCTTCCCAAATCCTCCCCAAAAGAGTAGGTCTGACCTCCAAGGATGCTAGCAAACCGGGTACATAATCAATGGAAGGTCTGAAATCAAACATCGAGATAAATTCCAAGCTTCGTTGTTCCACGAACAATGGACTTAAGGACAACCTTTTTCTGCTCAAGGCGTCCGCCACCACATTACCCTTGCCAGGGGTATACGCTATCTCGAAATCATAGGATGCTAAGAACTCCATCCACCTTTGCTGTCTCAAATTCAAATCCTTCTGAGAAAACAAGTACTTCAATGATTTGTGGTCAGTGAACAATTCGAACCTCTCACCAAGAAGATAATGGCGCCAAATCTTAAGCGCAAAAACAATAGCGGCCAACTCTAAATCATGGGTAGGGTAATTTTTCTCATGCACTCTCAACTGCCTTCCACTATAGGCTATTACCCTTCCCTCTTGCATTAAGACTGCGCCTAGTCCTGTCCCACAAGCATCGGTATAGACAACAAATGGCTTGCTCCCATCTGGCAACACTAAAACTGGAGCAGTGGTTAAAGCTCTCTTTAACCGTCGGAACGCATCATCACAATCTACGTCCCATGTGAAAATAAGATTCTTCTTCGTTAAGAGGGTTAATGGGGCTGATATCTTCGCGAAGTCTTTGATAAACTTCCTATAATAACCCGCCAAACCCAAGAAACTTCTCACTTCGGTAGCATTCTTTGGAACCTTCCAATCCTGAATTGATACTACCTTCGCGGGATCCACAACTATCCCTTCCTTGGAGACCACGTGCCCCAAGAATCGCACTTCCTTCCTCCAGAAGTGACATTTAGAGAATTTAGCCCTAAGGCTATGTGCTCGAAGAGTCTTCAACACCTCCCCAAGATGTAGGGCATGCTCTTCTTCACTCTTAGAAAATACTAAGATATCATCCACAAAGACCACCACAAACTTATTAAGGAACTCCCTGAACACCCTACTCATCAAATCAACAAAGTATGCAGGGGCGTTTGTCAACCCAAATGGCATCACCAGCCACTCATAGAAATCATCCGGAGTCCTAAAGGCAGTCTTGTCTATGCTATCCTCAGCCACCCTCAACTGATGAAACCCCGTGGCTAAGTCCAACTGAGAAAATACTGAAGCGCCAACCAACTGATCGAAAAGATCATCAATCCTCGGCAATGGGTGTCTATTCTTCTTTGTGAGCTTGTTGAGTTCTCTATAGTCTACACAAAGTCTGAGGGACCCATCCGCCTTTGTAGCAAAAACTACTGGAGCACCCCACTCCGATATACTTCGTCTTATGAACCCCTTCTCAAGCAACTCCCCTACTTGCTTATGGAGTTCCCTCCTCTCACGAGGAGCCATGTGGCGCACTGGTAAAGATACAGGTTTAGCATTATCCACCAGATATATTCGGAAGTCAATCTCCCGCTTCGGAGGTAAGCCCTTCACCTCCTCAAACACATCCGAGTACTCCCGGACCACTCTAACAGATTGCAAACTTTCGACCGAAGCTTCAAGCGATTCAAGATAACTTAGCATAACAGAATCCATGGGATTACAAGAGATCTCGAGAGTGTTACCCAAGCGGGTCATGAGCCTAACAACTCTCCTTTCGCAATCAAGAACGGCACCATTACTGGATAAACAGTCCATGCCCAAAATCAACCCATAGCCCGTAAAGCCCAACACAAAAGCATCACATCTAAACTCAATGCTAAGTATAGAAATCTTCAAACCCAAACATATCATGGATAAGTAAGTGGAGCCCCCAATTGGGTTTGAAACAACCAAGGGATCATCTACCAGACTGGTGTCTAAGTGCAGTGACTCAACTAATGATGATGAGATAAACGAATGCGATGCGCCAGAATCAAACAATGTTCGGACAGGATGATCAAATAGAAAAACCAGACTTTCAACGGAAATAGTTCTACCTCTTTCCTGAATCGGTGGAACCGCGAGAGCCTGTACTTGCCCCCTAGCCTGACCCGGTGCCATAAGAGCTTGCACCTGTCCTCCTGAGGTAGACCCCGTCCTTTGCCCTTTCTTAGGACAGTCTTTCACTAGATGCCCTGCTTCGCCACAGTGGAAGCAGCCAGTCTTCTTCTTCTTTCTACAATCTTTGCTTATGTGGCCTGGTATCCCACAATTGAAGCACTTCTTCTTCCCCTTGCCACCGTTGCCTTTCCCACCTTTGTTTTGCTGTTGTTGCTGAGGTCTCTTTTGATCTCCCTTCTTCTCGGGTGCCTTATTAGCATTGGGACCCTTCTCTTCTTCATGCATGAGTGCCATGTCAACTAGCTTCTCAAAGGTGGCCCCCATAGGGATATGAGTCATAGCCAACCCATGCATTGGTTCATTCAAGCCTTTCACGAACCTCAAAGCCTTCTTCTCCGGTGTATTCACCATGTCTAGGCCAAACCTTGCCAATTGATTAAACTTGTTGACATATTCCTTCACTGAGAGATTTCCTTGCTTTAGAGTCAAGAATCTTTCCATATACAAGTTTTCCTCCGCCCTTGAGAGAAACTTTGCCACAAATCTTTGCTTAAAATCCGCCCAAGAGTCAACGGGGCGTTCTCCATTAGTGACCTCCCACCAGAATGAGGCCTCTCCCTTCATTAACCAAGCAGCTAACTTGACTTTCTTCCCTTCTTCCATCTCGAAGATATCTATCAACTCTTCCACCTCCTTAAGCCAATCTCTAGCCTCCACAAAAGTTTCAGATCCTTGAAAAGGTTTCCCTCCCATAGCTTTAAATTCCTTGCAAGTCTTAGCAAAAGTATCCGTGCGAGGAGGAGGGGGAGGAGGAAGATCGGGTGCTACGGTTGGTGGAGGACCATTTGCTGGACCCGCAGTGGTGGCCCTAGCCTCCATCAATCTCCTATACCATACTGGTACCGTCACACCTTCCGGAAAGTTAAGATCCTCAGCCATGCTGAAACGAAAAAAGGAAAGATTCAAAACGGAGAATTCGAAGGATAAAGATATGGCTATTGGGGATTATGTTTTTCTTTCAAAAACTTTTCTCTTTAAAGACATGTTTTTGAAAATATTTCTTCCAAAAATGTTTTTATAAAAATAGTTTTCTAAAAATTTTATCTGTTTCGGTAACCTTTGCTCTGATACCACGTGTAACACCCCACGCCCGCTATGGTCACTCTCTATGGGAATGCCATAACATCGGTGGAGTATTTTGAGTGAATATAGAACAAAGTAATTACAGCAAGACAGATATAAGTAATACTTGAAAATTTAAAACATCATTTCACTTGCAGCGGAAAATAAAACATGTCTGGTTACATCACAAAACCATAATAGGAGTCAAGTACAAATATCCATCATGATAAATAAAAATACATAATCCCAATACATGAACTGATAGCCATAAAAGAAAAGGGTAAGCTGAGCTCTACATCTAGGGTCCAAGCTCCAAGAGAGTAAAAAAAGCAGCCTGATCAAAGCCCACTCGTGCTGGGCCCACTCTGAGAACCTGAGGGTTGGGAAAAAAAGATAAAAACAACGGGGTCAGATATAAGTCTGAGCGAGTCCTATAACTTTAACCATGTAATCATTAAAGTAATAAGGATATGATACAACTTGGTACGGTGTGACTGGGGATAAATGACTACACTCAGTAGCCAATCAGACTTAGAGTGAACTAAGATAACGATAAAGACGCATTTACCCTCCCAAGGATAATTACTACACTGCACCACACCAGTCATTCCTACTTAAAGGTTGATCCCTCCCAAGGACTTAGAAAATTTACCCAGTAGTTTCGTATACCCCTAGCTGACTACATAGGTGCCGTCTGCCCCTATCTCCACTAGGTGTACCCACTACTCCCAAGCGATCGGCTCCCTACCGTAGATACCCGTGCCGGCCCCACAGTGGGGTGTATCACTCCCCAAAGTGGCAACCCGATATAATTAACGGTGCACGGCTTATATCTACACGATGCCACAACGTCTTACCTACCAGCCCGGGTCCACACACGCATATGAAACCTGTTGGACTTGCGTTGCCACCGCTAACCCGTTTTGGCCTCTTATAGTCAAGCCCAGTACGCGTGTCCCGTCCTCGACATGGGTCGAGCCCAATAAGATACATATGGGTTACTGGTTGAAATGGGCCCCCACAAGCTACCCACCTAAGCTTGTCCCTTTTTCTAGTGCATCCCACTTAACCCTTTAATCATGTTTAATTACATGTTTTCACTTGGTTAAGTATTCTAATCGTATTTTCTATTGCCACCCAAGGCAACCCACTAGATTTCCACATGCCACCCAAGGCACCCACTTAACCCCTCATGTCCCTCTACATGCTAATATGGTTAAGTGTTTCTTAATTAATTAATTAAGATCATGACCTCATAAAGACCTCTCACATTAGACCGTCTTTTATGACTGCTGGATATGCCGGTTGGTTCCGGGCAGACTTCTGTCATCTAAAAGGGTCTAACCTCGTGTCTTTACTTTAATCACGTATTTAATTTATGACTAAGACCTCTCACATTGGGCCAATCATTTGTAGCCGCTGGATGGCCGGTCGGTTCCGGGCAGACTTCCGCTACAAAAGGGTCCAACCTCGTGTCTTAGTTGATTAATTACACCTAATTAATCACCCCCATAATTAATTATCCCTAATTAATTACACATTTTTAAGAATATGGGTAGACCAAACTCAATAGGTAAATTCCCAATTCCATAGTGTGGGTAGACCTAACTTAATAGGTAAATTCCCAACTCCATAATGTGGGTAGACCTAACTTAATAGGTAAACTCCCAATTATGTCCATTCATTTTATGTTATGCTTAATCATAACAACTTTACACCTTTTTATAATAATCCATATTAACCCCATCGTTTTCCCACGTAATTCGTTTACATAACATGTTATACATAGGGGCAACCTTGCATATGTTATGCACGTCATAAAAAGAGACAAACTTGCATATGAACTTGCATATAAACTCGCATAAAACTTGCATATGAACTTGCATAAAACTTGCATATGAACTTGCATATAAACTCGCATAAAACTTGCATATGAACTTGCATATGAACTTGCATAGAACTTGCATATGAACTTGCATATGAACTTGCATAGAACTTGCATATGAACTTGCATAAAACTTGCATATCATGTCATATTACAAAGGCAAACTTGCATATGTCATGCATATCATAAAAAGAGACTAACTTGCACATGAATCATGTCATATCACAAAGGCAAACTCGCATATGTTATGCATATCATAAAAAGAGACTAACTTGCATATGAATCATGTCATATCACAAAGGCAAACTCGCATATGTTATGCATATCATAAAAAGAGACTAACTTGCATATGATCTTACATATAAACTTGCATACAACTTGCATATGAACTTACATGACACATCATATCATAAAAGAGGCAAGTTTACATATGAACTTATAACATATGACAACCACAACTTGCATAATCCACATTTACATCCATAGCCTCCTAATATCCTATCCTAATTAGTTTAGCAATTACTTGCTAAAGGCATAGGAACTCACCAAAACCAAGATTAGCAAACTTATGAAGTAAAACTAGTTGCAATATTTGAAGGAGAAGATGATTAGAGGTTGATTAGCTTGCAACTTCCTTCATAAACTAGTGGAGGCTCCTCTTAAGTTTGATTTTGACGGCATGAGGCCATCATTTCTATTTTTAGTATGGATTAGGCTTGCATTAGGGTGTATTTATAGGATTAGGGTGTGTTTTAGACCATAGGATTAACCCTAGGTTAGATTAGGTCCGTCAGATTTAGGAAATCTCTAGAACACAACCCAGCCCTAGCCAGAAAACCAGACCTGGTGCACCCAGGCCCTCTGGCTCGACACGCCGTGTCGACAGGCAAGTCGACAGGCAAGTCGACCCCCCAGTCGACAGGCCTGTTGACAGCCCTGTCGACATGGCTAGGGTGGGAACTTTCCCGCCTGGCCCCGCTGGTTCTATTTAAAAATCTGAATTTGAATTCTTAAATCTGTTTTTAACTTTAAATTTTCTGCAAACTTCATTGGGCCATAACTGGGCCATACGGACTCCGATTTACAAAATTTCGGACTCTATTTCGCGTATTTTTCCGAGACGAACATAATGACGCAACCTATTTCCCCCAATTCTTACATTTGAGATATTTTATTCTGCAATTAGTGAATTTTAGCATTAACTGAAATACGGGGTGTTACAAAGTCCAAATGAGAAGTTAGAGCTCAGGATTCAGATGGGAATCAATGAGTTCGCTTCATGGTTGGGCTTTGCTGCGGGACGCGTGCTAAGGAGTTATCGACGTCTATAGCTTTGGACCACTATGGTAGGAGGTACGAAGACGGATTCAGGGCCATTATGGCATAGGTAGAACCAAGGGCTACGACCAATTTGGTGGGTCATTGAAATGTTTGGTCATGACTCCATATGTTTAGCTTGGTTATAGCAGGGTTTCTACAAGTCGGGATTCGTCGTTACCTCATTTTGTCTAGTGTCCCAAAGTGGTAGATATCGTACACTTTACGTACTAAGTGAGAGATGTGAGGATGGTTGCTATGGTTGATTTGTTTGCTATCATTATGTCATGCACACCCCACCCCCGTATCCTTACACCCTTTACTATGGCACCTTGGAGTATTGTACGGTATGTGGTACTAACTCTTTGGTTGCAGGTCCAGGTTCAGGTATGGCTTAGTATACCTGTTATTATTCTGTTTAGATGCTTATCGCTCATACCAGGCTTTATGTCTGACCCAGAGTTTTATGTCTCCTCTTATTACTCTGGGTGCTCACACGAGCAGACTAGAGACAGGTTAGCTGGTGATGCACGGGTAGATGATCCGGAGACGAGCAGGAGGCTTCCACGTACTATATACATAATATTCTCCCTGTGTTGTTGAAGATCACTGCTTGGGCATTGTTGGTGCATCTTCTACTTTAGATTTCTTTTGTTTAGAGACAGTAAATTTGGAAAATTGTAATAAGCTGTATATGGATTTCCGCTGCTCTGATGATTGATGTTGATTTTGTTATCAGCTTATGCACTGTCTCGCCTGTTTTATGTCAAGTATGTTATTATTATATTTTATCCCATGCGCTGTGAGACATTCTACAGGTTCCTTGATTAGTTCATTCTCTTCTTTCTTTTCTTCTGACGACCGTTCTGTGCTAGCTGGGCATGTGTACATCGCACTTTCGGAGGAAATGTAGGCTGGTGCGGGACGGGCCGTCACACTTGGTATCAGAGCTCTAGGTTGCGTAGTTAACCTAGGGAAGTTATCAGGGAGAGATAGTATATGTATACGAGAGAGCGTATTTGTAATTATTTTGGTTTTTAAAAGCTATATATATATATATACTATTAGTAGTATAAGGATGAAGTCGTACTGCACTAGCACCACTATGGAGTCGTTAATCATTTCCTTTTTCAGATTGACGATGAGCCGATATACTAGAGGTGCTGGTAGGGGAGCCAATAATGGGAATGTTGCTGACATGAGGACGATGTTTACTGACCTCATGAGAGAGATGCTTAGAGATGTACAGAGGGCAGCTCCCAATGGTGGAAATGGTGGTGGTCCAATAGTGCAGGCGCCAAGAGTTAACTTCGCCAAGCTGAATAAGGACTATACTAGCCTTGGTGGGAAGCCGTTCCACGGAACGGAGTCGGCTACGGATGTTCAAGATTGGGTGGATAGTTGTGAACGTATCTTCGAGGATTTGGGTATCGAGGATGCGATGAAGAGAAAGCTAGCGTCCCGTCAGCTGCAAGGGCGGGCAATGAATTGGTGGAATGCTATAAAGGCAGCTACTCCCGAAGATCAGATTACTTTGGGGCAGTTTAAGGCTCGCTTTAGTGAGAAGTTCATTCCAGCTGCTCAGAAGTCAATGTTGTTTAAGAAATTCTTGGAGCTCAAGCAGAATGGCAGGGCTGTCTCGGAGTATATTGCTGAATTTGACACTTTGTCAAAATATGGGTTATCTCTTATTGATACTGCCGAGAAAAAAGAATGAGAAATTCATAACTGGTTTGGATCAGTACTTGGGGGAAAAACTTATTAACCACATCGATGAGACGTTTGAATCGATTATGGGGAAAGCATTAAGGTCAGAAAGTCTCTACCCTAAGCCGAAGACTGAGGTTGCATCCGCAGATGAACCAAAGCCACAAGCTAGTGGTGGAGGCAAAGGTGGTTCCTAGAATAAGAGAAAGCAGAATCAGGCTAAGGATGGCCAGAAGAAAAAGAACAAACAAGATGTGGAGTGCTTCAGCTGTAGTAAGAAGGGCCATTATGCTAGTAATTGTCGGGCCAAGCCAGCGGTTAGGAAGTGCTTCAATTGTGGCCAATTGGGACATCACAAGGACAAGTGTCCACAGCCCCCTAAGGAAAAGCAAATGGTGAAAGCATATGCTCTTAGTGCTATTCCTTCTTCGTCGAATGCCCCAACTGCGGCGGAGAAGGGAAAGAATGTCGTCATTCAAGGTATGCTTTCTGTTTATGATGTTCCTGTTAGAGTTTTGTTTGATACCGGAGCTTCCAGTTCTTTCATATCTAGTGAC
Organism: Allium sativum; assembly: GCA_030737875.1. Lineage (NCBI taxonomy): Eukaryota > Viridiplantae > Streptophyta > Magnoliopsida > Asparagales > Amaryllidaceae > Allium > Allium sativum. The sequence goes on along the minus strand of CM060911.1, from coordinate 183,292,380 downwards.
CTGGTAGATAGGTTGGGATTGGAGCCCGAGATTGTCGATAGACCTTTAGTAGTGACGAACCCGATTGGTGGTTCGACTAGCCTTAGCATGATTTGTCGTAATGTGGTCTTATCGAGTCATGGATGCATGTTTGTTTGTGATTGCTTTGTTTTGGGCTTTACTGGGTTTGGCATTATTTTGGGAGTAGATTGGCTCCGAAGGTACGGGGTGGTGGTAGACTGTGAAGACTTTTTAGTGATAGGTAGAGCGGATGATGGGCGGAGGATAGTGTTTGGTGGTCTACCCAGTAAGGGGGTATTGGCTAGTTTTCTAAACTCCCTCGACATTCCACATAGTGAGTTGTCAGGTTTGCCCGTGGTTGGCCAGTATCCGGATGTTTTCGAAGAAGTGACCGGACTTCCACCACACCGAGAGATTGAGTTTCGTATTGATTTGGTAAAAGATGCCAGGCCTATAGTGATGCCACTTCGTCGTATGGCACCAAGGGAGCAGCGAGAGATCGAGGTGCAAGTCAGCGATCTTTTGAAGAAGGGATTTATCAGAAGGAGTGTTTCTGAATGGGGAGCACCAGTTGTATTTGCTACCAAGGCGGATGGTTCCCTTCGTTTGTGTGTAGACTACCACGAATTGAATAAAGTGACGAGGAAGAATAAGTATCCTCTACCGCGGATAGATGATTTGTTCGATCAGTTGAGTGGCGCGAGGATATTTTCTCAGTTGGATCTCGCGACAGGTTTTCATCAGCTTAGAGTGGAAGCTGAGAGTATAGCTAAAACGGCATTTCGAACGCCGTCTGGATTTTATGAATGGTTGGTTATGCCATTTGGGCTGACCAATGCCCCAGCATATTTTGTGGATCTTATGAATAGGGTATTCAGAGATCAATTGAATAAGTTTGTCCTTGTGTTCGTTGATGATATTTTGGTCTATTCGAAGACAGAGGAAGAACACAAGGAACATCTAAGAGTAGCGATGGAGGTGTTGAGAAAACACCAATTGAAAGCCAAGTTTTCTAAGTGTCACTTCTGGAAGAGGGAAGTGAGGTTCTTGGGCCATGTTGTATCAGAGAACGGTATTGCCGTGGACCCAGCAAAGGTGGCTACGGTACAAGATTGGCCTACGCCCAAGAATTCAACAGATGTGAGAAGTTTCTTGGGATTAGCTGGATATTATCGTAAGTTTATCCAAGGTTTCTCCAAGGTAGCAGCACCATTGACCCAGTTGACCAAGAAGAATCAAGCTTTTGTCTGGGATGAAAGGTGCGAGAATGCATTTAAAAACCTAAAGGACAAGTTGACAAGCGCACCAGTGTTAGTCATTCCTAAGGGGGATGAAGAGATGACGGTATACACGGATGCCTGTGGTACCAGACTGGGTGCTGTATTGATGCAAGGCGGTAGGGTTGTAGCTTACGCAAGTCGGCAATTGAAACCGCACGAGAGAAGATACCCTACCCATGATTTAGAATTGGCAGCGATCGTGTTCGCGTTAAAGATGTGGAGACACTATCTCTTGGGAGAAAGATTTGAGCTGTTTACAGATCATAAGTCGTTGAAGTATCTATTCTCCCAGAAGGATTTAAATCTCCGTCAGCAGAGATGGTTAGAGTTCTTGGGTTCCTATGATTTTGACATCGCATATACACCAGGAAAGGGCAATGCGGTGGCTGATGCATTGAGTAGAAGACATGCCAGCCTAGGGGCTATGTTCCATGAATGGAAGCAACTGGAGTATATCGCGGGTTTTGATTTCAGACCGAAGTGCGAATTGGATCCAGAAATGTTAGCAAGTTTGACGATCAGACCCATTTTGGTTGAACGGATCGGCTCTAGTCAGAGGGACGATCCTAACCTATCGGAAATCATCTCCAAGTTAGAGATGGGTATCGATGAGGAGGTGAACAAGTATGGGCTTGATCGAGATAGATGGCTTAGAAAGAATGGAAAGCTTGTTGTACCCAATGTCAATGGATTGAGGGATGAAGTGCTTAGAGAATGTCATCACTCAAAGCTGACTATATACCCCGGTGGTAATAAGATGTATCGAGATATGAAGCAGACCTACTACTGGGAAGGGATGAAAAGAGACGTTGGGAAGTTTATATCCAAGTGCATGAATTGCCAGCTAGTTAAAGCCGAGCAAAAGAAGCCTAGTGGGTTGTTACAGGCCTTAGAAATTCCCGAATGGAAATGGGAGCAAGTCTCGATGGATTTCATCGATGGTTTACCAAGGACTAGATCGGGATATGACAGCATTTGGGTAATTGTAGATCGACTGACTAAAAGTGCAAGGTTTATACCAGTCAAATCGACCAGAACGGCAGCTAAGTTAGCAGAATTGTATATGAAATGGGTAGTGAGATTTCATGGAGTACCTAAAGGCATTGTGAGCGACCGAGACCCGTTGTTCACTAGTGGGTTTTGGAAGAGCTTACAAGAGGCTCTAGGGTCAGAGTTACATCTCAGTACCGCATATCATCCTCAAACCGACGGTCAGACGGAGAGGGTGAATCGTATTTTGGAAGATCTCTTGAGAGCATGTACATTGGATTTTGATGGATCATGGGATGACCATTTGCATCTAGTAGAGTTTGCATATAATAATAGCTACCAATCCAGTATCGGTATGGCTCCATTTGAAGCTTTGTATGGCAGACCGTGCAACTCACCATCATGTTGGATAGAGACTGGCGAGAAGTTTATGCTTGGACCAGATGTGGTGAGGGAAACTTCAGATAAAATCAAGACCATTCAACAACGAATAAAGGCTGCCCAAGATAGGCAAAAGAGTTATGCTGATAAGAGGAGAAGAGACTTAAAATTCTCCGTTGGCGACTTGGTATTTGTCAAGATTTCTCCGTTGAAGAGCGTAATACGATTTGGCAGGAGAGGCAAGTTAGCACCAAGATTCGTTGGCCCATTCCCTGTTCTTGAACTAGTCGGGAATTTGGCATACAGAATTGACTTACCGGAGAAGATGGTGGGAGTTCACGACGTATTTCATGTTTCCCAACTAAGGAAGTTCGTTCACGACTCAGATATGACTATTTCACCTAATCAGTTAGAGGACTTTGAAGTAGAACCCGAGGCGGTTGGGAACCGCAAGCCGGCCCGTATTGTCGAGCACGACGTGAAGCGACTTCGAAGGAAGGCGGTGAAGCTAGTCAAGGTTCAGTGGGGCGAGGACGAAAATGATTGTACTTGGGAGATAGAGGAGAACATTAGGAAGTCACACCCAGAACTCTTTGCCAGGTAAGATTTTGACTTCGATTTAGTTTTCCGCATGCTAGGATAGGCTTGTTTGCTTGTTTTGCATATTTGATTGTTGTATATGGTTGTTAGGCATGCGGGATCCTTTGTATGTTTTGGGTTAAGGAATTTCGGGGGCGAAATTTCTTAAGGGGGGGAGAGTGTAACGACCCGCATTCTACGCATCATAGGATCGTAGAATATTTATTTCTTTCACATACGAAGTCGTATGGTCATGTAACTTTGGGGGACGACTATTGGGGTCATTTCCCATGTTCATGATTTTTCCCGATTTTTTAATGACCATTTTACCCCAAGTGGGCACTGTTTTGGCCATAACTTTTGACTGAAAAGGAATTTTGACCTGAAACCACTTCCATTAGCTCCGGATGATGGTTTCTCTTTCCGTAGAGTGGTCACATTAGCCAAACGGACTTACCGTTTGGGAGATATGGCTGAAACAAGTTTCAGACGGTGAAAAACAGCTTAATTGGGCTTAACCGGGTGATTAGCAGCTAGGCCCAAAGGGGAATTTCGGGTTTAGAGGTATAGGAGGACTGATTAGGGTTAGGAAATCACTTTCATTTCAGTTTTGAGCCGCCACAAACCTTCTTGAGGCCTTAGTAATGGCTTCCATCCTCTAAAACCATCCCAAAACACATTTTTAGTGAAGATTAAGCCTAAACTACATCAAAGTAAGGCCAAATAGCAACAAAGCAAGGTTGGAGCTGCTGCTATACATAGGAATTCGACCCAAACAGAGAGTATTTCACATTTGGTGTTTCATTTGTGGCCAAGGTGAGTGATTTGCATAGTTTTTGCACTAATTACGGTAATTAAGGGTAATTAGTGAAGATTAGCGAATTTATACACTAATAAATTCTGGAAAAATGTTTAGAAATTCTTAAATAATATTTCATGCCCCTGTTAGAAAATTTAGACGATTTGATTAAGTTTTACTAAGTATGTGCTTAAATATGATTAAGAGGGACTATGGGAAAATATGAAGTTTTAGTCACTTTTGATCCCTTTTGATTCATTTGAATTGTTGTTTGCTGTTGGTGGTTGCTATTACATGTTGTTATGACTCTATGGTATGTTTTATGATTGATTAGAATAGTTAAATTGCTCGAAAACGTCGTTGAATGGCGTAGAAAGCTCGTTGGAAAGTGGCAGAAATGTGCAGGTTCCTAACCGGATCGGATCGGATAGGGGGCTCGGATCGGAAATGTGAACTGGGCAAGAAACCCGACCCGAACCGGAGTTTGGCACATAGAAGACTTGGCAAAAAGGAAGGCCGTTTTCTTATAGTTGGAGTGGACAAGGGGATCGGATCAGAAGGGTAATGGAAGCCAGATCGGATCGACTCGAGAATGGAAGGCTACGACTAGAGTAAGGCGAAGTGATCGGATCGGATCGGAGTAGATGGAAACGAGGGAGCTGATTGGAGAAGGAGCATGAGCTGGAGGAGGACAGCACCCCGGCCCGACCCGGAGGAGGACACCGACCCGACCCGGAGTGAAGTACCCGACCCGAACCGAATGGAAGATGACAAGGATGGAGGACCGACCCGAACCGACGCTACCGAACCGAACCGAGTTCTAGGACTGTCACTACGCGACAATTCCTTTGAAGACCCACTCCAATTCGACCAAACCCGAGATGCAAAGGAAGTCCAAATGAGAAGTTAGAGCTCAGGATTCAGATGGGAATCAATGAGTTCGCTTCATGGTTGGGCTTTGCTGCGGGACGCGTGCTAAGGAGTTATCGACGTCTATAGCTTTGGACCACTATGGTAGGAGGTACGAAGACGGATTCAGGGCCATTATGGCATAGGTAGAACCAAGGGCTACGACCAATGTGGTGGGTCATTGAAATGTTTGGTCATGACTCCATATGTTTAGCTTGGTTATAGCAGGGTTTCTACAAGTCGGGATTCGTCGTTACCTCATTTTGTCTAGTGTCCCAAAGTGGTAGATATCGTACACTTTACGCACTAAGTGAGAGATGTGAGGATGGTTGCTATGGTTGATTTGTTTGCTATCATTATGACATGCACACCCCACCCCCGTATCCTTACACCCTTTACTATGGCACCTTGGAGTATTGTACGGTATGTGGTACTAACTCTTTGGTTGCAGGTCCAGGTTCAGGTATGGCTTAGTATACCTGTTATTATTCTGTTTAGATGCTTATCGCTCATACCAGGCTTTATGTCTGACCCAGAGTTTTATGTCTCCTCTTATTACTCTGGGTGCTCACACGAGCAGACTAGAGACAGGTTAGCTGGTGATGCACGGGTAGATGATCCGGAGACGAGCAGGAGGCTTCCACGTACTATATACATAATATTCTCCCTGTGTTGTTGAAGATCACTGCTTGGGCATTGTTGGTGCATCTTCTACTTTAGCTTTCTTTTGTTTAGAGACGGTAAATTTGGAAAATTGTAATAAGCTGTATATGGATTTCCGCTGCTCTGATGATTGATGTTGATTTTGTTATCAGCTTATGCACTGTCTCGCCTGTTTTATGTCAAGTATGTTATTATATTTTATCCCATGCGCTGTGAGACATTCTACAGGTTCCTTGATTAGTTCATTCTCTTCTTTCTTTTCTTCTGACGACCGTTCTGTGCTAGCTGGGCATGTGTACAGCGCACTTTCGGAGGAAATGTAGGCTGGTGCGGGACGGGCCGTCACAAAACCATTTTCCAATTCATTTTAATTTCCCACATTATTCAATGAAAATTATTCCTTTTAATTTATAAACACCGTTTATAAATTCACTTCAGTTTCCCGTATCACTTAATTTATAAACATTGTTTATAAATTTCTTTACTTGTGATTTGAATAAAATGAAATAAAGAGAGAGTCTCTCTGAATAAAATAAAGAGAAAAAGAGTCTCTCTGAATAAAATAGTCATTCATCATTCTTGACTATAATGCATTCGTTTCCATTCCATCCACATCCATCATACCGTACTTAGAAGCGAGGATTGTAGTTGAGGAGATGAAAGGAAACAAAATGTCCATATGTGCCTTAGTATTACTTTATCTTTTGTAGCTTGAAATTCAACTAATACACTTGCCCTCTTATCTAGAATATTTTTAGAACTTGCAAAATTTTCCTTCATCTATGCATAACTCATATCCAATACATTACAGTTACATTGGTGCAAAATTATTAAAAAAAAAGGAGAGAAAAAAAAGAATAAAGAAATGATTGGGTGCACGTTGTCGATGTGTAGAACTTTGGTTGACACCACGCTCTTAACCTTCAAGACAATTACAGTGTTATCAAGGAATTACGATTCAGCTTGAAAAATTTTGTTCATTTTTGCACTAATTATGGGACGGACAATTTGGGGCTAAACTGTTATTATTGAAGTTAGGTGAAATCCTTGGAATGTGAAAGACCTTAAATATATTGTTTGATTAATCCGCGTACATAAGACACTTTGGATTTTGTGGGTAATATCCGCTGAAAACCCTCACGAGACAATACTCGTCCTACTGGGGACACCCAGGGGTTTAACGACTTGTTGCATACGCTAAATGCAATCGTGTGTCCTACGAAAGTGTGACATATCTTAGTTGTTTATTCGAGGACGAATAAAAAGATAAGTGTGGGGGTATTTGATATACACGTAAATGTGTATACTTTATCCGCATATTTATCTTATTTTATCTTTTAAATAATTGATATTGTGTATTTATAGCTGTGTTTTCAGATTGTTGACAAGAATCATGGTTTAGAGCATTTGATGAATAAAGCATGAAGAATTTGCTGAAAAAGAGTGAAGTTCAAATTACTAAAGCTTGAAGAGTTTAAAGCTTGAAGAACGGTTGCAATTAGAGTTTAGTTGGGTAGATTTGGCTCACTAAAGACTCATATTGTGTTCACATTGGCTCAATTGCAGACCATTTCACTCATGTAGCGTTCACATTAGCTCCTTTGCAAGGCTTCTCATTCATGCACTGCACGCGTTCACACTGGCTCACTTACAAGGCCTCTTGCTCTACAACCCCGTTCACACTAGCTTATGTGTTATTTGGGCTAATTCTTTAGTCCCACATTGTGGAATTTGCCAAGTAGCCTTTGTCATATCAGCTATAAATACACTTTATCTCATTCATTGTAAAACACATTGGGTTTTATTCTGTAATTCTCTTCTTGGAATAAAATCATTCTTCCTCTGTTCTATTTAGTTTTAGTTTTATTTATGTTCATGTTATTTAATTTCTGTTTTTCTTCTTCTTTAGCTATGTCTAGCTAATCCCCTTTGATTAGGGGGTGATGACGCTAACAGATATGATTCGATATGAATCACATAGCCAAAGGATGAGGAATTCATGTATATAGATCTAGATCTGAACCAAGGGTTAGATCTGAACCTTAATATCCTGTGTCGTTTAAGAGCTATGCTCCTTCACAGGGTATATTCGTGTTCAGTCTAACAATTATCAGATTTAGATCTAATTTTAGGGTTTTAGAAATTAATTAGTGAATCTGTCCTGATAGTCTATGGTTGTAGAGCTGAGCTCCTGCATAGGCTATGCTTGTCGTTATTTACATATTTGTTTCTAAAAACCTATTATCGTTGATTCATGTTTGTGACAGAAACATGTATTAGATCTGGTTAATCTTTTGGCTATTGATGATTATGAATCCGATCTATGTCATTATCCCCTAATTGCTTTCACTTATTGTTAAAACTCTCTTTTATTTAATTTCTGCTATTTTCTTTGTTTTCAACCAATCAAAAGTTAGGGATAACTTGATTGGATTTATTAATTAAAATATTTTTGGTCCCAGAGTTCGACACCCTCTACAACAATCCTTGTTGTTTAGGAAAACCGAACGGATTTTACAGTTGTTTACAATTGTATAATTTGTTCGCAAACACAACAATTTCATCAGAATACAAGAATATACAGAGTATGAATAAATATAACACATTTACTAAACATCAGAAATTTACAAGTTACAATGCAGCGGAAAATAATACAAAACACAAGAGAAAGAGATAAACGGATACAGAACTTTTTGAATATCATTCCAGCTGTATACCAGGATCCTATGAATATAAATCTGCAAAACCAAAACTACTAGCTGCCCATATGGAAATAGGGGCACCTAGAGTTTAGGTTAAAACAATAAACTCCAAGTCAGTCATGTGACTGGTGTGAGAACAAAAACAGTTATTTAAAATTTTACTTTAAATCAGATATATCAAGATACCACGCCGTATAACATGGAACGAATTTCCTCCCAAGAATACCAGTGCATATAACAAAATAGCGCAATGCTTTTTGGAAAAATGAAGCATTATAAGACTCAAGTCCTATCACACAATGCAACGCAAGCCGAGGGATAGGGTTTTCCCATATAATAACCAAACATGCTTGGTACGTTAAAACAAATCATTCGATGCTATTATAAGTGCATAGTGTATAAAACAACTTCAAATATAAATGTATCAATCCTTGACGGCATGGGTACCATATATCATGTCGCCAATACTAGACTCAACAATCAAAACTGAAATTGTCACGTATTGGAAGTTGGATTTCCATCTATGAACCAAGGCAAGGGATCGTCCTTACCGCTTCGAGACGCTCTAGCCTACCCCTCAGGATCAGAGCTCGACTGACCCTTGGATCGTCAGGGTCGGTCCACACGGAGTGGATTAAAATGCCTGAAACATGCATTTCCCCATCCTGTGGGGCGTAAACTAGTCATATCCCGACCAAACCATCGGCCCCAGAACGACCAATATAGCTGAGGCGCCTCGCTATCCATCAACCACATAAGTAAAATGTCAGGGCTAGTAAACGTTGACACCACTCCTAGCTAGAAGGAAACGCATGCCCTCCCTGATGTCCTCTCCCGTTTCTGGTTCACACCGGGGTGTGAGGCTCGTGAATTAATGCTACACAAAGCTATGCTATATTAAAGTTGTGCTTTGATCATCAACTACAAGACTCCGCTTTTCAACAGAAGCCTTGATCATTTGCATCTCAGCATGCCACACAGGCAATTCATGCTATGCAACCGATGTCTATCAATCACACAGAACGAAATCCGATGTCAGACACACATCCATTTACAAGTTCGTTCTGGGTCTAACAAAACTGGAGGCACCTTATTCCTCCCCCATATGTCCAATACAGGGGAGAGGTCCTCGCATATCCGTCGATCTCCAAGTACATCTGGACGATCACCACTTGTTACCTCGTCTTGGGTGTGCAGCCCAATCAAGACATCAGTAATCATCCAAACGATGTAAAGACTTACGGTCCTCAACCACCGTCTTCATCCTCGATATATCGTCGAATCAGTTATTCAAAATGGGATAAACCCAGTCTTTCTGAATAACTCACATATATAATAAACATGTGCTATAAAAACACAACATACGCCACATTCCAATCCAGAATATTCCTTTATCCAAATATTCTTATACTTTGGGAAAGGTTCCCATTAATTTTATCAAAGATAAATTCTTTACATTTATTCTTTAATCTTCCTTTGGATATCAATTCAATCTAATTAAAGATGCATTAAAACTCCATTTGGTTTTAATCTTCCCAAAAATCAATATTAACTATTGTTTAACTTGGGAAATCATATCCTATCTTTAACTGGGTTAAAGAACCAATGTCCTTTAAAATACGGTTCACGATAAACCCAAAATCTCATTCCATTCCATCAGCCTTTAACCGTAAATTAGCAAGTGAACAATTCCCTAAGAATTAACCCCGAAGGACGAAACCAACATCAGATCCATACCCAGGAAACCATTCAACTTAACTAATCTCCAGTTAGTTTCTGATTTTCTTAACTCCATTGGGTGTAAGAACAGTATTATTAAAGATACCATTCACGACAACCCAAAATCTTATCCCTGTCTTTAACTGGATTAAAGAACCAATGTCCTTTAAAACACGGTTCACGATAAACCCAAAATCACATTCCATTCCATCAGCCTTTAACTGTAAATTAGAAAGTGAACAATTCCCTAAGTATTAACCCCGAAGGCCGAAACCAACATCTGATCAATACCCAGGAAATCATTCAACTTAACTAATCTCCAGTTAGTTTCTGGTTTTCTTAACTTCATTGGGTCTAAGAACATTATTATTAAAGATACCATTCATGACAACCCAAAATCTTATTCCATTGTTAATCTGGTTAAAGAACAAGTGTTATTTAACACACCTTTCACGATAAACCCAAAGACCAATTTCAATTCAATTCCAATTAAATATTAATTAATTGGTATACTTCATTAAATCTAAATAAAAAGATTTAATCTTTTCTCAACTGGGCTCAAGAATAGTGTTAATGAAGACACCATTCACGACAAACCCAAAATCACATTTGATATTAAATACAAGACTCTGAATAGAAAATATATCGGCTTATATTCAATATCAAATTCTGGAATCAACAAATACCGTATTGGAATAACGATATATACATATATATCTTCCAAATTCCTCCACAATATCCGTATAATCACGGAATCCAGTATCGAAATATTCCGAAGATAATTTCGATTCAAATCCCTTCCAATTCATATATTGGAAATTCTGGTTATTTTTACAACCATTTCAAATCCAATTTATTTATTTCAAAATATTGGATTTCATGATTCTAGTTCAAAACTAGTTCATTTCGATAAAAATATATTTTTATCTTTTCAAATATGGAATTTTTCATCCCAACTCTTTCCAAATCATTTTTTATGATTTTACACAAATTATTGATATTTTTAATAATTTTATCAAGGCCTGTACAGTCGATTTCCACAAACGGCCATCGAACTGCACTTACAACGACCCTTTCCAAATTTTATTTGGACATAATTCCAAATCCAACCATTAGATTTCAAATCTCTAAAATTCGTTAGAAAGCGCTTTTCGATACGAACCCAAAGGTTCCGGTTTTAGGAGAATCCGACAATCGAATCTCCCGTAATGTCCATTCGAAGTCAATGGTCGAAATTCGCGAACTGTCGCAGCGCGATGCGTTCTATTCAGGCCATTATATTATATATAATATATATTTCGTCGATTTCCATTTAAAACGTATTTTATAAATCGTTTTAAATTCATTTTCTAAACGATTTCAACTTCATATTCAATTTCAAATCAAAATTAAATATTCCATATCATCGATATATAAATAATAGTATTTTCAAAACATTAGATTTCAAATTCATTTCCTTTTCGATATTCATTATAGAAATGAATAAAATCGATATAAATATCGTTCACGTCAAAATGGTGCCAATATAATCAACACGACTTTATATATTTAAATATATTCGTGTCCATCCCAAATCGGACATCAAAATCACATTTTTGATCCATTACTGAATATTATTTTAAACTATTCTTTATTTTAAAATATTCATTCTCTTTGAACTGGAATCAGACACAACCAATTACCATATAATTTGATTATATGGATTTCATACAACACGTGAATACAACAACAATCAAACACAGTCAACCATCATCCAGAGTGCATTCTACACTGCATAAGCATCAAATACAAATATTTGACGCTTACAACAGCCTGTCAATCAATCGACCAACATACAACTAAATATTGGGATTAGTGTATGTCCAATATCATCCCAATACCCGTATGGGGTTTTCAAACAACAAACACAGATTTATTTGTGCAGTTGGGCGATGTGTAAAGTTTATCATCCCAATCAATATCAGTTAGATCAGTGTGCATAAACAAATCGTCCGATTTGTTTATGAATATTTATTTTATTCATACACACGTTAAAAATTATATTTTTAACTATAAAATATTTTCAACTATAAAATATTTTATTCCATTCCACATCACACAATCAATTTTCACAACATAACTAAACAAATCCATGGTCAGTGGACAACGGGTGTCGGGTGCTGCTAAGCACCGTTTGCATCCTAGTAGATATTTTAACTGGAAAATAAAATAAAAGTGAGAAGTTATCACCTTTGGGATCCACTCCTCCATTCTATTCTGAACTTCTGAACTATTTGGATTTGCCCGAAATATCAATGCAGTCTTCTCTACACTGTTCATATTAAAAATCACATTTTTAATATGATGTTTATATTAATCATCGCATTTTTCATATCGCTTTTGTATATATAAAAATTATATTTTTACTTCGCTAAAAATCAAATTTTTACTTCGCTAAAAATCGTATTTTTACTTCGCTAAAAATTATATTTTTACTTCGCTAAAGATTATATTTTTACTTCGCTAAAAATTATATTTTTTACTTCACTTCAATGTAAATAAAAATCTCACTTCCATGTATGTAAAAATTACACTTTTAATTGCAATCTTTATATCATAAAGAACACATTTTTATTCGTAAAAATCCAATTTTCATTTGTAAAAATCACATTTTTAAATGCATGTATGAATAAAAATGACGATAATCACTCACAAGCGGTGCCAGACGACTAGGGGAACGCGGCAGTGGTATAGTGGCGGCGGCGGGGCCCACATTGGCCGAAGAGCTGAGTTTGGGGCGGTTTCCCTTTGGGATCGCGGTTTTAGGAGTGGGAAAGACGGAGGAGGAGAGGGACGACCGTCAATGGGTCGGTGGCGGTGCGAGGTGGAGTCGGCAGGCCCCCCCGGCGGTGGCTCCATGCTGATTTGAGGCGGTTCTTGGTGGGTCTTCAATCAGAGAAGGAAACAAGAGGCGGAGGGGGAAAGAAGGAAGGAGCGGGGGTGGCTATTGGTCGGCGACAGGGGGCGGCGCCGTGCCGGAGCGGCGGCTGTGGGTTTGGTGATGGGGTTCGATTTATGAATTTGGGTGAAAGACGATGGTCTAGGGTTATGGGAAATAGAAAAGGGTTTAGGGTTATATAATCATATTTAATTATTATTTCATTTTACCCTAAAAGTAACTTTTTATCACGAACTCTAAACGAGACCTACCGACTGTCGCCGCAAGCCAATTACCCTCATTCCGAGCGCAATGGGATATGTTTCATAAGCTGATTCGACTGTTTCGATCAGTTTTCGTCAAAATCAAAATATAAATCTATATATTGAATTTGAACGCACATTTCAATTTACTGGGGCCGCATACAGACCCCCAAAATCCCAGAAAAATAAATCTAGCAATGTTTTGACGATGCGGTCCTAACAAAACTAATTTCACCGAATTAGGAGACCGTTTGAAAAATAGTCATTTTCCAGTCGATTAAAATTGACTGAAACTGTCAAAACACGTTTAACTTCGCCACGCTCACATATTGATTCCAAAAATTATGAAAATTGGAATCTAGCAATAATTTGACATCGCGGATCCAACAAAAGTGGTTTCATCGAAAACGGAGGTCGTTTGCAAAACCTCCATTTTAAGGGCTGTATTTTCCATAGCGACTATTCTAAATTTTCAACTGGATGTAACTTTTTATTCCCGCTATGAAATTTTGATTTTTCGGATTTGATGGAAAGATATTTTCAAATAGATTCCACTATTTTTGGTTTTGCCAAAATCCGGTTTATTTTGAATAATGTACATTCATTTGAAATTGAATTTTCAAACTACCGCGCCATTTTCAATTCCTTTTATAATTAAAATAAATGTTTATATTCTAACGTCGATTCAAATAAATATATATGTTTTAATTCTATTCAAAATAAATTTCTCGTCGTTATTATTTAAAATAAATCATTTTAAATATTCAAAATTCATCAAAATTTTCAAAATAAAAGTTTTAAATTGGTTCTGATTTTCCGGGTTGTCACACATAGCGTGGGGCGCATAGGTTCATCCGCTAATGATACTGCGGGCATCCGCTAATGGTACTGCGGGAATCCAACCACCAATAAATATATTATAGCCGCAAACACCAAGCCTAAATAACTAAAATATTTTAATAGTCACAACTGATAACAAATAAATAAATGCATTCAAGCAACCAACAATTTATTTTTAATGATAAAATAAATTTCTGAGTGAGATTTACTCACCTGGTTTTATTTTCCAGAATAAATCGAAGACGTTTGATTTATATTCCATCTATCTGTGGAAAAAAAATATCCAAATCCATGTCCCGCTAAGTGTCCAACTTGACTTGCATTAGCAACTTGGGCCTTGTATAAATTAAATATAGTATTTAATATTATGCAAATTATATAGGCTATATTTTGTTATTTTCTTTGTTCTCACTTAACAAAATCAAACTTTTAACTATTAAAAAAAATCATATTCCCTGATTCTATACTCGAATGATTTGTTTACAATTTTAGTTTACTTATTAACTACATCCCTATATATAAACTAATTTCCATGCATTATAATTATTAACTAACAATAAGACAAAAGGATTAACTTATTATTAAGTAATATTGTTGTAGGATGATATAAATGTCATGTAGAATATTGATATTTAAATCTGTTTGGTTTATTTACTGTAATTAACAATAACAATCACCTTAATTCAAGTCATAGCCTCCCTCTCCATTTTACGCACTGTGCAACACTTCTCCTAACAATCACCAAATCCCCAAATACATGGACCCTGAACGCCCTAGCACCCCACTGTCGACCCTTAGATCACCTCGTCCATCATCAAAAATTGAACTACCCGGTTGCGATCCAAACAGCATCAACCACCACGCAGTCATCCCTTGTGAAACCTTGGTGCCTCAACATACAATTGCACCAAATTTTATGGTCGGAATCACCTCAGCACGATCCAGAAAACCCATGACAGAACCTACTTCAAACTCCATCGTGCATGCCCACCTTTCTTCATTCATGAGCACTCCTTTATCCTATCGAGCTTCAGGCAAATTCCCAGATCTAATCGCTATTTTCGAATTCGATCCTTTTTTATATAAAAGGCAGTTTCGAATTGAATAAAGAGGATTTGATTTCCTATTTGACTGAAAAAGAGGAAACGATAAATGGTTTGAATTGTTTTCGGTTGACAGGAAGATGTCACGCCATTCTCAGAAGCTCTTTCCAACGTCGGATGCCTGCCAATGATGACCTCGCCCCTCATCGCTCTTCAGGGAGTCGCTATTTCAATGCGTTGTTCCAGATTTCATTTTCTTTTTTTAATCAAAGAATCATTTTCGAATTACTGGAACAAAGGACTGAAATGGAGTATATGGTTTCGTAGTCTTTTAAAGGAAATTGGGGAAGGCCTATGGGTTTATTTATAGCTGTGAATGAAGAACAATAAGTACACAGCCATTTAATCCTTGTTTTCCTTAGTAGTGAAGCTAGGGAACATCGTACAAGGTTTTAAAAGAAGATGTGACAGAAGATAAGTAGGCCTGCGTTTTTTTCTCAGCTAGGGTGAGTTGTTGTATACTTTAGCTTAGGATAGAAGAAATAATATTGGTTGACCCTAAATTAATTTGAACGGATGAATTTAAAATATCGCGTGATTTCCGAACTTCTTTTTCGAACACAACAACTGGCATTCTTCGGGTTATAGCACTATTCTGAACACACTAGAACTGGTTTCGAAGCCCAATTCGATCATATAGAGAAGATATCAATTTAAATCGATATAAATTAAATTTAAAACAATTAATTCCTCGATAATAAATTTTTATTGTTATCATGTATATTAAAATAGAATTTCTATTAATCATTTGAATAATTTTGACTGCATTTTAAATTTTGAATTGAATTAATTCAGATTCTCGTATTACAATAATTATATACATATATATACGAAATAAATCGTATTTCGATTATTAAATCGATAACTCAATATAAAATCGATTTATATTATTAACTCAATATTTAAAACCATATTAAATATTTAAAATTAATCATCCAAAAATCGGGAACGTTACAGTTTGGAAGTTTGTTTCAGTTCTTAAATGAAAGTCATGGAGAAGAGCTAACAAAAAACATGTGTCGTAACTAAGCTTTAGACATGGAGCATACTGTTTTTGAAATGAGGTGCCAATTGACACAATAGAGTAAGTGGCCTCATCATTGGTCAAATTTATTTTAATTTTCATTTATTTATGTTGTATTTTCTGTTTTCTTATTTTAGTTTTTTTGCTTGTGTAATACCCCATAAAATAAACCAAAAATAGACATCAAATAATTTAATTTAAAATAGATAATAATAATTTGTAATAAATTAATGGATGGAATAAATAATTTTGAATAATTAGGAATCAGGCACAAAATTATTATTATTGTGTTCGTGGAAAAATTTAGATCCGTTTTTATATTTTATTTACTGAAACAGAGTTCATTTGAGGAAGATATTAATAAAGCAAGTTATACATAAATATTTACAAACAGGGTTTGAAATTCGAACAGATTAAATATAAATCCATAATATAATTAATTATAGAGTGGCATTAAAGAATATTCTAAGAGGATTTGAATTTTTGTGTACATATTCATATGCAAATGGGATAAAGATAAGCAACATAAGGAAATAAACCAAAGTCATTAATTGAGAATTTAATAGAAAACAATATCACAGGTGATTCAAATCTCCTGGCTCGACCCCAGAAGGGCCACCGATACATATAGAAGGTGGGTTGACCTAGGAGTCGACCGCCCTCCTATTGAGGGGGTTGACCGCCCTCCTGAGGGATGAGTGGTGAATGTATGTTTTTATGTGGCGATTTATATAATTTTGCATAAAATAGAGCATCCAAATTAAATCTAAATAATCTAACGGTCTATATTTACACATGCCACTATAAATATATCTCTCTGACCTCGCTCTAAACCCTACTCTCATTTCATTCTAACCCTTCATACTATCTGTAACACCCCACTCCCGCTAAGGTCACTCACTAAGGGAATGCCTTAACTTCGGTGGAGTATTTTAAGTGAATATAGAACAGAAAAATTACAACAAGACAGATATAAATAATACTTGAAATCTAAAACATCATTTCATTGCAGCAGAAGATAAACATGTTTGGTTACATAACAAAAACTAACAAGAGTCAAGTACAAAATATCCATCTCGTTAAAACATAAGTACATAATCCCACTACATACTAATAGCCATAATAGAAAAGATAACCGAGCTTTACTTCAAGAGTCCAAGCTCCAAAAGATAGATAAAGCAATCTGATCAAAGCCCACTAGTGCTAGGCCCACTCTGATAACCTGAGGGTTGGGAAAAAGATAAAAACAACGGGGTCAGACATAAGTCTGAGTGAGCCCTATAACTTTAACAATACAATCATTAAAGTAATTAGGGTATGATATAAACCCGGTACGGTACAATTGGGGATAAATGACTACACTCAGCAGCCAACTAGACTTAGGATGAACTAAGATAACGGTAAAGACGCGCCTATCCACCCAAGGATATATACTACACTGCACCACACCAGATCTACCCACCCAAGGGTAATTCCTGCACTGCACCACACCAGATCTACCCACCCAAGGGTAATTCCTAACTTAAAGATTGATCCCACCCAAGGACTTAGAAAATTCAACTAGTAGTTTCGTGTACCCCTAGCTGACTACATAGGTGCCGTCTGCCCCTATCTCCACTAGGTGTACCCACTACTCCCCAAGCGATCGGCTCCCTACCGTAGATACCCATGCTGGCCCCACAGTGGGGTGTATCACTCCCCAAAGTGGCAACCCGATACAATAAACGGTGCACGGCTTATACCTACACGATGCAACAACGTCTTACCTACCAGCCCGGGTCCACACACGCATATGAAACCCGTTGGACTTGCGTTGCCACCGCTAACCCGTTTTGGCCTCTTATAGTCAAGCCCAGTACGCGTGTCCCGTCCTCGACATGGGTCGAGCCCAATAAGATACATATGGGTTACTGGTTGAAATGGCCCCCCACAAGCTACCCACCTAAGCTTGTCCCTTCTAGTGTATCCCACTTAACCCTTTTTAATAATCATGTCCACTTACATGTTTAAAGTTTGGTTAAGTCATCTAATCATATTTCAATTGCCATTCAAGGCACCCACTAGATTTCCACATGCCACCCAAGGCACTTACTTGATTTCCACATGCCACCCAAGGCACTTACATAACCCTTTAATCATGTTTAATTACATTTTCCACTTTGGTTAAGTATTCTAATCTTATCTTCTATTGCCACCCAAGGCAACCACTAGATTTTCTCCATGCCACCCAAGGCACTTACTTAACCCTTTAATCATGTTTAATTACATGTTCCACTTTGGTTAAGTATTCTAATCGTATTTTCTATTGCCACCCAAGGCAACCACTAGATTTTTCCACATGCCACCCAAGGCACCCACTTAACCCCTCATGCCTCACTACATGCTTATCTGGTTAAGTGTTTCTTAATTGATTAAGAACGTAACCGTTGTAAAGACCTCTCACATTAGACTATCTTTTATGGCAGCTGGATTTGCCGGTCGGGTCCGGGCAGCCTTACGCCATAACCGAGTCTAACCTCGTGTCTTTACACTTGTCACGTATTTAGTTTATGCCTAAGACCTCTCACATTGGGCCAATCATTTGTAGCCGCTGGATTTGCCGGTCGGTTCCGGGCAGTCTTATGCTACAAAAGGGTCCAACCTCGTGTCTTAGTCGATTAATTACACCTAATTAATCACCCCCATAATTTGTATTAATTATCCTAATTAATTACAAATTTAATGATGTACATAATTGACTCAATTATGTCCATCCACTTTATGGTATGCATAATCATACCAACTTCACACCATTTCATTAACATGAATATTAACCCCATCGTTCCCCACGTAATTCGCTAACATGACATACTTAAGAGGGAAGATTCATCACAAATACAATGGGTTCAACTTGCATAACATTAGTATCAACATGGGTTTTAAAGGTGTCAACATGCATCTAGCATTAAACCCAACTAGCATAAATAATCAATCCAAACTTGCATGAATCACATATGTCATAAAGAGGATAACTTGCATAAGCTACTTATGTCATACAAAAGGGTAAACTTGCATATGTATGTATGACATACAAAGGGGTTAACTTGCATATGTATGCATATCATACAAAGGTGTAAACTTGCACATGTTACTTGCATATAATCAAACACCAAACTTGCATAACATGTCATATATGAACTTGCATATAATCAAACACCAAACTTGCATAACGTATCATATATGAACTTGCATATAATCATACACCAAACTTGCATAACATGGTGTCATAATGGATCAATGTTTATCATAGCGATTTGCATAACTAGCATCATGAACACATAGCCTAAAACTTGCATAACTTGCATAACATCATGATCACATAGCATATGACTTGCATAACATCATGAACATATAGCATATGACTTGCATAACTTGCATAACATCATGAACACATAGCATATGACTTGCATAACTTGCATAACACATAGCATATGACTTGCATAACTTGCATAACATCATGAACACATAACATATGACTTGCATAACTTGCATAACACATAGCATATGACTTGCATAACTTGCATAACATCATGATCACATAGCATATGATAACATAACTTGCATTGATCCACATTCATAGCCATAACCTCATTATATCCTATCATAATCATTTCAACAATTGGTCATTAAGGCTATAGAAACTCACAATTTGTTGATTATCACTCCTAAGAAGAAGATTAAGTTGCTAAAGTTGATTAGAAGTTGATTTGAGGAGCTATCTTCCTCTTTAATTTGATGGAGGCTCCTTCAAGTTGCATTTTGACGGCATAACGACGTTGTATCTATTTTTAGTATGAATTAGGGTAGTCTTAGGGTGTATTTACAGAATTAGGATGTAGTTTAGGCCCTTAGATTAGGTTAGAGCCGTCAGATCTCGTCACAAGCCACCAGACACAGCCCAAACTCCTTCAGGCTGCACACAGGTCACACAGACCGACGGGGGGGGGGGGGGTCGACCCCTGGGTTGACCCCTGGGTCGACCCCTAGGGAGGGGGTCGACACCCATGTCGACCCTAGGGTCGACACCCTCTGCCTGGCGGGAATTTTCCCGCCTCTTCTGAAATGTGAAATTTGTATGTTTAAATCTGTTTTGAATTTCTGAAAACTTTTTCGGGCCTTAACTGGGTCATACGGACTCCGATTTTCGAAAACTCAGACTCTATTTCGCGTATTTTTCCGAGACAAACGCAATGGCATAGCCCGTTTCTCCTGATTCAGATTTTAAAATTTAATTCTGCCCTGTTTTATATTATAGCAAGTTATTCAACATACAGGGTGTTACACTATCCTTCTATCATTGCTAATTTCAGAGAAAAAGGTAAAGATTATCTTCTATTCCTCTAACCTCCACTCTATCCATTTTATTCTATATTCATATAGATTCAGGTTTTGGAATTTAGTTATATACAAACATATATGTGAGATTCTTAGATTTGATTCTTATATATATATATATACATTTATTAGTAGAGGGATTGGAGTACGATTTCGAAGGATAAATCAAGATTTGATTTTAAATAATTCCTATTGTTCTTCCTTCTCAAATCACTATGAGTGGAAGCCCTATAGTTGCTATTTTCTATCTTATATAGTTTTGTTTTGGATTATTATACCTAAATGGGATTTCGATTAAAACGGAAAAAATATCATAAACCCTACAAATCCTATATTTTGTCTATTATGGAAATGGTCAATCAAAAGTGATGTATTTAGGGCTGTGTTAATGGAATAATTAATGTTAGGAGCTTGTGAAGTATATTTTTCTAATGGAAGTAAAAAATCGAGATTTCGTGGTGTAGATTGTGAGTTGTGTCCAAATCAAATTTTAAAATAGTCGCTATGGAATTCGTTTATAATTTATAACGATTTATTTATATTATAAAAGGGTTTTTTTATATAAATTGAATACCGATTTAACCTGGATTTGAAATGTCGAGTTATAAATCCAGATATGTATATTTTAGAGCTGTATGATATCATATGTGAATATATACGATAATATTAATTAATTAATATTTAATTTGTTTATTTTAAGTATTTTAATATTTAAACGGTCTATTTAGACCTTAGAAAATAGTCGTTTTTCAACTGAACTCCGTTTTTGATGAAATTAATTTTTTTGGATTCGGAATAGTTAATTATTGTAAGATTTCAAGTTTCGTGATTTTTGGAGTCAATATGTGGTCGTACGGGATTTAAATGTGAAAAACAGTCAATTTTCTGACTTTAAAAATACGCTGTCTGAGCAAACGGACTCGAAATTCTATGAAACAAGTTTCGTTGGATCCGTAATGTCGAACTGTAGCTACATGCTCATTTTCATGATTTTTGGGTATTGTATGTGATCATAGGGATTTTTAAACAGGGTATGTAAGCAACGATTTATTAAAACTTAATATAAAAATCAAATAAAAAATAATATAAATCTCCTATAAATAACAGCTTTCACTCCTAACCTTAAATTTCTATTTCTCTGGTCAATCATATTCTCGCCGCCATCATTCAGTAAAAATCAAAAGGGCATCGATACTTTGGAAAATCGAATCAATTCAATAAAATTTCCATAAAACATTTCATAAGTATATTAGTGATCCTTGCAGGTTTATCCTCATTTCTATATGAGTATCATTGGGTTCAAAACAAAATTTGTCGTAACTATTCTCTACAGTGAGATTTAGGGTTCCGCGAATCGATAGGTAGGAGCATTGTTTGCGAAATCGGTTGTTGGATTTGTGTTTGTAGAAGGTTTTAGCATTTTCTATAAAAAAAATTGTGGGATTCAATCAAAAAAAGTGACATGGTCACTGTAGATGGCCGCGATGAGTAATGCTGATGAGCTTGGCAAATTGGGTACTGGATGTTGCGGTTTTGGATGGGGAGTAGTTCGGTGGAATCGGTTTGCAATTCTGTGAAGAGGAGAAGAAGCAGTTTGGATCGAAAGTGGGGAAATGGTGTTCGAATCAACAGAGGAGCACGGGTTTGAGAATGGTGTTTGAGCAAAGCGTGGAAGATGGGATTTTTCCTAGAAGGAATACAATGAACAACGAAGAGGGTGGGTATTTGTGGTGTTGGGCTAGGCTTTAACGAGAATCCCAAAGAAGAAGAAAAAGAGAAAGGAAAAAGAGAACGAAAAAAAGAGAGAAAAGAAAAAAAACTAAAGAAAAAGAAAAGGGAGTTTGTGGCTATTCTACTGCAAATGGCGATAGTATTTCTGGAAGGAGGCGCGGAAAGAAATCGATGAGGAACGGTATTACGGAATAATCATGATTAAGGTGTTTACTTAAGTATTTATTTAATAGTTAATTGCAGTTAAATTAAGTTATAAATCGTAACTTTAATAACTATGCCATACATTATCAGAATTAAACAAAACATGATCCGTTGGGATCGTATGGACGTCGACTACAAAATGAAACTGACTAGGAGTGGATTGGAGCTTGTTACAATTTATAGTAAAATAAATTGTATGATCTGAATCGACGATAGTTTATCATTATTTAACGATAAACCAACCAAGATGAGTAAATCTCACTAACTCTACTTAACTTATATTTTAACGTATTTTTAGAATGGATAAATAATGGTTGTTTGCTGTGTGTTGGCTATTTGGTTGAACTGCTAGTTAATGGGTTGATAATATAGATAATGATATATATATAATCGTTAATCGAATATTGATTCTTTTTATCAGAATATTTCATTTTCATGTTATTTATGTTGTGTAACATCTGTGGATGCAGGGAAACAGGTCGGAGGGATCCAACAGGATTCCTCAAATTTTATAATGCTGTTCGTTTTCATATACTGTGATATATGATGTGATATAGAATCCTTGATTTGTTTTGATGTATTGGGATGACACTAGTCTTTTTATATGGTATTTTATATACCATAAGTTATACTGGAATTATAAAAGGAATTTCCAAAGTTTATATTGAAATAGAGAAATATGCATATAAAATCAAAGGATTTTTATAATAAAGGAAATTGTGAAGTGGATATTGAATTTAAAGGATTTTATAAAGTCAAATAAATTTTGTAAAAGGAGATATTTGAAAATTAAATAAGAAACTTCTATATAAAATTATAAACAGTTATATGGAAGTTTAAAAGACCGTTTTTGGTAAATTACTTAATAGAAGGAAAAATTTATATGAAATCAAAGAATCTTATAAAAAAGGGAATTTTTGAAGTAAATATTGCTTTTAAGGATTTTAATAAATCAATACATTTTATAAAAAGGATTATTTAGGAAATTTATAGAATTATAAAAGGGAATGGGCAAGATATAATGGAATTATAGGGAATTGATTTAAAGTAAATATTTAATAGAAATCCGTTTTAACAGATAACTTGAGAAGAATAATTTATAAATGATGTTTATAAATTAAAGAAATATTTATCTTTTGATAAATGAATATATAAGTTTAAATTTATATAGAGAAGTAGAAATCGGTTTTAACACCGATATTTTAATAGAATGTGAACTCAACAATTATAAAGAATTTATAAGTGAGAATTAAGTGTTAGAAATAAAAAGAAGATTTCATATGAATAAATCTATAAATAGAAGTTGGAATTGGGATATTGTTTTGAAACACGAAATCAAACTAAATGGATTGTATAAAAGAAATATTTTTCACGTTTGGTGTGAAAATATTTTACAAATAAACACATTTATAAAGGAAAGTGAATTTTTGAAATAGAAATTAAACAGAAATGGAATTTAACATGGTTAGAGACAAATAACTTGTTTAATAATGTAAACAAGTGTTATGATTTTTAAACAATGTTTATAAATGAATACGAATATAATTATCAGTGGATAATTGAGATTGTAAATTCAACGGTGAATATAAAATGGAAAAATTTGGAGTTGTTTTAAAAGGGAATGATGAAATCCATTTCTATATTCGAAATGTAAAAAGGGTTAAATAAAATCTGTAAAGATTCGTAATTAGAATTCAACTAAGCCAGATGTTTTAAAATAATTTATTTGAAAAGATTATATATTGAATAAATCAGGATTTAACAAGATAATTAGTAGTCGGTTGGAAACCGATATTTGATAATCGAATAGAGTTATTCGAAGAAGAGAGTTATCGAATGTAAGTTATTCGAAGAAGAGGGTAATCGAATATAAGTTATTCGAAAGAGTGATAAATCGAATATAAGTTATTCGAAAGAGTGATAATCGAATATAGTTATTCGAAAGGGAGTTATCGAATAGAGATTATTCGAGAGAGAATTGTAAGTTGAAATTCGATTATATCGAATGTAGGAAAGTACTATTCATTTCCGTTTTTAAATCAAGACTTATTAATTTATTACTAAATTAGTTATTTGTTTAATTATCCAAATTAATAAATAAAAGTTATATTTAAGTTAATACATTTTGAAAGCATAGGATTATAACACTATTGTTATAATCTAATGATTGTGTAAAAGAAGTGGATTCGTAAATAAAATCCGAAAGTTACGTAAGGAAATTTGTTAAAGATTTAAAAGATGAACTTTGTCTATTTCTAGGTTAGAAATGTTGTTCAGTTAAGGTCTGAGAGATAATTATACCCCAACTTAATTGACTTCGTTTTTAACTAAGGAATGGTTAAGGTTCGTTAGTGAAGGTTGGTCAAGTCAATTTAGTTAATGAGTGAAGTGGTTCGAGTTCGCATAGCGACGTTATATTTAAACATCTGTTTAAATCCAATGAAAGAGTTTCAGAAATGTTTTCTAATATAGATAATAAGAAATGGGAGTAAATATGGGAATGTTTTCCAATGTTAATAACGTATATTTTCTAAATTTAGAAAATAAGAATTTACGAATATATAGGAATGGGGGAATGAATAAATTTATGATAAATTGAATTAAAGGAGGTAAGTGTTGATTAATGATTTTGCTTGGTAAGATTTCCATTTGGAAATACAACCGTTGTTTGTACATCTATTTTTCTTTGATAGTTAAATCACCAACTATCGAAGTTTTTGACCATTTTTTCCGTTGTAAATATGGAGAGACTGGGATCAGATTCATTATCTGAAAACCACTCTGTATGGATGTTAGCGTTGCGATCAAATATGATGGAGATAATTGAAGACGGAGTTATGCAAGGGCTATCCTATTTACAGAATAGTGCCTTCGGTTTGTCCAATCCCAGGACAACGTGAATGGATGAATGTCTGACAGAGTATATCTAACGGATCGCGTAAGTTGATCTCTTCAAACGTACTTACGTTTGGTGGCGGACGAATTCATTTCTCTTTGCTTTATAACCGTGGTATTTGGGGATATCAATTTGTGATTTGGCAGGTATGACGATGTGGCATTCAAAGTAAATGGTGGTTAGGTGTTCCAAAAGATACATAATGACCTCTAGCCTCATCAACCGGGAAATGACAGAAATCAGGCAGCATGGTTATGTGGGTCGCTCCTATTAGGGTGTATATCACCTATCTAGAGAAAATCCATTTCATTCTTTTATCTATTTTCAATGCTGTCCCTTTTCGGGAAACAGTGGGTAGCTCCCAACCGTTGGTGATATGCATTCGATACACTCAAGCTAAATGAGTGATCGGTCATGTGTGGGCCAGGTTGCGAGACGTTCTTGTTGAACCCATTGTATTCACCTCTAGAGATACACTATCGGCAGGTGGTCCCATACCTTGTCATAGTCAAAATCCAATCTCCAATAAGAGCCGCGATTTCGAATTGTATATTATACATGTGGAACGTGAGATGCAAGCGTTCTTCTAGATTGTTATTTACTTGTGATTGGACATTATTATTATATCAGAAAAGTATTGTTTTAAAATGTTTTGGATTATCATAAGGTAAAAATCGTCCGTGTTTATGTGTGGATCGGTCATATGATTATCTTTTCTTTTGAAAAGGATTTTGAAAAGTTAAACCAAATTATTGGAGTTTACTCACACCAGTCCCATGACTGACCCAGAGTTTTTTTTTATTTTTATTTTCCCTAAACTCTTGGGTGCCCAAATTTGTACGGGTAGTCAAGTAGTCAGGATTTACAGATACACTAGATGGAGCTTGGAGCAGGAGGCTTCAGGGTTTTATAGCTATCATTATTTCTGCTGCGATGTAAGTGTTATACTTTAATGATGATATGTATATACAAATGACAGATTTGTATTTAAAAGTTATGTTGTATACTATATTTTATTCGTTCCGCTGTAAGATTCGTGTTACTCTGTTGATGTTGTAGTTGTCTTGTTCTTCTTCTATTCTAAATTTCTATCTAATCTATTCTCACCATCTTAATTCTTTCTATTAATGACCGGGTATTTTCGATGTCTGAACAGTCGACGCTGGGTTTTGTGTCGATTTTCGGAGTTGAAAAACCCAGTTCGTTATAGTGGTATCAAAGCTGAAGGTTAAGTGATTACCTTGGCTCTGTGGCGTAAATTAGTAGAGACGGGGTTAGTAATACCCTAGATTGAGTTGAGTGTATATGTACGAGTGAGCGTATTTGTAGATTTTATAAAAATAATTTTATATTATGGAGATTTATTGGTTGAGTAGTTTGTGAATTCTGGTCGATCAGTTTGATCCACTGTATCGATAGAGGTTTCTAAACTCTCAAGTACGATAAACTGACATAGTATGTTTTGAAAGAGGGAAAATGAGATAATTTTATCCAAAGTATATTTCGATATAAAGAAAATATTTTATTTGAATAATTATAGTATGTTGGATGTGTTGTTTGTTATTATAATCAAATAAGATTAAAATTGAGTTGGTTATGTATATATATAACCAAATAAAATTCATATAAGTGTTATGAAATGAATAAATCAGAATTTGGAATTTAAAAAATCTGGAAACTGGGAAAAAGTGTTCGTAAATGAATTTGAGTTAAGTATAAGAAAATTTTAAAATCCTGGGAGATTTTAAATTGTTTACAAACATTGAGATGGATATTTTGAAATAATTTCAAAATGTAAATGATTAAGAAATGGTTTTGAAAAGTGATATAGTATTGAATTCACTTTGATAACTGGAAAATAACTCTGATGATGCTGGCCACATCATCAGTGTTCATTTTCGAGTTCTAGGTGACGGATTACTACCAAAGATTTTGTTTTTGAATTGTTTTGAGAAAAGCAAGTTGTTTTGAATTCAGAAAGGAAATATTTGATATTCGAAAGGGGTAAGTTGTTTAAAACTCCCAGGAAGATTGTTTGAATTAAAAACAAATTAAATAGAAATTTGCGAAAGCAAATATGAATTGAATTGAAATTCATTTAACTTGAAATTGAATTAGAATATAACATATCAAGTAGAATCTGATTTTGAGTTGTGAGATAGGAATCTAAAATGGTATTAAATTGATGAGTTAGGAGTTGGAATCAAGGATGGAACTTTGGTTTGAAATGGAATTTGGCTTGGATACATGAATTATTTGGTTTTGAGGATAAAATTGGAATTTTGTTTGGGAAAGGCATTTGTATATGCTAAATTGGTAGCAGGTGTAAAATATTTAATGATATGCCTGACAAAAAGGTACACGTTTATTTTTATATGGGTTTGGTGATTTATGAGCCGAATTGGCAAGCCGCTTGGCTGTTTTATTTTCTTTCGGATTGGAGAAGGCCTAGAGAGGCGAGTTGTGGTTGTACCGATTGAGTCGTACAAAGGAGCTGCCGGCGAAATTTTCCGAAAATTTAAGGTATTAGAAAATTTTCAGAATTTTTGAAAATTTTCGTTAATAGAAATAAATTAATATTTAATTAGAATTAATCGGTTCAGTTGAAACTGAAGTTTAAGAAGTTAACAAATAAATTTTAACCTAGTTAATAGGGCTTGTTTTCTACCTTAGCAATTTCGAGGACGAAATTATTTTAAGGGGGGAAGAATGTAACGTGCCATATTTTTAACGGCTTAATAATTAATTTATTTAATTATTAAATATCAATTTTGTGATATCGATAACTTGATTTAAATAAAATTTATATTTAATTAATATAAATAATAGAACAATATATTTATTTCCGAAATAGTCGGAAATGATAGAACTCACAATATTGTGTGAATTGGATAGGGTAAGAGATTTGGTTAAGTATAGATTCGATTTTTAATAACGAATCTATTTTATAAACGACAATAGAACATATAATTTATATTTTAATTATAATCGAGCTCGAAATGGCGCGACAGTTCGTAATTTGGCGATTCGAACTTTAAACGAATATACATAATCCGTTTTAAGTCGGATTTCTATGAAACAAGGAACGTTCGGAGTTGGTGAAGTATATTTTTCTAATGGAAGTAAAAAATCGAGATTTCGTCATGTAGATTGTGAGTTGTGTCCAAATTAAAATTTAAAATAGTCGATATGGAATTCGTTTATAATTTATAACGATTTATTTATATTATAAAAGGTTTTTTTATATAAATTGAATAACGATTTAATCTGGATTTGAAATGTCGAGTTATAAATCCAGATACGTATATTTTAGAGCTGTATGATATCATATGTGAATATATACGATAATATTAATTTATTAATATTTAATTTGATTATTTTAAGTATTTCAATATTTAAACGGTCTACTTAGACCTTAGAAAACAGCCGTTTTTGCAAACGAACTCCGTTTTCGATGAAACTAATTTTGTTGGATTCGGAATAGTAAATTATTGTTAGATTTCAAGTTTCGTGATTTTTGGAGTCAGTATGTGGCCGTATGGGATTTTAATGTGAAAAGCAGTCAATTTTATGACTTTAAAAATACACTGTGTGAGCAAACGGACTCGAAATTTGACGAAACAAGTTTCTTGGATTCGTAATGTCGAACTGTAGCTGCATGCCCATTTTCATGATTTTTGGGTATTGTAAGTGATCATAGGGATTTTTAACAACGTATGTAAGCAACGATCTATTAAAACTTAATATAAAAATCAAATAAAAAAATAATAAAAATCTCCTATAAATAACAACTTTCACTCCTAACCCTAAATTTCTATTTCTCTGGTCAATCATATTCTCGCCGCCATCATTCAGTAAAAATCAAAAGGGCATCGATACTTTGGAAAATCTAATCAATTCAATAAAATTTCCATAAATCATTTCATAAGTATATTAGTGATCCTTGCGGGTTTATCTTCATTTCTATATGAGTATCATTGGGTTCGAAACAAAATTTGTCATAACTATTCTCTACAGCGAGATTTAGGGTTCCGCGAATCGATAGGTTGGAGCATTGTTTGCGAAATCGGTTGTTGGATTTGAGTTTGTAGAAGGTTTTAGCATTTGCTGTAAAAAAAAATTGTGGAATTCGATCAAAAAAAGTGACATGGTCACTGTAGATGGTCGCGATGAGTAATGCTGATGAGCTTGGCAAATTGGGTACTGGATGTTGCGGTTTTGGATGGGGAGTAGTTCGGTAGAATCGGTTTGCAATTCTGTGAAGAGGAGAAGAAGCAGTTTGGATCGAAAGTGGGGAAATGGTGTTCAAATCAACAGAGGAGCACGGGTTTGAGAATGGTGTTTGAGCAAAGCGTGGAAGATGGG
Organism: Allium sativum; assembly: GCA_030737875.1. Classification (NCBI taxonomy): domain Eukaryota; kingdom Viridiplantae; phylum Streptophyta; class Magnoliopsida; order Asparagales; family Amaryllidaceae; genus Allium; species Allium sativum. Next base: position 183,262,641 of record CM060911.1, on the reverse strand, counting down.
ATTTTTCCTAGAAGGAATGTAGTGAACAACGAAGAGGGTGGGTATTTGCGGTGTTGGGCTAGGCTTTAACGTGAAGCCCAAAGAAGAGAAAAAAGAGAAAGGAAAAAGAGAACGTAAAAAGAGAGAAAAGAAAAAAACCAAAGAAAAAGAAAAGGGAGTCTGTGGCTATTCTACTGCAAATGGCGATAGTATTTCTGGAAGGAGGCGCGGAAAGAAATCGATGAGGAACGGTATTACGGAATAATCATGATTAAGGTGTTTACTTAAGTATTTATTTAATAGTTAATTGCAGTTAAATTAAGTTATAAATCGTAACTTTAACAACTATGCCATACATTATCAGAATTGGACAAAACATGATCCGTTGGGATCGTATGGACGGCGGCTACAAAATGAAACTGACTAGGAGTGGATTGGAGCTTGTTACAATTTATAGTAAAATAAATTGTATGATCTGAATCGACGATAGTTTATCGTTATTTAACGATAAACCAACCAAGATGAGTAAATCTCACTAACTCTACTTAACTTATATTTTTATAACGTATTTTTAGAATGGATAAATGATGGTTGTTTGTTGTTTGTTGGCTGTTTGGTTGAACTGCTAGTTAATTGGTTGATAATATAGATAGCGATATATATATAAATCGTTAATCGAATATTGATTCTTTTTATCAGAATATTTCATTTTCATGTTATTTATGTTGTGTAACATCTGTGGATGCAGGGAAATAGGTCGGAGGGATCCAACAGGATTCCTCAAATTTTATAATGCTGTTTGTTTTCATATACTGTGATATATGATGTGGTATAGAATCCTTGATTTGTTTTGATGTATTGGGATGACACTAGTCTTTTTATACGGTATTTTATATACCATAAGTGATACTGGAATTATAAAAAGGAATTTCCAAAGTGTATATTGAAATAGAGAAATATGCATATAAATTCAAAGGACTTTTATAATAAAGGAAATTGTGAAGTGGATATTGAATTTAAAGGATTTTATAAAGTCAAATAAATTTTGTAAAAGGAGATATTTGAAAATTAAATAAGAAACTTCTATATAAAATTATAAACAGTTATATGGAAGTTTAAAAGACCGTTTTTGGTAAATTACTTAATAGAAGGAAAAATTTATATGAAATCAAAGAATCTTATAAAAAAGGGAATTTTTGAAGTAAATATTGCTTTTAAGGATTTTAATAAATTAATAGATTTTATAAAAAGGATTATTTAGGAAATTTATAGAATTATAAAAGGGAATGGGCAAGATATAAAGGAATTATAGGGAATTGATTTAAAGTAAATATTTAATAGAAATCCGTTTTAACAGATAACTTAAGAAGAATAATTTATAAATGATGTTTATAAATTAAAGAAATATTTATCTTTTGATAAATGAATATATAAGTTTAAATTTATATAGAGAAGTAGAAATCGGTTTTAACACCGATATTTTAATAGAATGTGAACTCAACAATTATAAAGAATTTATAAGTGAGAATTAAGTGTTAGAAATAAAAAGAAGATTTCATTTGAATAAATCTATAAATAGAAGTTGGAATTGAGATATTGTTTTGAAACACGAAATCAAACTAAATGGATTGTATAAAAGAAATATTTTTCACATTTGGTGTGAATAAGGGATTTAAGCAAATATTTTACAATTAAACACATTTATAAAGGAAAGTGAATTTTTGAAATAGAAATTAAACAGAAATGGAATTTCACATGGTTAGAGATAAATAACTTGTTTAATAATGTAAACAAGTGTTATGATTTGTAAACAATGTTTGTAAATGAATACGAATATAATTATCAGTGGATAATTGAGATTGTAAATTCAACGGTGAATATAAAATGGAAAAATTTGGAGTTGTTTTAAAAGGGAATGATGAAATCCATTTCGATATTCGAAACGTAAAAAGGATTAAATAAAATCTGTAAAGATTTGTAATTAGAATTCAACTAAGCCAGATGTTTTAAAATAAGTTATTTGAAAAGATTATATATTGAATAAATCAGGATTTAACAAGATAATTAGTAGTCGGTTGGAAACCGATATTTGATAATCGAATAGAGTTATTCGAAGAAGAGAGTTATCGAATGTAAGTTATTCGAAGAAGAGGGTAATCGAATATAAGTTATTCGAAAGAGTGATAAATCGAATATAAGTTATTCGAAAGAGTGATAATCGAATATAGTTATTCGAAAGGGAGTTATCGAATTGGGATTATTCGAGAGAGAATTGTAAGTTGAAATTCGATTATATCGAATGTAGGAAAGTAATATTTATTTCCGTTTTTAAATCAAGACTTATTTATTCCTAAATTAGTTATTTGTTTAATTATCCAAATTAATAAATAAAAGTTATATTTAATCTAATACATTTCGAAAGCATAGGATTATAACCCTATTGTTACGTAAGGAAGTTGTGTAAAAGAAATGGATTCGTAAATAAAATCTGAATGTTACGTAAGGAAGTTTGTTAAAGATTTAAAAGATGAACTTTGTCTATTTCGCGGTTCGAAATGTTGTTTAGTTAAGGTCTGAGAGGTAATTATACCGCAACTTGATTAACTTCGTTTTTAACTAAGGAATGGTTAAGGTTCGTTAGTGAAAGTTGGTTAAGTCAATTTAGTTAATGAGTGAAGTGGCTCGAGTTCGCATAGCGACATTATATTTAAACATCTGTTTAAATCCATTGAAAGAGTTTAATGTTTTCCAATAAGAATCAGAAATGTTTTCTAATATAGAAAATAAGAAATGGGAGTAAATATGGGAATGTTTTTCAATGTTAATAACGTATATTTTCTAAATTAAGAAAATAATAATTTACAAATATATAGGAATGGGGAAATGAATAAATTTATGATAAATTGAATTAAAGGAGATAATTGTTGATTGATGGTTTGCTCGGTAAGATTTCCATTTGGAAATATGACCGTTGTTTGTACACCCATTTTTCTTTGATAGTTAAATCACCGACTATCGAAGTTTTTGACCTTTTTTCGTCGTTAATACGGAGAGACCGGGATCAGATTCAATATCTAAAAACCACTCTGTATGGACGTTAGCGTAGCGATCAAATATGATGAAGATAACTGAAGATAGAGTTATGCAAGGGCTATCCTGTTTACATAATAGTGCCTTCTGTTTGTCCAGTCCCAGGACAATGTAAATGGAAGTTATGACCTCTAGAAGTTTCAGAAATTTTCAGAATCAAAGACAACTCGAATTTTGAATTCGAAATTCGAATTCAAACCCCGCAGCAGGCAGGGCGGGGAAACTGCCGCCCATAGACCAGGTCGACCTGGGGGTCGACCATAGTGTCGACCTCCCAGGGACCAGGTCGACCATAGTGTCGACCTGGGGGTCGACCTGCCTCCCGAACCTATTTCCTAAACCAGATGCATTCTGATGTATTTAGACTTGATTCGTGACCAGATTCGTCTACCTAACCCTATATAAACATCCCCCTAGCCTCATTCTCTCTACACTATTTCATTCTGTCCTTATGCTCCCTTTGTGAAAATCAAAATGATAATATTTAAATTAAAAGAGACTACTTCTTCTTCGTCAAGACAACATCTAGGAATTGCAAATTGGGGGTTTTCAACTAGAACAAGACTAACCAAATAGAGATTCGACAACTGCAATAACAGTTTCCAGAACCAAATCTCTGCACTCTAATTCTCGATCCACGCTCTGTAAGTTCTAGTTACTTTGAGATTGAAACTTGTTAAATTTAATATGGACATGGAATAAAATGAAATTGGACCTAAGCTTGATTATCTATTTGGATCTGTTCTTGTCTCTTCTTGAATTTATGATTTTGGGTTATTTCTTTTCAATTGAATCATGCCCATTCATGATGTTGGACCTAGTTTATTATTCAAACGCTAGATTGTAAAATGAATTCTTGGATCTTGACTTGATGATAAGACTTTTTAATTTAGTTTTCACCCTATCCTCTCTTGAATCTTGAATTTGGGAATATTGCCATGAAATCAGTTCGGACTTATACACGTGTAACGGTTGGAAATTTCCGACTCCTCGAGAGTCGGAAATTCCGAGACGTTAGTGAAAGAATTTAGAAGGTGAGGAAGAAAAGATAGAACTAATAGAATAGAAGAAGAAGAAGAAGAAGAAGAACATCAGAATCATCAGAGTAACACGAATCTCACAGCGGAACGAATAACATATAATATATAACATAGCTTTGAAGTAAACAGTTATATATATACAATAGCACTTATCAGAGTACAACACTTACAACACAGCGGAAATAACTATAGCTATAGAATCTTGCAGCCTCCTGCTCCAAGCTCTCCAAGTATATCTGTAAATCCCGACTACTTGACTGCCCGTACAAAATTAGGCACCCAGGAGTTTAGGGAAAACAACAAAGTAAACTCCGGGTCAGTCATGGGACTGGTATGAGTAAAATAGTTTAAAACAGGTATAGGATATCTCATAAGACCACGCCGTGAATACGGAACGGGTTTTTCCTTTATGAGTATCTGAACAACTTTGACAAGCAATATCATTGTGATATTATAATAATGTCTAAGTACAAATAGGTATCAATCTAGCAGAAACGCTTGCATCTCACGTTCTACATACATAGTATAAAATCATAAACCGCAGGGCTCTTATCGGAGAATGGATTCCAACAGACAAGGTATGGGAGCACCTTCTGAATAGTGTACTCTAGAGGTGATACACTCAGGGTTCAACAAGAACGTCTTGCAACCGGGCCACACATGACCGCTCACTCATTTAGCTTGAGTGTCGCGAATATATTGCCACCACGGTTATAGTCCATCAAACCATCATCCGAAGATACAGAATCAAAAAGAAGTACAAATATGAATATTCCCTAGATCGGTGACAATACACCCTGCTTGGGAATGACCCAACTAGCCATGCTGCCTAGCCCAACTTTTGTTACTTCCTGGTGTGAGGCTAGAAGCTACGTCTATCTTCAGAACATCTGATCACCATTCACTTTGACTGCCACATCGTCATACCCGCCAAATCATAAATTGACTTATCCAAAAATAACACGGGTATACAGCTAAGAGAAACGAATTCCTCCGCCACCAAACGTGGATACGTTTGAACAGATCAACTTACGCGATCCATTGGATATACTCAGTCAGACCTTCTTCCATATACGTTGTCCTGGGACTGGACAAACCGAAGGCACTATTCAGTATATCCATCTTAGTCACTGTTATCTAAGACTTATACAACAGCCCTTGCACTTTACTCCGTCTTCAATTTATCTTTGGCAGATATTGCTCGCAACGCTTATGCCAATACAGAGTGGTTCTTTGGATAATAATCCAATCGGTCTCTCCATAATAACAACGTTAAAATGGTAAAAGCTTTGATAGTCTGTGATTCAACTATCAAATGAAAACATGTCGGTGTACAAACAACGATGTTATTTCCAAATGGAAATTCGATCGATCAATCATCATATACATATATATGTTCATATTTCCTTATTTCATATATTTAGAAAATATATGATATTAATCATTGGAAAACATTTCCATAGCTTATTTTCACATCACTATTATTTCGCAACTATCAGTCCCTAACTGTAACTAGTATGAGAACAATTCTCTAAGTATCAGTCCGGAAGGTCGAAACCAACATCAGATCGTCACTTAGAAAACCGTTCAACTTACCCTCTCCAGTCCGTTTCTGAATTTTGCTTAACTCTATTTCTTAAATTCTTATCATGAAAACATTTCCTTCTCTTTGTTTAGAAAACATATCTGACTATATTTGGAAAACGTTTCCAAAACTCATTTACGGATTTCAAATGAACGTTGTATAAAACATCGTTATGCTTAATCCATTAATCACTTATTACTTCTATATTTCAAATCAACCTTTTCTATCGAACCACAACTATTCCTTTGTCAATTCTGAAGTCAATCAAGTTGGGGTATAATTACCTCTCAGACCTTAATTGAACAACGTCCTTTACTGTGAAATAGATGAAGCTCGTCACTCACTTTTTCAAATCATCTGTTTACGCAAATTCTCGGATTCAGGTTACGAATCCACTTCTTATATGACAACGTTTGATTATAACTATGACGTTATAATTCCTACCCCTAAAATATCTAACCTAAATTATAAATTTATTTCCTAACTCGAATAATTTAACAGACACCTAATTTCTAAATCAATAACTAAATCTTGATTTAAACCCTGGAAAGTAAATAGTACTTTCCCGAATTCGCTATAATCGAATTCGACGTATAACTCTCTTTCGAGTAATCTCTATTTGATTAACTCTTCTTCGAATAACCTATATTCGATTATCTCTCTTCGAATAACTCCTATTCGAAATCTCTCTCTTTCGAATAAACAATATTCGATCTCTTTCTTTCGAATATGCTATATTCGAAAATCTCCTTTCGATTTACTAATCGATAACTCCTTTCGATCAAACTAAAATCGATAACTCCGTTAACTCTATTCGAATAACTAATATTCGACTAACTATTTTGGATCGACTCATTTGATTAACTCCTTCGAATAACTAATTCGAATAACTTACCTTGGAATAACCAATATTCGATTTACTCTAACTCGATTAACTTAATTCTAATCGATTTACTCCATTTCGATTCATCTTAATTCAAATCGATTAACTTAACTCAAATTGATTAACTCCTTTCGAATAACTAAATTCGATTTAACTCTAATTGAATAACTAATATCCAATTAACTCTTACGTGTTTAACTCTATTTGAATAAGTAATTCGAATCACTCTAATGTGTTTAACTCTATTCAAGTATCAGATTCGAATAACTCACTTCGAATAACTAAATTCGATTAACTCTTTTAACTTTACTCGAATAAACTATATTCGATTAACACTTTCTTTCGAATAACTATATTCGATTAACTCTTCGTCTAACTCCTTTGGATTAACTCTTCAACTAACTCCTTCGGATTAACTCTTCGATTAACTCCTTCGGATTAACTAACTTCGAATAATTCCTTTGGATTAACTAACTTCGAATAACTCCTTTGGATTAACTCTTCGACTAACTCCTTCAGATTAACTCCTTGATTAACTAACTTCGAATAACTCCTTTGGATTAACTAACTTCGAATAACTCCTTTGGATTAACTCTTCGATTTACTCCTTTGGATTAACTAACTTCGAATAACCAATATTCGATAACTACTCTTCGAATAAATAATATTCGATAACTCTTCTCAAATGAATCACATTTGATTTCTCCACTCGAATAAACTATATTCGATAACTCTTCTCAAATGAATAACATTTGATTTCTCCACTCGAATAAACTATATTCGATAACTCTTCTCAAATGAATAACATTTGATTCCTCCACTCGAATAAACTATATTCGATAACTCTTCTCAAATGAATAACATTTGATTTCTCCACTCGAATAAACTATATTCGATTACTCTTCCCTCGAATACACTATATTCGATAACTCTACTTCGAATGAGTGATATTCGACAACTCTACTCGATTAACTCCACTTGGATAACTCTAACTGGTCAACTCTAACTGGCCAACTCTAACTGAGTAACTCTAACTGATCAACTCTAACTGGTCAACTTTAACTGGTCAACTTAAATGGTTTAACCTAACTGGTTAACTCAAATGGTTTAACCTAACTTGATTTACTTGTCTCGATTAACTGAACTAATCCACTTAGTTTAACTTAGTTAATTCACTTTGATTTACCAATTAGTTTAACTTAACTAATTCACTTCGATTAACTGCTTAGTTTATCTTAACTAATTTACTTTGGTTAACTTAACCAATTACTTTGATTAACTCGACTAACTCGCTTTGGTTAACCTAACAAATTACTTTGTTTAACTCTATTCGAATAACTATATTCGATTTACTCATTTGCTTTCTATTCGAATAACTATATTCGATTTACTCATTTGCTTTCTATTCAAATAACTATATTCGATTAACTCATTTTACTTTAACACTAATCGATTAACTAACATCGATTAACTTCTTTTGATAAACTACGTTTTCCGTTACAACTATTTCCTTTTTATAACGTTTACTTACCATTACAAATATATCCTATTTATAACTTCTATTTACCGTTACAAATATTTCCTATTTATAACGTTTACTTACCGTTACAAATATATCCCATTTATAACTTCTATTTACCATTACAAATATTTCCTATTTATAACTTCTTATTTATCTTCAAAATAAATATTCCTTTATTCTATTTATTTTCTAAATAAATATCCCTTTTATAAAACTCTATTTGTTTTATAAATACTTCCTTTTATAAAACCGTGTTCGTTTTATAAATAATTTCTTTTTATAAAATCCTGTGATTTTATAAAATTCCTTTATTCTATTTATTTTCTAAATAAATATCCCTTTTATAAAACTCTATTTGTTTTATAAATACTTCCTTTTATAAAACCGTGTTCGTTTTATAAATAATTTCTTTTTATAAAATCCTGTGATTTTATAAAATTCCTTTATTTCAATATACATTGAAATACTTCTTTTAACATCCCAGGGTTTCTTATGATATTTAAAATATCGAATAACAATGATCAATATCATTTCAACTCCCATAATCCATAACAGATTATATAACACATCATATATCACAATATATGAAAAACAATAAAATAAATGTTGAGGAATCCAGTTGGATTCCTCCAACCTGTTTTCCTGCATCACAGATGTTAAACAATATAATATAACATCACTTTCAGTTCTATATGATACATTCTGTTAAACAGAATCAATATAGAAATTTAACTAACTGACTAGCAGTTCAATCAAACAGTCAACATACAGTAAATCAGACCATTTCTAACAGTTCTAAAAATACAACATGAAATTATAAACTGTTCAGAGTTAGTGAGATTTACTCACTTTGGCGCGTTAATCGTTAAATAACGATAATTGTCACTTGATTTCGACGGACAATTTATTTTACAATAAATTGTGGCGAACCCCAATTCATTTCCAGTTGGTTCCATTTTGTAGCCGTCGTCCATACGATCCCAACGGATCTTGTTTCGCTGAATTTCAATAACATATGTTAAAGTTATCACTTATATAAGATTATACACACTTTAAACTAAAAATAATTAAATTTCCTTTTTATTTTCCATTGGGCTTACTCACATTGCTTGGCCCAATTTCCCTTCACACAAAAGCCCTCTCCGCCATGTCTCTTCCCCAAACCAGAAAAAGGCAGCCGCTTCTTCAAAACTGAATTCAACCCATATTTGCTCCTCCTTTGACCACCTCTCGCCACCGCATCGGTCAACGACCGACCCTGCAACTATCGCCACCCGTCACATCTTTGCAAACCCTACCCAACGGTCTCCATCATCCCAAACTCGAGACGCCCCTCCAAAACCCATTCCAGATCTGCTCTCACGCCATCGCCATGTTGTTTGGAGGTCGGACTTCGCCTCGGCCATCGATGGCAACCGTAACCACCACAACAAGATCCTGCTTCCCATCCCCTACCCGTTCCAACTCTCGAAAACAACTCCGGTCACACTTAAAATCGCAACCTGTAGCTTTCTAAGTGGCACTGCCACTGTCGCAGATCGCCATGGCATCAGAGTTCGCCCATCAACCGTCGAGCCAACCTTCGCACCACCCTGAACCCAACATATTCTCCCCAACGATTAACCCCAGGTCACGCTGTGTAGTTTCCAGCAATAAAACAAGCGTGCGGATGCTTGAAAACTCATACGGCGATGAAGATGATCAACTTGGGGACTCAAATGAATTGGTTACCTGATTTGTAGAATTTTGTTGAATTTGATTATGATTTTTAACTCACGGTTTTTTTTTGCTGAAGGTTTTTCAAAGAAGGGAGGCGGCTTCTTTTGATCGATGAAAACTGATGGCATTATTATATAGTGGAAAGGGGTTGGCTGATAAATCACAACGTAGCTCCTTTATGTTCACACTTTTGTTTAATATATATCCTATGGTTGTTTGAAATGAATCGTGTTGCACTATCCTCCTCTTGTTTTGTTAAATTTCCTATGGTTGTTTTAAATGAATCGTGTTTCACTATCCTCCTCTTGTTTTATATATTAACCACTTTGCCAGTATATGCATATACATAAACATATATCTTTTTGTTTTACGTACTGCAATGGACAAAATAAAACCTTCCATTGTGTTAAGCAATGTGCCATGGTCCCAGAGATATAATAATACTGGTAGATAAAATCATATTGTGAAACCCCAAAATGTTGATTACAGGGTGCAAAATACTTCAAATAAAAAGTCGCTTATTTAATTAAATAAAAATTATAGAAAAATTCTAAAAATTAAATTATCGCTATGTCCCACAAGAACCTTGTCTGAATTCACACCCGATCTCTAGTTATATCGAATAAACTGTTACGGTCGATAAATGATTCTATAGCGACTAATCTGAAATTTGATTTGGACATAACTCAAAATCTACACGACGGAATCCTGATTTTTCTCTTCCACTAGAAAGATATACTCCACCAGCTCCACACGTTTCTTGTTTCATAGAAATCCGACTTAAAATGAATCGTGTACATTCAGTTGAAGTTCAAATCGCCAAATTGCGAACTGCCGTGACGTTTCAGGTTCGTTTTAATTATAATTATAAATTATAAGTTCGAACGTTGTACTTTAAGTTATCGATATCGCCAAATCGATATATAAATAATTAAATAAATTAATTATTCGACAGCCAACAAAACGCGCCATTACATACTTCCCCCCTTAAAATAATTTCGTCCTCGAAATTGCTAAGTTAGAAAAATGCTACCAACTTTACTAACTAGATTCAAATATCTTTTTGTTTACTTCTCAACTCCAGTTTCAACTGGACTCATTTAATTTTAATTAATTTATTTATTCGTTTCCGACCAACTAAAATTTTCAAAAATTCTGAAAATTTTCTAACACCTTAAATTTTCGAAAAATTTCGCCATAACCTCCTTTGTATGGCTCAATACGTCGAACCACAACTCGCCTCTCTAGGCCTCCTCCAATCCAAAAGAAAATCAAACAGCCAAGCGGCTTGCCAATTCGGCTCATAAAATCCAAACTCATATATGATATAAACTTGTACCTTTTTGTCGGGCATTTGACTCTATCCCTTGCATCTGCTACCACTTCAACATATACCAATGTTATCCATTCCAATTGATCTCCAATCAGTTCATATCCTCAAATCCAAATCGAATTTCATTCGAACTCTAATATCAAATTCCAAATTATTGACTTATCAATTTGGTTCCATTCTAGATTATCTCTAATCCCAATTCAATTTTATTTAACTCGGTTCAAGTTAAATTTCAATTTATTTTTACCATCTCATTTTATTTTATTCAACTTCATTAGTTAAATTTTAATTCCAGAACTTAAGTTCCTGGGTTTCTTTCAAATCAATTTGAAATCATAATGCCAATTCAAAACCTTTGAATTTCTAAACAACTTGTTTTCTCAAACAATTCAAAAACAAAACCTTTGGTAGTAATCTGTCATTTAGAACTTGAAAATGAACACTGATGATGTCTAGATTCATCATTAGAATCTATTTTCCAGCTATCGAAGTGAGTTCAATACTATATCATTTTAAATTTGAAAAACATTTTCAAAATCTCCCAGGAACTTAAAATTTCCTTATTTTAATTCCAAATCTGATTTAAATTCATATTTAATTCAAACTATTTCATATATTACATTTATATGAATTCTGATTGGTCATTTATAACCATTTCACCCTTTTATAATCTTATACGATTATAATAACAACCAACACAATCAATATACTATACTAATTTCAAGATATATATTTCTTCTATAAACAAATATATTTTGGGAAAAATTATTTCATTTACCCTCTTTCAAAACATACCATGACGGTTCATCGTATTCGAGTGTTTAGTAACCCTTATCGATATAGTGGATCAAACTGATTGACCAGAATTCATAAGCCACTCAACCAATGAGTCTCCACAATATAAAACCATTTTATATTGAATAACAATTACGCGCTCATATATATACACTCAAACTCAATCTAGGATATTACTAATCCCATCTCTATCGAGTTATGCCACAGAGCCGAGGTAATCACTTAACTTAAGCTCTGATACCAACTGTAACGGCTGGAAATTTCCGACTCCTCGAGAGTCGGAAATTCCGAGACGTTAGTGAAAGAATTTAGAAGGTGAGGATGAAAAGATAGAACTAATAGAATAGAAGAAGAAGAAGAAGAACATCAGAATCATCAGAGTAACACGAATCTCACAGCGGAACGAATAACATATAATATATAACATAGCTTTGAAGTAAACAGATATATATATACAATAGCACTTATCAGAGTACAACACTTACAACACAGCGGAAATAACTATAGCTATAGAATCTTGCAGCCTCCTGCTCCAAGCTCTCCAAGTATATCTGTAAATCCCGACTACTTGACTGCCCGTACAAAATTAGGCACCCAAGAGTTTAGGGAAAACAACAAAGTAAACTCCGGGTCAGTCATGGGACTGGTATGAGTAAAATAGTTTAAAACAGGTATAGGACATCTCATAAGACCACGCCGTGAATACGGAACGGGTTTTTCCCTTATGAGTATCTGAACAACTTTGACAAGCAATATCATTGTGATATTATAATAATGTCTAAGTACAAATAGGTATCAATCTAGCAGAAACGCTTGCATCTCACGTTCTACATACATAGTATAAAATCATAAACCGCAGGGCTCTTATCGGAGAATGGATTCCAACAGACAAGGTATGGGAGCACCTTCTGAATAGTGTACTCTAGAGGTGATACACTCAGGGTTCAACAAGAACGTCTTGCAACCCGGCCACACATGACCGCTCACTCATTTAGCTTGAGTGTCGCGAATATATTGCCACCACGGTTATAGGCCATCAAACCGTCATCCGAAGATACAGAATCAAAAAGAAGTATAAATATGAATATTCCCTAGATCGGTGACAATACACCCTGCTTAGGAATGACCCAACTAGCCATGCTGCCTAGCCCAACTTTTGTTACTTCCTGGTGTGAGGCTAGAAGCTACGTCTATCTTCAGAACATCTGATCACCATTCACTTTAACTGCCACATCGTCATACCCGCCAAATCATAAATTGACTTATCCAAAAATAACACGGGTATACAGCTAAGAGAAACGAATTCCTCCGCCACCAAACGTGGATACGTTTGAATAGATCAACTTACGCGATCCATTGGATATACTCTGTCAGACCTTCTTCCACATACGTTGTCCTGGGACTGGACAAATCGAAGGCACTATTCAGTATATCCATCTTAGTCACTGTTATCTAAGACTTATACAACAGCCCTTGCACTTTACTCCGTCTTCAATTTATCTTTGGCAGATATTGCTCGCAACGCTTATGCCAATACAGAGTGGTTCTTTGGATAATAATCCAACCGGTCTCTCCATAATAACAACGTTAAAATGGTAAAAGCTTTGATAGTCTGTGATTCAACTATCAAATGAAAACATGTCGGTGTACAAACAACGATGTTATTTCCAAATGGAAATTCGATCGATCAATCATCATATACATATATATGTTCATATTTCCTTATTTCATATATTTAGAAAATATATGATATTAATCATTGGAAAACATTTCCATAGCTTATTTTCACATCACTATTATTTCGCAACTATCAGTCCCTAACTGTAACTAGTATGAGAACAATTCTCTAAGTATCAGTCTGGAAGGTCGAAACCAACATCAGATCGTCACTTAGAAAACCGTTCAACTTACCCTCTCCAGTCCGTTTCTGAATTTTGCTTAACTCTATTTCTTAAATTCTTATCATGAAAACATTTCCTTCTCTATGTTTAGAAAACATATCTGACTATATTTGGAAAACGTTTCCAAAACTCATTTACGGATTTCAAATGAACGTTGTATAAAACATCGTTATGCTTAATCCATTAATCACTTATTACTTCTATATTTCAAATCAACCTTTTCTATCGAACCACAACTATTCCTTTGTCAATTCTGAAGTCAATCAAGTTGGGGTATAATTACCTCTCAGACCTTAATTGAACAACGTCCTTTACTATGAAATAGATGAAGCTCGTCACTCACTTTTTCAAATCATCTGTTTACGCAAATTCTCGGATTCAGGTTACGAATCCACTTCTTATATGACAACGTTTGATTATAACTATGACGTTATAATTCCTACCCCTAAAATATCCAACCTAAATTATAAATTTATTTCCTAACTCGAATAATTTAATAGACACCTAATTTCTAAATCAATAACTAAATCTTGATTTAAACCCGGAAAGTAAATAGTACTTTCCCGAATTCGCTATAATCGAATTCGACGTATAACTCTCTTTCGAGTAATCTCTATTTGATTAACTCTTCTTCGAATAACCTATATTCGATTATCTCTCTTCGAATAACTCCTATTCGAAATCTCTCTCTTTCGAATAAACAATATTCGATCTCTTTCTTTCGAATATGCTATATTCGAAAATCTCCTTTCGATTTACTAATCGATAACTCCTTTCGATCAAACTAAAATCGATAACTCCTTTAACTCTATTCGAATAACTAATATTCGACTAACTCTTTTGGATCGACTCATTTGATTAACTCCTTCGAATAACTAATTCGAATAACTTACCTTCGAATAACCAATATTCGATTTACTCTAACTCGATTAACTTAATTCTTATCGATTTACTCCATTTCGATTCATCTTAATTCAAATCGATTAACTTAACTCAAATTGATTAACTCCTTTCGAATAACTAAATTCGATTTAACTCTAATTGAATAACTAATATCCAATTAACTCTTACGTGTTTAACTCTATTTGAATAAGTAATTCGAATCACTCTAATGTGTTTAACTCTATTCAAGTATCAGATTCGAATAACTCACTTCGAATAACTAAATTCGATTAACTCTTTTAACTTTACTCGAATAAACTATATTCGATTAACACTTTCTTTCGAATAACTATATTCGATTAACTCTTCATCTAACTCCTTTGGATTAACTCTTCAACTAACTCCTTCGGATTAACTCTTCGATTAACTCCTTCGGATTAACTAACTTCGAATAATTCCTTTGGATTAACTAACTTCGAATAACTCCTTTGGATTAACTCTTCGACTAACTCCTTCGGATTAACTCCTTGATTAACTAACTTTGAATAACTCCTTTGGATTAACTAACTTCGAATAACTCCTTTGGATTAACTCTTCGATTTACTCCTTTGGATTAACTAACTTCGAATAACCAATATTCGATAACTACTCTTCGAATAAATAATATTCGATAACTCTTCTCAAATGAATCACATTTGATTTCTCCACTCGAATAAACTATATTCGATAACTCTTCTCAAACGAATAACATTTGATTTCTCCACTCGAATAAACTATATTCGATAACTCTTCTCAAATGAATAACATTTGATTCCTCCACTCGAATAAACTATATTCGATAACTCTTCTCAAATGAATAACATTTGATTTCTCCACTCGAATAAACTATATTCGATTACTCTTCCCTCGAATACACTATATTCGATAACTCTACTTCGAATGAGTGATATTCGACAACTCTACTCGATTAACTCCACTTGGATAACTCTAACTGGTCAACTCTAACTGGTCAACTCTAAATGAGTAACTCTAACTGATCAACTCTAACTGGTCAACTTTAACTGGTCAACTTAAATGGTTTAACCTAACTGGTTAACTCAAATGGTTTAACCTAACTTGATTTACTTGTCTCGATTAACTAAACTAATCCACTTAGTTTAACTTAGTTAATTTACTTTGATTTACCAATTAGTTTAACTTAACTAATTCACTTCGATTAACCGCTTAGTTTATCTTAACTAATTTACTTTGGTTAACTTAACCAATTACTTTGATTAACTCGACTAACTCGCTTTGGTTAACCTAACAAATTACTTTGTTTAACTCTATTCGAATAACTATATTCGATTTACTCATTTGCTTTCTATTCGAATAACTATATTCGATTTACTCATTTGCTTTCTATTCGAATAACTATATTCGATTAACTCATTTTACTTTAACACTAATCGATTAACTAACATCGATTAACTTCTTTTGATAAACTACGTTTTCCGTTACAACTATTTCCTTTTTATAACGTTTACTTACCGTTACAAATATATCCTATTTATAACTTCTATTTACCGTTACAAATATTTCCTATTTATAACGTTTACTTACCGTTACAAATATATCCCATTTATAACTTCTATTTACCGTTACAAATATTTCCTATTTATAACTTCTTATTTATCTTCTAAATAAATATTCCTTTATTCTATTTATTTTCTAAATAAATATCCCTTTTATAAAACTCTATTTGTTTTATAAATACTTCCTTTTATAAAACCGTGTTCGTTTTATAAATAATTTCTTTTTATAAAATCCTGTGATTTTATAAAATTCCTTTATTCTATTTATTTTCTAAATAAATATCCCTTTTATAAAACTCTATTTGTTTTATAAATACTTCCTTTTATAAAACCGTGTTCGTTTTATAAATAATTTCTTTTTATAAAATCCTGTGATTTTATAAAATTCCTTTATTTCAATATACATTGAAATACTTCTTTTAACATCCCAGGGTTTCTTATGATATTTAAAATATCGAATAACAATGATCAATATCATTTCAACTCCCATAATCCATAACAGATTATATAACACATCATATATCACAATATATGAAAAACAGTAAAATAAATGTTGAGGAATCCAGTTGGATTCCTCCAACCTGTTTTCCTGCATCACAGATGTTAAACAATATAATATAACATCACTTTCAGTTCTATATGATACATTCTGTTAAACAGAATCAATATAGAAATTTTACTAACTGACTAGCAGTTCAATCAAACAGTCAACATACAGTAAATCTGACCATTTCTAACAGTTCTAAAAATACAACATGAAATTATAAACTGTTCAGAGTTAGTGAGATTTACTCACTTTGGCGCGTTAATCGTTAAATAACGATAATTGTCACTTGATTTCGACGGACAATTTATTTTACAATAAATTGTGGCGAACCCCAATTCATTTCCAGTTGGTTCCATTTTGTAGCCGTCGTCCATACGATCCCAACGGATCTTGTTTCGCTGAATTTCAATAACGTATGTTAAAGTTATCACTTATATAAGATTATACACACTTTAAACTAAAAATAATTAAATTTCCTTTTTATTTTCCATTGGGCTTACTCACATTGCTTGGCCCAATCTCCCTTCACACAAAAGCCCTCTCCGCCATGTCTCTTCCCCAAACCAAAAAAAAGGCAGCCGCTTCTTCAAAACTGAATTCAACCCATATTTGCTCCTCCTTTGACCACCTCTCGCCACCGCATCGGTCAACGACTGACCCTGCAACTATCGCCACCCGTCACATCTTTGCAAACCCTACCCAACGGTCTCCATCATCCCAAACTCGAGACGCCCCTCCAAAACCCATTCCAGATCTGCTCTCACGCCATCGCCATGTTGTTTGGAGGTCGGACTTCGCCTCGGCCATCGATGGCAACCGTAACCACCACAACAAGATCCTGCTTCCCATCCCCTACCCGTTCCAACTCTCGAAAACAACTCCGGTCACACTTAAAATCGCAACCTGTAGCTTTCTAAGTGGCACTGCCACTGTCGCAGATCGCCATGGCATCAGAGTTCGCCCATCAACCGTCGAGCCAACCTTCGCACCACCCTGAACCCAACATATTCTCCCCAACGATTAACCCCAGGTCACGCTGTGTAGTTTCCAGCAATAAAACAAGCGTGCGGATGCTTGAAAACTCATACGGTGATGAAGATGATCAACTTGGGGACTCAAATGAATTTGTTACCTGATTTGTAGAATTTTGTTGAATTTGATTATGATTTTTAACTCACGGTTTTTTTTTGCTGAAGGTTTTTCAAAGAAGGGAGGCGGCTTCTTTTGATCGATGAAAACTGATGGCATTATTATATAGTGGAAAGGGGTTGGCTGATAAATCACAACGTAGCTCCTTTATGTTCACACTTTTGTTTAATATATATCCTATGGTTGTTTGAAATGAACCGTGTTGCACTATCCTCCTCTTGTTTTGTTAAATTTCCTATGGTTGTTTTAAATGAACCGTGTTTCACTATCCTCCTCTTGTTTTATATATTAACCACTTTGCCAGTATATGCATATACATAAACATATATCTTTTTGTTTTACGTACTGCAATGGACAAAATAAAACCTTCCATTGTGTTAAGCAATGTGCCATGGTCCCAGAGATATAATAATACCGGTAGATGAAATCATATTGTGAAACCCCAAAATGTTGATTACAGGGTGCAAAATACTTCAAATAAAAAGTCGCTTATTTAATTAAATAAAAATTATAGAAAAATTCTAAAAATTAAATTATCGCTATGTCCCACAAGAACCTTGTCTGAATTCACACCCGATCTCTAGTTATATCGAATAAACTGTTACGGTCGATAAATGATTCTATAGCGACTTATCTGAAATTTGATTTGGACATAACTCAAAATCTACACGACGGAATCCTGATTTTTCTCTTCCACTAGAAAGATATACTCCACCAGCTCCACACGTTTCTTGTTTCACAGGAATCCGGCTTAAAATGAATCGTGTACATTCAGTTGAAGTTCAAATCGCCAAATTGCGAACTGCCGTGATGTTTCAGGTTCGTTTTAATTATAATTATAAATTATAAGTTCGAACGTTGTACTTTAAGTTATCGATATCGCCAAATCGATATATAAATAATTAAATAAATTAATTATTCGACAGCCAACAAAACGCGCCATTACATCATGTTATCAATTGGAATTGGACCCATGTATAATAATTGATTTATACCTATTCTTGGACCTTGACTTTTGGGAGTACTGCTATGAAAATTAACTTGGGCCTATTCATGTTGTAAATCAAATATTATCATGCCTATGGCATTGAAACTATTGTTAATGGCCAAAGACTATGCCTATGCCTATAACTGAGAACATAAGACTATTGCCTATAACAATGACAAGGACAATTGTGGCTAATCACCTATGACTCGTGACTATGAATTACTGCCTATGATTATGAACAGAAGACTATTGTCTATGACCATGACCTTGAAACTATTATAGTTAATTGCCTATGACTATTTAGGGTAGTTGCCTAGAACTACTTTGGATAATTCATGACTATTGTGATTAATCGCTTATGATTCACTACGACTATGACTATTGTGGCCAATTGACTATTACAGTTGATTGTTCATAACACTATAGTTGAAAACCATGTTGTACACCAAGACTATTGATCCATTATCCTTGTATTTGGCTTGCTTTTGCATGCCTATTCTTTTATGTCAATTTTTATCATGCTATCACCTTATTATGCTAGATTTGAAAGCCTTTTATTCTCTATATGCCAGTGATGTTGTAACCAATTATCCCAAGCTATATCATGTCAGATTTATCACCTTGTGCTCATTGTTTTGCCTATCATAGTTGGGATGTTATTCCCTTTTATTTTGGACCTGGATCTACTTGTAATTTAGATCAATTTACGTTTACATGCGATGGGGATACGAATTGGGTAGGTTAGGCAAACATGAATTGGTTATGAATATGAATCATGAACTTGATAATAGGCATAAGTGGAAACCTGAAAACTTGATATGAGAACTCGACATGAAACTCGCTTAGAAACTTGACACGAACTTGACATGAAAATTGAACATGGACATGACATTTAGAATGAACTTGAAAATGGCCAACTCGAGGTTGGGTTGAGTTTGCAGTGTTATTCTTCCCGGAACCGCCCGGCAAATCCAGTTACTGCAAACAATAGGATCCAATGTGGGTAGTTGGTCATAGCGCACTTGAAAACCCGAGGTTAGACTGAGTTGTGGTGTAATTCTGCCCGGAACCGCCCGGCATATCCAGTGACCACAACAGCAGGTCTGATTTGAGAGTTTGGGGTGCATTAATGAATTAATGCCACATGATAGGGTTAAGTCATGAACCGCTTGAATATACTTAACCAATTTGACACGATGATTTGATAAGGTTAAGTCATGAACCGCTTGAATATACTTAACCAATTTAACATGATGATTTGATAGGGTTAAGTCATGAACCTCTTGAATATACTTAACCAATTTAACACGATGATTTGATAGGGTTAAGTCAAGAACCACTTGAATACACTTAACCAATTTGACATGATGATTTGGTAGGGTTAAGTCATGAACCGCTTGAATATACTTAACCAATTTAACATGATGATTTGATAGGGTTAAGTCATGAACCGCTTGAATACACTTAACCAATTTGACATGATGATTTTGTAGGGTTAAGTCATGAACCGCTTGAATATACTTCATGAACCGCTTGAATATACTTAACCAATTTAACCCGATGATTTGATAGGGTTAAGTCATGAACTGCTTGAATATACTTAACCAATTTAACATGATGATTTGATAGGTTTAAGTCATGAACCGCTTGAATACACTTAACCAACTTGACAGACGATTCGTAGGGCTAAGTCATGAACTTGAACGACAACACTTAGCCAATTTGACATGACACGTAGACGGGTTAAGCCACGAACTTGAATGACCACACTTAAACAACTTGACATGCTAGACTGATGGGGTTAAGTCTTGAATTTAAATGACAAAACTTAACCTACTGGACGGAAACCCTAGTTACGCGGTCCTTTTCAGCAGTAACCCACTAGATGTATCATGGTACCCTGGAACTAGGCAGGGTGGGGCACGATTACTGGGCTGATTGTAAGCGACCAGAACAACGGCTGAGTTGGTGCGCCATTGTAGGTTCAGGCGGACTATGGTCATGCACGTAGTCCGGAGTTGAAAAAGCAGGCATTAGGCACCGGTAGGTTTACACTGTGCGTGCTTGATTCGTGTCGGTGGTTGGCACCATAGGGCTTGATACACCCTATGGTGGACCTAGCACAGGTGACTACATTTCGTGATTGGGCCGTATGACACAGACACATGAACGAGCTAGGACTTGTAGGGAGCCGATCGATTAATAGATCGTTACGTGGAAAAAGGGTGTTGTTCGTTAGGTAGCATATTCCCTAGTGGTCCTAGGTGGCATAAACCCTAATCGAATCTAGAAAACGTTCAATAGGTAGCATAATCCCTAGTGGTCCTAGGTGGCATAAATCCTAGTTGAACACGCGATAGTTCATGATAAGAAAACCTAGCCTGAACAAGGGTGGCAGTCCAAACGATTTCAAGAATGGTGGCACTACGTTGGAGTAGTATAGAATTACGTGATGAAACCCGTACGATATATGGCAGGGGACTGTACATATACATGGAAAGGATGATACGGGTTGGGGTACTAGTACAGTTGGTGCAGAGAATGTTAAACATGCGATGCGATACGTATTTTATCTCGTTACCGTAGTTTATCTGGTTAGCATAGTTTATCTTGTTATCTTAGTTTAACTGGCCTATCTTGTCATCATCCTTATGTTTACTTTCAGTTTATACATGTCATGTTATCTTTACTTGTTTCTATGCTGAAAGTCGCTAGGACTTACTCAGTCTTTATGACTGACCCGTTTTGTTTCGCCTCTTTTTCTTCCGTTCTCCCGCACCAGGTTCGCAGGGTGGGAATACAGCTTAGTTCGGATTTTACCAAGCTCCAAGGCTCTTTCACGAACGGCTTGGATTTCTCTTGGCTATGGCTTGCTTTACTGTTTTACTTGGGGAATGATTTATGACTATGGTTTTATGCTTCTTTACTGTTGCAAGACAGATTTCGATGTAATGGATTTAATGGCATTTTGATGTAAAAGGCTTTAGACCTTCCTAGATTTTAAAGAAATGAAATTTGGTTTTTCTTCCGCTGTTTTATATGTTCTGTCTTGTAATATTTCTGTGTATGTTTACCTAGATAATGCTCCACCAAAGCTAGTGCATTCCCTTTATGAGTGATCCTAGCGGAGGTGGGGTGTTACATTTGGTATCAGAGCAGAAGGTTACCAGACTGGGCAAAAGCTTTTAAAAACCTTCTGAAATTATTTTCAAAACATTTACAAAGAAGCATTTTTCTAAGAAAAGTTTTGTTTTACGAAAGGCATATTCCCCAAAGCCATATGCACTATCTTTTGATTCTCTCTTTGAATCTCTTCTTCCTCTCTTTTCACCATAGTCTTGTAGGCGTGTGTCGGAGGGTAAAGAAGTGCCCAACTTCCAACTGTAGCCGCAGTAATTCCATCTGCGTCTAATCTTATTTCAAGCTTTGTAGAGTTGTCGTGCGATGGAGGTAGATTTCGAGGAACTTGTCAACAAGCTATACAAGGATAGTAAGAACGAGGATAAAAGAACACAAGCCTAAGGATAAGAAACTTGTTGATAGGGCTTAATCCACGAAGGAGGAAAAGGTGGAAGGGAAGAAGCCAAAGTGAAAGAATAATAAAACCCACGACAAGAGAGAGTATCTTTAGTATGGTAAAAAGGGACATGTAGTTAAGTATTAGAGGACAAGGACAAGGGCAAAGGACAAGATCGTCGAGAGGGCAATTGTATGCTCTCACTACTAGCGTACCTAAGAAGAGGTGGTAACGTTTCTGTTAAAAGTTTAGCTTTTCTTTTCTATCATACCATGGGAATTTTGTTTTTGTACATCGCGTCCTTTTAAATTTTGCTTCGATAGTTGAGTCTCTGCACCTTAGTACTAGCGTAGTAGAGGGTCCCATATTTGTCCTGTTGGGGAATCGGCTCATTTATTCGTGACTTGTTTGGATTTGATAATGTCTATGCTAAGTGTTGAGTTTAGAAGTAATGCTTATATTTTTGGGCTATGGGTTGTTTCTAGGGATGGAGTGGTTATCCAGAAATGATACCATTCTCGAGTACGAAAAGAGGGTAGTTAGAATCTTGACTTGCCTCGGTAATACCCTCGAAGTCTAGTGTAACCCTTAGGGTTTTGCCATGCTTAGTTACCTAGAATCTCTTGATACATTTATCAATCGGCTCGAGTAGTGTTCGCCACTAAGGCGGATGGTTCATTTCGCTTATGCATGAGTCATAGAAAATCACCTTAGTAAGTACACTTGGCAACATGGTTGGCATTTGTTTATTTTCAAGAGATAATTCATTTTGGAAAACCTTCTAGTAAGTGAATGAGATCCAAGATTCACTAGTGAATTTTGGAGAGCTTGCACGAAACCATGAGTACGCAGTTATGTTTAAGCTGAGTGTACTAGAAAAAGAATAAGTGAAAGTGGAACGAGAGGCAACAGTGAAATGAGTTCCAACTCATATTTTGGAAATAAGAATTAAGAAGCTACGAAACTATGAAGCTAAAGACGGTCAAAGCACAATGGAGTTAAGCTCAAGGAAATGCAACTTAGAAGAATGAAGACTAGACACGCGCATCATATCTCTTTTTAAGAGTATATCCTTGATCCCTCTTTTCCTGTAGAGCTTATTTGCAAGCTATCTTTTAAGTATAACCTCTCGGTCCTATTCTCAATCCTATTTCTGTTGCAAAACCCCATAGGGATCTTCTGTTAGTAATGCATGTTGGGGCTTGAGGGTGTCCGCTGGGTTGAGTAATTCTTTGGGTGTCAGCCTGATGTTGATTTCGGTCTTCGGGCTGGTGCCTACGGAGTTCTTCTCCTAATTAGTATATATGTGACATAAATTTCCAGTTTTGACATTGCCTAATGGGCACAAAATTTTTACTTGCTTCTATCGTTCGACTATATCTTTAGGTAGGAACAATTGGGTGTAAACATGTGTTTGAGGCATGTTATGATTGATGGTTGCAGATGGTTGCAAGTGGTCGCAAGTGGTTGCTCGTGGTTGCATAACACACATTAGGCACTAGATCGGCTCAAACACATTTTCATATTGCATATGCATGAGTGTTTATACTTGTTTATGGATGAAATTGAATGTGTTATCATATGGATGTTGCATATGGATGGATGTTTGTGCACACATATAGTGTTTGTGTGACTAGGACTATTTTCATACATGTTGGATTCATGACACTAGACATATTTTGCATTAGGAAGATCAATCAGGCCTGATCATTTGCATTAGATAAGGAACATATACACACACTTTCTGCATATGATCATACAGCATTAGAAATCTCTTAAGGACAATGGATGCCTGTGATTGATAATTGAGTAGATGGATGATTGGATGGTAGGACACATTCTTCTTAACTTGAAGATTTCGGGGACGAAATCCTTTAAGGAGGGGAGAATGTAACAACCTGAATTTTAATAACATGTTGAAACTAGAAATCAGGGTATAATTAAATTTAAAAATAAGAATCAAGGGAAACGGGTTGCTCCATTGCGTTCGTCTCGAAATTTTACATGAAATAGAGTCCGTGTTTTCGAAAATTGGAGTTCGCATGACCAAGTTATGACCTCTAGAAGTTTCAGAAATTTTCAGAATCAAAGACAGCTCGAATTTTGAATTCGAAATTCGAATTCAAACCCCGCAGCAGGCAGGGCGGGAAAACTGTCGCCTATAGACCAGGTCGAACTGGGGGTCAACCATAGTGTCGATCTCCCAGGGACCAGGTCGACCATAGTGTCGACCTGGGGGTCGACCTACCTCACGAACCTATTTCCTGAACCAGATGCATTCTGATGTATTTAGACTTGTTTCATGACCAGATTCGTCTGCCTAACCCTATATAAACAGCCCCCTAGCCTCATTCTCTCTACACCATTTCATTCTGTCCTTATGCAACCTCAGTGAAAATCAAAATGATAATATTTAAATTAAAAGAGACTACTTCTTCTTCGTCAAGACAACATCTAGGAATTGCAAGTTGGGGGTTTTCAACTAGAACATGACTAAACAAATAGAGATTCGACAACTGCAATAACAGTTTCTAGAACCAAATCTCTGCACTCTAATTCTCGATCCACGCTCTGTAAGTTCTAGTTACTTTGAGATTGAAACTTGTTAAATTTAATATGGACAGGGAATAAAATGAAATTGGACCTAAGCTTGATTATCTATTTGGATCTGTTCTTGTCTCTTCTTGATTCTATGATTTTGGGTTATTTCTTATCAATTGAATCATGCCCATTCATGATGTTGGACCTAGTTTATTATTCAAACGCTAGATTGTAAAATGAATTCTTGTATCTTGACTTGATGATAAGACTTTTTAATTTAGTTTTCACCCTATCCTCTCTTGAATCTTGAATTTGGGAATATTTCTATGAAATCAGTTCGGACTTATTCATGTTATCAATTGGAATTGGACCCATGTATAATAATTGATTTATACCTATTCTTGGACCTTGACTTTTGGGAATACTGCTATGAAAATTAACTTGGGCCTATTCATGTTGTAAATCAAATATTATCATGCCTATGGCATTGAAACTATTGTTAATGGCCAAAGACTATGCCTATGCCTATAACTGAGAACATAAGACTATTGCCTATGACTATGACAAGGACAATTGTGGCTAATCACCTATGACTCGTGACTATGAATTACTGCCTATGATTATGAACAGAAGACTATTGTCTATGACCATGACCTTGAAACTATTATATTTAATTTCCTATGACTATTTAGTGTAGTTGCCCAGAACTATTTTGGATAATTCATGACTATTGTGATTAATCGCTTATGATTCACTACGATTATGACTATTGTGGCCGATTGACTATTACAGTTGATTGTTCATAACACTATAGTTGAAAACCATGTTGTACACGAATACCATTGATCCATTATCCTTGTATTTGGCTTGCTTTTGCATGCTTATTCTTTTATGTCAATTTTTATCATGACTATCACCTTATTATGCTAGATTTGAAAGCCTATTATTCTCTATATGTCAGTGATGTTGTAACCAATTATCCCAAGCTATATCATGCCAGATTTATCACCTTGTGCTCATTCTTTTGCCTATCATAGTTGGGATGTTATTCCCTTTTATTTTGGACCTGGATCTACTTGTAATTTAGATCGATTTACGTTTACATGCGATGGGGATACGAATTGGGTAGGTTAGGAAAACATGAATTGGTTATGAATATGAATCATGAACTTGATAATAGGCATAAGTGGAAACCTGAAAACTTGATATGAGAACTCGACATGAAACTCGCTTAGAAACTTGACACGAACTTGACATGAAAATTGAACATGGACATGACATTTAGAATGAACTTGAAAATGGCCAACTCGAGGTTGGGTTGAGTTTGCAGCGTAATTCTGCCCGGAACCGCCTGGCAAATCCAGTTACTGCAAACAATAGGATCCAATGTGGGTAGTTGGTCATATCGCACTTGAAAACCCGAGGTCAGACTGAGTTGTGGTGTAATTCTGCCCGGAACCGCCCGACATATCCAGTGACCACAACAACAGGTCTGATGTGAAAGGTTGGGGTGCATTAATGAATTAATGCCACGTGATAGGGTTAAGTCATGAACCGCTTGAATATACTTAACCAATTTGACACGATGATTTGATAGGGTTAAGTCATGAACCGCTTGAATATACTTAACCAATTTAACATGATGATTTGATAGGGTTAAGTCATGAACCTCTTGAATATACTTAACCAATTTAACACGATGATTTGATGGGGTTAAGTCATGAACCGCTTGAATACACTTATCCAATTTGACACGATGATTTGGTAGGGTTAAGTCATGAACCGCTTGAATAGACTTAACCAAATTAACACGATTATTTGATAGGGTTAAGTCATGAACTGCTTGAATACACTTAACCAATTTGACACGATGATTTGGTACGATTAAGTCATGAACCGCTTGAATAAACTTAACCAATTTAACACGATGATTTGATAGGGTTAAGTCATGAACCGCTTGAATATACTTAACCAATTTAACATGATGATTTGATAGGGTTAAGTCATGAACCGCTTGAATACACTTAACCAACTTGACACATGATTCGTAGGGCTAAGTCATGAACTTGAACGACAACACTTAGCCAATTTGACATGACACGTAGACGGGTTAAGTCACGAACTTGAATGACCACACTAAACCAACTTGACATGCTAGACTGATGGGGCTACGTCTCGAATTTAAGTGACAACACTTAACCTGCTGGACGGAAACCCTAATTACGCGGTCCTTTTCAGCAGTAACCCACTAGATGTATCATGTTACCCTGGACCTAGGCAGGGTGGGGCACGATTACTGGGCTGATTGTAAGCGACCAGAACGACGGCTGAGTTGGTGCGCCATTGTAGGTCAGGCGGACTATGGTCGTGCACGTAGTCCGGAGTTGAAAAAGCAGGCATTGGGCACCGGTAGGTTTACATTGTGCGTGCTTGATTCGTGTCGGTGGTTGGCACCCTAGGGCTTGATACACCCTATGGTGGACCTAGCACAGGTGACTACATTTCGTGATTGGGCCGTATGACACGGACACATGAACGAGCTAGGACTTGTAGGGATCAAATCGATTAATAGATCGTTACGTGGAAAAAGGGTGTTGTTCGTTAGGTAGCATAATCCCTAGTGGTCCTAGGTGGCATAAACCCTAATCGAATCCAGAAAACGTTCAATAGGTAGCATAATCCCTAGTGGTCCTAGGTGGAAAAAATCCTAATTGTACACGCGATAGTTCATGATAAGGAAACCTAGCCAGAACAAGGGTAGCAGTCCAAACGATTTCAAGAATGGTGGCACTACGTTGGAGTAGTATAGAATTACGTGATGAAACCCGTACGATATACGGCAGAGGACTGTACATATACATGGAAAGGATGATACAGGTTAGGGTACTAGTACAGTTGGTGCAGAGAATGTTAAACATGCGATGCGATACGTATTTTATCTCGTTACCGTAGTTTATCTGGTTAGCATAGTTTATCTTGTTATCTTAGTTTAACTGACCTATCTTGTCATCATCCTTATGTTTACTTTCAGTTTATACATGTCATGTTATCTTTACTTGTTTCTATGCTGAAAGTCACTAGGACTTACTCAGTCTTTATGACTGACCCATTTTGTTTTGCCTCTTTTTCTTCCATTCTCCCCCACCAGGTTCGCAGGGTGGGAATACAGCTTAGTTCGGATTTTACCAAGCTCCAAGGCTCTTTCACGAACGGCTTGGATTTCTCTTGGTTATGGCTTGCTTTACTATTTTACATGGGGAATGATTTATGACTATGGTTTTATGCTTCTTTACTATTGCAAGACAGATTTCGATGTAATGGATTTAATGGCATTTTGATGTAAAAGGCTTTAGACCTTTCTAGATTTTAAAGAAATGAAATTTGATTTTTCTTCCGCTGTTTTATATGTTCTGTCTTGTAATATTTCTGTGTATGTTTACCTAGATAATTCTCCACCAAAGCTAGTGCATTCCCTTTATGAGTGACCCTAGCGGAGGTGGGGTGTTACATTTATACCCGTGGTATTTTGGGGAAATCAATTTGTGATTTGGCAGGCATGACGATGTGGCATTCAAAGTGAATGGTGGTCAGGTGTTCCAAAAGATACGTAATGACCTCAAGCCTCATCAACCAGGAAATGACAGAAATTGGGCAGGCAGCATGGCTATGTGGATCGCTCCCATTAGGGTGTATATCACCTATCTAGAGAAAATCCATTTCATTCTTTTATCTATTTTCAATGTGGTCCCTTTTCGGGAAACGGTGGGTAGCTCCCAACCGTTGGTGATATACATTCGATACACTCAAGCGAAATGAGTGGTTGGTCATGGGTGGGCCGGGTTGTAAGACGTTCTTGTTGAACCCAGTGTATTCGCCTCTAGAGATACACTATCGGCAGGTGGTCCCATACCTTGTCATAGTCGTAATCCAATCTCCAATAAGAGCCACGATTTTGAATTGTATATTATATATGTGGAACGTGAGATGCAAGCGTTCTGCTAGATTGTTATTTACTTGAGATTAGACTTTATTATAATATCAAAAAAGTATTGTTTTAAAATGTTTTGGATTATCGTAAGGTAAAAACTGTCCGTGTTTATGTGTGGATCGGTCTTACGATTATCTTTTCTTTTGAAAAGGATTTTGAAAAGTTAAACCAAATGATTGGTGTTTACTCACACCAGTTCCATGACTGACCCAGATTTTATTTTGTTTTTGTTTTCCCTAAATTCTTGGGTGCCCAAATTTGTACGGGCGGTCAAGTAGTCAGGATTTATAGATACACTAGATGGAGCTTGGAGCAGGAGGCTTCAGGATTTTATAGCTATCATTATTTCCATTGTGATGTAAGTGTTATACTCTAATGATGATATGTATATACAAATGACAGATTTGTATTTAAAAGTTATGTTGTGTACTATATTTTATTCGTTCCGCTATGAGATTCGTGTTACTCTGATGTTGTTGTTGTTGTAGTTGTCTTCTTCTTCTTCTATTTTAAATTTCTATCTTATCTATTCTCACCATCTGACTTCTTTACATTAATGACCCGGCATTTTCAATGTCTGAACAGTCGACGCTGGGTTTTGTGTCGATTTTCGGAGTCGAAAATCCCAGTTCGTTACACTGACATACCTTGCTAGGTATTAAGTGTTTAGGACTAGGTCTGCTCCTATGGTTCACCCCTTGGTTTTGGACCAGTGTCACGGAACTCGCCCTACTAGGTCTTAAATGGTCGTTGGGTCTGCCTTTCTCTTACAAGGTATTAAATGGTCCTAATAGACAATGGCATATGAGTGGGGTAGTTCTCCGAAAGTATCTGTTTCTTATCTTTAGGCTTAGTGAGGGCGGACCTAGGGACAATTTATATAAGAGGCCTAAAGAAACCACCGTCTAAGGGAAGTAATAAGTGGCTAGGAGTTCACCCATCAGGATGGATAGATAGTAACGAAGGAGTTCGTCCGGAGGGTCTTAAATGGTGTCTTATTTCTAGCTAAACCTGGTATTATGTACCTGCTTACTATCTCTCAACCTATAAGGAGAGTATATATTTGGTAACGTTAACATTAGGGACGAGGTCTTATGTAATGTCCCGGTTCTTAATCGACTTTGTTTGATAATAAACATTGATTTTATTGTATTAAAGTGGAATTAAATCAATGTATAAACAAAACTTAAATAACTTTTATCTTAAACCATGTATGAATATATATATATATATATATATGCAGCTTTAAGCTAAGCTAGCTCCCAGCATAGGATATATGTGAAAGTCAATGTAACATGTGTGATATTAAGCAAAAACATCATTTTATCCCAATTGTCATCGTATGACATAAATGTTGTGCATATAAAAGACAATACAACCTGTATATATGCATGATCTTAAGTTGAAGCTTAATTAAATAAAAATATCTTGTATTTCGAATTACCACAGTAATATTAAGTCTTGCTACATGTGAAACAAGCAACAAAAGATGTTAAAACATGGATGTGATTTAACCTTTCAAATGGCTGCCTATATGTATGCTTACATAAGCATAAATGTTCAAAACATTAATGTGATTAAACATTTTGATTTGTAGCAAATCTAAGAAGGGTATGGCTGCATAGTGTATGCCATTTCCTAAACACAAGAGGACATATATTTATGAGATGTGCTATTTAATCTTTTGTAAAGATCATACCTACCTAACCTAGCCTAATTCTTAAATAGTGCACCTAGATTAATAAACTAATATATTTTAGGCTAAGTAATATGCTGTAGATGCAAGATGAATATGCTCTAGTTATAACACTAACCCATTTTATATTTTCAACAAAACAAAACTTGCTTGGAACCCTTACGCAACATTCATTGTTTAGATTTGGCCTTAGAAAAGATGAATCACTTCATCTTTAAACGATTTCGTAGCAGTCATGTAATAAACATGATGCCATGCTGAGCAATAGTACAGAAGTGTATAAAGGTATGGTGTATTTATATTCAACCTAGCATGTGATTTCTGAAATCAAGTCGAATAGGAAAATCTGAAGCCACTGTGTTGTATCTTACTTTAAATCCATAGGGTAAAAGAGACTGCATGCATTTAGTGAAGTGAATTGTTTAATACTAATTTATGCCTATAAATGCAACTGTAACCCATACACTTCTCATGCAAAATCATTTGAACTGAAAAGGTAAAACAAGCAGCAGATTCTGGAAACAAAAGAGAGCAAATTGGTGAGTAAACACTATCCTTTCCACTTCAAATATATGCCATGATTTTCGTTAAACTTATATATATACTTGCATGTATGCTTTTGTTATGTATATACCTTATACATCGTATTGTTTAACACTTGAAAACAGAAGAAAAGCAGTTAGCAAAATCTTGTTTATTTTCCCATTTTAAAACTGTTTGCTGCTAGTATATGTATCTACGTTTTGAACATATTAAATTGAGGTTCGAAACAAGTGAAGATTAAATATAATAGCAAACTCTATCCACATTCTAAAAATAGAGGAGAATAAAAAAAAAGTAAGTAAGCTTAACTTTTAATCTATGTAAAATACTTACATTGATTGTTATTAAGGGTTTACTAGTGATTAAGTCTGTATATATGTTTGGGTGGGTGCTGTATTAGTGTATTATCTATGCCATTTGCTAACTGATCAGTGCTGAGTAGTTTGGGTTGTGGAGTTTGTGCATGTGCACATGTACACAGGGTGTGCACGATGGATTTCAGTATACAACTGGAGACGAAGAAGTAGGGTATTGATGCAACCAAGAATTTGTTGT
Source organism: Allium sativum (assembly GCA_030737875.1). Classification (NCBI taxonomy): domain Eukaryota; kingdom Viridiplantae; phylum Streptophyta; class Magnoliopsida; order Asparagales; family Amaryllidaceae; genus Allium; species Allium sativum. The sequence continues at coordinate 183,230,814 of CM060911.1, read as the reverse complement.
AGGTTTCATGGTTCGGTCGGTTTGGCAACTGTATCCATGCTGTAGTAATTTAAACAAGAAAGGAAGATCGTGTTAGGATCAAAGTGGCATAATAAGATAAAGAAAAAGAGAAGCAGGATTTGCAAACAGGAAATATATTGAAGATTCGGAAGGAAAATAAAAATCATGTAGGAAGTTTGAACTATATATACTTAGCTATAAAAAGTTTGTTAATAATAAAAACTTCCTGCCATTGGGTTAAGGCTGGCTACTGGTGCCTAGTCACACCCGGTCAGCAGCAGTTCGTTTCGAAATAAAAGCCAATGTTGTTCAAACAGTTAAATCCTTGAAAACTAAAACCTTTTGCACACAAAGGAAGAAGGAGGGGCACGACATGTTAAGTGGAGAGAATGAGTTAGGACACAATAGTGTGTGTGTGTGTGTGTATATATATATAAAGGGATGATCGAACGCAGAATACACTGGACGTTGGGACATGTCAGTGGAGTTATTATAATTAAGTAATATTGGTTTATTATATTATAACATGCAAGTTTTGGAGCTGTATTATCATATGCATGCTCAAATGTATTCTAAGAAGTCTTAGAATAACCATAATGTGATAATCGACCAGAAGAGGGTAGGAGCAATTAAGATAACAGTTGAAACAAATGTATGGATTAAAAATAGAAAAAAGGGGGAGGCACAACATGTATGTTAAAATATGGAAGAGGAGTGGGTAACAGACTAACAGCGGTAAAGAAGAAGGTGGGAAGAAGGGACCAGACTTGTTGAAGGGAACGATCATGGCACATGAAAAGAAATGGGAAGTTCATGTGCTGACGTGGAACGGTAAAAAAGAGAAAGGGTCGGAGCAGGGATCGATAGTGTAAAGAAATGAACGTGGGGAGTAGCAGGAAGTAAAGAAAAATGAGGAAAAGAAGTGCGTGGGTTAAGACTAGGGGAATTGGGCTGGGCCATCAAAGTTAAAAATAAACAAAGGAATAGGAAATAAAATAGAATAGAAAGGATAATAAGAATAGAAAAGGGGAATGGGCCGTGGGGTTGGGCTCTCAAAAGGGATTTAGAAAATTTTAAATAAATTAGAGAAAAAAAAGAAAGGAAAAGATAAGAGGAAGGGGGATGGGCTAAAGCATTTGGGCCAGTTATGGGCTATCAGAACAAGGTAGAAATAAGGGAAAGAATAGATAAGAAATAAGGAAAAGGAAAGTTAAAAAAGAAATTAAAGAAAAGAGAAGATAAAAATAATTAGAAAAGAAATGTAGGATGGGAAAATAAAATAAAGGAGAAGTAAGAAAGAGATTGAAATTTATAATAAAAAAGTATACATATATATAATATAAATATATGTACAAATAAAATAAATAGTCGAAGAATCGGCTATGGACCCGTACAGAAAAAACAACTCGGTTTGTTGAATTTTATGAAATATAACTATACAGTTTAACAACAAAATAATTATCGCAATTAATGAACTATCCTTATTGTATTAATTGTCATGTGCAAAGCACGTTCCTTTTAGTTAGATAATTAAATGATGTGTGTGCAGTAGAAGTCATAGTCAAATACTGGATTATAAACAATATAGAAAGATCCGATTTTGTTTTGATCGAAGTTATTAAAAAGAATATATGATTGATTTCATATATAAAATGAAATAGAAATGCAAAGTCTTGGAATGATAGAAATTTGATCAACTATCTGTGTTATTGTATTTAGCCAAGGAAGTTAAAATATTCAATTGTTATTCAATCGATTGAAGTTGATTGTTGGTTTCTTTTAAAGCAAGGCATGTTCGTAATAAAGCAAAGATTTTATATAAACCAGTTTCCCTAAATATCACATAACTTTAAAAGACATACGCCGATCGTTCGAAGAGTTTGGAATTTATATTCCACTTTGATCGGATTTATACGTTGCATGTTAGAAATTATTGAAGATAATTGAAGACGGAGATATGCAAGGGCTATTTTGTCTATAAAATAGTGCCTTCGGTTTGTCCAGTCCCAGGACAACTTGTATGGACGAATGTCTGACAGAGTATTTCCAACGGTCACGCCCCTTGATTTTTACGAATATACCAAGTTGGTGGGGAGAAGGTAACTTCTCTTTATTTTACACCCAGTGTTTATTTGTATAATCTATATGTGATTTACGGATTTGACTATGTGGCATTCAAAGTGAATGGTGGACAGGTGTTTTAGAAGATAACGTAGCCTCAAGCCTCACAACTAGGAAATGATAAAAATCGGGCAGACAACATGGCTAGGTGGGTCATTCCCAAGCAGGGTGTATTATCACCATCTATAGAAATTCCTTTTTGTCTTCTTAATCTCCTTTTAGTTGCTGCAGCATTCGATAGCGGTTGCTGATCCCAACCGTGGGGTGATAATACATTCGCTGCACTCAAGCTAAATGAGTGGGCGGTCATGTGTGGCCGGGTTGCAAGATGTTCTTGTTGAACCCAGTGTATCCCCTCTAGAGTACATTGATCGGCAGGTGGTCTCATACCTTGTCATAGTTGGAATCCAATCTCCAATAAGCGCCCGCGGTTTTTGATTTTATATTATATATGTGGAGCGTGAGATGCAAGCGTTCCGCTAGATGGTTATTTATTTGATGAAAACTATTATAATATCAGATGATTTTGATATCAAAATTGTTTTGGGTTATAGTAAGATAAAAACCATCCATATTTATGTGTGGGCAGGTCTTACTATTATTTTTTCTTTCGAAAGATTTTCCAAAGTTAAATCAATCTGTTCTCATAAGAGAAAATCCCCATTCTATATTTTCTTGCTTTCAAACTATTTTAAAATTGTTTACTCACACCAGTCCCCTGACTGACCCAGAGTTTATTTTTCTATGTTTTCCTAAACTCTTGAGTACTCATAACAAATGTTATGAGTAGACAAGTGAGCCAGGTAGTAAATGGAATTCTGTTGAGAGTATTTTGGACTGGAAATCATGGAGTCAGCTTATTAGTTATATCTACATCTAAGTATCCAGTTTGTATGATGTATTAGGCTAGTATCACGTTTGATGTGTATTCTAATGATGTATTATGATGTAATAGACTCTGATATGTAATATATTATGTGATATTATATTTTGTTAAATTCCCCTGTGAGATTTTGATGTTCTTGTTTAGTTCTTTTCTCTATCTATTTCAATTTCTTTATTAATGACACAACTTCCGAGGTCATCGAAAGTCGGGTTGTTACATCTTAAGTGGCTAGGGGTTCGTAATAGGTTAATAAGTGATAGTAGGAATCCGCTCTTAAATAAATATAAGTAATGGCCTTAAGTGACCAGGTAGATCCCACTTTGTGGTGTATTAAGTGATTGTAAGGATGTCCATCCTTATATCAACATGTAGGCCTTAAGTGACTGTAGGGATATCCGCCTCGTATGTTTTGTTGTGTGTGTTTGCTTGCACAGACATAACACGAAGAAATTACATTGCCAAATATAGGGAATAGTCATTCCTAAATTTTATGATTTTTATTCAGCAAAACTTTATGTTCTGACCTCCCTCCTCTTAACATAATAGGTTAGTAGGTATGGATGCTTAGATCAGTGATGCTTTGAAGATGGAGCCGGACTATGGAGACTTTTAGTTATTTATGGAAGTATTATTATTATCGTCATTATGTTATTAGGATAGATGTCATTGTTGATGTACCTTTTATTTGAGACTTGTTTTATCATGACATTTGTGATGGTTTTATTTATGGTACATTTATTTTAAGATATTATATTTTTATCCCATTCGTTGTATGAATCTCTGATTTCGTTTAGATTGCTCTGTTATATCTGTTTTGGTATTTCCTTATAGGAACCAACGATCAATTTAGAATGGTTCTAAGTTTCGATGGGTCTTTTCTAGATTGAAATTTAGGCCTGTTCCGGGTGGGTTGTTACATGTGGTATCAGAGCATATGTTACCCAATTACCAGGAAATATACATAAGAGAGACCTGTTGGTTATTTGGAAATGTTTCAAAACTATATATATATATATATACATACTATTCGCCAATAACATATGAAATTATATTAGGCAACCTTTATCTTTCTTCCTTTTTGGCCTAAATACTATCTTAGGAAGTCCACTGAAGGTTTTTTTTCCTTTTCTGATATTAGAAATGGCCGATAATCTTCTTAAGCAGTGGAACCTAGCAAGACCTAGGTACTTGCGTGAATGGTTCCGATAGTACCTTAGGACGGTGGAACAGATCCCTTCTGCCATACCTACCCCAGTGGAACCAGTAGCTCAACCCGCTAATGGGGTTTTCAACTTTCCTCGACTTTGCAAAGATTTTTTGAATTTGGGAGGCAAGCCATTTTTAGGAACTGAAAGCTTCATCAAAGCTAAAGCATGGATAACCAAGTGCGAACGGATCTTCGATGCTACCAAATAGGACGAATAGCTAAAGCATAGGGTAAAGGTTTGGAATTTAAGTAGAGAAGCCTAAGAGTGGTGGAACATGATTTCGAAAGGGAATATGGGTAGAGTGTTTACTTAGGAAGAGTTCAAGGCCCGTTTTGAAAATAAGTTCTTACCTAATGCCAAGATGAGACTGCAGATGGAAAAGTTCATTTAGCTAAAGCAAGGGGAGTTAAGTTTGAAATAAAATGTAGCGAGATCTACAGAGTTATCCAAATTTAGGAGTGGACTGGTGGACACTCCTATGAATAAAGCATTTAGGTTTGTTAAGGGGCTGAATTCTCTGTTGGGGAAATGTTATTGGCTCAAGTGACATTTGGAGCTACATTCCAAGCGCTGTTTGAGACGACAATCTTATATACGGCTGAGGAAATGAAAGAAGAATGAGAAAAGGGAATGTAATTCTAGCTTTGTGAAGAACAAAAAAGAAAAGTTTTTAGCTTAAGTAGAAGAAAGGTGGAAAATTTAAGAAGGAGGCTAAAGTGTGTTCAAGGTTCCACAAAAAGGGCCATGAGGCCAAGGACTATAGGGTGAAACTAATGAAGCCTGAATTCAAAGGAAAATGCTTTAACTATCATGAGGATTGGCACTTGTCAAGGAACTACCCTAAACCTAAAGTAGCGCAGAGTGGGAAAAACTATGCTTTGGAGGTCGCATCGCTTTGAAGTCAACCCCTTAGAGATCAAAGACAACCAGCTTCGGAAGGTATAATCTCTATCCAAGGAATTTCTTTATTTACCCTATTTAATTTGGGAGCAACCAACCATTCATTGCTTGAAAGATTATTGATTCCCTAAATCATCCCTTGTCCTGTGCTAGTACTCCGATAGGAGTGTCTAACCCAATCGGATGAGCTATGCAACTTTCACTTATGTGTTAAGATCTAGTATTGAATATCGACAATGTCAATTTCTTTTGCAATGCGTATTTACTAGTATTCAAGGGGTATGGTGTAACGACCTGGGGAATTCGCGATCCTGGTTATCGACATAAACTCAATGTGGACTATCCAAGCATCGGAAATACCAGATAGTTAATAGAAAGAAGTTAGAGGGTGAGAATAGATAAGATAGAAAATTAGAATAGAAGAAGAAGAAGAACTACAACATCAGAGTAAACACGAATCTCACAGCGGAACGAATAAAATATAGTATACAACATAACTTTGAAACACAAATCTGTATTTGTTTATTAGAGTACAACACTTACATCATAGGGGAAATAAACACTAGCTATATAATCCTGAACCCTCCTGCTCCATCTCTTCACGTATATCTGTAAAAATCTTGACTACATGACTACCCGTACAAAATTGGGCACCCAAGAGCTTAGGGAAAACAAAATAAAATAAAATCTGGGTCAGTCATGGGACTGACATGAGTAAAACCATTTAAAACAGTTTGAGCAATTAAAAGATATCTCATAAGAACACGTCATATAAAACGGAACGAGTTTTTCCATTATAAGAATCCAAAACATTTGATTTAACTTTCAAAACCCTTTTGAAAGAACGATAATCTTTATATCAAACTCTTTTGATATTATAATAGTGTCTATAAACCACAATATGATAATTATCTAGCAGAACGCTTTTATCTCACGTTCTACATACATAATATATAATAAAAACTGCGGGCGCTTATTGGGTAATGAATTCCAACTAGCAAGGTATGAGACCATCTTCCGACAGTGTATCTCTAGAGAGGAATACACCGGGTTCAACAAAAACATCTTGTAACCCAGGCTAAACATGACCGGTCACTCATTTCGCTTGAGTGTACCGAATGTATTATCACCAACGGTTGGGATCAGCAACCGTTTCCCGAAAGGGACAACATCGAAATAGATTATAGAAGTAAATGGAATTTCTCTAGATCAGGTGACAATACACCCTAATTGGCAGCTAACCACTTAGCCATGCGACCTACCCGATTTTATACCATTTCCGGTTGTGAGGCTAGAGGCCATAACGTATCTTTAACAGATCATATTTCATTTACTTTGAATGCCACATTGTTATACCCATCAAATCACAAATTGATTTTCCTAAAAATACGACGGGTATAAGCTAAGAGAAACGAATTCCTCTACCACCAATGTAAATACGTTTGAAACGATCAACTTACGCGATCTACTAAATATACTCTGTCAGACATTCTTCCAAACAGGTTGCCCTGGGACTGAACAAACCGAAGGTACCATTCTGTAAATCCATCTTAGGTGATTTCTACCTAGGATTCCTAGAACAGCTCTTGCATAAACTCCGTCTTCAATTATCTTCATCATCTTTGATTCACAATGCTAATGTCCATACGGAGTGGTTTTCAGATAATAAATCTAATTCTGGTCTCTCCGTATTGATGATGGAAAAATGGTCAAAACTTTGATAGTCGGTTATTTAACTTTCAAAGGAAAACATCCATACACACAACGATCTTATTTCCAAATGGAAATTTTATCGATCAACCATCAATCAACATTTTACCCTTTAAAATAATTTATCATTAATTTATTCATTTTATTAACATTGGAAAACATTTCCATTCCTTATTCATGTATCACTACCTTCCCACATCTATCCGTCTCTAACTATAAACCAGTAAGAGAACAATTCCCTGGATATCAACCCCGAAGGCCGAAACCAACATCACATTGATATTCATTAAATCATTCAACTTAACTAATCTCCAGTCAATTTCAAATTTCCTTAACTCCGTTTCTTAACTTCTTATCAAATCATTGCTTACGCGACTCTCGGATTCAGTTTACGAATCCAATTCTTTTATAAAAACATTGGTTATAACGATAACGTTATTATCCCTACTTTTGAAATATCTAACTTCAAAATATAACTTTTATTCATTAATTTGAATAAATAATAATTAATTAATTTATTAAATAAATAAATCTTGATTCAGAAATTGGAAAGTAAATAGTACTTTCCTACAATCGGTATAGTCGAATTCCAAGGTATAATTCTCTCTCGAATAATCTCTATTCGATAACTCTCTCTCGAATAACTATATTCGATAGCTCTCTTTTGAATAAACTCTATTCGATAACTCCCTTTCTAATAAACTATATTCGATAATCTCACTTTTTCGAATAAACTATATTCAATAATCCCTATGGGTGTGTTGACCACTGTGTCGACCCCCTATGGGTGTGTCGACCCCAGGGTCGACACCCGACGGTCCTGCGGGCGGTTCTGGGCACGATGTTAACTGTTTTTAACGTTTTTAATTCATACGTTTGATAGTATCCTGTTATACTTTCTTTGATTTATTTAAATATTAAATTTACATATAATCCCCTTATATGTATAGAAAACTTTAAATGCCCATTTTACACGTATATATATATATATACACACAACTTTTATTTCGTTTTCATAATTCAAACGGTGTTATGCCGTTATTTAATTCTTACCAGATTTCTTTGATTACAGCCTTATTTTGAATTTCTCCTTTGTATATATATATATATATATATATATATATATATATTTGCATATATATATATATATGTATATGTTCACATATGCATGTATACGTATATTTTTGTACTTCCTTATATGTATAATTTTCTTTATATGTGTGTTTCCCTTAAGAACATGTATTATTTTAGTCGTTCCCTTAAAACAAAAATATGGCGCTAGCAAGGATCGAACTCGCGACACTCTCTTGAAAGTCACATGCTCTTACCAACTGGACTACATAGGTCTTTGTTAACAAGATTAAAAACAATGGTGATCATTGTTCTTTTTCTTATACCTTCTTTTCATGTTTGTTACAATATTTCATTTAAAGATATCTCTTTCATTCTAAATCAGTTTTCTGTAATCCATAAGTCTAAAATGAACAGAAAATTGCCATGGACGCAATGACGCTAATCCCGTGACCAAATTCTGCAAGCTCTTCAAATTTTATTTTTATTATTTAATTAAAAATGTAGGGTGTTACTTTCTCCCACACTTCGGAAATTTCATCCCCGAAATTTGATAAGGGTAAAATTAATTAATCTCTCGCATAATATACGTCCATCGTGTGTGCATCCAATTTTTGCAAACATTATGCACTTATGCAAAGTGTAATACAACATAGTAATACATGTATGCCTAAACGATATCTCCTATATGTATTTACATTTTTTCAAAAATCCTTTTATAAACATGATGCACACATCCTAAATATACTGACATTTCTACATGAATGCAATGTTTTGAAAATCAAAATACATTTTCATCCAAATTTTCCCACACTCTTGTGGAACAAGTGCGTAGTTCATCCTATTGTTTCATCCAAAATCCTACCAACCATATTTATTTTTTGAATTTTAGAAAAATCTAATTTTCTAAATTCGATTTCTTATGTTACAAAAAGGTAGAAAACGGAAAACTTCACATCCTCTGTTTTTCTTTTAATTACCGTTTTTATCCGTACTTGGATTTTATATAACTATTATATAAAGATTCCCTATTTTCCTATCCAAGCACAACTCACATAAGAAAACTTTCTTTATTACAGATTTTCTTTTTCAGCTTATCTTGGAAAAATTTACTCTTATTCATATTTTCTCCGAATTTTCCATTTTTCTTTAACTGTCATGTTTGTTGCTTTACTGAATGTGTTGTTTCCTTTTTATTTATGCCATTGCTCTTTTCTTAGCTTATTTAACCTAATCCTCTGATTTAAGTTTAGTTTCAAATAAACCTTCTAATCCGTCAACTAAAACATGAAAAACAAACGCTCTACACAGCTACTACTAAGGGCCAAGAATCTTAGGACTATGTCCCCCTCAGACAAAAAAGTTCAAGCCACGGGATCTATGGCAGGTTTAGGTGTTACCCTAACTACCCAACATGAACAAAATAATGGAATGACCCCAACAGAAATGTAATAACGGGTTTTACCCCTAACCGAAAAATGTACAACAGGGTCTAAATACTTACTTGCCCTTCACTATCTAGTAATCACCACTAGTCCTAGTTGTGTACCAACAATCATTTTCAAGCAACACCCTAGGCTTCTCAATGCTTACGCATTCTATGGGTACTTACCATTATTCCAAGATAATTCTCGCTATGTACTTCCTAGCCTCAAAACTTTTCCCGTCCTCCCTAGGCACTAATCCCTACTTACTCCAAAATTTTAAAAACGCGGTTTGGCCTTCTAATTTCATTTTTCCTCCAAAAATTAAAAGTGTGAAAGCTTTATTTTCCACCTCAAACTTATTTTTGCTAAACCATAAAAACATGTCATCCCATAAAAATGCAAAACATTTTTTTTTCAAATCACAAAAACTGGAGTAGATAAGGATAACTATTTCTCAACTAGGTTTACAACTCGTTCTTGCCTATAAGGTCGGTTCAGTTACTTATTACAAGGTGCAACACTTTTTCATACCATATGACTTGGAAACTAGCGAGCTATATATGCTATATAATGTGCACCTTTTATAGAGAGAATATATTTTAGACAAAATTTTCGCAAGAAATCACTATTTACAAAATGTGCCCCATTTTACTTCAAAACCCAATATGTACTTTTTAAATATGTTCTTTACATGTTTTAAAACTGTAACTTTTAACATCATAACTTGAAAACACCATATACCATCTTCCCAAAATCTTTTACAATTTCAAGTAATTAAAAGTTAACAATGGGGTTAGACTCAAAGCAGGTTTCCAATTTTCCTAGGCTTTCCTAGACACTCCCACAAAGTCAATTCTCTCAACTATATATATTCCTAGTCCATTTTTTTCTTCTTTTTAACCATTTTCCAACATATAAGGTTCTACTGCCAAGCCCACTAATCCGAAATATTAACGTATGGGATCCACCTTTTTCTATTACAAAACATATTGTACACTTCCCATCAAAATCACCTAAGGGTCTCAAATTTCCATATTCATTCCTTTAGTGTATAAAACAGATATCCCAGTTCTTACCATATTCTGCACTTTCTATTTAGTGGGTTTCTCTTATGGATCTAGGTATATATATACATATATTAAAATTACTAATATGTTCTCTCAATATCTATACAGGAATCCTAAACCTAAGCTTCGATACCAAATGTAACAACCTGAATTCCGACAGATCGAATTTTTTTCAAAATTCTAATCCATCGAACTAGTGTTGATTTGTATGGTATCCTGTAGAAAAGGCAGACATATAAAATATATCAGAGCTCAGAAAACATCTCACAGTGGAATGGGTAAAATATAATATAATCAAAATATAAACTTACCTAAATAACAATATTGCCTAACCAGTATCCAAATCTATCATATCTCTGCCACAAATCTAACATGCTAGTATGTTATGAGGAGGGGGTCAGAATACAAGTTCTGGTGATTAAATTTAAACTACACATTTTGGATAACCCTACATATATTGTTTAGTTACGTTTTCTTACTTATTAGTTTACTTTGGGTTAATAGCACTCAAGGATTTACACACACGTTGTACCCATCTACCTCCCAGCAGATTAACCTAATATAGTATATGTAGCAACCCCCGATATGAAGGCACCTCCCATGGTACCCTTCTTGCACGGTCCGCGCCGTCATGCTACAGAAGTGTATACAACTCTTCATCCTGCGTCGGAGCGACTTACGGATCTCCATATCCAAACTTCTCGGCCAAGCTCAGTCTTTACACGAGGTAATGCCCTGTACACCACCCAAAGCAGTCACGCATGTACATTTACCCTCACACATACGTTCCGTCTACTATAACCTGAGTCCTGTAATAGGACTGCATCCAATGCATAGAACTCGCTCAGGAGCTTTTCCATGTCATTACAGGCCTGCCTTTAAGGACCTCAAATACAAATATTATGTATGGTATGCTTTCACGGTGGCTATGGCCCTACCTCGGACGCAAATGTAACAACCCGAATTCCGACAGACCAATTATTTTTCGAAATTCTAATCCATTGAAACTCGTGTTGGTTTGTATGGTATCCTTCATAAAAAACAGAGATATAAAATATATCAGAGCTTAGAAAACATCTCACAGTGGAATGGATAAAATATAACATAATCAAAATATAGCCTTACCTAGATAACAATACTGCCTAACCAGTAGCCTAAGTTATCATATCTATGCCACATATCTAAACTGTGAGTATGTTATGAGGAGGGGGTCAGAACACAAGTTCTGGTGACTGGATTTAAACTACACATTTGGATAACCATACATATATCGTTTAGTTACGTTTACTTATTTATTAGGTTACTTCGGGTTAATAGCACTCAAGGATTTACACATACATCGTACACATCAACCTTCCAGTAGATTAACATAATATAATATATGTAGCTACCCCCAATGTCAAGGCACCTCCCATGGTACTCTTCTCGCACGGTCTACGCCGTCATGCTATAAAAGGGTATACAACTCTTCATCCTACGCCAGAGCGACGTACGGATCTCTATATCAAAACTTCTCGGCCAAGCTCGGTCTTGACACGAGGTAATCCCCTATCGTCTACAATACACTACCCAAAGCAGTCAAGCATGTATCTAGACCCTCACACGTACATTCTGTCTAATGTAATCCGAGTCCCGTAATAGGGTTGCGTCCAATGCATGAAACTCGGTCGAGAGCTTTTCCATATCTGTACAGGCCCGCCTTTAAGGACCTTAAAATACAAATATTCTGTATGGTCTGCTTTTCACGGTGGATATGCCCCCACTTCGGCTCCTATCTCAACTAGTAAAGACTACAAGAGCTAAGTGACGTGCCCCTAATAAACAATCTAAACATCCAGTTGGCATATCCCTCAACCACCGAGCCTCGATAGTGAAAGGTTGATGGCATCTTTGTTTTAGCTCTAGTCTTTTCGCATCCCACTAACAACCGATGATGGGTACCCAATGATCTACAATCCTGTGTCGGTCCTAACCTAGCCTCCCGCCGAGGCGATCGTCGAATCACCCTAGTGTCATACCGCCACAACCTTCTACTGCCATACTACTTTTGCAGTCAAGGCATACTCCCCGGGTAGTAATGCGTAGACCTAGCCCCTGCGAGCACAGCCTGAGCGCTGTCACCACACAGAGGAATACTAGGACTACCCTCTATGTCCCTCGGAAGTCATGTGCTTCCTTCCAGTCCTACCAAGAAATCAAACCGTAAGTCGAGCCGAGTAATCAAGTGGACGTGTTCCTTCCATGTCTCTAGACACCCCGATGATCTACCCCATTGGATTTTTCACCTTCAAACATGCAGACTGGCCCAAGCTCTGGAAGCTCTTCAAATTTTATTTTCATTATTTAATTAAAAATGTAGGGTGTTACAATTGGGATCTAAACATATGAATAAACATGAGTAACTTATTGATTATCCGGGTAATAAAATCAAATTAGTTCTCCTAAGGTTTCTAGGTCTGAGTTAAACCTATATGATAAATTTAAGGTGATTCAAACATGAAACATATGAATATGATCCTAATTTACCCATTCAATATGTAGCTTCCGTGTGGGAGATATCTATCACTCACCGATTTCTAGATTTTATGTAGATTCAATGAGATCAGATCCGGAAAGCACTGAGAAACATTGATTCAATGCAATATGATGTGATCTAATCCTCTTTAATGATGTCCCCATCTCTGATGATGACCTATCTTCTAGATGCAATCTATTATGAAATTTATGAGTAAGGTTTTAGGCTAAACCTGGAGAATCATAAATGCTCAACCTAAAACTTAGAATGAAGAGAATAACCCTAATTCACTCCCCAAGTCCACCTATTTATATCCGCTAGTCATAGGTCTAATGCATTTGACTAACCAACCTATTAGCTATTGACAAGTCTACCTAAATACAAGCTGAAACATACAACAGTGATTCCTCCCAAACTGTTGAACCAAATCCTTCACATGACCACTCTACGGAATCGTAAACAACCATTCTGATCCAATGGAATCGATCTCAGCACCTGATTCGATCCCATCAGAAGTTATGTCCCAAATAGTAAACTTAAGGGAAAAATGGTTATATCTAAATTCGGTAAAAATCATGGACATGTATCACATCCCCATGAACAACATATTAAAATATGAGAATGATCCGACCACTAGGGAATAAAATATAATTATTTTACAAACGGTCGATACGTAAATGTGGGTCATTATAGGAGTGCGAAAGTAGTATTTTCCATAAAATCCGATGTGTCATTAAGATTGTGTGTGGATTATAATGAACTAAACAAGTTGACTAAGAAAAATAGAAACCCTTTACACAGGATCGATGACTTGTTTAACTATTTGGGAGATGCCCAAATCTTTGCTCGGTTAGATCTGGCAACCATGTTTCAACAATAGAGGATTTCTGAAGAGAGTAAGCCTAAAGCAATATTTAGGACGCCTGATGGATTATTTAATTAGGAGGTTATTCTCTTCGGTTTGACAAATGCCCTCGGTTTCTTTGTAGATCTTACGAGAAAGGTATCTAGGGGCATTCCCAACAAGATAGCGGTTATGTTTGTAGATGACATCTTATTTTTCCAAGGACTGTAAGGAGTACATGGATCTCTTAAGAAAAGTCCCAAGATGTAACAGCCCGCATTTACATATCGGAAGATCGTAAAATATATTTGTTTTATTCTCTAAGGGTTGGATCATTCTCATCTTTTAATATGTGGTTTGTGAGGATGTGAGACATATCCATAATTTTTACCGATTTTGTTTGTGACCATTACACCCCTGTCAGCCTTGTACAGGGCATAACTTTTGACTCAGGTCGAATCAGAGGGTGAGACCTGTGCCATTGGAAAGGAATTGATGATTGCCTTTCCGTAGAGTGGTTAATTAAGGATTTGGCTTAGCGGTTTGGGAGAAATCGCTGTTTTAAGGGTTTTCAGTTGGTTATTCAGGTTTTGGAGCCATGGTGGAATCCTATAAATAGGGGTGAGAGTGGAGGGAAAAGGTATACTTTTTCCCATTCTCTCATTTGAAGGCATTTGATCTCCTTCTTCCTCCAACACCTTTCCACCATTAAAAATCCAAATCTAAGGGAAGAAATCGAAGATCTACACTATTCAAGGCTAGATCTACATCATTTCAAAGGAGAATTCATCGGATCGAGGGGTTTGATTCAGAGTGCTCACTGTGCGGATTCTTATTTCTATTGTTTTAGATTGTTTTAGCAAATCGGTGAGTGATTTACATCTCTCACATGAATGCAGTGAAGTATATGAGTGTTTGTGCATGTTTCTCGTCAAATTGGAATGTTTTACCATAGATTTACACCATTACAAATTCATTTTCATATGCATCACCCTATGATCTAATCTAACAAGTTTTACTCGTTAATTTCATGTCATTTTACATGTTTATGTTAGTTAGATCTCTCATTTTGATCATATGTTCATTTTAATGGTTTTTGGTGAGATTTACATCAATTTTGTGGTAATCATCATATTCATGTGGTTAGTAATGTTATGATATGTTTATGGTTGTGTTTGATGATTTTGGTTGAGTTGGTTTCGTCGGATTCGTCATTGGCGAAGTTTTGGTCGAAATCGGAGTTGAATTGCAATATGCAGAAATTGGCTCGGCCATAGATTGAATCGACCAGAAATTGGCTCGATCAGGAGTTGGCTCGACCATAGGTTGAATCGGCCAGGAATTGACTTGGCCATAGGTTGAATCAGCTAGAAGTCGGATTGAAACGAAGTTAGATCGGACGGGAGTGGATTGGATCGGATCATATTCGGATCGGGTCATATTTGGATCGGGTCATATTTGGACCGGGTCATATTTGGATCGGGTCGGTCATATAGGTGATTGGATCAGGTTGGTCGTGTTGGTTGAATCGCTCGAGTTTGAAGCCAGAAGGGCGTTGGATCGGGTCGGCCTAGTTTGGATGGGTCGGCCTGAAAGGGACGGATCGGTCATGTTTTTAACAGCGCTTTTATACGCTGTGGTTGATAGTGATTATGCTATGGTTGGTTTCCGACAGGGTCATTTTCTGAAAAAGTACGTTTTTCGGGTACAACTCAGGTTTGGAGAAAAGGTCTAAAGAAAATATTTTTCGGGGGCAATCCCCCGAACTGTAGCCGCAGCACAGCGATGTAATTAGCTCGGTGATGGTGTGACTTCGAAGTAAGTTCAAGTAGGAAGATTCGAAGTGTTGAGAGGTGTTCGTTGATCGGAGTAGAACATCGAATGAAGTAACAACTCAAAGGTCGTGGGTTGGTGGATAATGGTTGCTCGAGAAGGTCGCTTGAGCAGTAAATAGCCGTCAAGGTTGGACGACTAGAGATATTGAAGGCCGAGAGATTATCGTTGTCGTAAGTTCTAGCAGGCTCAAAGTAGGGGTACGATGGGGGCACGCAATAGACCGGAAAGTTGCTGGTCGAGTACCTTGGGTATCGTTGAAAGGCCTAGTTATCAAGGTTGGACATATGGAGTTTATGCTAGAACTAGGGTTACCATTAGCCCTTGACATATGGCAAGGTTGGCCATCATACGATTAACGATGGTTTCAAAGCAAGATTGGTGGTGATAGCCAGAGTGAGTCATGGATGATTGGTTGTTCTGTTTGTACTATCTCACATAGATTATCCAAAGTCGAGGGAGATGTTATTTGAGTGATTAACTGATATTGGTCTAGGCCTCTGGAGAGAGTACTTGGGGAATGTTAAACTCGATTAGGGTTGTCTGTGTGAAACTTATATAATCTAGATGTCATGTGTGTTTTCCATGATTGAATGAGTGTTCTAGTTTCCATGGATGAATGTTTGAATTGTTATTATAAAGACTATCACTGTCCAATGTGGGGAAGATAAGGTTGAGTTCTTCTCTGGTGTCATCAATAGATTAGTATGTTTATCTATCCTTTCTCATACATTTTATTGTTGAAGTTTGTTAGCTATTTTATCGCTCACTGAGACTGTTGTCTGACTCAAGGTTTTATGTTTCCTCTTATTACCCTGGGTTGTTCATCCGGTTGTGGATGGGCAGACTAAGTAGCAGGTGATAGGTGATGCTTCAGTGAGGATGATGTGCTGATCGGTGGAGAGCAGGAGGCTCATGTACATGTTTTACTACTATCTAATAATTGGGTTTCCGCTGTTTGCTTTTTTGAATAATATAGTGAGGCAACTTTGTATAAACACTATTTCCTAGTTTGTGGATAGTACTTTCTGGTTATATGAAAATCTTGTGTTTCTGCTTCACTATTACTACCTGTTGAATATGTTCTATTATATTTTATCCTTGCGCTATGAGTTTACGACAGGTTACGCTTGTGTTTACCTACTCTGATGATCGTCCATGACTGCCTTGCACACCTTTCAGCGCATTATTTCTTTTGTACAGTGCGGGGGTTATGGGCGGTCGTCACATTTGGTATCAAAGCTCTGGTCAACGATTTTTGGCCAAAGTTCAAGGACATAATCACATATAAGAGACGTACTTGTAGATTTTAGTTGGACACTTACTCTATATATACTAGTAGATATGGTAGTAGCGGTTGTTTTCCTTTAGCAGATTATCTTGTAAGTGGACTAATCATTCTATTTCAGATTTAGAATGAGTCGTCAAACCTCTAGGAGTGAGTTTGGGACCGGAGGAGTAGGAGAGGAAAGCCAATTGGGAGCTTTAGCAGTTGGACCGGAATACCTGGTCATGTTTGGGGCAGCCATGATGGCAGCGGCAATATTAAGGATACCCATTCCAGAAGCGGTAATAGAGCGTGGTGTTCCTGTGCAAGTACCAAAAAGGAATTTTGCTAAGCGACAGATGGACTGTACTCCTATGGATGAGGAAATTTCTATTGGTCCTAGTGCTTCACAAGAAGAAAATGGCAGTCAAAAGAAAAAATCGAAGAAGAATGTGCTCTGCTTCAATTGTCAATTGGAAGGCCATTATTCCTGGGATTATAAGGAAGAATGGAAGTGCTTTAGATGCGGCAAGCCTGGACATAAGAAGAAAGACTGTCCGGACCTTCCAAAGAATAGGCAACTGGAGGAAGCATGTGTTGTGGAAGCTATTCCAATTTCCTATTGTATTCCTGAAGAGAACTAGGAGAAGTTGTTGTCTGGATGTGCTTCCAAACAGTGAAGTTGTTTGAGTTTATTTGGTACTAGATAATCATCATCTTTTACCTATAATAAGATTGTATGTTGAATAAGTTCGAAACTTGAAGTTGCATTAGACCTTTAGTTGTAATTGACCTAGTATGGTTTCATCTTCTCTATGCAAGCTTTGTGGATCTAGTATTGTTGATCATGAATGCTCATTTATGAGTGGTTGCTTAGTTGTAACTTTCGTTAGGTTTGAAATCATCTTGGGCATGGATTGGCACAAGAGGTATGCGGCAAGGGTTAATTGCGAGAAGCTAGAGGTAAGGGTCGGGGATGTGGAAGGGCGAAAGGTGTTGGTTAGATGTAAGCTCGAAGACGGGGTCTTCGTGAGTTATTTATATTCGCTTGGGATTCCACAAGAAGACCTATCATCAGTGCTGATCGCTAATGAGTATTTAGATGTCTTGGACGAGGTCAAAGGGTTGCCGCTGCATCGTGAGACAGAGTTTAGGATTGATTTGGTCGAAGGTGCTAGACCGATCTTTATGCCACTTAGGCGGATGACGCCTAGGAAATAGCGAGAGTTAGAGGTGCAAGTTAGAGACCTTTTGGGAAAAGGATTCATTCGGAGGAGTGTTTCCGAGTGGGGTGCACCAGTCGTATTTGCAACTAAGGCAGATGGATCGTTAAGATTGTATGTGGACTATCGTGAACTGAACAAGGTGACTATGAAGAACAAGTATCTGTTTCCAAGGATTGATGACCTGTTCGATCAGCTTCACGAAGCCAAAGTGTTTTCTTAGATGGATTTGGCAACGGGATTTCACCAGTTGAGAGTGGCTAAGGATAGTGTGCCAAAGACTGCTTTTAGGACACCATCTGGTTTCTTCGAATGGTTGGTGATGCCATTCGGGTTGACTAGCGTGCCATTGTATTTTGTGGATCTTATGAATAGAGTGTTCAGAGATCAGTTGAACAATTTCGTGCTTTTGTTCGTAGATGTTATTCTGGTTAATCCAGAAATGAGGAAGAACATAAGGCACACTTGAGAGTTGTGTTAGAGATCTTGCGGAAGCATCAGCTTAAGGCTAAGTTCTCAAAGTGTCACTTCTGGAAGGATGAAGTGAGGTTCTTAGGTCATGTAGTTTCTGGAAAAGGGATAGCGGTTGACCCCGCTAAAGTTGCAGCAATCCAGGACTGGGATCGACCTAAGAATGCGATGGATGTTCGGAGTTTCCTTGGGTTGGCAGGATATTACCAAGGTTTATCAAGGATTTCTCCAAGGTAGCTACGCTATTGACATGATTGACGAAGAAGAACCAAGTGTTCACATGGGATGCAAAGTGTGAACAAGCATTCGGAATCCTGAAGGAGAGATTACTGAGTGCACATGTGTTGACCATTCCAAGTGGAAATGAAGAGATGGTGGTATATACCGATGCATGTGGTACTGGACTTGGAGCAGTGCTAATACAGAAGGATAAGGTTGTGGCCTATGCGAGTCGACAGCTGAAGCCGCATGAGAAGAATTACCCAACTCATGATTTGGAGTTGGCGGCGATTGTATTTGCTCTGAAGATGTGGAGACATTACCTGTTGGGAGTTCGATTCGAGTTGTTTACGGATCACAAGTCGTTGAAGTATCTTTTCTCCCAAAAGAATTTGAATCTTCGGCAGCAAAGATGGTTAGAGTTTCTGGCGTCATATGATTTTGGAATAGCCTATACTCCAGGCAAGAATAACGTAGTTACAGATGCGTAAATCGAAGACACGCAAGTTTGGGAGCGATGTTTTCGGAATGGAAGAGCCTTGAGTACTTGGCAAGGTTCGATTTCAGGCCAAGGTGTGAGTTAGAACCTGAAATTTTGGCAAGCTTATCGATAAGACCTACTCTTATCGAAAGTATTGGCGAGATCCAAAAGAAGGATGCAAAGCTTGTTGAGTTCATTCAGAAACTGGAACCAGAAGATAAAGAGTTCGAGGTCGATCGAGAAGGTTGGCTTTGAAAGCAAGGGAGATTAGTTGTTCCTGATATTGACGGATTGAGGGATGAGGTTCTGAGAGAATGTCATCACTCGAAGCTGACGATTCATCCCGGTGGAAATAAGATGTATCAGGACATGAGGAGAGTCTATTACTGGGAAGGGATGAAGCGAGATATTGGAAAGTTCATTTCCAAGTGTACGAACTGTCGGTTAGTGAAAGCTGAACAGAAGAAGCCGAGTGGTTTACTTCAGGCATTGGAAGTTCCTACGTGGAAGTGGGAGAAGGAATCGATGGATTTTATCGATGGACTACCTAGAACAAGGGCAAGAAACGAAGGGATTTGGGTCATCGTGGATTGTTTGACCAAAAGTGCGAGATTCATTCCTGTCAAGTCGACTAGGACGACATCGAAATTGACTGAACTTTATGTGAAATGGATAGTTCGATTCCATGGTGTCCCAAAGAGTATAGTGAGTGACCGAGATCCATTATTCATGAGTGGATTTTGGAAAAGTTTGCAAGAAGCTTTGGGAACCGAGTTGTGTTTGAGTACGGCATATCATCCCCAAACTGATGGTCAGGCTGAGAGAGTCAATCGAGTTTTGGAAGATCTCCGGAGGGATTGTGTGTTAGACTTCGAAGGATCATGGGAAGACCATCTACATCCTGTTGAGTTTGCGTATAATAATAGCTACCAATCTAGCATTGGGATGGCACTATACGAAGCGTTGTATAGAACGTCGTGCAATTCTCCAGCATGTTGGCTAGAAACTGGAGATAAGTTGGTACTTGGGCCTGAGATGATTAGAGAAACCTCGAATTGTATCGAGACAGTTCGACAACGAATGAAGCAACCCAGAACCGTCAGAAGAGTTATGCCGACAAGCGTCATAATGACTAGGAATTCAACGTGGGCGATATGGCTTTCGTGAAAGCTTCGTCGTTGAAGCACATGGTTAGATTTGGTAAGAAAGGAAAGTTAGCTCCAAGGTTTTTTGGACCATTTTCGATAGTTGAGCGAATTGGAAAGCTCGCATATAGATTGGAGTTACCCGAGAAGATGTCGAGTGTGCATAATGTGTTCCATGTGTCATTTCTACGGAAATTCATGCATGATTCGAATATAGTGGTATCTCCAAAGCAGTACGAAGACTTAGAGACCATAGTTTCGAGACCTCGTAAGCCACTTCATGTTGTGGGGAATGACACGAAACAGCTTAGGAGAAAGACGGTTAAGCTAGTCAAGGTGTAATGGAGTAGGGACGGAGACGATTGTACATGGGAGACGGAAGAGAGCATGAGAGCGACTCATCCAGAACACTTCGTCGGTAGGACCCTTTGATATCTATCTTCGTTATATCGTTGTATCTTGTTGTTGATTATTAGAATTCCACGTGATAGGATAAGGATATGGCTGCATGGCTTGATGGTTGCTAGTTTGGTTGATAGAATTGGCTTTTCATGGATGATAGGCATGCAGAATCGTTGTGACTACGTGGGTTTGTTTGGAATTTTGGGGGCGAAATTCTTAAGAGGGGGGGGGGGGGGAGAATGTAACAGCCCGCATTTTACGTATCGGAAGATTATAAAATATATTTGTTTTATTCTCTAAGGGTTGGATCATTCTCATCTTTTAATATGTGGTTTATGGGGATGTGAGACATATCTATAATTTTTACCGATTTTGTTTATGACCATTTTCCCCCTGTCAGCCTTGTACAGGGCATAACTTTTGACTCAGGTCGAATCAGAGGGTGAGACCTGTGCCATTGGAAAGGAATTGATGATTGCCTTTCCGTAGAGTGGTTACATTAAGGATTTGGCTCAGCAGTTTGGGAGAAATCGCTGTTTTAAGGTTTTCAGTTGGCTATTCAGGTTTTGGAGCCTTAGTGGAATCCTATAAATAGGGGTGAGAGTGGAGGGAAAAGGTTTACTTTTTCCCATTCTCTCATTTGAAGGCATTTGATCTCCTTCTTCCTCCTACACCTTTCCACCATTAAAAATCCAAATCTAAGGGAGGAAATCGAAGATCTACACCATTCAAGGCTAGATCTACATCATTTCAAAGGCGAATTCATCGGATCGAGGGGTTTGATTCGGAGTGCTCATGGTCCGGATTCTTATTTCTATTGTTTTAGATTGTTTCGGCAAATTGGTGAGTGATTTACATCTCTCACATGAATGCAATGAAGTAAATGAGTGTTTGTGCATGTTTCTCATCAAATTGGAATGTTTTACCATAGATTTAAACCATTACAAGTTCATTTTCATATGCATCACCCTATGATCTAATCTAACAAGTTTTACTCGTTAATTTCATGTCATTTTACATGTTTATGTCAGTTAGATCTCTCATTTGGATCATATGTTCAATTTAATGGTTTTTGGTGAGATTTACATCATTTTTGTGGTAATCGTCATATTCGTGTGGTTAGTAATGTTATGATATGTTTAAGGTTGTGTTTGATGATTTTGGTTGAGTTGGTTTCGTCGGATTCGTCGTTTAGCGAAGTTTTGGTTGAAATCGGAGTTGAATTGCAATATGCAGGAATTGGCTCGGCCATAGATTGAATCAGCCAGAAATTGGCCCGATCAGGAGTTGGCTCGACCATAGGTTGAATCAACTAGGAATTGACTTGGCCATAGGTTGAATCGGCCAGATGTCGGATTGAAACGAAGTTGGATCGGACGGGAGTGGATCAGATCGGGTCATATTTGGACCGGGTCATATTTGGATCGGGTCGGTCATATAGGTGATTGGATCGGGTCGGTCGTGTTGGTTGGATCGGTCGAGTTTGAAGCCAGAAGGGCGCTGGATCGGGTCGGCCTAGTTTGGATTGGGTCGATCTGAAAGTGGGCGGATCAGTTATGTTTTTACCAGCGCTTTTAAATGCTGTGGTTGATAGTGATGATGCTATGGTTGGTTTCCAACAGGATCATTTTCTGAAAAAGTACGTTTTTCGGGCACGAATCAGATTTGGAGAAAAGGTCTGAAATAAATGTTTTTCGGGGGCAACCCCCCGAAGTCTAGCCACAGCGCAGCGATGTAATTAGCTCGGTGATGGTGTGAATTCGAAGTAAGTTCAAGTAGGAAGATTCGAAGTGTTGTGAGGTGTTCGTTGATCGGAGTAGAACATCAAATGAAGTAACAGCTCAAAGGTCGTGGGTTGGTGGATAATGGTTGCTCGAGAAGGTTGCTTGAGCAGTAAATAACCATCAAGGTTGGACGACCAGAGATATTGAAGGCCGAGAGATTATCGGTTTCGTAAGTTCTAGCAGGCTCAAAGCAGGGGTACGATGGGGGCACCCAATAGACCGGAAGGTTGCTGGTCGAGTACCTTGGGTATCGTTGAAAGGCCTAGTTTGTCAAGGTTGGACATATAGAGTTTATGCTAGAACTGGGGTTACCATTTTCCCTTGATATATAGCAAGGTTGGCTGTCATACGATTAACGATGTTTTCAAAGAAGGATTGGCGGTGATAACCAAAGTTAGTAAAAGATGATTGGTTGTTCTGTTTGTACTATCTCACATAGAATATCCAAAGTCGAGGGAGATGTTCTTTGAGTGCTTAACTGATATTGGTCTAGGCCTCTAGGGAGAGTACTTGGGGAATGTTAAACTCGATTAGGGTTGTCTGTGTGAGACTTATATAATCTGGATGTCATGTGTGTTTTCCATGATTGAATGGGTATTTTGGTTTCCATGGATGAATGGTTGAATTGTTATTGTAAAGGCTATCACTATCCGATGTGGGGAAGATAAGGTTGAGTTATTCTCTGGTGTCGTGGGTAGATTAGTATGTTTATCTATCCTTTCTCATACACTTTATTGTTAAAGTTTGTTAGCTGTTTTATCGCTCACTAAGACTGTTGTCTGACTCAAGGTTTTATGTTTCCTCTTATTACCCTGGGCTGTTCATCCAGTTGTGGATGGGCAGACTAAGTAGCAGGTGACAGGTGATGCTTCAGTGAGGACGATGGTGGTAATCGGTGGCGAGCAGGAGGCTCACGTTCTAGTTTTACTACTATCTAATAATTGGGTTTCTGCTGTTTTCTTTTCTGATTAATGTAGTGAGGCAACTTTGTATAAAAACTATTTCCAAGTTTGTGGATATTACTTTCAAGTTATATGAAAGTCTTGTGTTTCTGCTTCACTATTACTACCTGTTGTATATGTTCTATTATATTTTATCCTTGCGCTGTGAGTTTATGACAGGTTCCGCTTGTGTTTACCTACTCTGATGATAGTCCATGACTGCTTTGCACATCTTTCAGCGCATTATTTTTTTTGTATAGTGCGGGGGTTATGGGCGGTCGTCACACAAGAATTCTGATGGAAAACCAACTTAAAGCCAAGTTTTCAAAATGTCACTTTTGGAAGAGAGAAAACAAATTCCTTGGACATTTTGTTTCAGAGAAAGTATTGGTTATAAACTCTGCTAAGATAGAGGTTGTTCAAGAGCAGAGGATCCCACAATGTGACAAAGGTTAGGAGTTTTCTTAAGTTAGCAGGCTACTACAAGAAATTTAATAAGGACTTTGCGAGGATTGAAACTCCTCTAACATGGTTGACGAAAAAGAATCGTGAGTTTTTGTTGTGGGAGAAGTGTGGTATTGCCTTTGAATGGCTGAAGGAATCTCTCGCAAGTGCACCTATTCTTTGTTACTCCAGAGGGAACGAAGATGTTCACGGTTTTCGCCGATGCATGTGGGACTGGTTTAGGAGCATTCCTCTTGCAAGAGGGTAGATTAGTTGCTTATGTAAGTAAACAACTTAAGGACATGAGGAGAGGTACCTCGTCCATGACTTAGAGTTAGCAGTTGTGGTTTAACCCTAAAGATGTGGGGACACTACCTTTTTTTTGAGCTCTTTACCGATCATAAGTCTCTTAGATATTTGTTTTCTCAGCGATATTTGAACCTTTGACAGTAGTGGTGGATGGAGTATCTAGCATCATTCGACTTTGCAATCTAGTATACCCCTAGGAAGGGTAATTTCGTGGCCAATACTTTAAGCCGGAGGCATGCTACACTAAGTGCAATCACCGAGCAGAAGCAGTTAGAGATTCACTCTAGTTTCAATTTGTAGCCTCCATTTGAAGCATCTCAAGGATTCCTCCAAGTTATGGAAGTGAGACCAGTTTTGAAAGAAAGAATCAGTAGCGCACAAGACCTTGATGATGAGCAGTGAACGCTAAAGGAAAGGATTTCTAAGGAAGAACTATTTTCTCATTCAGGTAAATATTCTATTAATAATAATGGTAGTTTGAGAAGGGACAATAGACGTTGTGTTCCTAAGAATGGAGACCTTAGAAGGGAGATTCTTGAGGTGTTTCATCAATTGAGGATGAACATATACCTTGGAGGAGATAAACTATTTAAGGATATGAAAAGAATCCTTTATTAGGAAGGAAAGAATAAGGATGTTGCAGAGTTTGTAACTAGATGTTTGACTTGTCAAATTGTTAAGGAAGAGCAAGATAGGCCTGGAGGGTTACTGTTGCACTTAGATATTCCCACTTGGAAATGGGCACACATTTCGATGAATTTTATTTATGAGCTTCTAACGAGTCAAAAGGGAAATGAATCCATTTTGGTCATTGTGGATCACTTAACGAAGAGTGTCCATTTTATGCGAATTAAGAAGAGTAGGACCGCCTCTTTATTAGCTCAGTTATATGTCAAGGAGATAGTCAGACTTCATGGAACCTCAACTAGCATAGTCAATGACAGAGACCCTTTATTTTCTAGTGAATTTTGGAGGAGCATGCAGCATTAAGGATGATGCTGAGTTTGAGTACAGCCTACACCCATAAGCCAATGGTCAGACAGAAAGAGTGAATGGATTTCTTAAGGATCTTCTTAGAGCCTCCATCATTGACTTCGGAGGTGCTTGGCAGAAGCACTTGCCATTGGTAGAGTTTTCGTACACTAATAGATATCAAGCGATGATTGGTAGGGCCTCTTACGAAGCATTGTATAGGAGACCATACAAATCGCGTACTTATTGGTTTGAAACTACCGATAGGATTTTACTCGAACTAGACTTTATCCGTGAATCTATGGAGAAAATTGCTCTGATTCTGCAGAACATGAAGGCTGCCTAGGACCGACAAAAGTCATACATTAATGGAAGCAGGAATTAACATGAATTTAGCATTGGAAATTTTGTATTTGTTAAAGCTTCCCCTCTTAAGAAGACGATCCAGTTTAGAAATACTGGGAAATTGGCTCCTTGATTTATTAGGCTGTTTAAGATCATGGATAGGATTGGGAAAAAGGCTTATCATGTGGATCTTCCCAAGCGTTTATCAAGGGTCCATAATGTTTTCCATGTTTCACATCTTCAGAAATTCCTTCATGATTCCGCCTTCAGACTCATGCTAGATGATATTGTGGACTTAAGGAGCTTCGAGTTGGAGTCTAGGGCGCCCCTTGACATCGCAAAGATAATGGCGCACAAAATCAAAAGACTCCGCAACAAATCCATTCGTCTAGTCTGAGTACAATAGGGAGATAACCCTGCCGAAAGCACCTAGGAAAATGAGCAGAAGATTAAGCAAACTCATCTAGAGCTTTTCTCGGGTAATTATTTGCTCTAAATTTTCCTTTTATGATTGCCTTGTGGTTGCTATACTGGATGGTAGGAGATGGTTGCAAAACGAATAAACCTGCATTCATATAAAATTATATACATACTATGATGTTTTGCATGAATACAACATCACTTACTACACATACACGCTAGGACTGAGCTCACTTTAGCAAGTATGACATACATAATTACTATGAATTATGGGTTTTTATAGATGCTCTAGATAGCACGAGTGTATAACATGCTTGATAGAGCAAGTTGTATTTTTCTCCCTTTCAAATCGATTTCGGGAAGAAATATCTTTTAAGGGGGGAGAATGCATCACCACGTAAAATAAACCTAAAATAGACATAAGATAATTAAATTTAAATTAAATAATAATAATCAATAGTGAATTAATGGCTTGAAATATATAATTTTGAATAATTGGGAACTGGGCCATGAAAGTATTATTGTTGCGTTTGTGGCGAGATTCTGACCTGATTTCGTATTTTATTTACTGAAAAAGGGGTTCGTATGAAGAAGATATTAATAAAACAAGTTATATGTAAATATTTACAAACAAGGTTTGAAATTCAAATAGATAAAATATAAATTTTAGAATATAATTAATTATAGATTGGCATAAAAGAGTATTCCAAGTGGATTTGAATTTGTGTGTACATATTCATATGCAAAGGGGACAAAGATAAGCAACATAAGGAAATAAATCAGGGCAACTAATTAATAAATTAATAGAAAACAACATCATCGAAGAGTCGAATCTCCTGGATCGACCCTAGAAGAGGGGTCGACCGCCCTCCTATAGAGAAGATCGGCCGCTATCCTGAGGGATGAGGGGTGAATGTGTGTTTTTATAGGGAGATTTATATAGTTTTGCATCAAATAAACCATCCAGATTAAATCTAAATAATCCAATGATCTGTACGCACACCTGCAACTATAAATATAGCTCCCTAGCCTCACTCTAAACCCTACCCACATTTCATTCTACGCCTCCATACTGTCCTTCTGCCATTGATAATTCCAGAGAAAAAGATTATAAATTTCTTTCTATTCCTTTAACCTCCATTCTATCATTTCTATTCTAGATTCATATAGATTTAGGTTCTGGAATTTAGTTATATATATGTGTGTGTGTGTGTGATTCTAAGATTTTATTCTTATATGTATATATATATATATATTAATAGAAGGATCAGAGCACGATTTCGAAGGCCAAATCCAGATCTAATTCTACATAAATCTT
Source organism: Allium sativum (assembly GCA_030737875.1). NCBI lineage: Eukaryota > Viridiplantae > Streptophyta > Magnoliopsida > Asparagales > Amaryllidaceae > Allium > Allium sativum. The sequence goes on along the minus strand of CM060911.1, from coordinate 183,203,491 downwards.
ATTATTCTTCCTTCTCCAATCACTGTGAGTGGAAACCTTATAAGTTGCTATTTTCTATCTTTTGTAGTTTGGATTATTATGCCTATATGGGGTTTGGATTAAAACCAAAATAAAACACCATAAACCCTCCAAATCTTATATTTTGTTTATTCCGGAAATGGTCAATCAAAGGCGATGTATTTGGGTTTGTGTTATTGGAATAATAAATGTTACGCTTTGGGTGTTGTGAAATTCTTATATTTTGGGTAAGATTCACTTGATTCTTATTTTAAATGCTCATATATGTTAGTGTGCCAAAATGTCAGATTTATGTATTGTAAATTAACAAAATATCTATATTAAATAGATTTTTTTAACGTATTATATACAATATATTAAGATCTTAAGTTTTTGAATGTAATATAAAATTAAAAGTGAAGCAGCGCTGAAAACAAGGTTTTTTTTATCATTTTGGCTTCGGGTCCGGTTCAACTCAATAATTAAACCGACTTAAACCATTCTCAAAGGTGGATTGTCAGAGTAATTACACGTTAGCACAGAACAAAGAACTTTTTATAATTTTACACCATAGCAGAAGAATATATAAGAGTACAGATAACTAATACACAACGAAAACTACAATACTCAGCTGAAGACTGAAAATGTCGTAACTCTATCCAAGCTCCAAATATGTATGTGAAAACCCGTAACTTCCCCGTAAAGGAAAGCGACGGATAGTTCGAGAACAAGCCACAACAGAACGCATACAGAAGAACATTTCATTGTATATTACAACAATGCATCAGATTACAAGAATATACAGAGTATAATTGAATATTACACAGAAATATCAGAGATTTAAATTACATTTAAATACATAGCAGCGGAAAAATAATACAATACACAACTAGAATGAGATATACGGATACAAAGCTTTCCGGATATCGTTCCAGCTGTAAACCAGGATCCTGTGAATATAAATCTGCAAAACCAAAACTACTAGCTGCCCGTGTCAAAATAAGGGCATCCAGAGTTTAGGTTAAAACAATAAACTCCAGGTCAGTCATGTGACTGGTGTGAGAACTAAAACAGTTATTATTCTTTATTTTAAAAGTTAGGTAAATCAAGGGACCACGCCGTATAACACGGAACGGGTTTCCTCCCAAGAATACCAGTGCATAAAACAAACAGCGCAATGCTAAATAAAGAAAAATGAAGCTGTTATAAGACCCAGGTCCTATCACACAATGCAACGCAAGCCGGGGGATAGGGTTTTCCCTTATAACAGCCAAAGAATGCTTGATACGTTTAAAACAAATCATTTGATACTATTATAAGTGCATAGTGTATAAAACAACTTCAAATCATAAGTATCAATCATAGGCGGCATGAATGGCCCATAACACTATGTCGCCATATATAAATTTACAATCAAAACCGCAAATGTCGTATTGGAAGTTGGGTTATCATTTATGGTATGAACCGAGGCTAGGGGCAAGATCCTCACCGATTCGAGACACTCTAGTCCGCCCCTCAGGATCAGAGCTCGAGTGACCCTTGGATCGTCAGGGCCGGTCCACCGATGTGGATTAAAATGCCTGAACATGCGTTTCCCCGCCCTTTGGGGCGTAAGCCTGGCCCGTCATCCGACCAGAAGCATCGGCCGAAACCGATATCACGAGGCGCCTCGCTTTTCAGCAAGTAATAATAAGCAACATCCACATGAGTCAAACTCGTCAGCTAGTTCAAGCACTGACGCCACTCCTAACTAGAAAGAAACGCATGTCCTCCCTGATGTCCGTCTCCCGTTTTTGATTCATACCGGGTGTGATACTCGCGAATCAACGTTACACAAAGCTACGCCACAAAGGCCGTGCTTCGATCATCAACCACAAGACTTTGCTTTTCAACAGAAGCCTTGATCATTTGCATCTTAGCATGCCACACAGGCAATTCACTCCATGCGATTGATATCCATCAATATATAACCCCTGAGCTCGTACGTCTCAGAGAAGGGCGTTAAGCAAGAGAATAAATTCTCCGCCGCCAAACAGATATATATTTAATAGAGATCAATCACGCGGACTAAAATCCAATGTCAGACACACGGTCCATTTACCAGTCCGTTCTGGGTCTGAACGAAACCGGAGGCACCTAGTACCCCGCATATCCATCGATCTCCAAGTACGTCTGGACGATCACTAACTGTTTCCATCTTCTTGGGTGTACAGCCCAATCAAGATCATCAGTAATTACCCAAACGACCTGAAGACCTCCGGTCTTCGACCATCGTCTTCATCTTCGACTTATCGTCGTATCAGTTATTCAGAATGGGATAAACCCGGTCTTTCCGAATAACTCGCGTATATTTTAAATAAGTGTTACACAAACACAACATACGCCCCATTCCAATTCATCAGTCACTAACCGTAAATTAATCAAGAGAATAATTCCCCAAATATTAACCCCGAAGGCCGAAACCAACATCAGATCAATATCCAGAAAACCATTCTGCTTAGCTAACCGACAGTTAGTTTCTAAATTTCACATTCATAGGGAAAGGTTCCCATTAATTTTATCAAAGATAAATCCTTTAAATTTATTCTTTAATCTCCTTTTGAATTTCGATTCAACTAGTCGGGATTTAACGACGCTTACCGAAGTAATCATTTGTTTTAATTTCTCAATCCCAACCTATTTATCCCATGAAGTAAAACTGGTAATACTTCATATCTAACACCACGGTGTTATCGGTAAATTCAATTACCATTTCACGTTCAAACCTAATTAAAGATTTAACTATCGCCTGGAGCAAAACTGGTGATACTCCATTCTCGATTATTTCAATCTAATTAAAGATTCATTAAAACTCCACTTAGTTTTAATCGTTAACTGGGTTAAAGAATCAGTGTCATTTAAAACACGGTTCACGATAAACCCAAAATCACATTCCATTAATTATCGGGTTAAAGAACAAGTGTTGTTTAAAACACTGTTCACGATAAACCCAAAAATCAATCCATTAATTATCGGGTTAAAGAACGAGTGTTATTTAAAACACTGTTCACGATAAACCCAAAAATCAATCCATTAATTATCGGGTTAAAGAACAAGTGTTGTTTAAAACACTGTTCACGATAAACCCAAAAATCAATATCAATTCAATTCCAATTAAATATCATTTAATTGGTACACTTCATTAAATCTAAATAAAAAGATTTAATCTTTTCTCAACTGGGTTCAAGAACAGTGTTAGTGAAGACACCATTCACGACAAACCCAAATCACATTTGATATTCAATATAAGGCTCTGAATAGAAAATATATCGGCTTATATTCAATATCAAATTCTACGATTAACAAATGTCGTATTGGAAATAACGATATAAATATATATCTTTCAAATTTCCATAACAACATCTGTATAATCACGAATTCCAACATCGAAATATTCCGAAGACAATTTCGATTCAAATCCACTCCAATGCAAACATTGGAAATTCTGGTTATTTTTAAAACCCTTTTTCAAATTCAATTTATTTATTTAAAAATAAATAGAATTATATTTCTAGTTCAAAACTAGTTCATTTCGATAAAAATCTATTTTTATCTTTTCAAATATGGAGTTTTTCATCCCAAATCTTCACAAATCATTTCTTATGATTTTACACAAATTATTACTATTTTTAATAATTTTATCAAGGCCTGTACAGTCGATTTCCATCAATGGCCATCGAACTGCACTTACAGCGACCTTTTTCGAATTTGATTTGGACATAATTCCAAATCCAACCGTTAGATTTCTAATTTCTAATATTCTTTAGAAAGCTCTTTTCGATACGAACCCAACGGTTCCGGTTTTAGGAGAATCCGACGGTCGGATCTCCCGTAATGTCCGTTTGAAATAAATGGTCGAAATTCACGAACTGCCGCGGCGCGGCGCGTTCCATTCAGGCCATTATATTATATATATAATATATATAATATATATATCGTCGATTTCTATTTAAAACGAATAATATAAATAGTTTTAAATTCGTTTCAAAAGCAATTTCAACTTCCATTTCAATTCAAATCGAAATTGAATTCTTCTTTATAAATTCGTTTTAAAATTCATTCTTATTCAATTCAAATTTCAATTCAATTTGAATTCTTTTCAATTCGCTTTCAATTCAATTTGAATTCGTTTTCAATTCAATTCATTTCGAATTCGTTTTCAATTCAATTCATTTCGAAATCGTTTTCAATTCAATTCATTTCGAAATCGTTTTCAATTCAATTCATTTCGAAATCGTTTTCAATTCAATTCATTTCGAAATCGTTTTCAATTCAATTCATTTCGAAATCCTTTTCAATTCAATTCATTTCGAAATCGTTTTCAATTCAATTCATTTCGAAATCGTTTTCAATTCAATTCATTTCGAAATCGTTTTCAATTCAATTCATTTCGAAATCCTTTTCAATTCAATTCATTCGAAATCGTTTTCAATTCAATTCATTTCGAAATCGTTTTCAATTCAATTCATTTCGAAATCGTTTTCAATTCAATTCATTTCGAAATCGTTTTCAATTCAACTCATTTCGAAATCGTTTTCAATTCAATTCATTTCGAAATCGTTTTCAATTCAATTCATTTCAAAATCCTTTTCAATTCAATTCATTTCGAAATCGTTTTCAATTCAATTCATTTCGAAATCCTTTTCAATTCAATTCATTTCGAAATCGTTTTCAATTCAATTCATTTCGAAATCGTTTTCAATTCAATTCATTTCGAAATCGTTTTCAATTCAATTCATTTCGAAATGAATAAAATCGATATAAATATCGTTTACGTCAAAATGGCGTCAATCTAATCAACACGGCTTCATAAATTTCCATTTTCAAATATTCTATTTCAAATATTTCTTTTTCAAAATAGTTGTTATTATCAAAATATTTCGTTCAACACTTGACCAATCTCAATGGATGAGTACTGTCAACACATGAACCTTTATTTTATATTGATAAAGATGTAAATTTTATTACTAAAATATTTCGTTCAACACATGAACCTTTATTTTATATTATTCTTTATTTTCTAAATTGGAATGAGGCCCAATCAATCACCATATAAAATTAATTATATGGATTCCATACAACAAATGTATATAATAGCAACGATAGATAATCAACCATCAACCAAAGTGCACTACACTGTATAAGCATCAAATATAGATATCTAACGCTTATAACAGCCTGTCAATCAATCGATCGACATATTTAATCAATCGATCGACATATTTAATCAATCAGGACGAGTGAACTTCATATTTCATCCCAACACCCGTGTGGGGTTTTCAAACAATCAAACACAGATTTTAGTTGTGTAGTTGGGCGATGTGTAAAATTTATCGACCCAATCAATATCAGTCAAATCAGTGTATATAAACAAATCGGCCGATTTATTTATAAATATTTATTTATCTATTTTCACGTTAAAAATTATATTTTTAACGATAAAACCTTTTATTCAACCTATGAATATTCTATTCGGTTCATTTATTCAATAAAATGATATTTTTATTTTTCTAACATATTTTAGAAAATTTCGGCGGCATAACGGCACGATACTAGAAACGGGACAAGGCCTAGCCTTATCCCCGGTCTAGTGAAGGCCCACGCCATTCACACATCAATCAAATCAATTTATTTCACCAAACAATTCAGTTTCAAATCAAATCATCTAACTAATCTATGCAACCAAACAAACAAGTCCATGGTCTGTGGACGATTGTGTCGGGTGCTACTAAGCACCGTCTGCATCCTAGTATATATATATATAACTAGCAAAGAAATTGAAGAGTGAGAAATTCTCACAGATAGCTATCCAAACATCTTGACTCTTCTTTGATATAAATCTTCTTCGTTCTCGCCTTTTTGTTACCTTCGTCGCCTGCTTTCACTACCTATGTAAAAATCGAATTTTTACTTCGCTATTCAATATATAAAAATCATATTTTTATTTCGAAGTTCAATATATAAAAATCATATTTTTACTATGCTATTCAATATATAAAAATCGAATTTTTACTATGCTATTCAATATATAAAAATCGAATTTTTACTATGCTATTCAATATATAAAAATCGAATTTTTACTATGCTATTCAATATATAAAAATCGAATTTTTACTATGCTATTCAATATATAAAAATCGAATTTTTACTATGCTATTCAATATATAAAAATCGAATTTTTACTATGCTATTCAATATATAAAAATCGAATTTTTACTATGCTATTCATTATATAAAAATCGAATTTTTAAAACAATGATTTTTATATATAAAAAATCACAATGCTAGTTTTACTTTCAAAAATTCTATTTTTATCTTCAAAAACAATGCTATTTATATTTTCAAAAACAATGTATATTCATATTTTCAAAAATCACATTGTAATACGGAGTTGTTTCATATAAAAATTGCATTTTTTTATTATGTTATATACATTTAAAAGTACACATTTTTAAATCAAAGTTATTTATAAAAATCATATTTTTAATTTACAAAGCTATTTTATAAAAACAATGTCATATATATTTTATTTTAAATCAATGTATAGTTCTATTCAGAAAACAAATTTTATTTATATTTTTAGAACAAATTTTAAACTAAACTAAATGAAGGAGGGAGGAAAAAAAAACTCACTGTGAAAGTTCTGTCTTCCCCGAAACAATCGTCCCAGGTAGAAACCCTCACGCTCACCCATTTCTCCGTCGTTCTCTCTCCTGTTCGCCACCTAGGAGACGCCGGAAGATGATCAGCAAATGCAACCTGAAAGCCCATCGAAAACCGCGCCTCCCCTACGAACCCTGACCCATTCGCTGGTCCCCATAGCGCGGAAACCCCCTTCGAACGCAAGCACTTCGGAGCAGCCATTCCAGCGATTCCTTGAACGAAAATCGATCATACATATACAGATTGAAAGAGGGTGAAAAGTACTAGAATTTGGTTTTATGTTGGAGATTTAATTCGTGATATTTGGTGCGTGATTGGAGGAAGAAATCAGGACGATTTCGTCCGTTCTTTTGAGTGGTCGGCGGCTGACAATTTGGTTTGACCACGGGTAGAGAAAGGCTAGGGTATTGACTAGGTGGTATATATATAATATTATTATTTAATACAAATTTAACTTGTTTATTCTCACGAACTTCAAATGAACCCCAACGACTGTCGCCTCTAGCTAAATACCCCCATTACAAACACAATAGGATATGTTTCGTAGGCTGATCCGATCATTTCGACCAGTTTCCGTTGAATTTACATTTAAATCATTATATTTAATTTTAAACGCACATTTCAATTTATTGGGGCCACATACTAACTAGAAAAATTCTAGAAAAATATTTTATAGCATCGTACTGACGATACGGTCCTAACAAAACTAATTTCGTCGAATTCTGAGACCGTTGGAAAAATGGCCAATTTCCAGTCGATTAAAATCAACTGAAACTGGTCAAACGCGTTTTCCTTTGCCACGCTCACATATTGATTCGAAAAATTATGAAATTTGGAATCTAGCAATAATTTTACATCACGGATCCAACAAAACTGGTTTCGTCGAAATCCGAGGTCGTTTGCAAAATTCCCATTTTTAAGGGCCTGAATTCCATAGCGACTCTTCAGAATTTTCAACTGGACATATCTTTTGATTCCCGCTATGAAATTTTGATTTTTCGAATTTGTTGGAAAGATATTATCAATTAGATCCCAATGTTTTTGGTTTCACTACAATCCGGATTGTTTTGCACCCGGTACATTCAATTGAAGTTTGAAATCGAATTATCGAACTACCGCGCCATTTTCAATTCTATTTATAATTATATATAAATATTTATATTCTAACGACGACGCGTATATAATATATATGTTCGAATTATATTCAAAATAAATTTCTCGTCGATATTATTTAAAATAATTCATTTTAAATAATCCAAAATTCGCTAAAATTGCCAAAATAAAAATTTTAAACTGGCCCAGATTTTACGGGTTGTTACAATCTCCCCCACTTAAAACTTTTCGTCCCCGAAAAGGAACAAAGTCGAAAGTGGATTGATTATTCAACTCTACGCTCGATCAGGCTTTCATTCTCCAACTTTTTAGTTTCTGAGAATTTTCAAAAATTTCAAAAATTTGGCTAACACCCTAAATTTTCGAAAAATTTCGCCATAACCTCCCCTGCACCGGGAGCATCGGGGAATTTCAAATAGCTTCTCCGGTCCTTCAGATCTCAAAAAGAAAAAGAAAAAGCCAAGCGGCTAGCCAATAGGCTCATAAAATCATCATCACCCAAACAAAACAGTAAATTATGTAGTAAACATGTACCTATTTGTCGGGCAAACAAATTTTATTCTCTGCTCTAGCCTCCTTGCTATGACCTGTTCAATGTAAGTATATGTATATGCAAGCAAATGCAACCAATTTTCAATATAATTCAATATTTGGTTCCACTAGGCTAAATGGTTCACAATTATCAACCAAATAAACAAACAACACAAACATCAATCAATTAGTGAATTAGAGTCTCAAATTCATAATTTTGATACATATACAAAAATCACATTTTTGATGCCAAATCACAACAATGTGTCCTAGCTATATATATAGGTTTTGGTTCTCACACCAGTCTAATGGAAATATATAGGTATCACACCTTCGTCACTCGAAAATAAATGCTGATGATGTTTCGAACCACCATCAGAACATCTCCGGGCTACTAGAGTGCGGTCCTATATCTATCCAGTATATTAAAACTTCGAATATACGTTCATCACGCGTATATGCAAAATCTTTATATATTGGAATGTCCATATTCAAAATAAATAAATAATCAAATACGTTTAAAACGATTTAAATTTTCAAAACAAAATTGTTTTCATTTGAAAAATATACTCTTCACACTCGTTCTAGGATACTACTGATCCTATCTCTAACGAGTCATTCTAATTGGATATTACTAATCCAATATCTGATGAATTCTTTCGTATGGTTTTAATGTGTCATGTTCTCGAGCTCGGTAAACCAAAGCTCTGATACCAACTGTTGAAAACCCGTAACTTCCCCGTAAAGGAAAGCGACGGATGGTTCGAGAACAAGCCACAACAGAACGCATACAGAAGAACATTTCATTGTATATTACAACAATGCATCAGATTACAAGAATATACAGAGTATAATTGAATATTACACAGAAATATCAGAGATTTAAATTACATTTAAATACATAGCAGCGGAAAAATAATACAATACACAACTAGAATGAGATATACGGATACAAAGCTTTCCGGATATCGTTCCAGCTGTAAACCAGGATCCTGTGAATATAAATCTGCAAAACCAAAACTACTAGCTGCCCGTGTCAAAATAAGGGCATCCAGAGTTTAGGTTAAAACAATAAACTCCAGGTCAGTCATGTGACTGGTGTGAGAACTAAAACAGTTATTATTCTTTATTTTAAAAGTTAGGTAAATCAAGGGACCACGCCGTATAACACGGAACGGGTTTCCTCCCAAGAATACCAGTGCATAAAACAAACAGCGCAATGCTAAATAAAGAAAAATGAAGCTGTTATAAGACCCAGGTCCTATCACACAATGCAACGCAAGCCGGGGGATAGGGTTTTCCCTTATAACAGCCAAAGAATGCTTGATACGTTTAAAACAAATCATTTGATACTATTATAAGTGCATAGTGTATAAAACAACTTCAAATCATAAGTATCAATCATAGGCGGCATGAATGGCCCATAACACTATGTCGCCATATATAAATTTACAATCAAAACCGCAAATGTCGTATTGGAAGTTGGGTTATCATTTATGGTATGAACCGAGGCTAGGGGCAAGATCCTCACCGATTCGAGACGCTCTAGTCCGCCCCTCAGGATCAGAGCTCGAGTGACCCTTGGATCGTCAGGGCCGGTCCACCGATGTGGATTAAAATGCCTGAACATGCGTTTCCCCGCCCTTTGGGGCGTAAGCCTGGCCCGTCAGCCGACCAGAAGCATCGGCCGAAACCGATATCACGAGGCGCCTCGCTTTTCAGCAAGTAATAATAAGCAACATCCACATGAGTCAAACTCGTCAGCCAGTTCAAGCACTGACGCCACTCCTAACTAGAAAGAAACGCATGTCCTCCCTGATGTCCGTCTCCCGTTTTTGATTCATACCGGGTGTGATACTCGCGAATCAACGTTACACAAAGCTACGCCACAAAGGCCGTGCTTCGATCATCAACCACAAGACTTTGCTTTTCAACAGAAGCCTTGATCATTTGTATCTTAGCATGCCACACAGGCAATTCACTCCATGCGATTGATATCCATCAATATATAACCCCTGAGCTCGTACTTCTCAGAGAAGGGCGTTAAGCAAGAGAATAAATTCTCCGCCGCCAAACAGATATATATTTAATAGAGATCAATCACACGGACTAAAATCCAATGTCAGACACACAGTCCATTTACCAGTCCGTTCTGGGTCTGAACGAAACCGGAGGCACCTAGTACCCCGCATATCCATCGATCTCCAAGTACGTCTGGACGATCACTAACTGTTTCCATCTTCTTGGGTGTACAACCCAATCAAGATCATCAGTAATTACCCAAACGACGTGAAGACCTCCGGTCTTCGACCATCGTCTTCATCTTCGACTTATCGTCGTATCAGTTATTCAGAATGGGATAAACCCGGTCTTTCCGAATAACTCGCGTATATTTTAAATAAGTGTTACACAAACACAGCATACGCCCCATTCCAATTCATCAGTCACTAACCGTAAATTAATCAAGAGAATAATTCCCCAAATATTAACCCCGAAGGCCGAAACCAACATCAGATCAATATCCAGAAAACCATTCTGCTTAGCTAACCGACAGTTAGTTTCTAAATTTCACATTCATAGGGAAAGGTTCCCATTAATTTTATCAAAGATAAATCCTTTAAATTTATTCTTTAATCTCCTTTTGAATTTCGATTCAACTAGTCGGGATTTAACGACGCTTACCGAAGTAATCATTTGTTTTAATTTCTCAATCCCAACCTATTTATCCCATGAAGTAAAACTGGTAATACTTCATATCTAACACCACGGTGTTATCGGTAAATTCAATTACCATTTCACGTTCAAACCTAATTAAAGATTTAACTATCACCTGGAGCAAAACTGGTGATACTCCATTCTCGATTATTTCAATCTAATTAAAGATTCATTAAAACTCCACTTAGTTTTAATCGTTAACTGGGTTAAAGAATCAGTGTCATTTAAAACACGGTTCACGATAAACCCAAAATCACATTCCATTAATTATCGGGTTAAAGAACAAGTGTTGTTTAAAACACTGTTCACGATAAACCCAAAAATCAATCCATTAATTATCGGGTTAAAGAACGAGTGTTATTTAAAACACTGTTCACGATAAACCCAAAAATCAATCCATTAATTATCGGGTTAAAGAACAAGTGTTGTTTAAAACACTGTTCACGATAAACCCAAAAATCAATATCAATTCAATTCCAATTAAATATCATTTAATTGGTACACTTCATTAAATCTAAATAAAAAGATTTAATCTTTTCTCAACTGGGTTCAAGAACAGTGTTAGTGAAGACACCATTCACGACAAACCCAAATCACATTTGATATTCAATATAAGGCTCTGAATAGAAAATATATCGGCTTATATTCAATATCAAATTCTACGATTAACAAATGTCGTATTGGAAATAACGATATAAATATATATCTTTCAAATTTCCATAACAACATCTGTATAATCACGAATTCCAACATCGAAATATTCCGAAGACAATTTCGATTCAAATCCACTCCAATGCAAACATTGGAAATTCTGGTTATTTTTAAAACCCTTTTTCAAATTCAATTTATTTATTTAAAAATAAATAGAATTATATTTCTAGTTCAAAACTAGTTCATTTCGATAAAAATCTATTTTTATCTTTTCAAATATGGAGTTTTTCATCCCAAATCTTCACAAATCATTTCTTATGATTTTACACAAATTATTACTATTTTTAATAATTTTATCAAGGCCTGTACAGTCGATTTCCATCAATGGCCATCGAACTGCACTTACAGCGACCTTTTTCGAATTTGATTTGGACATAATTCCAAATCCCACCGTTAGATTTCTAATTTCTAATATTCTTTAGAAAGCTCTTTTCGATACGAACCCAACGGTTCCGGTTTTAGGAGAATCCGACGGTCGGATCTCCCGTAATGTCCGTTTGAAATAAATGGTCGAAATTCACGAATTGACGCGGCGCGGCGCGTTCTATTCAGGCCATTATATTATATATATAATATATATATCGTCGATTTCTATTTAAAACGAATTATATAAATAGTTTTAAATTCGTTTCAAAAGAAATTTCAACTTCCATTTCAATTCAAATCGAAATTGAATTCTTCTTTATAAATTCGATTTAAAATTCATTCTTATTCAATTCAAATTTCAATTCAATTTGAATTCTTTTCAATTCGCTTTCAATTCAATTTGAATTCGTTTTCAATTCAATTCATTTCGAATTCGTTTTCAATTCAATTCATTTCGAAATCGTTTTCAATTCAATTCATTTCAAAATCGTTTTCAGTTCAATTCATTTCGAAATCGTTTTCAATTCAATTCATTTCGAAATCCTTTTCAATTCAATTCATTTCGAAATCCTTTTCAATTCAATTCATTTCGAAATCGTTTTCAATTCAATTCATTTCGAAATCGTTTTCAATTCAATTCATTTCGAAATCCTTTTCAATTCAATTCATTTCGAAATCGTTTTCAATTCAATTCATTTTGAAATCGTTTACAATTCAATTCATTTCGAAATCGTTTTCAATTCAATTCATTTCGAAATCGTTTTCAATTCAATTCATTTCGAAATCGTTTTCAATTCAATTCATTTCGAAATCGTTTTCAATTCAATTCATTTCGAAATCGTTTTCAATTCAATTCATTTCGAAATCGTTTTCAATTCAATTCATTTCGAAATCGTTTTCAATTCAATTCGTTTCGAAATCGTTTTCAATTCAATTCATTTCGAAATCGTTTTCAATTCAATTCATTTCGAAATCGTTTTCAATTCAATTCATTTCGAAATCGTTTTCAATTCAATTCATTTCGAAATGAATAAAATCGATATAAATATCGTTTACGTCAAAATGGCGTCAATCTAATCAACACGGCTTCATAAATTTCCATTTTCAAATATTCTATTTCAAATATTTCTTTTTCAAAATAGTCGTTATTATCAAAATATTTCGTTCAACACATGACCAATCTCAATGGATGAGTACTGTCAACACATGAACCTTTATTTTATATTGGTAAAGATGTAAATTTTATTACTAAAATATTTCGTTCAACACATGACCAATCTCAATGGATAAGTACTGTCAACACATGAACCTTTATTTTATATTATTCTTTATTTTCTAAATTGGAATGAGGCCCAATCAATCACCATATAAAATTAATTATATGGATTCCATACAACAAATGTATATAATAGCAACGATAGATAATCAAACATCAACCAAAGTGCACTACACTGTATAAGCATCAAATATAGATATCTAACGCTTATAACAGCCTGTCAATCAATCGATCGACATATTTAATCAATCAGGACGAGTGAACTTCATATTTCATCCCAACACCCGTGTGGGGTTTTCAAACAATCAAACACAGATTTTAGTTGTGCAGTTGGGCGATGTGTAAAATTTATCGACCCAATCAATATCAGTCAAATCAGTGTATATAAACAAATCGGCCGATTTATTTATAAATATTTATTTATCTATTTTCACGTTAAAAATTATATTTTTAACGATAAAACCTTTTATTCAACCTATGAATATTCTATTCGGTTCATTTATTCAATAAAATGATATTTTTATTTTTCTAACATATTTTAGAAAATTTCGGCGGCATAACGGCACGATACTAGAAACGGGACAAGGCCTAGCCTTATCCCCGGTCTAGTGAAGGCCCACGCCATTCACACATCAATCAAATCAATTTATTTCACCAAACAATTCAGTTTCAAATCAAATCATCTAACTAATCTATGCAACCAAACAAACAAGTCCATGGTCTGTGGACGATTGTGTCGGGTGCTACTAAGCACCGTCTGCATCCTAGTATATATATATATATAACTAGCAAAGAAATTGAAGAGTGAGAAATTCTCACAGATAGCTATCCAAACATCTTGACTCTTCTTTGATATAAATCTTCTTCGTTCTCGCCTTTTTGTTACCTTCGTCGCCTGCTTTCACTACCTATGTAAAAATCGAATTTTTACTTCGCTATTCAATATATAAAAATCATATTTTTATTTCGAAGTTCAATATATAAAAATCATATTTTTACTATGCTATTCAATATATAAAAATCGAATTTTTACTATGCTATTCAATATATAAAAATCGAATTTTTACTATGCTATTCAATATATAAAAATCAAATTTTTACTATGCTATTCAATATATAAAAATCGAATTTTTACTATGCTATTCAATATATAAAAATCGAATTTTTACTATGCTATTCAATATATAAAAATCGAATTTTTACTATGCTATTCAATATATAAAAATCGAATTTTTAAAACAATGATTTTTATATATAAAAAATCACAATGCTAGTTTTACTTTCAAAAATTCTATTTTTATCTTCAAAAACAATGCTATTTATATTTTCAAAAACAATGTATATTCATATTTTCAAAAATCACATTGTAATACGGAGTTGTTTCATATAAAAATTGCATTTTTTTATTATGTTATATACATTTAAAAGTACACATTTTTAAATCAAAGTTATTTGTAAAAATCATATTTTTAATTTACAAAGCTATTTTATAAAAACAATGTCATATATATTTTATTTTAAATCAATGTATAGTTCTATTTAGAAAACAAATTTTATTTATATTTTTAGAACAAATTTTAAACTAAACTAAATGAAGGAGGGAGGAAAAAAAAACTCACTGTGAAAGTTCTGTCTTCCCCGAAACAATCGTCCCAGGTAGAAACCCTCACGCTCACCCATTTCTCCGTCGTTCTCTCTCCTGTTCGCCACCTAGGAGACGCCGGAAGATGATCAGCAAATGCAACCTGAAAGCCCATCGAAAACCGCGCCTCCCCTACGAACCCTGACCCATTCGCTGGTCCCCATAGCGCGGAAACCCCCTTCGAACGCAAGCACTTCGGAGCAGCCATTCCAGCGATTCCTTGAACGAAAATCGATCATACATATACAGATTGAAAGAGGGTGAAAAGTACTAGAATTTGGTTTTATGTTGGAGATTTAATTCGTGATATTTGGTGCGTGATTGGAGGAAGAAATCAGGACGATTTCGTCCATTCTTTTGAGTGGTCGGCGGCTGACAATTTGGTTTGACCACGGGTAGAGAAAGGCTAGGGTATTGACTAGGTGGTATATATATATAATATTATTATTTAATACAAATTTAACTTGTTTATCACCACGAACTTCAAATGAACCCCAACGACTGTCGCCTCTAGCTAAATACCCCCATTACAAACACAATAGGATATGTTTCGTAGGCTGATCCGATCATTTCGACCAGTTTCCGTTGAATTTACATTTAAATCATTATATTTAATTTTAAACGCACATTTCAATTTATTGTGGCCACATACTAACTAGAAAAATTCTAGAAAAATATTTTCTAGCATCGTACTGACGATACGGTCCTAACAAAACTAATTTCGTCGAATTCTGAGACCATTGGAAAAATGGCCAATTTCCAGTCGATTAAAATCAACTGAAACTGGTCAAACGCGTTTTCCTTTGCCACGCTCACATATTGATTCGAAAAATTATGAAATTTGGAATCTAGCAATAATTTTACATCACGGATCCAACAAAACTGGTTTCGTCGAAATCCGAGGTCGTTTGCAAAATTCCCATTTTTAAGGGCCTGAATTCCATAGTGACTATTCAGAATTTTCAACTGGACATATCTTTTGATTCCCGCTATGAAATTTTGATTTTTCGAATTCGTTGGAAAGATATTATCAATTAGATCCCAATGTTTTTGGTTTCACTACAATCCGGATTGTTTTGCACCCGGTACATTCAATTGAAGTTTGAAATCGAATTATCGAACTACCGCGCCATTTTCAATTCTATTTATAATTATATATAAATATTTATATTCTAACGACGACGCGTATATAATATATATGTTCGAATTATATTCAAAATAAATTTCTCGTCGATATTATTTAAAATAATTCATTTTAAATAATCCAAAATTCGCTAAAATTGCCAAAATAAAAATTTTAAACTGGCCCAGAATTTACGGGTTGTTACAATGTAATGCTCCAAGAATAAATTCAATACCTACTAGCTGCTCGTATGAAAAATATAGGCACCCAAAGTTTAGGGAAAGAACAATAAACTCCAAGTCAGTCATGAGACTGGTGTGAGAACTAAAAACGGTTATGTTCATTTTAAAGTAAGGTAAGTCATAGGACCACGACATATGACACGGAATGAGTTTTCCCCATATGAATACCAGTCCATAGAAATTCGCAATGCTCTTTTAAAAATTGAAGCTACGATAAGATCTCGTGCCACACACACAATGCAAATGCACACTTGGACGAGGTTTCCCTTATGATAATCAAAATATGCTTGATACATGAAAATCCGCTTATAATATTATTAGTGCATAGTGTAAAAATCACTATCGGAAATAAATGTATCAATCTTAGCCAGCGTAGGTACTATAATATTATATTGACCTCCAACGTGTTTTACGCAGTTTCTACAATAGTAAGCCTTATGGGGCACGTAGCGGATGATCCGGGTTCAGTATCATATAGTGACCAAAACTGTTCACAAAGTGGGTTTTTCCAACAAATGACCAGGGCTAAGGAACTTCCTTACCGAATGGGCACGCCTCTAGAGGGACATCCCGAGAAGTAAAGCCTTCTCTACCAACACAAGGTCGTTGGTGCTATCCAAGCCATGCCACATGAGTAAGCTATTTCACGGTCGTTACCTACGTTTCTATACAAGTACCCAAATTTCTAACAAAACCACAATAGTAAAATGCCAGGGTTCCATACCATTGCACTACCTTATCAAATCTACATAAAAAACACCTGGGCTCTGTACCATAGTGTTTCTTCAAAAATCTAGAAGGAAATGGTCATTCGCTAAGGGGCGAGACCCCTATAACCTTGCTTCATCTTTTCATGTTTTAGTCATTTCCGAGATGTGAAGATTGTCGAAGTCTCATAAAACAAAGCTACGCTTCAATAAGACATTCTTTGACCATCAATAACACGTCACTTAGTATGCCACATTGTCAACTCACAACATATAATTGGTGTTTATTAATATATAACCCTCTGAGCACGTATGTCTCAGAGGAGGGTGTTAAGCTAAGAGAATAAATCCTTTGCCATCAGACTGATATAACATACGTAGAAACCAATTGGTTATGTCATGAAATAAAATTCAGACACACATCCATTTACGTGTCCGTTATGGGTCATAATGAAATCGAAGGCACTTTATTCCATGACCTCGCCTAGGTACGAAAGCCCATGTAATCTGAATAACTTCAAGTACAACCAGATCGCTTGTCGTAATACAACCTCATAATGAGGGAACATCCTATGGGACATCAACGAATAATCCAACTAATGTGAAGATCTTCAGTCTTCAATCACAGTCATTGCCATTCTTCATTGCTCTTATCACATCGTATAGTTATTAAAAATGGGCTGAAACCCGGTCTTTCCGAATAACTAACGCATTTTAAAACGTGTGGAAAATATACAGGGACATCAAAAGTTTCATTTTATT
The DNA here is from genome assembly GCA_030737875.1 of Allium sativum. Classification (NCBI taxonomy): domain Eukaryota; kingdom Viridiplantae; phylum Streptophyta; class Magnoliopsida; order Asparagales; family Amaryllidaceae; genus Allium; species Allium sativum. Next base: position 183,185,604 of record CM060911.1, on the reverse strand, counting down.
ATGGATTATTCCTTGATTTCAATAAAACCTTAACATAGAGGTTATAATTTATATTAAAATCCCGTACCCAACACCATTCCCTTAATGCAACACAGAGGAAGACACCATTCCCACTCTACCGGTCTAGGGCAATTTCTACCTACAATTGATTGTGACTAGTTCCTTACCCCTAATCCATATCTACATTCATTTTGGCAAGTTTTAATTACCTTCATTAAACCTTTTCATTTCATCCATTCAAATATTTACTTAAAGATATTTTTAAAACTCTAACTTAGTTTTAAATCTTCAAAATCCTTATTTAATGATTACTTAACTTTTGAAAGCCAATCCTGTCTTTAGCTGGGTTTAAGAATAGATGTTATTCAAGAAATCATTTATGACAAGCCCAAAATCATAGTTTCATTCTCAATGAAACCTTCACGGAAATCATATTAGCTCATAATCGATATAAATATCCATACTGAACTAATACTTTAAGTGGAATAAGGGCAAACCCTTATTAAATTCCTCAAATAGTATCTCTTTTCGACTACAGATAATATATCGATTATCACCAATTGGATTCCCGTTAAAATTAGAATTTAATATGTTAATCATTAAAAAATGATTATTCAAGTCATAGATGAATACAATTTAGTTTAAAACCTTAAAAATAATCCTTTTTAGAAAACGTTGGAATAACATCATAAAAAGCGCTTCAAATAGGCAAATATTAGCTAATTTAGTCAAAATGACTTTTATATTATCCAACACTTCAGTTTATCAATTAAAATCACTTTCAAACCATTTATTATTAATTACCATAATTTATCCCTATTTTTAATAATTTAAATATAGTTCATTTCGTAAAAATCCAATTTAAGGTCGCTAACTACAAATCTTGGATTTTTCTAGAATTTTGATTTTGGCTTATTTCAAAATCTAATTATTGGATCTTACTAATTTATTTTGCATTTGAAAACTCTTTTCATTCTGAATCCAATGTTTTTCGTTTTGGGAACATCCGATGGTCGGATCTCCCGGCATGTCATTTTAAAGTTAACGGTCGAAATTCGCGAACTAACGCTGCGCGACTGAAACCTATTAAGACCAAAAATCGATTTAAAATTAAAATTAAATCGAATTACTTCCAAAATATCTTATTAATTATGTAAAACATATATAATTACTTTTGGAAACTATATTTCAAATATTTCTATTTAAAATCAAATATTCCATTATTTAATCATTTTAATATTATTTAAATCATTAAAATAGTATTATTTTTTAAAACTTAATATTTGAAACCCAAATTTTCTTGAAGTCCATTATAAAAATGAATAATCTAGTTTGGAAAATAAAATCTTGTTAAAACCTTTCATGGATACCCAAACCAAGATTCACTTTTTTAAAGTTACTATTCATTTTCAAATTAAAATTTGAAAACATGCCTTCATTAATTCAAAACTAAATCAAATCAAATTCTTATTTTTACAAAAACTATTCATAATTACATAAACTATATTTCCAAATTATTTTGGATTTAAAATTTAAAATTTTATTTTTTAGTGAATATTTTATTAATAAAAATGTTCTAATTTAATTCCAAATTGGATTAAAACTCAATTTATCCCCATATCCTCCACATATGTGTGTAGTGAATCCATAATCACTATTAACATTTCAAATGTGATTTTCATAATTAAATCATTCATTCACACATACGTATGCATATACACACACACACACACACTATGTATGTATATACACATATCATGGCATAATTCATATGGTATAAGCCTTAGACCCTTAACGTTTATAATCTATTAATCAACTGATTAACAGTAATTATCAAATCATCAATCAGTCAGAAACATTCACTGACATCATACAACATCCAATAACAACACAGGGTGTCATTTACACAAGGGTTCATACCATATTCACACAAAGGTGACATTTTTAACACTTTTAACTAAGCATCCACGCTTAACACACCCAAACATGATATTTTTAACTTCTAACACTTAGTGTCCATGCTTAACACACCCAAAGGTGACATTTTTAACTTCTTACACTAAGTGTCCATGCTTAACATACTTAGTTTCAACCAAACGAACTCCAATTCAAACCAATCATCATTACAACCAACCCAAGCATCCACAACTTTAATCGTAAATGTGTAATTTTTCTTCACTAATAATATCATTAGCAAAATTTTAACTTCATAAACATATTATGAACTTCATTAGCAAACATAGGCGACTAATAGAAGCTAAAATTCTAGAGGTGAGTGAAAAGTTATAACTAAGGGATCCACTCCACCAATCTATATTAAAAATAAGAACTTTTTTTTCTACGACTCCAAACTCCAATTTAGCCACCAAGATAGCTACTTTCATACTTCAACATCACCAAAAACTAAATATATGTATTTGTTTGTTCTTAGGAAGAGAAAACTTGGATTTTTAAGTGTTTTTAAGGGGGTAAAGCTGGGATTTTTTGGCAAGGAGAAGGCTTGGTGTAACACCCCACGTCCATTAATGTCACTCACAAAGGGAATGCATTAACTTCCATGGAGGTCATAAGTGAATATAGAGCAGAGAAATTACAACAAGACAGATAATAAATAGCACTTGGAAATCTAAAACTTCATTTTATTGCAGCGGAAATTAAATATGTCTGTTACATCATAAGACCATAGATTATAACCAAGTACAACATCCGTCTCCACAAAAACAAAATACATAATCCCATTACAATAAATAGCCATTAAAAAGAAAGATAACAAGCTGGACTTTACTTCTGCAGTCCAAGCTTTCCAAGAGATAAGCGATCCAATTAGACTCCACTAGAACTTGGCCCAACCTGAGGACCTGAAGGGAGAAAAAGATGGAAAAGAGGGGGTTAGACATAAAGTATGGCGAGTATGATAATTCTACAATACTATTATCAAAATAACTAGACTAAGGCATAAGCTGGAAAATAAGGAAATGTCTATGAAAGAGCAGATTAAGGACATAGACAATCGCTAAAGGCAACGTTATAGGCGCTCCTAAATACTAAAGGATAAACACTATACTGCACCACACCAGTCACCCTAAAGATTGATCCCACTTAGTTTCACTTAGAAACTTTCTTAATGGCTTTACGTACACCTAGCTGACTACATAGGTGCCGCCTGCCCCTATCTCCACTAGGTGTACCCCACTTTCCATTTTTCGATCGGCTCCCTACTCGTAGATACCCGTGCTGGCCCCACAGTGGGGTGTATCATTCCCCTAAAGTGGCAACCCGAAATAACGGAGATGCACGGCTTATACCTACACGATGCAACAACGTCTTACCTACCAGCCCGGGTCCACACACGCATATGAAACCCGTTGGACTTGCGTTGCCACCGCTCCCTGTTTTGGCCTCTTATAGTCAAACCCAGTATGCGTGTCCCGTCCTCGACTTGGGTCGAGCCCACAAAGATACGTTTTGGGATACTGGTTGAAATGGGCCCCCATTATTTCCCATAAGCATTCCACCTAAGCTTGTCCCATTAGTCCATCCACTTAACCCACTTAGTCATGTTCATTTACATGTGTATTTGGTTAAGTCTAATCGTATTTCAAATGCCTCTAAAGGCAACCACTAGATTCCTCATGCCACCCAAGGCACCTACTTAACCCCCATGTCCCACCTTACATGATTATCTGGTTAAGTATTTCTTAATTCATTAAGGCCATAACCTCATAAAGACCTCTCACATTAGACTGGCATTTATGGCAGCTGAATTTGCCGGGCGGGTCCGGGCAGTCTTACACCATAAAAGAGTCTAACCTCGTGTCTTTACAACTGTTATGCTTCAGTTTGGGCCTAGGACCTCTCACATTGGGCCGACATTTGTGACTACTGGATTTGCCGGGCGGGTCCGGGCAGGTTTACGTCACAAACGGGTCCAACCTCGTGTCCTAAGCATTGATTATTATTAATAATCCACTTTCCCCAATTTTAATAATTCCTTATTTGAATTATTAATTAATTCCAATTTTAAATAATGTCCATAATTGACTCAATTATGGCCATCCATTCATGGTATGCAAAATCATACAAAATTGCACCCAATTTATTAATTCCTAATATTACCCCTACCCCACGTTTGAATGTTTATTCGCCAAATATATATTAGACTCGAATAGTCTAACTCATAGCATAAAAGAGATTATCACAATAACAACATGTATATATGACTAAATGAATCATAATAAGGGGTGAAACTTGCATATGTACAACTTGCATAGGATTATACATGTCATGGATCTAAAGATGTCAACTTGTTCATAATTCACATAATATGATCTCAATCAAATTTCATAAACTTGCATAGGAACATGTGTGAATCAACATCATCTAATCTAACAATATGGGTTTGTATGGGTACACCTAACTCAATAGGCAAATTCCCATAATAAAAATTCATTTAGTCATAGATTCATGCATATGGGTACACCTAACTTAATAGGCAAATTCCCATATTCAAGATCCAATTTAAATTGTGGATTCATGTATATGGGTACACCTAACCTAATAGGCAAATTCCCATAATCATGATCCATTTAATTTAAAAAAAAACATAAACTTTAAACATGATCCAATTCACATAAATAACAACATCATGATTTTACAACTTGTACGATTCAACACAACTTAACATGATATCATTATCATATAACATATGGATTTCAACATATGTGTTAACATGAGATCTACAACATATATAAGATTTATAACATAGCATAGCATGATAGCATAACATAGCATAGCATGATTTTCATCATAGCATGGCATAGCATAGGAGAATTTACAACATATAATTTACAACATATGACAACATAATAACATAACAAGAGATCGACAATATAGAATTTACAATTACAATTCACATCACTTTCTTGTGATCCATTCATAACTTAATCGAATTATTTTATAATAACATTGTGAGAATCATCATACTCACAATTTAAAGAAGAGAAATAGAAAGAGTCTTTGATTTAATTTGTTTGTTGAGTAGATTTAGTTGTAGGCTAGGCTTTCTCCTTCTTCTTTAGTTTGTGACGGCTACGCTGAACTCCATGGCAACGGCATGTCGGTAGCTCTCCAATTTTACAAGTTATTTAGGGTTAGAGTCTACCCACTTATTTATAGATGTTAGGATGCATTTAGGCCATTAGATTTACCCTAGAATAGATTAGAGCCATTAGATTTCGTCCAACCTTCAAAACACAGCCCGAAAACCCAACCAGATGCACCCAGGTCACCTGGGCTCGACCAGGGAGGTCGACACCCAGGTCGACTCTAGTGTCGACCTGGCCCCCCCAGGTCGACTCCCAAGTCGACCCCCAGGTCGACCTGGTCTGGGCGGGAGTTTTCCCGCCTGCCTCCATTTCTGTGTTTTTGAAATCTGTTTTAAAATTTGAATTTTTCGTGAAACTTCTCGAGGCCATATCTCGGTCATACGAACTCCGATTTACAAAATTTCGGACTCTATTTCGCGTATTTTTCCGAGACGAACACAATGGCGCCGCCCGTTTCCCAATATTCTTATATTTGAAATTAATTATTCTTTCATTTGTGAATATTAGTATTAACTGATTTACGGGGTGTTACACTTGGTCTAGGTGGTCGGGTCCACAGCCTTGAAGGGCTGGAGTACAGGGTGAGTCACAAGGAAGTGTAGGGTGTAGGAGAAGTGTGGTGGTGGTAGGAAGAGTGTAGGAGCAAAGGTAGTAGGAAAATGGAAGAAAGAAGAGAGTTATAGGCTTTTAGAAGGAGAAAAGAGGTGTTTGACCACAGGGGTTCATGGCGTGGTAGTGAGGTGGCGCAAGGGGTGGGTGAGCTTAGGGTGCTTTTCGTAGTGGTAGAGTAGGGAGGAGGTAACCATTAGAGCTAAGGTGAAAGGAGGAAGAAGAAAATAAAGGAAAATCGAAAACAAATGAAAATGAAAACTCTCTTATCACATGCTCTCTTATGCTTAGGAAATAGTGAAATGGAATAATTTGACAAGTGCAGAGGGAGGTAGTGTGTTGTCTAAATTAGGATGGATGTGGGAAATTGGCACTTTAAAGCTTAAGTGCTTTTATTTGAATTGAAATGACATTTATAGCTTTCTCAGGCAAGATATTATCTTATACTTGGATTGTTAAATTCATGAAACCTTTTGTGTGGTAATATATCAAACTAAGGTTCCTTTGACCACTAAAATATTTATATGGGTTTATAAATGGCCATTACCAATTGTTATTCTCAAAACAATTCAAATTTCCAATTTAAAACCAGTTTAAATGAACTAATGATCTTTATGGATAAAATTTAACTAGAAAATTTATAAATGAGTCCATTATCATCTATATAAATTAGGACACATCCCTGAAAGCAAACTTAATACACGCCACATCCCCCATAACTTTTAAGTACAAACCCGCCCCCTAGAATCAAGTGCTGCTTGCTCCTTAAAATGTTCCGCCTCCTGCTCCAAAAAGTCACGCCTCCTTCAATTCTGGCCTAAAAAAATGCGGCATTCGGTGTAGAAAAAGAAGAAGAAGAAGAATTTAAAATCTGGAAATAATCCCAGGAGTCCACGCCAATTAAAAAAAAAGTTGCATACATGTATGCAACTAAAGCCAATAGTTACACACATGTATGGAACTATTGCATAAAGGAAATTCAGCTAACGTTTTTGCCTGCAGATTTGTTGCACACATATGCGCTTGTTTTCTGTTTTATTTGCATTTAAATGCAAATAAAAATGAACTATGTTGCACTGTTATGATTTATTGCATATTTTTATGCTAGAATAATGCAATAATTGCATAGAAATATGCAAGTAAATCAACGTGGATGAAAAAACTGGAATACAAGCACATATATATGCAAGAAAATTGATATATGTACATAATATTATGCATTTAACTACACTTTTTCGTTGTTTTCTGCTGTTTTCTTGTTTTTGCCGTGTTTTTTATGTTATTTGGACTGATTTTTTTTGTCGAATGCATGATTTATTTTAATATTAATTTACATAAAAAAAATTTATTTTATTATTTATTATTTGATCTAGTTTTGAAAAATAGGGACCTATTTTATAATAAGTTTATCACCGGATGTGAGCCTAATTTTGAAACTTAATAGGGATCTGTAAAAAACACACCCTTTATTTTTAAACCCCTTTTAAGTATGTTTTCTCAATATTTTAAATTTTCATTATTATCCAAAACTGCTTAATTTCACTCGAATTTCAATAAATGATCCCTATGCGTTTTCAACTCGTATGATCAAACCGTAAGTCCAATTAATACAAAATTTGAAACCCTACTATAGTTCACTAATAATGACCCAATGAAACTGATTTCATCAAAATTCGAGATCGTTCAAAAAGTGTCTATTCTTTGGCTATTAAAATAAAACTAAATTATCAAACTTCAATATATTTACTTTTAAATAATTTTTTAAAAGTTCACTAACCTTATTTTATCTTTAGTAAAATATAAAACAAAATTAAAACTCAATTTCAATAGTTTTTCAAGTCTAGATTCAATATTTGACAATTAAAAATCCACTAAAAATCAACTAAAAATTTATATTTTAAATTGACTAAAAAACAGATCGTTACAATCTCCCTTACTTAAAAAGATTTCATTCTCAAAATCGAAGATGTATGTAAGTTTATTTTATAATCCACTTTAGATAACCTTTTCTAATCATTTACCAAATACCTTTTAGTCAAACTTGTGAAACTTTATTCACAAGGTATTCGTAACTATCTACTTAGGTTATTTTCTTACCTAAGGTTTCAGAACTTATCGACTGTCCAAAATCATTGATATTCCAATTTCAAATCCTTCATAATAACCATAAACAATCTTTTAAGGCCGATTGTATAATTAATTTCTTAATACAAATATGCTCTCTCGCATGCGTAATGCTTTGAACTCATTTTAGGGCATTACTAACCCCATCTCTAATGAGCTTCTCTTCTAGGATATTACTAATCCTAGTTCCGATGAGCTCTTTTCTTTCTATTCTAATGAATCGTACCCCAAATCTTTGAATAAACCAATGCCACCTTCGGGTCCAGCTCGACTCGATAATTAAACCGGCTTAAACGGTTCTCAAAGGTGGATTGTCGGAGTAATTACACATTAGCACAGAACAAGAGAACTTTTTATTATCACTACAACAATTTCACAATAGAGTACAAGAATATATGATAGTACAGATAAGTAATACACAGCGGAAAAAATAAACACGGCATAACTACAATACTCAGCGGAAGATTGAAAATTCCATGATTCTATCCAAGCTCCAAGTATGCAATGATCCAAGAATAACTTCAAGAATCATTTGTTAACCTTAACTAATAGCTGCCTATGTAGAAAATATGGGATCCTAGAGTTTAGGGAAAGAATAATAAACTCCGAGTCAGTCATAGGACTGGTGTAAGAACTAAAAACAGTTATGTTCATTTTAAAGTAAGGCAAATCATAGGACCACGCCGTATAACACAGAACGGGTTTTCCCCATATGAATACTAGTGCATAAAAACTCGCAATGCTCTTTTAGAAAATGAAGCTACTATAAGATCTCGCGCCACACACACAATGCAAACGCACACTTGGGCATGGTATCCCAAATGATAACCAAAATATGCTTGATATGTGAAAATCCTCTTGTATTATTATTAGTGCATTGTGTAAAAATCACTCTTGCAAATAAATGTATCAATATTAGCCATCATAAGTACCATAATATTAAACTGACCTCCTACACGTTTTATGCAGGATCTACATTAGAAAGCCATATAGGCACGTAGAGGATGATCCTGGTTCAGAATCGTATACCGACCCAAACCGTTCACATAGTGGGGTTTTCCAACAAATGACTAATGCTAAGGAACTTCCTTACGGAATGGCCACACCTCTAGAGCGACGTCCCAATAAGTAAACCCTTCTCTGCCAACACAAGGCCATCGGTGCTATCCATGCCATGCCACATGAGTATGCCGTTTCCCCGTCGTTACCCACCTTTCTCTACGGGTACCCGAATTTGAAACAAAACCACAATAGTAAAATGCAAGACTCCATATCATAGAACGACCTTATCAAAGCCACATAGCAAACGCATGGGCTCCATACCGTAGTGTCACTTCAAAATCTAAAAGGAATTGGTCATCCCCTAAGAGGCGTGACCCACACAACCTTTCCGCATCTCTACCCGTTTTGGTCATTTCAAGATGTGAGGCTTGTCGAAGTCTCGTTATACAAAGCTACGCTTTAGTAAGACATGCTTTGATCATCAATACCTCATCATTTGGCATGCCACACTCTTAATTTACAACATATAATTTTTTTTCTATTAATATATAAACCTATGATCATGTATAACTTAGAGGAGGGTGTTAAGCTATGGGAATAAATCTTACGCCACCAAACTAATATAACATCAACAGAAACCAATTAGTTATGCCGTGAAATATAATGTCAGACACATATCCATTTACAAGTCTGTTCTCGATCAGAATGAAACCGAAGGCGCTTTATTCCACGACCTCGCCTAGGTGCGAAATCTCATGCAATCTGAATCACTTCAAGTTCGACCAGATCGCTTATCATAACATTACCTTATAATGAAGGATCAACCCTATGAGACATCAATGAGTAATCCAATTGACGTGAAGATCTTCAGTCTTCAATCAAAGTCCTGTTGCTCTTATCACGTCATATAGTTATTAAAAATGGGTTGAAACCCGGTCTTTCCAAATAACTAGAGCATTTTAAAACGTGTGAAGAATATACAGGGACATCATAAGTTTCAATCTATTTGGAATATTCCTTGATTTCAACTAAACCTTAACGCAAAGGTATTACTTAAATCAAAATACCATTCCCAACCCCATTCACTTAACCATTCCTAGTCTACCTGTCTAGTGCAATTTCTACCTACGATAGAATGTGACTAGTTCCTTACCCCTAATCCATATCTACATTCATTTTGGTAAGTTCTAATTACACTTATTAAACCTTTTTCATTTCCTACATTCAAATCTTTACTTAAAGATTTATTTAAAACTCTAACTTATTCAAAATTATTATTTGATGATTACTTAACTTTTGAAAGCTAAACTTGTCTTTAGCTGGGTTTAGAGTAGATGTTATTCAAGACATCATACACGACAAACCCAAAATCATACTTTCATTCTCAATGAAATCTTCACGGAAATCATATCATCTCATAACCGATATAAATTTCCGTATCGAACTAACAGTATAAGTGGAATAAGGGAAAACCCTTTTTAAATTCCTCAAGTAGTATCTGTCTTCATCTATAGATAGTTATCTCGATTATCACCTATTTGATTCCCATTAAATTCCAAATTTAATTTATTAATCATTCAAAAATGATTACTAAAGTCATAGATGAGTACAATTTAGTCTAAAACCTTTAAATAATCCTTTCCAAAAAATGTTGTAATAGCATCACAAAAAGCGCAGCAAATAGGGTCATATTAGCAAGTTTAGTCAAAATGACTTTTAATTATCCAACCCTTCATTTTATCAGTCCAAATCAATTTCAAACCATTTATTATGACTTATCATAATTTATCCCTATTTTTAATAATTTACAAATTATTCATTTCATAAAAATCCAGTTCCAGGTCGCTAATAGCAAATCCTAGATTTTTTTAGAATTTTACTTTTGGTTGTTTAAAAATATAACAGTTCAATCTTGCTACTTTCTTTCGCATTCGAAAACTCTTTTCATTTCGAATTAATGTATTTCGTTATGGGAAAATCCGATGGTCGGATCTCCCAGTACGTCAATTTAAAGTTAATTATCGAAATCTAAAAGCTACCGTTGCACGACTAGTCCTATTTAGACCAAACTTCGATTTAAAATTAAAATTAAATCGAATTAATTTCAAAATATCTTAATAATTATGTAAAACATGTATAATTACTTTTGGAAACTATATTTCAAATATTTCTCTTTAAAATCAAATATTCCATTATTTAATTGTTTTCATATTATTTAAATCATTAAAATAATAGTTTTTTTCAAAACTTAATATTTGAAACCCAAATTTTGCTAATGTCCATTATAAAAATAAATAACATAGTTTGGAAAATAAAATCTTATTAAAACGTTTCATGGATACCAAAACCAAACTTCACTTTTTCAAAGTTACTATTCATTTCAAATTTATGATTTGAAAACTTGCCTTTATTGATTCAAAACTCAAATCAAATTCTTATTTTTACGAAAATTATTCGTAATTACTTAAAATATATTTCCAAATTATTTCGATTTTAAAATTCAAAATTCATTTTTTTCACTGAATATTTTATTAATAAAATATTCTAATTTAATTCCAAACTGGAATTAAAACTCAATTTATCCCCATATCCTCCACATATATGTGTGTAGTGAATCCATAATCACAATTAACATTTCAAATGTAATTTTTCATATTTAAATTATCCATTCACACATACATATACGCATATATATACACACACTATGTATGTATATACACGTATGATGACATAATTCATATGGTATAAGCGTTAGACTATTAGCGCTTATAATCTGCTAATCGACTGATTAACTGTAATTATCCAATCATCAATCAATCTCAAACATTCACTGACATCGCATGACATCCAATAAAAACACAAGGTGTCATTTACACAAGGGTTCATATCATATTCACACAAGGGTAACATTTTTAACACTTTTAACTAAGTGTCCATGCTTAACACATCAAACGTGACATTTTTAACTTCTTGCACTATGTGTCCATGTGTAACACACCCAAAGCTGACATTTTTAACTTCTTACACTAAGTGTCCATGCTTAACATACTTATTTTCAACCAAACCAACTCCAATTCAAACCAATCATCATTATATCCAACCCAAGCACACATATAAGCAAACACTCATAACTTTAACACATAATGGTGTAATTTTTCCTCAATAATAATATCATCAGAAAACTTTTAACTTCATAAACATATTGTGAACATCATAAGCAAACATAGGTGACTAATTTAAGCTAATAATCTAAAGGGGAGTGAAAATTTCTCACCAAGGGACCCACTCCACCAATCTTTATAAAAATAGGATCTTTTGTTTTTCTATGACTTCAAACTCTATTTTAGACACCACGATAGCAACTTTCATACTTTAACATCATCACAAACTTAACGTATGTATTGTTCATTCTAAAGGAAAAGAAAGCTTGGATTTTTTTTTTGTGGTTTAAGGGGGTAAAGTTGGGATTTTTGGCAAGGAGAAGGCATGGGCTAGGCAATGGAGTCCAGATACTTGAAGGGGTGGAGTATGGGGTGAGGTTCAAGGAAGTGTAGGGTGTCGGATAGGTGTGGTGGTGGTAGGAATAGTGTAGGAGCTAAGGTGGTTGGAAAATGGAAGAAAATGAGAGGTTTAGGCTTTTATGAGGGTAAACGGGGTGTTTGACCCCATGGGGTTGATGGCATGGCTGTTGTAATGGCCCGAAAATCCATACCAATTTGAGCTGACTAATATCCTACACATTCAACCCAAAGTGCACGAATATTCAGATCATTAATAGAAAGAAATTAAAGGATGAGATAGAAAAGATAGAACTAATAGAATAGGAGAGTAAGAAGAACATCACTGAACAGAATCAGAGTAAACGCGAATCTCACAGTGGAACGAAATAAATATAATGTATAACATAATTTTGAAATACAAAATTGTATTGTAAATACATACCATTATCAGAGTACAATACATCATATCACAGCGGAAATAATCTCTAAATACTAACGGTGAAGCCTTCTGCTTTGAGCTCCTCCAAGTGTATCTGTAAAAGCCTGAAACACTTGACTGCCCGTACAAATTTGGGCACCCAAGAGTTTAGGGAAGACAAACAAAATAAACTTTGGGTCAGTCATGGGACTGGCGTGAGTAAATTCTAACCATACGGTTTAACTTTGAAAATATTTTTGAAACAAAAGGATAATAGTAAGACCAACCCACACATAAACATGGATGGTTTTTACCTTACTATAACCCAAAATATTTTGATATCAAACTCCAGTGATATTACAATAATGTCTAATCAAGTTAATAACCAAATTGCAGAATGCTTGCATCTCACGCTCCATATATATAGATAAAATCAAAAACCATAGGGCACTTATTGGAGATTGGATTCCAACAGACAAGGCATGGGATCACCTTCCGATCAGTGTACTCTATAGGGTATACACTGGGGTTCAACAAGAATGTCTTGCAACCCGGCCACACATGACAGACCACTTATTTAGCTTGAGTGTATCAAATATATTTCCACCCACGGTTGTTGGCCATCCAACCGTCGTTCGAAGATACAGAATCAAAAAAGAAGAACAAATATGAATTTTCTCTAGATCGGTGACAATACACCCTGCTTGGGGATGACCCAACTAGCCATGTTGCTTAGCCCAACTTTTGTTACTTCCTGGTTGAGAGGCTAGAAGCTACGTCTATCTTCAGAACATCTGATCACCATTCACGTTGAATGCCACATCGTCAAACCCGTCAATTCGCTAATCGATTCCCTAACATATCACGGGTATAAAAAGCTAAGAGGAATGAATTCCTCCGCCACCAGACGTAATACCTTTAAGAGATCAATCGTACGTGATTTATTAGGTATACTCTATCAGACACTCGTCCATACAAGTTGTCCTGGGTCTGGACAAATATAAGGCACCATTATGGAACAGGACGACCCTTGCATTTCACTCCGTCTTCAATTTTCTTCAACATAATCTAATTCGCAGTGCTTATGCCTATACGGAGTGGTTTCCGGATAATATATCCAACCAGTCTCTCCGTATCGACAACGATAGTCAAAACACTTCGATAGTCGGTTATTTAACTATCAATGTAAAAAACAACATCCATTCAATGTATATCTAAACATCACGCAACCACGGGTACTTTTTATTTAACATTCATTTTATTATCCAAATTCCCATATCTTACCAGATATTTCTCAAACCCTGTTTTAGCCTTTTTACACTTCATGGAAAACATTCCCAGTTATTATCGACTTTTATTCTCCCATGTTCCGGAAAATATACGTTATTATTGTTCGAAACATTTTTGTTCTTTTAACATTCCTTGTTTTCTATACTTGGATAATATACCCTATCTTCATTGGAAAAATATTTCCAATTTCATTATAAATATTTTAATCTGTCCAACATGCACTTTTAAAACATTATTCACTTTAAAATGTTAATATCATACCTATTATAGAAATCTAAACACCTTTATCAAATAACTCTTTATTCGAGAAATAAATAGCCTTATCTCGTTTATCGAATTTTCTCTCATAATTTATATTCTTATTCCACTTTATAAACTCTGTTACTAAGTCAACTTCTTGTTGAATCAATATCAAGTAAATAACTAAATATTGATTACATATCCTATTATAATTTATTGGTTTAAACTAGATATTAACTATCCTATCAGATTATAATTCCTAAAAATAATTTACTTTAATACGTTCGACATCGTCGAATTATAGTTCCAATTCCTAATAATGTTAATTAGTTCTAATCATATCGAAATGATGTCATTGTTTTGTGAAACGATTCTCCAATTCTCTTTCTAAACTCATTCTTATATTTCTTTGGACAAACGTCATTACTAATTACTTTAGACTAAGTGGATTTCAAACCAAACTGTTTTCATTCCCTAGAGATTGTGTTGTATAAAAATATCACACTCAAGTTTGGTCAACAACGTTAATTTATCGTTATAGTTCAAAACTTGCAATACGCTATAATATTCCCCTTTATAACTAATCTCGACATAACAGTCACGCTTAAGCCTAGTCAACAACGTTATTTCATCGTTATGGTTCAACGACTTGCAATACGCTGCTATATTCCACTTTATAACTAATCTCGACGTCCCTTTCTGTTACAAACTGATACTATTCCTCGACAATAGTGAAATCGTTCAAGTTGCGGTATTTTATTTAACTCTCAGACCTTGATCGACAACGTTCTTACCTTAGAACATATATAAGTCTGTAACTCTAAACTCCTTATTTCTAATAATATCAATTAAACCATGTTTCTTGCTTTATTTTAAATATGCTTTTTATAATACCATATTCTCACCTTGAAGACTCGGATGTTTAAAAGTAATTATATTACATATTAATTCTACGCTACGACTTCGTTCTGTGGTTCCTTTACTAGAATCCATTAGTGTTCTTTGTCTTCTGGTGTTTTGCTTTATTTGGATCATTGTAACGTCCCGCATTTTTATCAGTTTGAATTTGAATATTTAAATCAGTTTAAATATTAAATTCGTAATATAAATGGATTTATATATTAATTAAAACGAAGTTGAACGTATAAAAATATATATTAAATATAATCGAGCCCGTAATATCGCGGTAGTTCGTAATTTAATGTTCTGAACATCAACTGAGTGTACATGACTCGTTATAAACCGGATTTCTTCGAAACAAGAAGCGCTGGAATCTGTTGAACTGTATCTTTCTAATAGAAGTGAAAAACCAAAATTTCGTATTATAAATAGGAAGTTATGTCCAAATCAAATATTCAAGAAAACAGCGGTATATTCGTTTATCGACCGTAATGGTTTATTTGATATAACTAGCTATCGGTTATGAATTTAGACAAGGTTCTTTTGGGACATAGTGATAATTTAATTTTTAGAATTTTACTATAATTTTTAATTAATTAAATACGCAACTTTTTATTTGAAGTATTTTGCACCTTGTATCGGCATTTCGGGGTTTCAAAATATGAGTTAATCTACCAGTATTATTATATTTTTTGGATCATGGCACCTCACTGGACATCACTGTATTTTTATTTTTGTCGTTAGCGGCTCGGACATGAACCGTGTTTTGTGTAGCGGTATACAAAACTTTATAATTTAAACATATCCACTGCAATTTCACAGTGATGGGTTCAAAAAAAAAAAGAGAAAGTGGAAATGGTTTGTCTGTGAATGGGAAGATCTGGTGAGGGCGATTGCTAGCATAGATGGCGGAAGTATGGACAAGCACTATACATTGGTTCATGTGTCAAAAAGGAAAACACGGGCGGGCAGAACGTTTTGTTCGAATTGGAAAAAGGAATGGGGGTGTTGTACATTTGTGAGGGGAGAATAGTTAACGTAAATAAGTGGGGAAAGGGATAAATAGGGGGTGGAGTTGTTCAATGTTTTTACTGTGCGTGCACTGGAATGCATGGAGCAAAGTACCGGGTTCATTCGGTTATGTTAACAAAAGTGAGGTATGGAGGATCGGAAATGGACGTTTATGTAAAGAGCAGCAGCTTGAGTTTAACAGGGAAGAAGAAGTGAAAGGGTATAAGCTAAACTAAATGGGCCGAGAGATAAAAATAAAAAGCGTCAGTTTTGCGAACCGTCTATTACGTTGGGATCGTACGAACGCACACTATACAAAGAAACCAGTCTGGAGCAATCTGGAGCTCGCTATAATTTATAGCGGAATTGAACGCCGGTTTAATCGACTGACGCAAATCGTTATCTAACGGTTAACGCGCCAAGGTGAGTAAATTCACTAACTCTGATCTATTTTAAAATATTATAATTATATTTTAATATTGTTTGAATGCTGTGTGATGGTCGATTAGGTAGATTACAATTAAATTGGATGAATATTATATATCGTGGCATATGTACACATGACCGGTCGGATACTGATTCCATCGATTATAATATTCACTGTTATGAAATCAGTGATAATTGTTTGACCAACATCTGTGCATGCGGAAACCGGTTGGAGGAATCCGACCAGATTCCTCAATAATTATATGTACTGTTTGTTTTATATGCACTGTTTGAACCCGAATTACATTTAAAACCCCGTGCTAATATTGATGTTGAACGAAAATTCAGCATTTTCTTCGATAAATAAATAAACAATATCAATTAAGAAAGTGGTAACAGTTGACCGTAAAACCATCGTTTTGTTAAAAAGTTGATTTGCCGTCAAGAAAATGAACGAAGTTAATTATAAAAATTATATTTTTATAATTAAAAAGAAGATTTAAATTTATAATAGAAGTTCTATTATAAACCAGTATTTGAGAGTTCGTTTTATAAAGTAAATATAAACGATTATTTGACATTTAAATAAGTTATTAAGATATAATCATCCTGCGAGTGAATAATTTGGATAATTATTTTAAAGCAAAAAGTTAAGAAATATTATTAGATTAATTATACTTATCTAATGTTAAGAAGTAATCAAAATCAGTTAACAAATTTACTGATGGAATGAAGTTGATTTAATCAACTGTTATTTGAGAAAATGATTATTAGATTAATTGGTCTTTAATTAATCTAATGAAAACTGTTTAGAAATAAATTAATCAAAATTAATAAGATTTAATTACCTTTTTAGTTAAAGAAGTTATAAATAGAACTGTGAAATGAAGTTAAGGTGAAGAGCAAATGTTTAATAAACAACCGAGTTTCAAAGTAAGGATATGGTGTTATAAGACCATAGTTAAAGTTAAACTAGAAAATACAGTCTGATGGATATTATAAGTAATAAGAGAATAGGGTACAGACTTATATCTGTTCTAAGGTAAGAATGTTGTCGATCAGGGTCTGAGAGGTAAATAAAATACCCCAACTTGAACGGCTTCACTATTATCGAGGAACGATATCAGTTTGTAACAGAAAGAGATGTCAAGACTAGTATAAAGGGAATATGGAAGCGTATGCAAGTCTTAGAACTATAGCAATAAAATAAACGCTGTTGACTAGGCTTAAGCGTGACTGTTATATCAAGATTAGTTAGAAAGGAGAATATTACAGCGTATGACTAGTTTTGAACTGTAACGATAAATTAACACTGTTAACCAAACTTAAGCGTGATTTTTATATATAGCAGCACTTCCTAGGGAATGTAAATAGTTTGGTTTGAAATCCACTTATTCGGAAGAAATAAATAACGATGTTTGTCCAAAGAAAATATAAGAATAAGTTTAGAAAGAGAAATTAGAGGATCGTGTTAGAAAACGATGACAGCATTTCGATGTTCGAAATGTAGTTAGAATTAAACCATTAGGATTGGAACTAGAAATCGACGATGTCGAATGTATTAAAGTAAATCATTTTTTAGGAATTATAATCTGATAGGATAATTAACATTTGGTTTTAAACAAATAAATGTTAATAGGATAGGAATCAGTATTTAGTTATGACTTGAAATTGATTTAATGAGAAGTTGACTTAGAAATAGAGTTATAAAATGGAATAGGAATATAAAAGTATGAAAGAGTTTTCGGTAAACAAGATAAGGGAAATTATTACGTGAATAAAGAGTTATATGATAAAGATGTTCATATTTCTATAATAAGGGATGGTATTCATATTTCAAAATGAAAAATGTTTTAAAAGTGAACGTTGGGCCGATTAAAAGGCTAAAATTAAATTGGAAATATTTTCCAATGCAAATAGGGTAGATTATCCAAGTATAGAAATAAAGAATGTGAAATTAATGGAAATAGTTCGAACGTTAATAACGTATGTTCCTGAAACATGAGAGAGTAAGAGTTTATAATAACTGGAAATGTTTTCCAAGAAGTGTAAAAAGGCTAAAACGGGATTTGAGAAATATCTGGTAAGATAAGGGAATTTGAATAATAAAAACAAATGTTAAATAAAAAGTACCCGTGTTTGTGTGATGTCTGGTTATACATTTGAATGAATGTTTGTTCTACTTCGATGGTTAAATAACCAACTATCGAAGTGTTTTGACCATCGTTGTCAATACGGAGAGACCGGTTGGATATATTATCCGGAAACCACTCCGTATAGGCATAAGCGCTGCGAATTATATTATGCTGAAGACAATTGAGGACAGAGTGAAATGCAAGGGTCGTCCCGTTCCAGAAATGGTGTTTTCTGTTTGTCCAGTCCCAAGACAACCTGTATGGACGAGTGTCTGACAGAGTATTTCAAACGGTCACACCGTTGATTTTTACGAATATACCAAGTTGGTGGGGAGAAGGTAACTTCTCTTTATTCTACACCCAGTGTGCATTTGTGTAATCAATATGTGATTATTGATTTGACGATGTGGCATTCAAAGTGAATGGTGATCAGATGTTCTAAAGATAGACGTAGCCTCTAGCCTCACAACCAGGAAGTAACAAAAGTTGGCCTAGGCAACATGGCTAGTTGGGTCATACCCAAGCAGGGTGTATTGTCACCGATCTAGAGAAAATTCATATTTATACTTCTTTTTCGATTCTGTATCTTCGGATTACGGTTGGATGGCCAACAACCGTGGGTGGCATTATATTCGTTACACTCAAGCTAAATGAGTGGACGGTCATGTGTGGCCGGGTTGCAAGACGTTCTTGTTGAACCTTGGTGTATCCCCTCTAGAGTACACTGATCGGTAGGTGCTCCCATACCTTGTCTGTTGGAATCCATTCTCCAATAAGCGCCCTGCGGTTTATGATTTTACACTATATATATGTGGAACGTGAGATGCAAGTGTTCTGCTACTTGGATATTTATTTGCTTAGACATTATCATAATATCACTGGATTTGATATCAAAGATATTTTGGGTTATAGTAATGTTTTTCAAAGTTAAACAGTATAGTTGGAATTTACTCACACCAGTCCCATGACTGACCCAGAGTTTATTTTGTTGTTTTCCCTGAAACTCTTGGGTGCCCAAAATTGTACGTGTAGTCAAGTGTTTCAGGATTTCACAAATTCACTTGGAGGGGCTCAAAGCAGGAGGCTCCACTGTTAGTTATTTAGAGATTATTTCCGTTGTAATGTATATGAGTTATACTCTGATATAGTATGTATATGCAAATTCTGTTTTGTAATTCAAAGTTATGTTACACAACATGTTTTACTCGTTCCGCTGTGAGATTCGTATTTACTCTGATTCTGTTCAGTATGTTCTTCTCCTTATTCTATTCTATTAGTTCTATCTTATCTTTCTCATCCACTTATTTCTTTCTATTAATGATCTGAATTTTCGTGTACTTTGAGTTGAATGTGTAGGCTCAAATTGGTACGGATTTTCGGGCCGTTACAATCATTATATTTACTTCAAGTAACTTTCTATTACAAACTTCATACCTTCTTAAATGAAATCCATTTAAGAAACAATTACCTTGATTAAACAATTAAATAGTAATTAACTTCATCATTGCTGAAATAAAACTGTTTACTTTGTTATTCAAATAAAATAGAATGGTTGCTTACTTTAACCAACCTTAACTAATTATATTAGTTTAATAATTATTTAATACCTCATTAATTAAAAAGGATAATTAATAAGGAATCTTCTTAAAAAAATTTGATCAGTTTACCGCTAAGTTATTTTCATTAGATTAATTAAAGACCAGTTAATCTAATAAATCATTTTCCAAATAAACATTTGATTTAATCAACTTCATTCCATTAGTAAATTCGTTAACTGATTTTAATTACTTTTTACAATTAGATTAATATAATTAATCTAATAATATTTCTTAACTGTTTGCTTTAAAATAATTATCCAAATTATTTACTTGTTGGATAATTACAGCTTCATACTTCTTTAACTAAATAATCATTTATATTTACTTTATAAAACGAACTATAAAATACCAGTTTATAATAGAACTTCTATTATATTTAAACTTCGGTTAAATTATAAAAATATAATTTTTATAATTGTCTTTGTTGATTTGCCTGACGACCAATCAACTTCTTAACAAAAATAGGTTTATGGTCGACTGTTGCTATTTGCTTAATCGATCGTCTATTTATTAAATCAACATAACGTTGAATTTCCATTCAACATGGTTCAAACAGTGCATATATAAAACAAATAGTACATATAAATGTTGAGGAATCCGGTTGGATTCCTCCAACCGGTTTCCTCCATCCACATATGTTAGTCAACACAATTAGCACTAATTCCATACAAGGGGATATTATAATCGATGGAATCAGTATCCAACAAATAATGTGTACATATGTAACGATACATATATATTCCAACCAATTTAATTATAATCTATCTAAACGACCATCACATAGCATTCAACCAATATTAAAATATAATTATAATACTTTAAAATAGATCAGAGATAGTGAATTTACTCACCTTTGCGCGTTAACCGTTAAATAACGATTTGTGTTAGTCGATTAAACCTAACGTTCAATTCTTCCATAAATTAAACGAGCGCCAATCTGCTCCAGAACAGCTTCATTGTGTAGCGTTCTTGCATATGGCTCCAATGTTATGAACGACCCACTTTTACTAATCGGTCCGTAACAAAATCCGCTCACCCCAAAACTTTCACCGTGAAAACCTTAAAATGACACACGAACCCCCCTCTTCAAATACATGGCCTTCCATCCCGCCATTCCCTGCTTGCCATGTATGTATGTACCAAAAATCCAACCATACTTTTTCCAAATATCACAACATCCGCTTCAACTCTACACAGTTCTACTTCTTTACTCACTCTTCCATCCTTCTCCCATGTCAAGGCCACGTCCATTCACGTTCACCTTCTATACAATATTTTCTCTTTCCCTTCTCTTCTTGAAATGCTCTCCTTGAACTCATCTGCATCCACGCTACTGCACATAACTCTCATGCTTAGATCCATATGCCTCGAACTCCAGCTTCACACTGTACAGATCAGCGACGTCAAGTACCAATACCATTGAACTCGCTTCCATCGTCATGCCATATCGTTCGCACCGGATCTGGTCGTCGCGACCCAGGGTTCTTCAGTTTCTACAGGTAGCATTTTCTTTCTATCTTTTCTTTTTCTCCAGAATGGACGCAAGCTTTAAAATGCTTCAACCATGTTTTGAACGGTATCTTCTCCCCTATGCAGACATTTCTTTTCTTGTTCCCACTTGCATTTGTACGTTCAACTCTCCTCGTACCAGACCAACGCACCCTCCTTCCCTATATACAATCTGCCCCTTTCAAAACGTCGAACTGTTTTTCACCCATACACAGCAAAATCTTTAAGGTCCATGTCCTCCTTTACTAAATACAAACTTATCCTACAACTACCATTAGCCTCCTCTCGCCATGCTTCATGAACCCATACCCTTACATTCGCACCATTCCAGACATGATCAGCACAAAACCATCCCACTACACTAACTTCTCCTCCTCACTTTCATGTACACCCAAATCAAAAAATACTTTGCTTCCCATTCACTTTTCCATCACTTCACTTACTTCACCATTTCAAAACTTCAACGCAGGAACCTCCTACATATAACACCCAAGACTCAACCCCGTGCAAGCTCTAGTGAAGCACAACCATGCTATTTTTCCTAACTCACGTTTTACATCAGCCCGTTTTATATAGAAGAATAGCATGGCTATTACGCATACATGGCATGGCTTTCTACCGGGTAGGCTTGCTAATGTCATCGTAGTTGTGCAAATTTAATGATATGTGCTTTTATTTTATTCATGTTGGTCTTTCCTTAAGGATGAAGGAATCCAGTTTACTTTATATATATAGGCTTATAACCTTGTATACTTCAGTGCGAAGTAATTGTATAATGTCATATTTCATTAACTTTCGGTAAGGTCTTTGAAAAGATAGGGTATGGTTGGCAAATGGATGGCATAATTACCTGTTGTTTATTGAATTTAGATAAGGACGTTGTCCTTCCATTTGTGCAGCCTAGATATGCACTTTCAAACTTAGATGTGTGCGTAGAGGTAGAAAAATGAGTCTTTGGTGTGAAGTTTATAGCTTAGACTAGTTGCTCATGATTTGAATTAATCATCCTGTCACTTGTTTGCTAAAGTAATGGCTTTGATTTAAAAATATACTTTTAGCTTTAGGCAAATGTTTTGTAGGGAATATATGTGTTAAAGTGTAATATGCAATACTAGTTACGGGGAATTTCATTTATTTTCAGACCCCTACGGACAAAAGTAATAATACGATCGTGACGAGCGATGTGCCACAATCCCAGAAATATAATAATATCGGTAGGTTACTCATATTGTGAAACCCCAAAATGTTGTTACAGGGTGCAAAATACTCCAAATAAAAAGTTGCTTATTCTACAAAATAAAAATTACAGTAAAATTCTAAAAATTAAATTATCACTATGTCTCAAAAGAACCTTGTCCAAATTCGAATCCGATATTTGAATATAATTAAATAATCGTTACGGCCATAAATGAATATACCGTTGTTTTTCTGAATATTTAATTTGGATATAACTTACAATATATAATCCAGAATCTCGATTTTTCACTTCCATTAGAGAAATACGGTTTAACAGATTCCAACGTTTCTTGTTTCGAAGAAATCTGATTAATATCGAACCCTGTATAGTCAGTTGAAGTTCAGAACGTTAAATTACGAACTGCCGCGATATTACGGGCTCGATTATATTTAATATATATTTTTATACGTTCAACTCCATTTTAATTGATATATAAATCCACTTATATAACGAATTCAATATTTAAACTGATTTAAATATTCAAATACAAACCGATAAAAATGCGGGACGTTACATTCCTTCCTCCTTAAAAGAATTTCGTCCCCGAAATTACTAAGGTCGGAAAATTGTTATAATTCATATTATAACCAGGTTAAAAATCTTTTATTTAATTACTTAAATTATGCTTCAACAGAACTGATTAATTCTAATTAAAATATTAATTCCTTATTAGCGAAAACTTTCAGAAATTCTGAAAATTTCCTAATAGCTTAAATTTTCGGAGAATTTTGCCAGCATCTTCTCTGCACGGCTCAATCGGTACTAATACAACTCGCCACTCTGGGCCTTCTCCAAATCCAAAAGAAAACAAACAGCCAAGCGGCTTTCGAAAAATAGTTCATAAATCTCATACTCGAATATAATGTAAACTTGTATCTTTTTGTTGGCATTTAACTTTATCTCTGCCATTTACTATAACTTTAACATATATCCAAGCATCCTTGGTTGATTTCCCATCAATCCATCAAACCAATCTTTCGCTTTTTCTAAGCCAAATCTCTATTTCAACTCCAATTCCATTTACTGATTTATTTCTCAAATCAGTTATCTTCATCTCCAAATTCAAATTTTGATTCTTATTCTCCAAGAATCAATACATTTTAATAACTTGAATCTCCAATATTTCTCTTTTACAATTTCCATTCTGGATTGTTCCAAATTCAGTCCAATCTTGTTTATCTTAGTTAAATTCCACTTTACCATTTTAACTCCATAAGTTAAACCTTTATTTCAGAATTCAAATTCCTGGGATTTATTTCAAATCAGTTTGCAATAATATATATTTACATATAATAATAGATATTCAAAACATTTGAATTTTTAACAACTCGTTTTCTCAAAACAATTCAAAAAAAAATCTTTTGGTAGTAATCTGTCACTCTGGAACTCGAAAATGACACTGATGATGTGGCCAACATGATCAGAATTATTTTC
The DNA here is from genome assembly GCA_030737875.1 of Allium sativum. NCBI lineage: Eukaryota > Viridiplantae > Streptophyta > Magnoliopsida > Asparagales > Amaryllidaceae > Allium > Allium sativum. Next base: position 183,161,066 of record CM060911.1, on the reverse strand, counting down.
CAGCGGTAGAAGTGAGTTTAATACTATATCATCTTCAAAACTTGTTTTCAAACATTTCTATTTTGAAATTTACTTTCAAATACCCTTTCCAAATGCTTGAAATACATTTCCAGATCTCTCCCAGGATTTTAAATTTTCCATATATTCAATTCAAAATTCATTTACAACACCTTTCTAAGTTTATAGAGTTTTATTTCAATTCTGGTTTTAAATTCAGACTCGATTCTCCTGATTTACATATTATACTCATGTGAGTTCTTATTGGTAATTTATAACTAATTCAATTATAACCCTATTCGATTATAATTTCAACCAACATATTCAATATATATTAGATAATTCCAATATATATGCTTTCTTTATATCAAAATATATTTTCAGGTAAAATTATTTCATTTACCCAATCTTTATAAACAATATTGTGTCGAATAACTATGTTCAAGAGTTTAGAAACACCTATCGATACAGTTTGCAACCCAATATCGACCAGAATTCATAAACCACTCGCCAAACCAATCAACACAATATAAAATAGTTTTTATATCAATTAAGTAATATGCGCTCATATCTATACACTCAAACTCAATCTAGAGTATTACTAACTCCGTCTTTATTGAGTTACGCTACAAAGCCAAGGTAATCAGTTAACCTTTAGCTCTGATACCAACTATAATGGCCCGAAAATACATACCAATTTGAGCTGACTAATATCCTACACATTCAACCCAAAGTGCACGAAAATTCAGATCATTAATAGAAATAAATCAGAGGATGAGATAGAAAACATAGAAGAGTAAGAAGAACATCACTGAACAGAATCAGAGTAAACGCGAATCTCACAGCGGAACGAAATAAATATAATGTATAACATAATTTTGAAATACAAAATTGTATTATATATACATACCATTATCAGAGTACAATACATCATATCACAGCGGTGATAATCTCTAAATACTAATGGTGAAGCCTTCTGCTTTGAGCTCCTTCAAGTGTATCTGTAAAAGCCTGAAACACTTGACTGCTCGTACAAATTTGGGCACCCAAGATTTTAGGGAAAACAAACAAAATGAACTATGGGTCAGTCATGGGACTGGTGTGAGTAAATTCTAACCATACAGTTTAACTTTGAAAATATTTTTGAAACAAAAGGATAATAGTAAGACCAACCCACACATAAACATGGACGGTTTTTACCTTACTATAACCCAAAATATTTTGATATCAAACTCCAGTGATATTACAATAATGTTGAATTAAGTAAATAACCAAATAGCAGAATGCTTGCATCTCACGCTCCACATATATAGATAAAATCAAAAACCGCAGGGCACTTATTGGAGATTGGATTCCAACAGACAAGGTATGCGATCACCTTCTGATCAGTGTACTCTAGAGGGTATACACTGGGGTTCAACAAGAACGTCTTGCAACCCGACCACACAAGACCGACCACTCATTTAGCTTGAGTGTATCGAATATATTGCCACCCATGGTTGTTGGCCATCCAACCGTCATCCGAAGATACAAAATCGAAAAAGAAGAACAAATATGAATTTTATCTAGATCGGTGACAATACACCCTGCTTTGGGATGACCCAACTAGCCATGTAGCTTAGCCCAACTTTTGTTACTTCTTGGTTGTGAGGCTAGAAGCTACGTCTATCTTCAGAACATCTGATCACCATTCACTTTGAATGCCACATTGTCAAACCTATCAAATCGCTAGTCGATTCCCCAACATATCACAGGAATAAAAAGCTAAGAGGAACGAATTCCTCTGCCACCAGACATAATACCTTTAAGAGATCAATCGTTTGTGATTTATTAGGTATACTCTGTCAGACACTCGTCCATACAAGTTGTCCTGGGACTAAACAAACATAAGGCACCATTCTGGAACAGGACGACCATTGCATTTCACTCTGTCTTCAATTTTCTTCAACATAATCTAATTCGCAGCGCTTATGCCTATACAGAGTGGTTTTCGGATAATATATCCAACCGGTCTCTCCGTATCGATAATGATGGTCAAAATACTTCGATAGTCGGTTATTTAACTATCGAAGTAAAAAAATACAATATCCATTCAATGTATATCTAAACATCACATAACCATGGGTACTTATTATTTAACATTCATTTTATTATCCAAATTCCCATATCTTACCAGATATTTCTCAAACCCCGTTTTAGCCTTTTCACACTTCTTGGAAAACATTCCCAGTTATTATCGACTTTTATTCTCCCATGTTCCGGAAAATATACGTTATTATCGTTCGAAACATTTACATTCTTTTCAAATTCCTTGTTTTCTATACTTGGATAATATACCCTATCTTCATTGGAAAAATATTTCCAATTTCATTGTAAATATTTTAATCTGTCCAACGTGCACTTTTAAAACATTATTCACTTTAAAATGTTAATATCATACCTTTTATAGAAATCTAAACACCTTTATCAAATAACTCTTTATTCGAGAAATAAATAGCCTTATCTCGTTTATCGAATTTTATCTCATAATTTATATTCTTATTCCACTTTATAAACTTTGTTTCTAAGTCAACTTCTTGTTAAATCAATATCAAGTTAATAACTAAATATTGATTACATATCCTATTATAATTTATTGGTTTAAACTAGATATTAACTATCCTATCAGATTATAATTCCTAAAAATAATTTACTTTAATACGTTCGACATCGTCGAATTATAGTTCCAATTCCTAATAATGTTATTTAATTCTAATCATATCGAAATGATGTCCTCGTTTTCTGAAACGATTCTCCAATTCCCTTTCTAAACTCATTCTTATATTTCTTTGGACAAACGTCATTACTTATTACTTTAGACTAAGTGGAATTCAAACCAAACTGTTTTCATTCCCTAGAGATAGTGTTGTATATAAATATCACGCTTAAGTTTGGTCAACAACGTTAATTTATCGTTATAGTTCGAAACTTGCAAAACGCTGTAATATTCCCCTTTATAACTAATCTCGACATAACAATCACGCTTAAGCCTAGTCAACAACGTTTTTTTTATCGTTATGGTTCAAAGACTTGCAATACGCTGCTATATTCCACTTTATAACTAATCTCGACGTCCCTTTCCGTTACAAACTGATACTATTCCTCGACAATAGTGAAGTCGTTCAAGTTGGCGTATTTTATTTACCTCTCAGACCTTGATCGACAACGTTCTTACCTTAGAACATAAATAAGTCTGTAACTCTAAACTCCTTATTTCTAATAATATCAATTAAACCATATTTCTTGCTTTATTTTAAATATGGTTTTTATAATACCATATTCTGACATTGAAGACTCGGATGTTTAAAAGTATTTATATTACATATTAATTCTTCGCTACGACTTCGTTCTATGGTTCCTTTACTAGAATCCATTAGCATTCTTTGTCTTCTGGTGTTTTACTTTATTTGGATCATTATATTTACTTCAAGTAACTTTTTATTACAAACTTCATACCTTCTTAAATGAAATCGATTTAAGAAACAATTACCTTAATTAAATAATTAAATAGTAATTAACTTCATCATTGCTGAAATAAAACAGTTTACTTTGTTATTCAATTAAAATAGAATGGTTGCTTACTTTAACCAACCTTAATTAATTATATTAGTTTAATAATTATTGAATACCTCATTAATTAATAAGGAATATTCTTATTTTTTTTGATCAGTTTACCGCTAAGTTATTTTCATTAGATTAATTAAAGACTAGTTAATCTAATAAATCATTTTCCAAATAAACAGTTGATTTAATCAACTTCATTCCATCAGTAAATTTGTTAACTGATTTTAATTACTTCTTACGATTAGATTAATATAATTAATATAATAATATTTCTTAACTGTTTGCTTTAAAATAATTATCCAAATTATTTACTTGTCGGATAATTACAGCTTCATACTTCTTTAACTAAATAATCGTTTATATTTACTTTACAAAACGAACTATAAAATACCAGTTTATAATAGAACTGTTATAATTTAAACTTCACTTAAATTATAAAAATATAATTTTTATAATTATCTTCGTTGATTTGCCTGACGGCCAATTAACTTCTTAACAAAAATGTGTTTATGGTCGACTGTTGCTATTTTCTTAATCGATATCGTCTATTTATTAAATCAACATAACGTTGAATTTCCATTCAACATGGTTCAAATAGTGCATATATAAAACAAACAGTACATATAAATATTGAGGAATCCAGTTGGATTCCTCCAACCGGTTTCCTTCATCCACAGATGTTAGTCAACACAATCAGCACTAATTCCATACTAGGGGATATTATAATCGATGGAATCAGTATCCAACAAATAATGTGTACATATGTAACAATACATATATATTCCAACCAATTTAATTGTAATCTATCTAAACGACCATCACATAGCATTCAACCAATATTAAAATATAATTATAATATTTTAAAATAGATCAGAGTTAGAGAATTTACTCATCTTTGCGTGTTAACCGTTAAATAACGATTTGCGTCAGTCAATTAAACCAGGCGTTCAATTCTGCCATAAATTCAACGAGCGCCAATATGCTCCAGAACAGCTTCATTGTGTAGCGTTCTTGCATATGGCTCCAACGTTACGAACGACCCCTTTTTACTAATCATGAAACACCCCACCTTCGTTAAGGTCACTCACAAAGGGGATGCCTTAACTTCGGTGGAGCTTTTTAGGTAAAAGATGCAGATAAATTACAAGACAGACAAATAAACAGCGGAAAAACTAAATTTATTTCATAAGTACGTGATTCAGTTAATATATTACAACAACTGTCTCAAAACAACTTTCAAATTATTACAATAAAATCTCTGTCTTGAATTAAAACATAAAGAAGCATTAAAACAATAGTAAGGGAGCATAAATCCCCAATAAGAGAGTATCCAAAGCCATAGCCCAAGGAAAAAAGATTCCAAGTAATACATCTACTCTCTTTAAGCTGGAAATGATCCGATCTAAGCTGAAGTATTCCCTCCCTACGGACCTGGGGAGGGGGGAAGCAGAAGAAAAGAAGACAAAAGAAAATGGGTCAGACATGAGTCTGGTAAGTCCAGTGACTATTTAGCATGTAAACAAGAAAAGTGGTATGACAGGAATAAACTGAATCTAGGTCAACACCCTAGAAATAAGATAATAAAGCTGAATATGCTATCGCACTCATTTCACTTCTCTGCACCACCTAGCTAGTGTCCCAACTAGTAATTTATATAAAATGATCATATTGTAATGTGATCCCAATCCTAGCAATTGTGGTAGCCTTCAGGTGTACATCTATTGTGAGGATTCCACCTCAATCTGCCTAATTGCCATGAACATGTTAGATGTACCCTTACTACCCTATCGATCGGCTCCTTACTCGTATTAATTTTTCCTTGTGTCTGTGTTAATCGACCTCTCTTGAGTGTAGATACCCTGTGATGGTCCCACCATAAGGTGTATCAATCCTTACGATAACGACCCGACACTATTCAAGATGCATAGTGTATAACTACTGGTACCCAGTGCCTGCTTTTTCCCACTCCGGAGTTCGTGCACGCCCGTAATCCATCGGAACCTACACTGACGTACCCCCTGCCGCTGTTTTGACTGCTTATAATCAGCCCAGTAATCGTGCCCCACCCTGCCTAGTTTAGGGTACCATGATACATCTATGTGGGTTACTACTGAAAAGGGTCCCCGTTACTAGGGTTTCCTATTGGTTAAGTTTGTGGGCCTATATATACAAATATTACCCACCTACACAAGATGTACTTAACCCTCCCACCGATTCAAGCATGTTTATTTAATGGTTAAGTTTTGTGGGCCTATATTTACTAATATTACCCACCAACCCGATATGTACTTAACCCTCCTTCTGATTCAAGCATGTTTATTTAATGGTTTTGTGGGCCTATATTTACTAACATTACCCACCAACCCGATATGTACTTAACCCTCCTTCTGATTCAAGCATGTTTATTTAATGGTTAAGTTTGTGGGCCTATATTTACTGATATTACCCACCCAACTTGATATGTACTTAAACCTCCCGCACATTATGCCATATTGGTTAAGTGTTGTTCATCATATTAACTTAACCCACCCATTCATCATGTCATGTTGGTTAAGTGTTTCTTATTAACTTAACCCTCTTCACTTATCATGTTGGATTGGTTAAGTGTTTCCTATTAACTTAACCCCGTTCGTCCATCAAGTTATATTGGTCAAGTATTTCTTGTTAACTTAACCCCACATGTTCATCATGTTGTATTGGTTAAGTGTCATCAACCAATTCAAGTTACTTAACCCACCTACTTGTCGTGTTACTTTGGTTAAGTGTTTTCTTCTTGTGTCAACTTAACCCTACCACAAATCAAGTTATATTGGTTAAGTGTTGCCCTCTTGTTTTAACTTAACCTTACCATAAATCAAGTCATATTGGTTAAGTGTTACCCTCTCGTTTTAACTTAACCTTACCACAAATCAATTTATAGTGGTTAAGTGTTTCTTATTACTTAACCTTACCCATTCATCATGCTATATTGGTTAAGTGTTTCCTATTAACTTAACCCTAGTCATTCATGTTATATTGGTTAAGTGTTCCTATGAACTTAACCCTAGTCATTCATGTTATATTGGTTAAGTGTTACCATAATTAACTTAACTCTACCATTCCTGTCTTAGCTTTAATTCATTCATTAAAGCACCAACCACTCACATTAGAAAGTTGTTGTTGCGGTTACTAGATGTGCCGGGCGGTTCCTGGCAGTTTTACACCGCAACTCAGTCTAACCTTGGGTTCTTTTGGGCTTGATGCACTAACCTCCCACATTAGATATATATTGTTACGGTTGCTGGATGTGTCGGGTGGTTCCGGGCAGTCTTACACCGTAACTCAATCTAACCTCGGGTTAAGCATATTCGTCTTTTTCTAAATTTACATATTTACCTTTTGTGTTTATATGTAAATTATTGTCATCCAAGTCATGCCCAATTCCTCTCTAAATCATATTCATAATTTTAGGTATGTAGATTATGCCAATTTTATGCCACTAATCATTCATATATTTATGGGCCAAATTATGTCATTAATATGAATTTAAGGTTTTCCCAACGTTACCCCCGTCATACATTCGCACAATTCACATAGAATGTTAGGCTCGTAGCTTAGCCTAACTTATATACAAAAGGGGAAAGAAGGGAGCATGTACCATTCACACAACATAAAAAAAATAAGGAACTAACTAAACATGTGTCATGTAAACGTGGCATAATATAATGAACATGCATTTTTGGATCCAACTAACATGAGTCTTTAAGCATATGAGATTACCCAAATCCAATTAGGCATGTAAATGTAAACTTTTATTTTGGGTCCAATGAACATAAACCTTAAGCATATAGAATTGCACAAGTTCAACTAGACATGTGAATGTAAACTTTAATTTGGATCCAATAATCATGAATCTTAAACATATGGAACTACACAGGTTTAACAAGGCATGTAAATATGAACTTTTATCTTGGATCCAACAAACATGAATCTTAAGCATATGGTTTTGTACAAGTTTTACAAGGCATGTAAATATGAGCTTAAATTTTTTGATCCAATTTTCATAGATCTAAATGTGAATCTAAACATAATGCATGTCTTAGCCTAACAACTTGCATGATTCAATAAACATAGATCTAAATGTAGATCTAAACATAATACATGTCTTAGCCTAATAACTTGCATAATTCAATAAACATAGATCTAAATGTAGATCTAAACAACTTGCATGATTCAATAAACATAGTTCTAAATGTAGATCTAAACAACTTGCATGATTCAATAAACATAGATTTAAATGTAGATCTAAACAACTTGCATGATTCAATAAACATAGATCTAAATGTAGATCTAAACAACTTGCTTGATTCAATAAACATAGATCTAAATGTAGATCTAAACAACTTGCATGTTACATAACATGAAAAAGTCACCAAATTTACATAATGTACGATTGGTTTAACATCAACATAATAACCAAAATAATCTCACAAACATATACGATAGAATCATTACAAGAATAGGCATAAATCAGCATCGTCATTATCTTACAGCTAGGAATTACTCTAGTTTTCATTTTATTACAAATCACAACTTTTAATCGTTCACATCTAAACAATAACAGGATTTACAAAGAAAAGAAAGTCTTGTTTTTCTAGGATCTGTTTTCTGAATTTGAATAGATCTTCTTTGTTGTAGACGTTGAATTCTCTTAGTTGAATTAGATTTGATTTGCAATTCCTAACTTGCTTTCTAGTTGAATGAGAAAGGTGGCTACACTAGGTTGAGTGTTGACAGCATGACGGTCTTAGGAATATTTTTGTGTGGCTTAGGGTTTAGATTTAGGTTGCTTATATAGAAGTTAAATCTTATGTGAGCCATTAGATCATTTTAAGAGTAATCAGAGCCATCCAACTAAAGCAATGTGTCACTCAGCCAATCATAGCATGACACATAAGCCCTAACACCTCAGAATTTATCACAAAGCCAATCAGAGAAGTCCACATAAAAAAAGACAATCCTTGACCAACAAAAAAATGCGCCACGTGCGCCACATGATGTGTATACGTCATATATATATGTATGTATATATTTTCTATATATATATTTTTTTTCTTTTTATCTATCTTCCCAATTAACCATTTCCACACTAAACCACTTTTTGAACTGCGTTCACACTAAGCCACTTTTTAGCCATTCTCCTAAAACAAAAATATGGCGCTGGCAGGGTTCCAACTCTATACCTCTTGTATGCAAGTCACATGTTCTAACCAAATGAGCTACTAAGTCTTTTTCTTACAAACCTTAGAACAATGCTAAACATTTTTCTTTTCTCATTCTTCTTTTTTCATTTTTTGCTGCAATATTTAATTTAAAGCTATCTTCTTCATACGGAGTCCGATTTACGCAAACTCGTACTCTATCTCAAGCATAATTCCGAGATGAACGCAATGGCGCAACCCGTTTCACCTATTTCTTCTTTTTCAAATTAATTATTCATTAATTTGTTATTTTAATATTCTTAGAAAATACAGGGTGTTACAAATCAGTCCGTAACAAAATCCGCTCGCCCCGTAACTTTCACCGTGAAAACCTTAAAATGACACACGAACCCCCCTCTTCAAATATATGGCCTTCCATCCCGCTATTCCCTGCTTGCCATGTATGTATGTACCAAAAATTTAACCATACTTCTTCCAAATATCACAACATCCGCTTCAACTCTACACAACTCTACTTCTTTACTCACTCTTCCATCCTTCTCCCATGTCAAGGCCACGTCCATTCACGTTCACCTTCTATACATTATTTTCTCTTTCCCTTCTCTTCTTGAAATGCTCTCCTTGAACTCATCTGCATCCACGCTACTGCACATAACTCTCATGCTTAGATCCATATGCCTCGAACTCCAGCTTCACGCTGTACAGATCAGCGACGTCAAGTATCAATACCATTGAACTCGCTTCCATCGTCATGCCATATCGTTCGCACCGGATCTGGTCGTCGCGACCCAGGGTTCTTCAGTTTCTACAGGTAGAATTTTCTTTCTATCTTTTCTTTATCTCCAGAATGGACGCAAGCTTTAAAATGCTTCAACCATGTTTTGAACGGTATCTTCTCCCCTATGCAGACATTTCTTTTCTTGTTCCCACTTGCATTTGTACGTTCAACTCTCCTCGTACCAGACCAACGCACCCTCCTTCCCTATATACAATCTGCCCCTTTCAAAACGTCGAATTGTTTTTCACCCATACACAACAAAATCTTTAAGGTCCATGTCCTCCTTTACTAAATACAAACTTATCCTACAACTACCATTAGCCTCCTCTCGCCATGCTTCATGACCCCATCCCCTTACATTTACACCATTCCAGACACGATCAGCACAAAACCATCCCACTACACTAACTTCTCCTCCTCACTTTCATGTACCCCCACATCAAAAAAATACTTTGCTTCCAATTCACTTTTCCATCACTTCACTAACTTTACCATTTCAAAACTTCAACGCAGGAACCTCCTACATCTAACACTCAGTACACAACCCCGTGCAAGCTCCAGTGAAGCATAACCATGCTATTTTTTCCTAACTCATGTTTTACATCAGCCCTTTTTATATAGAAGAATAGCGTGGCTATTACGCATACATGGCATGGCTTTCTACCGGGTAGGCTTGCTATCGTCGTCGTAGCTGTGAAAATTTAATGATATGTGCTTTTATTTTATTCATGTTGGTCTTTCCTTAAGGATGAAGGAATCCAGTTTACTTTTTATATATATAGGCTTATAGCCTTGTATACGTCAGTGCGAAGTAACTGTATAATGTCATATTTCATTAACTTTCGGTAAGATCTTTGAAAAGATAGGGCATGGGTTGGCAAATGGTTGACTTAATTTCCTGTTGTTTATTGAATTTAGATAAGGACGTTGTCCTTAAATTTGTACAGCCTAGACATGCACTTTAAAACTTAGATGTGTGCGTAGAGGTAGAAAAATGAGACTTTGGTGTGAAGTTTATAGCTTAGGCTAGCTGCTCATGATTTGAATTAATCATCTTGTCACTTGTTTGCTAAAGTAATGGGTTTGATTTAAAAATATACTTTTAGCTTTAGGCAAATGTTTTATAGGGAATATATGTGTTAAAGTGTAATATGCAATACTGGTTACGGGGAATTTCATTTATTTTCGGACCCCTACGGACAGAAGTAATAATACGATCGTGACGAGCGATATGCCACAATCCCAGAAATATAATAATATCGGTAGGTTACTCATATTGTGAAACCCCAAAATGTTGTTACTGGGTGCAAAATACTCCAAATAAAAAGTTGCTTGTTTTACAAAATAAAAACTGCAGTAAAATTCTAAAAATTAAATTATCACTATGTCTCAAAAGAACCTTGTCCAAATTCGAATCCGATATTTGAATATAATTAAATAACCGTTATGGCCATAAATGAATATACCGGTGTTTTTCTGAATATTTAATTTGGACATAACTTACAATTTATAATCCGGAATCTTGATTTTTCACTTCCATTAGAGAAATATGGTTTAACAGATTCCAACGTTTCTTGTTTCGAAGAAATCTGATTTGTAACGATCCCTGTATAGTCAGTTGAAGTTTAGAACATTAAATTATCAACTGTCGCGATATTACGGGCTGATTATATTTAATATATATTTTTATACATTCAACTCTGTTTTAATTGATATATAAATCCACTTATATTACGAATTCAGTATTTAAACTAATTTAAATATTCAAATACAAACCGATAAAAATGCGGGACGTTACAGGTGTAGAGAGGTGGCATGGGGTGGATAAGCTAGGGAGGCCTTTGGTGGTGGTAGAGTAGGGAGGAGGTAGCCACTAGAGCTATGGTGGAATAAAGAAGATAAAGGAAAAATGAAAGAAACTGAAAACAAATGAAAATAAAAACTCTCCCTTATCACATGCTCTCTTATGCTTAGGAAACGGTGAAATGGAAGAATTTGACAAGTGTGGAGGGAGGTGGTGTGTTTTCTAAATGAGGAGGGATGTAGGAAGTTATGCACTTTAAAGCTTAAGTGCTTTTATTTGAATTGAAATGACATTCAAGGTTTTCTTGAGGAAGGTATTATCTGATACTTGGATTATTAACTTCATGAAACCATTTTGTGGTAATATAACAAATTAAGGTGCCATTAACCATTAAAAATGTTAACATGGGTTTACAAATGGCCATTACCAATTGTTATTCTCAAAATAACTCAAGTTTCCAATTTAAAACTAGTTTAAATGAACTACTGATCTTTATTAATAAAATTTAGCTAGAAAAATTATAAATGAGTTCATTATCATCTATATTTATTTTTTAACTCCTTTTAAGTCCATTTTCACTATATTTTAAATTTTCAGAATTATCCAAAACTGCTTAATTTCACTTGAATTTCAATAAACGATCCCTACGCATTTTTAACTTATATGATCAAACCGTAAATCCAATCAGTACAAAATTTGAAACCATACTATATTTCAATAATACGGATCCAATTAAGCTAATTTCATGAAATCCGAGATCGATCGAAAAGTGTCTATTTTTAGGCTATTTAAATAATATTAAATTATCGAATTTCAATATATTTACTTTTAAATAAATTTTAAAAGTTCACTTACCTTTTTTTATCTTTAGAAAATTTAAAACAAAGTTAAAATTCAATTTCAATATTTTTTTCAAGTCTAGATTCAATATTTGACCATTTAAAATCCCATAAAAATCAATTAAAATTTCATATTTTAAATTGACTAAAAGTATGCTTCGCTATAGTTTTTTCATATGTAATTGGATTTATTGTGTCTTGCCTATAATTTTATTATTTAAATAATTATTCAAACCTAGGTTGTAAGTTTTAATTGTATGTGTTTTTATATACCTTTGTATCATCAAATGAGAATATGCCTGTTGGACCATGTTAATTTATAGGGAAATTAACTTGTATACTTTATTTGTGATTATTTGGATTGACATTTCTAACATGTTTGGTCATTATTCTCGTGCGCTAAATTCACGCCTATATATATATATATATATGTGTGTGTGTGTGTGTGTGTGTGTGTGTGTGTGTGTATGTATGTATATAGAATAATTAGAGGTAATATTAATGCATATTAGATGCGTACTAAATACGTTTAAATTAGAAAATAGAATTTGAATGTCATCATAGGAATTTGTATGTGTGTGAGTTAATGGCCTTAATTATAATTAATGACACATAGACACAAGGTCAACCATTACTTGTAATTGAAGCCTGCCCAGAACTGACCGACATATCCAACATCTACAAGTAAGACTGGTTGATGTGAGAGGTCTAGGTGTTATGGGCCATTATATTATTAAACTAAGACGTGAGGTTACCCAACTTGTAGTGGAAGCCTTCCCAGAACAGCCCCACAAATCTAGCATCTTTAGTGGTTGGTTTAATATGAGATGTCTAGTGTGTATGTATATATATATATATATATTATGTGTGAAGTTAGCCTACCATGAGAAAGTATTAAGTGGTTGACCTACCTTGTTGCGTAATAAGTGGTTTGGACTAGGTCCTCTCTTAAGGTTCGCTCCTTGGTTTTAGACCAGAGTCATGGGACCCATCCAGCTAGGCCTTATATGGTCATTGGATCCTCCTTTCTCTTATAAAGTATTAAGCGGTTCTAGTAGGTGATGGCGTATAAGTGGGGTGGTTCTCCGGAAGTGTCCGCTTCTTATCTAGGGGCTTAGTGAAAGCTAACCTAGGGAGAGTTCATATAAGAGGCCTAAAGGAACCACAGTCTAAGGGAAGTATTAAGTGGTAAGGAGTTCACCTGCAGGGATAGCTAGATAGTAATGAAGGGGTGGGTCCGGATGGTTTTAGATATTCTAACCTAAACCTGGTATTATGTGGCTTCTTACTATCTCTCAACCTACAGGGAAAGCATATATTTGGTAACATTAACATTAAGGACGAGGTCTTAAGTGGCTAGGAGTCCGTCATAGGGTAATAAGTGATATTAGGAATCCTCCCTTAAATAAATATAAGTAATATCCTTAAGTCAGGTAGTTCCCCCCTCGAGGGGTATTAAGTGATTATAAGGATGTCCACCCTTATATCTACACGTAAGCCTTAAGTGACTATAGGGATGTCTTCCTCATATGTTTATTTGTGTTCATTTTCTTGCGCATACATAACATGAAGAATTTACATGGCCAAATATAGGAAATAGTCATTCCTAAACTTATATGATTTTCATTCACCGTAACTTTATGTTCTGACCTCCCTGCTCTTAACATAAACAGGTTAGTAGGTGAGGATGTTTGGATCAGTGATGATCAGTGATGCTTTGGAAATGGAGACCGATGATGGAGACTTTTAGTTATTTAAGGCAGTATTATTATTATCATTTTGTTATTGGGATGGATGTTATTGTTGATGTACCTTTTATTTGATACTCGTTGTATCAAGACATTCGTGATGGTCTTGTTTATGGTACATGTATTTTGAGATATTACATTTTATCCCATTCATATTGTGAGACTCTGATGCTATAGAGATTGGGGTCGTGTATGGAAATACCATATGATTTCTATAATAGCAAGCTGAGGCATAGTGTTTCTCAATAACTTGCCATATATAATTTTGATGACCATACGTTGGGACATGGAGTTCTATAGTAGCGAATTTTCTAGAATTTTCATGATATTGAGTTGTTTCCTCACTAAGAAGTCTTGTATGATTTTGATGATAATAGGCTAATACAGGGAGCTTTCCAATAACGAGTCATTTACGATTTGGTCTTAAAAGTAGTAACATACACATCGTGACATGTCCTTTTGCTTTAGCTATAGTGACTATACATATTGAGGCGTATCTTATCAATTTTACAATTAATGGTTGCAATTTAAAGATCATGGTTTTAATCATGATATACTAGTACTATATTATTTGTAGTTTTGGACTAGAGTAGTGTGGTAAAAAAAAAATGTGCTAACTTGTTGTTTCATAAAAAGATGCAAGTTGAGGTATGATTTTATTGCCCTTAGAGAAACCTCTTGTTATTATAGATAATATTATGTAGCTTAGTGTTAGATCCTTTTCTCCAAACTTTATATTTGATACCATCTTTATATTTATTTTCTAGTCAATTCTTTGAATAGGTTGACACTGAGACATGGATCTCAGCTAGTTGGAGGCACATCATAGAACGATAGTGCAACGATTCTGATTTTTAGTCATTTAACTTTGAGCATTTAAATTTTTCTTTTAAAGGGTTGAGTCAAAAATATACGTGGAATTTAAATGGTTATCTATTTAAGAAGCGAAATAAGATTTAATTTCGAATATATCAAATTATCGTAATACGAAAACGAGGAACAATTGAATTCTAAGATGAAAACGAACCAAAAATCAATGGTAATGAGTGATCATAATTGTAAATAAAAATATAATAAAATAATCTTAACCCTGCATATATAAATCATTCTACTCCTCAACCCTCCTCATTTTCGATCCTCTGGTCAATGGGAGAAAACACCGCCTCTAATAAAATTCTTCAGAAAATTATACAAATTCATAAAATTAACAAAATCAAATGATCTCCAATTCATTGAGCTCCTGTGTTTGATAGCTTCAACCTTACATGCTTAGTTTTTGGTGCGATGGGGGCTTGCGTGGTCTCCGATGGATTACAGTCGACCTAGGGTTGATATTTTGGATAGGCTTTATAAAAATTGAGGCATAGATTTGGGTTTAGCATGAAATATCGCACTTGACAACAAATTTTGGTGGAGTTTCATGTCCAAAAATGTGGATGGTTTAACTGTAGCTGTCTGTATGAAGGTCGAAGTCATGATTTTAATGTTGAGCTCGAGTTCGAGATAGCAGAGAAAATAAGCAGCAGCTCGTAAAGAAGAAGTGAACGGTGTGGTTGGATATAATTTTTTAAGGTTGATGGATTAGAGGAGGAGTAAGCTGCGGTAATGGGAAGGACGGGATATTCTTGTTTTTGAGTGGGGATGAAAGAGGTTTAAGCGACTTAATTATGTGATTAAGGGTAATTAGTTAAATAATTAATTATGTTGTTAATGATCGTTAATTTATTCAAACTTATAACACTTGTAACTTGTTTATACGGTTTCAGAATCGAACAAAACCAGTGGCGTTTGAATCGTGGTGACGAATACTATGCATACGAATTGGTTTGGGGTGATTAAAAGGCAACTGAATTTTTACGTAATTTCAAACGCTGGTTTGCAATTATATAAATCAACCTGAAATCGTCGAGTGAAAATGAAGTGTGTGTTAACTCTCACGCTTTTAGATATACCGTGATGCGGTAAAATTCATATAATTATAATTCAACGTTAGTATAAATTGGGTGTTTTGGATGCTTTGGATGATTATTGTTTGATTGTTAATTGATGATATTTATATTGGATCTGTTTGGCACAGGTTCCAATTAAGTTTTAGAATTAGATTCATATCCGGTCATAAACTTATTGTAAATTTAGTCCTTATTTTTCGAAAATACACTAAAAAAATTTAAAAAAATATAAAAAAATCACGTAAATTCGTATTTAATTAAAACATGTAAAAGAAAAAAGATCCAGGAGAACAAACCATCAAAAACCCAGTCAAAACAAAAAAACAGCAAAACTGCAGTTAAATGCATAATAGTATGCATACGTTTGTATTTTCTTGCATACATCTGTGCATGTTTTCCAGTCATGCATCTGTGTTGATTTACTTGCATACATCTGTGCAGATATTGCATAATTCTTGCATACAAGTATGCAAAAATTCACTTGTATGCAAATCAGTTCACATTTATTTGCATTCAGGTGTGCAGTAAAACAAAAAAGCTGTACATATTCGTACAACAATTCACAGGCAAAAATTCACTTAAGTTTTCTTCATGCAATAGCTGCATAAACGTGTGTAAGTATTTCAAATAGTTGCACACATGTATGCAAGTTTCGGTCCAGATTTTCAATGAAAACAGCTTATGCAATAGTTGCATACATGTATGCAACCATTGGTAATAGTTGGATACATGTGCAACTTTTCTTTTTGATTTGCATGGACTTCTGGGAATATTTCCATAATATAGAATTTTTTTTTCTACCAGACAGTGCTTTTTTTTTTGGAACAAAAACGTAAAAGGCGGAAGTAGGAAAAATAAGAACCGGGTTTGCATAGAAAAGTTGGGAGGGACATGGCTTACATTTTGAAACATAACAAAGGGCGGAACCTTGTTTCCACATTTATATTTTCGTCATCTTAAATGAATTATATTAGAAATTCCTATTTCATATGCATTTATAAAATGATATCATGAGTTGTGGTATAGGGAAAACGGGTTGGAGGGATCCAATAGGATTGCTTAAATAATTAAAATGTTTTCTTTTTTTCATATCATTCACATATGAATTGTTTCACCCAAGTAATGTTAAATTTGTTTGGATGTTGGTTGTTGATTATTGAATTCAAATTCAACATTTGAAGCGTTATTAATCAATAAAAAGTATTGATAAGTGATTTGCAGCAGATGGCCCAAATTTTTTTTCACGACGTCGATTTGTCTTTATGCGGATTGACGAAACTGAAGTTATAAAAGTTAATTTTATAACTAAAGATAAGTTTTGAAGTTTATTTTATATAAGTTATATAAACAGAAATTTTATAAATAAATCAATATTTGTAAGCGTATTTTATAAAATTATTATAAATGATTTTTATATAGAAAATTCTTATGTCGGTAGGGATTTCTAAGCACTTGAACAACAAAAATCGACATAGTATTGTTTTAAAGAACTGGTAAATGAAATAATTTTACCGAAAATTTAAATATTTATATATAAAGTATTTTTTCAAAACTAAATATAGTTTTTACGGTTGATTAACTTGATAGGAAATGATGGTATTTAATTATTGTAATTTATTTTTGATTAGTCGTGCTCACTTTGGAGCACTGGCTATTTGTGATTGATTTGTAATTGTGCCTAACTTGTTTATGGGTATTAGATACTAGAGTTGGATAAGAGAAATTTTATCACTCTTTTACATGGATTATGCAATTTTATACTTAGAAAAACATTGGAAACGAATACCATGTGAATTTAGTTTCACGATTTGACTGCTTGGTATTCGATGATGATGTTGGGAAAGAGTTAACCTTAGAAGTTATTTAATATGAATTTAAACAAGGATGAGTATAAGTGGAGAAATCTTATGTAGAACTAGAATTAAATAAGTGTAATTTATAAACAAGGTTTATAAATAAGAAATGAATTTGAGTTGAAAATTGAAGGATTGAATCTCTGATAAATTTAGAAAAAAAATTCAAGATTTAAAAGGAATATTAAGATATTTGGAAGTGTTTATGAAAATAAATGGATTTTTAAAGATTTTTAAAAGCACTATTCTAATTTTGGTCGTTGGGAAATAAATCTTCTGATGGCAGCAGCATCATCGGTATTTATTTTCAAGTTTCAAAGTAAGAACTTGCTACCTTGGAAATTATTTAGATTAAAATTAAATTTTGTTTTGAACCCATGAAATGTGATTTTTAAATCCGGAAGTTTGATTCTGAAAATTTCAACCAGAATGTAATATGGATGAATACATTCCAAGTATTAGAATGGCTGATTGTACATTTCACCTGAGATGATGTTTCATAGGTTTGTTTCTAAAATTAAATGGAATACTCGAAGATTTTTGATATTTGAGATTTCTATGTTACGTCTGTAAGAATAAGCTAAGTGTAATATGCTGAAACAAACTTAATTTTGTTAGAACATTTGGGTTAAAAGAACGTAGATATTATTGCTTATAATTTTAAGAAATCAAAAATTCTGATGAATTTGAAAACTCAACCAAGTTTTAATGGAAACTTAAGAATATGGGTTATAATTTATTAATTAAACGAAGTTTGAAAGTATTAACTTAATTTAATTAAATCAAGCTCGTCACAACGCAGCAGTTGTAGTTTTATGATTTGAACTTCAAATGATTGTATATGATCCAGTGTAAGTCAGAATTTTTTGAAACAAGAATCTTTTATATCTATTGAATTATAGTTTTATAATATAAGAGAAAAATTAAAATTTCATCTTGTACATTTTCAGTTATGTCAAAATCAACTTTCTAGAAAATTCTCGGTGTGGTATTTTATAAGCTAAAATGATTAGTTTAAATTAAATGAAAAAAAATTGAGAAAATAAACTAAAAAATTACATTAATAAATATTCATGTATATGAACCTGCGGTAATTTGGGATTTGAGTTTTTAAGTTGCTTGAGGAGGCATGAAAGATTGATTAAGTGATAACCTGAGGTAATCGAGCGAGTGATGACGTTTAACTGATTGTTTATCATCCTAATGTGATGATGAGGTTTAAGAAATGAATAAACTACAAGCTATAAATTTTTGGTGTTTATATCATTATATGATATTTATATGTCCTAATTTCTGATGGTTAAATGGAATATTATGTTACAGTTGTGTTGTTTACTGATTTGCACTATTATTATCAGTTGCACCATATTTGGTTATTGCATATGATTGATGTGTTGTTGTTAGTTGTTATTGTGTTACTTGTCTATTTGCTTATATTTCTTTTGGGTTATGTAAGCATATACAGGTTTATGGAAGAAAAAGTCGTTATTGCTTTTAGTTTCAGAAGTAAGAGTTTAATTGCCTGACAAATAGGTACATATTTATGTTTGTTTGTTTTTTTGAAAGGCAAGCTTGAATTTTTTTTATTCACAACCATGAGAGTTACAACATAAACAAACAAAACCAATACATATTCTCGACTATTCCGAAACCTTTAAGTTCTAAAACAAAATACTAAGTGATAGAAACAAAACAAATAGACTTTCAATCTAAAACAATATCAAGTTAAATGCACTTCAACCATATTAGTGCAAATAACAGCAAATAATAAATCTTGGAAAGATTCATTAGCATCACGAATATGATATCAGCAATAAAGCATTTGAGCTGATCACAAATCTAAAAAATCTTCACAATCATAATGTAGCGACCCGGAAAATTCGACACTCGAATTATCGACATTTACACAAACTATGCCCCACTCGAGTATCGAATCTCCAGAAAGCTAGAAGAAAGAAGTTGGAGGATGAGAAAGATAAGATAGAAATTTTAGAATAGAAGAATAAGAAGAAGAACACACACTATACAGAGTCTCACATCGCAGCGGAACAAAATATAATATAGAAATAATCTTTATTGAGAGCTTGAAAATATACTTACAACATCAGAGTGCCAGCGACAATCTGGACAGCTATAACAACCTGTCCTCAAAATAACATAGCGGAATAATATTTTGTCTAAATCATACGCCTGGACCTCTCCAGCTCGTCTCTGAACTTCAGAGCATCTGGTAACCTGAACCTGCAACCCGGGCTAACCCGAGCATTTCGAATACCGGGTCAGTCTGGTGAACCAGAGTGAGAATAACTCGCACAGTTTAAGGGGAACCATCCAACTTGATTTTTAAGTTCAAATCTCTTTCAAAAGAAAAGGATAATAGTAAGACCAGCCCACACATAAACACGGACGGTTTTTACCTTACTATAACCCAAAACAGTTTTGAAATCATATCTTAGTCTGATATTATAATAGTGTCTAAATACAAATAAATAACAATCTAGTGGAACGCTTGCATCTCACGCTCCACATATATAGTATACAATCAAAACCGCGGGAGCTTATTGGATATTGGATTCCAACTTGACAAGGTATGGGACCACCTTCCGCTTGTGTATCTCTAGAGGCAAATACACTGGGTTCAACAAGAACGTCTTGCAACCCGGCCCTCACATGACCGACCACTCATTTCGCTTGAGTGTATCGAATGTATATCATCGACGGTTGGGATCAGCAACCGCCTGCCCGAAAAGGGACAGCATCGATAGATTTAAGAAACAAAAGGAATTTCTCTAGATAGGTGATTATACACCCTAATGGGAGCGACCCACATAGCCATGCTGCCTGCCCGATTTTTGTCATTTCCCGGTTGATGAGGCTTGAGGTTAAAATCGACTTTTGAAACATCTGGCCACCTTTTACATCGTCCATACACGTCATCCAGGGACAGGATGAACCGAAGGCACTCTCCTACTGCATCCAATATAGGAATCACCCCATGGATCAGTAGCGAATAGTCCTTGCAACCCGAAGATTCCAATCACGACAGAATCACAAGTCATCATAACTCTGGTAGCTAGCCAGAGAAATTTAACGAGTAGTTCTTCCGCTTATGAAGTTCAACGGTCTTCAATGCTCCACCTCGACCATCTTCTGATATCTTTAACGTTACGTATTTGCTGGTCGGAATGGTTTTCGAATATAAATTCGATCCCGATCTTTCCATACCAACAATCGTTTTGGTCAGATTTTGATAGTTGGTGATTTAACTATCAAAATAAACAAACATCATCCATAGAAAAATCAAATGGGTTCCTTGGTTCAGAATACAGCATCCCTTGGCCCTTTAAGTTAAACAGTTGTTAATTACATTTCTAAATCTTTCAACATTTAGAATATCGCTTTCTAATCCTTATTTCCAAATCCCATTTATTCAACTTATAATTCTTCGAATTATAGTTATAATATCTTTTGCAGAAATATCATTTATTTTCACTACCTTCGTATTTAAACTAATATCACCCTTGGATAATCATGAAATCATTCAAGTTGGGGTATTTTATTTACCTCTCAGACCTTGAGCCGACAACATTCTTATCTTCGGATTAGATAGGAGTTTATTAACGAAATCTCATTTCAATAATTAACGCAATCATCTCTATATAACCCCATTTATGACCACTTTGATTCAATTAACTCCATTCTATATCTAAAACATTTATCCCCATATCTCACCATTTTATCTTCACTTTTATAGTAGAATTCAATCTGCTCAAGCTTTTGTTCGATTTCAACTCATATGAAAATTTGTTTAAAACTTTCCTTTTTGTAAAATTCTCTTCGAGGGATAAATCAAAATTCTAACTCATATAAATATGAGTAAACTTACTATAATACCCTTTGGTTATAAACAAGGGTTTTATTCACCTTAAAGGTTAACATTTTTCTTTTTATAGAAAGCTCGACTCGATATATTAAAAATACTTGGTTCCATTAGAAAACATTGTTACATATGTATTCAAATCTTGTTTATCGAATCTCTTTATAAATTCATGTACTATTCTTTTACAATCCCTTTACAGTTCGATTCCTTGTCAAATTTCTACCGTTATTCACATCAATTGGTTTACTACAAAAATAATTAATCTTCCTCAAAAGGTTATAAAAAAATGATACTTAATTTCAATGATAATCACCAATCAAATGAATAGTTTAAAATAACTATTCTCATTCAAGTGGTTGACTTGGACATTTCAACATGGTTACTTTGTTAACCATTATCACTTGGTTAAATAAAGGAGATTAATTTAAATACTTTCATTTTGATTTAATTAACAATCTAGTTAGGTTAAATAAACCCATTTAACCATTACATTCAATCTTAAACATTGGGTAAATCGCTTCATATTTGCCGCAAAACTCGCTAACATGCAAATCTTACTTTGTATACTTCTTTGTAAGTTCAAAACAAAAATAATCATTTATTTCACTTAATCACTTCATTTTAAATAATCTATACCAAATAGATTTCAAAACTAACTTTAGTTGTAAAACAACTTTATAACTGTATTTCTATCGCTTTTTATGACGATAAACCAGTTTCCATAAAACGATTCATTAATGGGCCATCTGCCGATAAATACTTAACCAATGTCACCCATTGGTTAAAATCAAACAAGTGTTGGATTTGGTTTCATAATCAAAAATCAGTTAGGTTGATTAACAACTCATATAAATAGACAACATATTTGAGGAATCCGGTTAGATTCCTCCAACCTGTCCTTCCCTGCATCAAATGGGTTACCTAAATTTTAACACAACCATACAGTTCAACCAATAACAGTCAACAAACAATTTATAACATCCAATCACCAACCATCAGCAAACATTGCACACAAAATAGAAACAAAAACCCGGTTTATATAAAATATAAACGGGGTAAACTGAGTGAGTTGAACTCACCTTGGGTTTTCCATTCATTGTCAAAACGGTTTGTTTACAAGCCTCCAGCTGCGTTCAACTCTGATCAAACCAACACCGTACTGCCGTGTTAACTGATACGGACTCGACATCTCTTGTTTCATCCAATGTCATTACTGTATAACACAGTTATAATTTTATTATGGTGTTCACTATCTTATACAATTTAATTATTATTGTTAACCTGAATTTCAGTTACGGTTTCTTACGACCCCTTTAAACATTTTATAAACTGGACCATGCACATTTTTAGTTGACTGACATATCACGTACATACCAGTGTTTAATTTTATTCTCCTACGTTACATATATATTAGCTGCCAGATGAGAGAAAACTTCTGGAAAAAAAAAATGACTCTACTGGTTTGGTAAATATCATGATACACGTTGATTAAGGAATCAAACCATAGGTTATTTGAAATGGCTAAAATAATAGGAATTATTATGTAAATATGTTTACATAACTGCATGGCCATGTTAATAATACAAAATAGTTTTGGCATATTGAAATGCTCCGCACGTATATGTATGAGGCACATGTAAATATATTTAATTTGACAAATTACTATGGAATAAAGTTTCGGCCATGTAACCTTGTATTTCTTCTCACCGTATCCCTTACTCATGTGAAATATATAATTAGGAAAATATTATATATGGTTTGACACAACACAGACATGTAAACATTTTTGTAGGTACAATATGTTTACTGTTTAACGTTATAAAAGGAATCTCGATTCGGCCTTAATAATCATAATTAAGCACTTGTAATAGTGGAATAAGTTCATTCAGTTATTATATATATATATATAAAAGCGGCACTGTTCATCTTCGTTTACTTACGTGTGCTTCAACACGCCGCAAGCTCCTTCCAGTCCCGGCTCCTCAAGCCGCCATCTGCACCGAACGCAACCATGTCAGAAGCTCCGGCGATCCCTTCCACTGTTTTTCTCAAGCTTGCATCAACATCTCGGATGACCATCGCACTTCCAGAAAATACGCTGCTTCCCCTCTTGACTTCCCATGCACGCACAGTGCTTCGCCCCTCAACGCTCCTCTTCTTTTGTCCACACTTGCCTCATTACTTCACCACGTAAGACATGCTGCTACTCACCAATTTACTCAAACCAAAGCTTCCCATCCCCACTTCTGTTTTCACGCAACTACCACCATACATGAAACTTTGCTATTGCTACTCCTTTTTCTTTCCCACTTGCCATCTTGCTGAAACACCACCCACGTATCTGCACGTGTTCATGCTGGACTGTCCTTTACTTTGATCTCCTCACTCACGCTCGCACTCACTCTGTTTCCCTTTTTTTTTTTTTTTTTAAAGAGTTCGGCGTTGGGTTTTCAATACTCTGAGATGGAGAAAAATGGATCTGCAGCCTCGAATATATAGTGGGAAATACGTGGTGTCCACGCTATTTAGGGTAGTATAGGTTTTCAGAAGTTATAGGTCTGCAGAAGCTTTGTCGCCACGGTTTTGAGAATTTGCAGACAAGGAAAGAGAAGTGTGGTGTGCAAGGCACGTTTGTTTGGGGAGCAAGAAATGCACAGTGGCGTAGATTTTATATTTTTCCTTTATGTATTTCGAAGGTAGGTGGACTGTGCTGTATACACTCCTTGTTTCATTGCAACGTGATATATTTATAGTTCACTGTAAAGGATAGGTAGTACCTAGGCATATAGAAGATTAGAAGTTTATATTTATTTACCGAGGTTGATACGGTACTGTATAATTCTATTTATTTATAGGCCGCTACGGACAGAAGTAAAGATACAGTTTTGTCCAGCGAGGTGCCACGGTCCCGAAAATATAATAATATCGGTAAATGAACTCACATTGTGAAATCCTAAAATATTGATATAGGGTGCAAAATACTTCAAATAAAAAGTTGCTTATTTAATTAATTAAAAATTACAGTAAAATTTTAAAAATTAATTTATAACTACGTCTCAAAAGAATCTTGTCCAGATTCGAATCCAGTATGCAGTTATATCAAATAAACTGTTACGGTCGATGAACGATTCTATAGCGACTATTGAAAATTTTAATCTAGGCATATCTTACTATCTACACTATGAAATCACGATTTTTTTCTTTTATTAGAAAAAATATAATCAAATCGGTTCAAACGTTTCTTGTTTCACAGAATTCCGACTTAAAACGAATTCTGTATATTCAATAAAAATTCAGATCGAAAATTATGAACTGCCGCATCGTTTTCGAGCTCGTTTTAATTATATTATAAATTATAGATATTCGAACTCCATTTCAAATAAATAAATTCGATAAAAATTCATTCATATCGCCAAATCAATATTTAAACAGATTTGAATATTCGTAATCAACGTTCAAAAATCTGGGATGTTACATTCTTCCCCCCTTAAAATAATTTCGTCCCCGAAATTGCAGGGTAAGAAGGATGTTCCGAACACGATTATTTTAAACCAAAACAAATTCAAACCCTTTAAACGTCCCAAAAAAAATTTGCCAGCACCTCCACTGCACGGCTCGATCACAACAACTACAAATGCCACTCCAGCCTCAATTTCCCCCAAAGAAAACCAAAAGCCAAATGGCTATCCAACTCAGGGGTATAACTTAATAATTCCAATCAAATTTTAAGGTTTACCTTTTTGTCGGGCAACTCAATTCCAATTTCGCAGCAAATCAACTAACCGCTCTTTCTTCTTCCGGTCTGTACTTTCAAACTATACAACAAAGCCAATTCCCATAATCTGCTAATATCTGCACTTAACTCATTTATAATGCAAATAGTAATCCAACAATATTCCATTCAATTTCTTCACTGATCCGTTTGATGAACTTTATTTAACCAACTCAACATTCAAATAATAGCCAACCAACTCATTTGAACTGTATTCAACATGTGTATCCACTGGGTTGCCTCAACTTTGGTTTACCGTACGTCAATATAAATCGATAAATCTTCATTATTATTCATTTAATTTCCAAGTCCCAATTATTTAATTCGATTCCACTTAACCAGCTTAATTTCCATTTTTATATCCAATTAAGTATAGTCTTCCAATTAATTCAATTTCAATTCGAATTCCAAACAAGTCGAGCAAAACAACCAATATTACCATACTATAGAAAATTATTTCCTTTTTCTATATAAAAATATAATTTGGGCAAAATTATTTCATTTACCCCTTTTTCAAAATAGTTTGAAAATAATTTTAAAATCAATTACAAGTACGTGCTCTCATATATACTCAACTCATTCTAGGGTGTTACTAACCCCATCTATACTGAGTCACGCCACAGAGCCAAGGTTACTACTCAACCAATAGCTCTGATACCAACTGTAGCGACCCGGAAAATTCGACACTCGAATTATCGACATTTACACAAACTATGCCCCACTCGAGTATCGAATCTCCAGAAAGCTAGAAGAAAGAAGTTGGAGGATGAGAAAGATAAGATAGAAATTTTAGAATAGAAGAATAAGAAGAAGAACACACACTATACAGAGTCTCACATCGCAGCGGAACAAAATATAATATAGAAATAATCTTTATTGAGAGCTTGAAAATATACTTACAACATCAGAGTGCCAGCGACAATCTGGACAGCTATAACAACCTGTCCTCAAAATAACATAGCGGAATAATATTTTGTCTAAATCATACGCCTGGACCTCTCCAGCTCGTCTCTGAACTTCAGAGCATCTGGTAACCTGAACCTGCAACCCGGGCTAACCCGAGCATTTCGAATACCGGGTCAGTCTGGTGAACCAGAGTGAGAATAACTCGCACAGTTTAAGGGGAACCATCCAACTTGATTTTTAAGTTCAAATCTCTTTCAAAAGAAAAGGATAATAGTAAGACCAGCCCACACATAAACACGGACGGTTTTTACCTTACTATAACCCAAAACAGTTTTGAAATCATATCTTAGTCTGATATTATAATAGTGTCTAAATACAAATAAATAACAATCTAGTGGAACGCTTGCATCTCACGCTCCACATATATAGTATACAATCAAAACCGCGGGAGCTTATTGGATATTGGATTCCAACTTGACAAGGTATGGGACCACCTTCCGCTTGTGTATCTCTAGAGGCAAATACACTGGGTTCAACAAGAACGTCTTGCAACCCGGCCCTCACATGACCGACCACTCATTTCGCTTGAGTGTATCGAATGTATATCATCGACGGTTGGGATCAGCAACCGCCTGCCCGAAAAGGGACAGCATCGATAGATTTAAGAAACAAAAGGAATTTCTCTAGATAGGTGATTATACACCCTAATGGGAGCGACCCACATAGCCATGCTGCCTGCCCGATTTTTGTCATTTCCCGGTTGATGAGGCTTGAGGTTAAAATCGACTTTTGAAACATCTGGCCACCTTTTACATCGTCCATACACGTCATCCAGGGACAGGATGAACCGAAGGCACTCTCCTACTGCATCCAATATAGGAATCACCCCATGGATCAGTAGCGAATAGTCCTTGCAACCCGAAGATTCCAATCACGACAGAATCACAAGTCATCATAACTCTGGTAGCTAGCCAGAGAAATTTAACGAGTAGTTCTTCCGCTTATGAAGTTCAACGGTCTTCAATGCTCCACCTCGACCATCTTCTGATATCTTTAACGTTACGTATTTGCTGGTCGGAATGGTTTTCGAATATAAATTCGATCCCGATCTTTCCATACCAACAATCGTTTTGGTCAGATTTTGATAGTTGGTGATTTAACTATCAAAATAAACAAACATCATCCATAGAAAAATCAAATGGGTTCCTTGGTTCAGAATACAGCATCCCTTGGCCCTTTAAGTTAAACAGTTGTTAATTACATTTCTAAATCTTTCAACATTTAGAATATCGCTTTCTAATCCTTATTTCCAAATCCCATTTATTCAACTTATAATTCTTCGAATTATAGTTATAATATCTTTTGCAGAAATATCATTTATTTTCACTACCTTCGTATTTAAACTAATATCACCCTTGGATAATCATGAAATCGTTCAAGTTGGGGTATTTTATTTACCTCTCAGACCTTGAGCCGACAACATTCTTATCTTCGGATTAGATAGGAGTTTATTAACGAAATCTCATTTCAATAATTAACGCAATCATCTCTATATAACCCCATTTATGACCACTTTGATTCAATTAACTCCATTCTATATCTAAAACATTTATCCCCATATCTCACCATTTTATCTTCACTTTTATAGTAGAATTCAATCTGCTCAAGCTTTTGTTCGATTTCAACTCATATGAAAATTTGTTTAAAACTTTCCTTTTTGTAAAATTCTCTTCGAGGGATAAATCAAAATTCTAACTCATATAAATATGAGTAAACTTACTATAATACCCTTTGGTTATAAACAAGGGTTTTATTCACCTTAAAGGTTAACATTTTTCTTTTTATAGAAAGCTCGACTCGATATATTAAAAATACTTGGTTCCATTAGAAAACATTGTTACATATGTATTCAAATCTTGTTTATCGAATCTCTTTATAAATTCATGTACTATTCTTTTACAATCCCTTTACAGTTCGATTCCTTGTCAAATTTCTACCGTTATTCACATCAATTGGTTTACTACAAAAATAATTAATCTTCCTCAAAAGGTTATAAAAAAAATGATACTTAATTTCAATGATAATCACCAATCAAATGAATAGTTTAAAATAACTATTCTCATTCAAGTGGTTGACTTGGACATTTCAACATGGTTACTTTGTTAACCATTATCACTTGGTTAAATAAAGGAGATTAATTTAAATACTTTCATTTTGATTTAATTAACAATCTAGTTAGGTTAAATAAACCCATTTAACCATTACATTCAATCTTAAACATTGGGTAAATCGCTTCATATTTGCCGCAAAACTCGCTAACATGCAAATCTTACTTTGTATACTTCTTTGTAAGTTCAAAACAAAAATAATCATTTATTTCACTTAATCACTTCATTTTAAATAATCTATACCAAATAGATTTCAAAACTAACTTTAGTTGTAAAACAACTTTATAACTGTATTTCTATCGCTTTTTATGACGATAAACCAGTTTCCATAAAACGATTCATTAATGGGCCATCTGCCGATAAATACTTAACCAATGTCACCCATTGGTTAAAATCAAACAAGTGTTGGATTTGGTTTCATAATCAAAAATCAGTTAGGTTGATTAACAACTCATATAAATAGACAACATATTTGAGGAATCCGGTTAGATTCCTCCAACCTGTCCTTCCCTGCATCAAATGGGTTACCTAAATTTTAACACAACCATACAGTTCAACCAATAACAGTCAACAAACAATTTATAACATCCAATCACCAACCATCAGCAAACATTGCACACAAAATAGAAACAAAAACCCGGTTTATATAAAATATAAACGGGGTAAACTGAGTGAGTTGAACTCACCTTGGGTTTTCCATTCATTGTCAAAACGGTTTGTTTACAAGCCTCCAGCTGCGTTCAACTCTGATCAAACCAACACCGTACTGCCGTGTTAACTGATACGGACTCGACATCTCTTGTTTCATCCAGTGTCATTACTGTATAACACAGTTATAATTTTATTATGGTGTTCACTATCTTATACAATTTAATTATTATTGTTAACCTGAATTTCAGTTACGGTTTCTTACGACCCCTTTAAACATTTTATAAACTGGACCATGCACATTTTTAGTTGACTGACATATCACGTACATACCAGTGTTTAATTTTATTCTCCTACGTTACATATATATTAGCTGCCAGATGAGAGGAAACTTCTGGAAAAAAAAAATGACTCTACTGGTTTGGTAAATATCATGATACACGTTGATTAAGGAATCAAACCATAGGTTATTTGAAATGGCTAAAATAATAGGAATTATTATGTAAATATGTTTACATAACTGCATGGCCATGTTAATAATACAAAATAGTTTTGGCATATTGAAATGCTCCGCACGTATATGTATGAGGCACATGTAAATATATTTAATTTGACAAATTACTATGGAATAAAGTTTCGGCCATGTAACCTTGTATTTCTTCTCACCGTATCCCTTACTCATGTGAAATATATAATTAGGAAAATATTATATATGGTTTGACACAACACAGACATGTAAACATTTTTGTAGGTACAATATGTTTACTGTTTAACGTTATAAAAGGAATCTCGATTCGGCCTTAATAATCATAATTAAGCACTTGTAATAGTGGAATAAGTTCATTCAGTTATTATATATATATATATAAAAGCGGCACTGTTCATCTTCGTTTACTTACGTGTGCTTCAACACGCCGCAAGCTCCTTCCAGTCCCGGCTCCTCAAGCCGCCATCTGCACCGAACGCAACCATGTCAGAAGCTCCGGCGATCCCTTCCACTGTTTTTCTCAAGCTTGCATCAACATCTCGGATGACCATCGCACTTCCAGAAAATACGCTGCTTCCCCTCTTGACTTCCCATGCACGCACAGTGCTTCGCCCCTCAACGCTCCTCTTCTTTTGTCCACACTTGCCTCATTACTTCACCACGTAAGACATGCTGCTACTCACCAATTTACTCAAACCAAAGCTTCCCATCCCCACTTCAGTTTTCACGCAACTACCACCATACATGAAACTTTGCTATTGCTACTCCTTTTTCTTTCCCACTTGCCATCTTGCTGAAACACCACCCACGTATCTGCACGTGTTCATGCTGGACTGTCCTTTACTTTGATCTCCTCACTCACGCTCGCACTCACTCTGTTTCCCTTTTTTTTTTTTTTTTAAAGAGTTCGGCGTTGGGTTTTCAATACTCTGAGATGGAGAAAAATGGATCTGCAGCCTCGAATATATAGTGGGAAATACGTGGTGTCCACGCTATTTAGGGTAGTATAGGTTTTCAGAAGTTATAGGTCTGCAGAAGCTTTGTCGCCACGGTTTTGAGAATTTGCAGACAAGGAAAGAGAAGTGTGGTGTGCAAGGCACGTTTGTTTGGGGAGCAAGAAATGCACAGTGGCGTAGATTTTATATTTTTCCTTTATGTATTTCGAAGGTAGGTGGACTGTGCTGTATACACTCCTTGTTTCATTGCAACGTGATATATTTATAGTTCACTGTAAAGGATAGGTAGTACCTAGGCATATAGAAGATTAGAAGTTTATATTTATTTACCGAGGTTGATACGGTACTGTATAATTCTATTTATTTATAGGCCGCTACGGACAGAAGTAAAGATACAGTTTTGTCCAGCGAGGTGCCACGGTCCCGAAAATATAATAATATCGGTAAATGAACTCACATTGTGAAATCCTAAAATATTGATATAGGGTGCAAAATACTTCAAATAAAAAGTTGCTTATTTAATTAATTAAAAATTACAGTAAAATTTTAAAAATTAATTTATAACTACGTCTCAAAAGAATCTTGTCCAGATTCGAATCCAGTATGCAGTTATATCAAATAAACTGTTACGGTCGATGAACGATTCTATAGCGACTATTGAAAATTTTAATCTAGGCATATCTTACTATCTACACTATGAAATCACGATTTTTTTCTTTTATTAGAAAAAATATAATCAAATCGGTTCAAACGTTTCTTGTTTCACAGAATTCCGACTTAAAACGAATTCTGTATATTCAATAAAAATTCAGATCGAAAATTATGAACTGCCGCATCGTTTTCGAGCTCGTTTTAATTATATTATAAATTATAGATATTCGAACTCCATTTCAAATAAATAAATTCGATAAAAATTCATTCATATCGCCAAATCAATATTTAAACAGATTTGAATATTCGTAATCAACGTTCAAAAATCTGGGATGTTACACATAAGCTCCACAAAGCAGCATTGGTACCAGAAAAGATCAATTCAGATTCTGACTTTATAACATCTTGAATTAATACAACCATATACTGCTATCATCGGAACTACTTTGAATCAATCAACCATGAACTACTAACATCAGAACTACTTGAATCCATACGACCAATGTCAAACTGAAGCATAACATATCTATGCAGAAAAGAAAAAACTGCAAAACTATAACTGTCAAAGAAAAGGATATCAAAAGTATTCACCATTATTACCTGAACATCATCAAAACTTTAGAGGGTCAAAGAGTGGAGATGGGTTCTTTCTTGTATGTCCTTTTGAGGATTTCTATTTGTTGTTAAAAGGCAACACATAATCTGGCCCAAATTCATTTCCTTTATCCAAGTCATCCCAGAATTTGCCATGTAGCTTAATACTATGTGATTTGGACTGGGATGAAGAAACAGATGAAGCAGAGTTAGAAGGTGGAGGTAATTGAATGTGTGCAGGTAAAGTTAAATGTCCATAATGTGAAGATGAAGAAGGTGCAGTGGAGGAAGTTTTAGAAGGAACGGAGGCAGAAGACAAGAGATTAGAGGAGGAAACATGCAATTTAGTGGTCGAAGAAGAAGAACATGACATGGTCACCACTAAATTTCAAACAGTAGTATGAACTTGTGTCCCCTTCCCAGAAGATTTCAATAATGCAGAAGATGTTGCTGCTATAGGTGCTACAACAGAAGTAGAAGATGATAAGGTTGTAGCAGCATTTGAGGATGTAGAAGCTGGTGAATTTACTGGAGCAATAGAGGTGTGCAAACCAAGATCCACATCCTGAATCTTGTCATCATAAAGCTGGCCAAAAAAGTATCATCACCATTAAAATTTGTGTTCACTTAGATTTGAAGCCCATTGTCACCCTCTTTGCTTTGAACATTAACTTCACAAACTTCATTAACTTGTACAATTAAACCAGAGTCATCACCATTATAAACTCCTTTTCTTAGATCATCATCATTACCAACAATAAGAACATTTGTCTTTAACCAGTTTCAACCCCATTACCACTATCATTCACATCAGAGACTAAAGCTTCAAATGGATTAGAATTAGTATTAACAACACCATTATTTACAATAACATCCTCCCTATTATTAAATCACCTTTTTCCTCCATATTTTCATTGTTTTTGAATTGGAAATAGTCCAATTACTATGATTAGCAGACATATAATCCTTCTTTTTAAACTGACCATCATAATCATTAACCCTTACATGAGCATCAACAAAGTAATCTTCAACCTGCAACTTGTTTTCCATATCAGTCTTAGGTCTAAAATCACAGTTTGATGTTTCATGTCTGAATACTTTACATACAGTATAGATCCTAGGTCTCCAATCATATGTTAGCTTCACTTAAGAATAATTATCACCTAACCCATCAATTTCTATTATTTCTAGAAGCTCAAACTCTGATGTAACCTCAATCAAAGCTTTAGATAACGAAATCTCTGTAATTTCTCAGTACTGCTATCAAAACATATTAACTTCCCCGCATGGCAAGCAAGCCATACATATTTATGTTTTGATTAGTATGCATGATTTTATGTCTCATATATAGGTAGTAGCTTCGCCTTTTGGTTTTCTTTAGATTGGTAGAGGCCCTATATGGCAATTCAGAGTTTTTATGATCGAGCCACCCAGAGGAAGTGCTACCCGAAAATTTCCGAAAATTTGAAGTGTTAGAAAAATTTAACATATTTTGATATTAATGTTTTTTTTGAAGTAAAATTAATCGATTTTGTGACAGTCTTCTTAACTTATGATTTCGAGGATGAAATTCTTTTATAGGAAGGAGAATGTAACAACTTGGACTTGTTATGCAACAATATTTAATTAATTTAAATATTTAAAATGATTAAATTTATAATTTAATGACTTGAACTAAATTTAAAAGGGGAATTTGGAATGTCAAGTTAACGTGAATTTGAAAACACTGAGTATAAAATCCACTTAAGTTTAATTGAAGCTATGTAACTATAAACGATAATAATAATTTATTATCAATGAACATGAGGTATTTAGAATTGATCATTTATTTACTCAATTATACTAATACATGAAAATAGTCATTTTACAAACTTTCTCGGATTTCAATGAAATCAATTTTATAAAATCTGTAATGGTTAATTATTGTAAGATTTCAAGTTTCATGTCAATCAGAGTTGTTATGTGATCCTACGTTGTGTATCAATAAACAATTAGAAATCATAATAGCTAATTTTCAAACAGTCTCGGAATTTGACCAAATTAGTTTCATCGAGTATGGAATTTTTATTTATTTTAGGATTTTATATTTTGCAATGATTCCATTTGTTATTTGAGTGTGCGAGCGAAAAAAATTTAGGGATAAAAACAAGTGAATATTATATAATGTCTTTAACTCCTAAGTTATCTTCAATCTTCCCTCTCTTCCATTCTATTTTCTTAGCCTCCATTTCCTTAGAGAAAACAAAACAAGCGTGGCTTCAAAAATTCAAAACAATACATATGAATATCCTAAAATTTAAAAGAGGGCATTTTTAGACTTTTAACGAGTATAGCTTCATATCCATGCTTATGTTTTGTCTTGCGATCTCGTCTTGGGCACATGACACTTTATGCCGTGTATATTTAGTGCCTAGGGTTTCAATTCTCTTTGGATTGATAGAGTGTGAGCTTGATTGAGGCATAGATTTGGGTCTCGCATGATATTTGGTACCCAGTAGTAAGTTGTGGTGGGATTTGAAGAGTATTCGTGTTGCTCATTTTTTGAGGCTAAGCGTGTATGGAGGATGTCAAAATTCACATGGGGAGGTCGGGCATTGGGTCAGTGGTGCAAGTAGGTGGAGTTTTCGAAGACGAGTGCAATAGCCAAGTCTATTTATCGATCAAAGCAAAGTAGCTTCATTTCATTGCTTGCACCTACATGTGGTGGTGGGTTGTTATGGTCGTGTCCACATGCTGCAGAAGAAGATTTTTATGAGGATTAGGTGATTTAATTATAAATTAAAATTGTTAGTGACTTTTTACTTGCTAAAAATTATGTGTAAACTTGTAACAACAGTATATATGTCACACTTGATCAGATTTGGATGAAACGATTTGCATTGGACTCGTGGTTGTAAATGCTGCGCATAAGAGTTGGATTGGGTTCGTTTGGTACTAACAGGAATTTTGTCTAATTTTAAAACATTAGTTCAAAATCCGATCAAACAACGTAAAATCGTTGATTGAATGGATGGGGAGTTGGCAACTCACGCTTTATGGAATAACGTTATATCATATCGTGTTTTTAAAATCTATTGTGGGATCGATATTTATTTGCATGATATGTTGTTTGGATGATTTATTGCTTATTTTGTTGGTTGTGGTTATTTATCTCCGTAAGTGAATGGATGACCTTCAATACTACTTGCTTATGAGCGGAAGATTTATCTTAAATGAATTATATTGTGTTCTCTGTTTTATATGCATATATAACTGATATGATCCATGATGTAAGGGGATCGGTTGCAGGGATCCAATAGTACCCTTAGCTTTTTGGATGTTACTTATTTTCATATTAAATTATACATATATGAACAGTCTAAGATAAGTTACATAAAAATCTGATTGGATGTTGATTGTTGAATTAAATTCAACATTGATTTTTTATTAATCAATAAGAAATTTTGGTTAAGTGGTTAGCAGCAGATGACTTAAATTCTAGATCTTATGGCGCTGATTTGTCGTAAGACAAATTAACCAAGTTTTGTAGTTAAAAAGCTACTTTAAAACCAAAGTGGAATTTTGAACCGAATTTTATATAAGTTATATAAAATAAAGGATTTATAATAATTCCATTTTTATTGTTGGATTTTATAAAGAGATTATAAAACGATCTTTGTAGCGAAAATTTCTTGTTTTATAGATAAGTTATAATTAGAGGTTTTGAGTGTTAAAACTTAACCAAGTTTTATAATTAATTTTTTATAAAGTTATAAAAACGGATGTTTACAAGTGTTTTTGGACAAGCTAATAAATAGCTTTATAATACTTGTAAAGCGGCACTGAAATGATCACGCTTCTAAAATTGAAATTTATGAAAAGTTAGACATTCATGAAGAAATTATAAATGATTTAATCTGATTTCAAGATAAGTTATAAATGATTTGGTTTTAAAATCAAACGAGTCTTGCTAAGGTTTGAAGTTTATAAGAAAATGAATATCCAGTTTTAAAATAAGATTTGTAAGAGAATTTTATAATAAATCCAAATTTGTAAACAAGTTTTATTATAAGGAATTTAAAACAAATAAGTTGGTTTTAAATATGTATTTACTTAATAACATATTAAGTAAAAATAATTATATTGGAAAGAGATTTTCAAATACAAAAAAATCGGTTTCTAAAACCCTTATTTGAATTGAATAGTAAATGGAACTTATTGTGACAAATACTGAATATATGTTTTTGCGTTAACAAATATTTTTTTTGTCTCGAAGATAAGAATGTTGTCGAGTTAAGGTTTGAGAGATAAATAAAAATACCCCAACTTGAACAATTTCATTTGTTATCCAAGAGATAGTACTAGTTGAAACAAAGGTGGATGCTCAAAATTAAGTTTATTATTTCCAGGAAGGCTATTAAACATTAGTTTGCAATTTCTGATGTAGTGATGGTCATTGACCATGCCAACCCTAGAAATAATAAATTTATGCATAATAACACGATTTTATCGATTTTGAAGGAATGTTGCGCTCAACGGTGTTCCCGACAATTCGATTTGCATGATAAAACGGGGGTGTTACAGCTTGAAGCTAACAATCAAAGAGTTGGAGATCATCGCTAGGTAAGTCTTATAAATAACAAGTTTTATCACTTATCTGACTGGCCATTTGGTGAACAAGCAACTTCGGTTATAAAGTCACGGCCTCCAATCCAGTGCTAGCAAATCTGAAAGCTCATAGTCTTAATCGTGATTCCTCCTCTAATCTTCCCAATTCCAGCAATAGGAAGCATTACTACCCTCTTTCAAAGAACTAGTGTGAACCCGTGCTACGCACACGGGTTTGGTTTTATGTAACATGTACTACAACGAAATATTTGACTTTATATTACTTTTAAGTGTAATTTTCATGCATGGACCAATAGTTACCAATGAATTTATCGTTTGTCTATAAACTAATTGTTATGCTATAATTCTTAGATTAATATGCACACGGGATCTTCATTTTCATTACCGCTAATTTATAAATAATGAATGTGCGCAATTTTAATGCATGGACCAACAATGATGCAAAAGTAGATAAATGAAAACATTGCATTAAATAAGCACTCAAGTTTATAAAAATTAAATCTCTTTCTTCGATAACTAAACTTTCATAAAATACCCTCCCTAAGTTTCAAAATGCACAATCAATACACCTAGAAAACAGTTTTTTTATTCAAAAGAGTTGCTAGGTTGAACTTTTAAGATATTTGGAGAAGACATGATGTATGTTTACAGATTTTCATATCTGCAGTTAAAAATAGGGTTTTTCATATATCAAATCTGATAATAAGAGCCGGAATTAAATTTCCCCTTGTTGTACAACCTTTGTTATTTGAATTTATCTAAATGATGTGTATATAATCCAAGATATCACGTGGCATGTAATTTGCAGACTAAATGCAAGTTTACATATAGTAGTTGTTAAGAATATTTATGTAAATATCTGCGTCATAGGCAGGATAAGGATAATGCTGACTCATACATTCGCAGGATATGGATCATGCTGACTCATACACTTAATGATATATGCGTCATAGGTAGGATAAGGATAATGCTGACTCATACATTCGCAGGATATGGATCATGCTGACTCATACACTTAATGCTTTCCTCTTGTATTATTTTTCCTTTATATCTTATTAAAGGGAAATTGTTATTGCTTGTTTTAATCGCATGTACTCCATCTATTTAAAGCACTGTAATGTAAAACAATGGATCAATGAATAAGATTACAAAATTTCATCTTTTCTACAATCTCTCGTACTATTAGAAATTCTATCATGGTATCAAAGCCAAGTTAAAAAAGTGGGTAGAAAATGAAAAAAAAATCTTTTTTTTTTCTTTTGCCTTTGTTGTTGTTCAAGTCTTAGTTGTCTACCTTGGTTTCATTGCATTGGCCGCTGCTCTCTTGGTTGTAATTCTTGTTATGAGATTTTCCTCGATAACTACTATGTATTGTTTTCTTTGGGCCCTTCTAAGAAACTAATTTAGTAATATTACACCCTACGTTGTGTG
Organism: Allium sativum; assembly: GCA_030737875.1. NCBI lineage: Eukaryota > Viridiplantae > Streptophyta > Magnoliopsida > Asparagales > Amaryllidaceae > Allium > Allium sativum. Next base: position 183,123,193 of record CM060911.1, on the reverse strand, counting down.
TGTAGTGGTTGGTCCACTTTAAAAACCATTAATGTGGTCGGTTCACTAGAAAAACCGTTTGTTAGGGTGTGTGTAATGGTTGGTCCACTTTAAAAACCATTAATGTGGTCTGTTCACTATAAAAATCGTTTGTTAGGGTGTGTGTTGTGGTTAGTCCACTTTAAAAACCATTAATGTGGTCGGTTCACTATAAAAACCGTTTGTTAGGGTGTATGTAGTGGTTGGTCCACTTTAAAAATCATTAATGTGGTTGGTTCACCATAAAAAACCGTAGTGGTTGGTCCACTTTGAAAACCATTAATGTGGTTAGTTCACCATAAAAACCGTAGTGGTTAGTCAACTTTAAAAACCATTAATGTGGTTGGTTCAACATAAAAACCGTATGTAAAAAGTGAAGTTGTTGAAGACTTGAGGTGAATGTAGTGTGTCAAGTTTCCAGTTTCCAAGATTCAAGTTGCAAGTTTCAAGTCTCTCTGTCATATGTTTCAACATCTTCACAATTGGGGGATATTTCTACGGCATATGTTCCGACGGGTCATCGATTGGCAGATATATTAACAAAAAGCTCTTGGACGTCATTAATTTACATTTTTGTTGCGCATGTTGGGCATTTGTGATTTACATGCTCCAACTTGAGGGGGAGTGTTAAGAATATTTATGTAAATATCTGCGTCATAGGCAGGATAAGGATAATGTTGACTCATACATTCGGAGGATATGAATCATGCTGACTCGTACACTTAGTGATATCTGCGTCATAGGCAGGATATGGATCATGCTGACTCATACATTCGTAGGATATGGATCATGCTGACTCATACATTCGCAGGATATGGATCATGCTGACTCATACATTCGCAGGATATGGATCATGCTGACTCATACACTTAATGCTTTCCTCTTATATTATTTTTCCTTTATATCTTATTAAAGGGAAATTGTTATTGCTTATTTTAACCGCATGTACTCCATCTATATAAAGCACTGTAATGTAAATCAATGGATCAAGGAATAAGATTACAAAATTTCATCTTTTCTACAATCTCTCGTACTATTAGAAATTCTATCAGTAGTCAACATATTAGCATAGTTTACGAACTTTGTTTATGAACTTAGAAACTAAGTGCTAAATGCGCGCATACCCTACACATCGCTAATATTATGAAAGTTGTACGAAGTTATTGAAATTTGAGGATGTAAAATGTGAATATGACATTTCATTACATGTAGATACATGAAGTGAGATGCGCTTCATTAAAGTGTTTGGGAAGGGAAAAATTAATCACAAATCCTCATTAACATAGTGGCTATGAACTGTATTATATAATAAATCGACTTGAAATATACTAATAGATAAATTGTAACAATGTCAACAATCTGTCTATTTATCGGTTATTATTTAAGTTCGTAATTTTGGCAAGCACTTGATCCAACTTTGATTTAATCTTATTGTAATATAATTAATGTTTGCTGGATGTGTGCAAATAAAAGTCTGTGATAAAAGTCTGTGACAAAAATGTCATTTTTTCTGAAATCTATGTTTTGGTTTTAAAACCTTCAAATTAAGGTTTTCCTATTGCATAAAGATATATGTCTTAGTGATTGTTAAATAAAAAGGGTAAGCAATAATTATATGTTTGCCAATGTTCTATTCTTTATATGGACTCGAATTCGACGATAATACTACATGTTTAAATTTATAAAATAACTTATGAGCTACAACTTTTATTCCACATAAAACAAATTAAATTTTGATAAATTTACCTTGCATATATATATACACACACACACACACACACATACATACATATATATATACATATACACACAAAAATTTGAAATGGTTTGATACATTCATTTTTCAATTGTTGAATAGACAAATTAATTCTATAATTAGTCGTGCAATGGACGTGCTAAGAAATCAATTAGACATTACATCAATTTGTAATTGAATGAGTGAAATACAGAAGCAATTAACTTTCGCAGTTGCTTTCTCTGTTAATATATCAAACGACTACTTTCTTGTAATCAATCGAATAAAATAAATTGTTATGCCCGTTCGTATACTATTGATGTTCATATACTATAATCAATAAAAGTAGCATACGAATAGACCTATAAATCCATAAGGTTTTCGATTTCTTCATTTATCAAATATTTTCTTTTTAACATAATCAATAATGATTCTGTACATATTCCATGTTGAAAATATAAAAGGAAATCCACAATACTGGCTGCATGCTATTTTTATCCATAGATTAGTGGAAAAAACATATGATTTAAAGATTTACATAAAAAAATCTCATGCAGAATTGCCATATTACCTACCATATTAAGGTCTTTAGGGGTAGACATATTAAACTTGTCTAATGATAACCTATACAAACAATTAGTATAGAATTATCTTTTTATGTCTATTACAGTCTCATCTCAAACAATTAACAATGTATTTTAAGGGATATAACCATCAAAGTCTGGAAAAAATGAGTCAACAACAAATAAACAACATTGCTTCTTATAAAAGCAACCAGTGTTTCATGTAACAATTTTACTCCTGACTCCACCTTACACGCAGTATTAATATATTTGCTGGAACACTTTGCTCTACGCACTAAATAGAAGCAAATGAGAAGACAAAAGGAGTGAAAAATTAATGAGATGACAATCTTTTTTCTCTAAAGATAAAGCTCGAAAATAAATAAAAAATGCTATTAAATGTTGCATTAAAACTATAATAACATTTGAAATTAACATTCTTGTAGTCCCCTTTCTCTTTATTCATTGAATGCTCTTTAAATCCGAAACATTGATCCCAAAACCAATGGACGCATGGAACAGAGGGAAATTCGTAATGATTCAGATGCATGATCCAGATGCAAGGACCCTGTATTGGGAAGCAAGAGGCTTCGCTCTTGAAACTGGGTAGGTAGTGTCTAGAAAAAAAACCAAATTTTAGTAAATTGAACAGAGTACAACATAAAAAAGATATAAAATTAAAGATTCAATTATCAAGTATTTAACTAATTCAAGAACCAATCAAAAATACAAAGTTCAAAAAAAAATATACTGCTTTCAGCTCTAAGATTTCAAAGCGGGGGTCGGATCATCTTATTTATTAAGAACATGCCTCATATTTCTATCACCCCAAAAAAAATCCTGGTATTCGATAACTAGATTTTACATTTAGGATCATTGCTAAGTTATTTACGCTCATGATGATTAATAAACGAATTAGAGTGGTAGGAATGTAACGACCCGGATTTTTAGCCTCCTTATTTTGAACATTTAAATTGTTTAAATGTTGTATTGGAATTATAAATGGATTTTGAAATATATTGAATATCGTTTTAACTTAAAAATAGAAATATTGTGTTTAAAATTCAAATTAATTTATTTTGAAGCTGTATGTGTATGACCGGATTGGATATATATTTTATTTGTTTATTTTGAAATTGATTCAATTTAATTTCCAAATGATATCAAATTATAACAAAATTATTTTTTATGAAATCCGAAATAGATTATTATTGCAAGATTCTTGAGATGTAGTTTTTATTTAATTTATAGAATTTTATTGTAATTTTTAAATTGAAAAATAAACAACTATTTTGTTTAACGTAGTAGCAGCAATATTGGGACTCCACAAAATAAGATAACTTGTCTATTTTATAATATTTTTGAGATCGTTGCATATTGCTCAATACAACATTATTTTTATTTTTGGTCGCTAACAGCTCGTTGTAAACGAGATTTTCCATAGTGGAGTGTGCAAAAACTGAGGAAGTAAATAAAATAAAACAAAAAGAATTCACTATCTTTCTCAGTGCACTTCAACAGCGTTCTCTCCATGGTTTCTGAACCGTGCATGTCAACTAACTTCAAACCCGTGAGTGCCAAGCATTTTAAGACCGTGCATTCCAAGGATTTCAAAACAGTGCGTTGCAAACTACCCAAATCCGTATAAAAGGAACAAGCCGACCCCTTTTCATTTTTCTTCCTTCAGCAAAAAGAACGGAACACTGGCCTCAAGATTAAATCTCGACCTTTGTAAAAATCCAAGAAAAATCGAAATAAAATATTAAAAATAGATCTTTGATCAATTATGATCATTGGAGAAAGGGTTTTCCACTGATATATGCAGGGATGGGTTCGGAGATCCTGTTGTTCGCTGCAAACTCGTACAGCAGCGCCTAATGTTGTAGAAATTGGGGATTTGAAGTATCGATGTGAGTTTCTGGTATTGGTACTGGGTTTGTGGGGTTGATTTGCATTTTCTTGCGATTTCTAAAATGATTTGAAATCAAATGGTGTTGATATTTTCTCGGTAGAATGCACTAGTCTATACATCGCGATTCGAAGAAGAGGTTGGCCTCGTTGTCATGGTAATTTAGTTGAAGTGGAGTTTATATGGATTTTTTTGCTAGAGCAAAATAGAAACTTGGAGGAAAGAGTATGGTATTGTTGCATCAAGATGTGAAGTTGGGTTCATTTTTGGTGAAGGATTGGATGCGTGAAGAGATGGTTTGAAGGAGAAGAGATCCGAATGAGGAGTGCAACAGTAGTGAGCGGTTCCTGTAGCCGAAATTTGGAATAGTAGGGGAGGAAGGAAAGTATTAACGTTAAAAGGCTGGTTAGTTATTCTAATAAATTAATTAACTCAATAAGATTTGGGAAGTGGGAGGTACGGAGTTTGTAGGAGGAGCAGCTTTAATCAGGGAAGAAGGACGTTAATAGTAGATTAAGGGGAGGTTTAATTTAAAGGGTGTTGGATGGGTAAACGTGATGTATGGTTGCAGGTGGGTAAAAGTGATGTATGGTTGCGTGCAGATCTTGGTGAATTTTGGGGGAAGTTGTTCTATATTGTTAATGTAGCGAAGTGTGTTAGTCTGATGATGGATTTTCAATGGTGCGTTGAGTTCAACGGGACTGCATGATTTCAGATGATGGGGAAGGCTGTGTATATGGGTATACTGTTTAGGCAGTTGGCAGTTCTAGTAAAGATGGAAGTGGAAGTGCACTGTGAAAACGCACGAGACTGTTCGATGAAGGAAACAATGAGCAGGAAAGAAACGTGGGCTAAGCATGATGTGTTTTAACAATTTGGGTGTTTTCTAAAATTGGAAATTAAAGAGGGGAAGTGGCAAGTATTAGGCTGGAAAGCTTCATGCATGGTACTATGAATGGAGGATGGGTGCGTTACCGGTTTTGGGGAAGAGAGCGAGTATGTGCCACATTTCATTTTGTTAAAAGCAATTAAGTTGTTAAGTAAATTTCAATGTAAAACTAGTGACAACTAAACCGGTTTCAGGCTTTTGCACGAGAACGAAGTGGGAACGGAGCAACTACATGCGACAGGAGGAAAACGTAATGGCCATATATCCTTAACAAGTAATTAGTATTAAGTTAATAACTTAATTACGAAATTAATTATTAAATTAAATCGTATGGTTTTAATGGATTATAGCCTCGTCATATGTTAATAGAATCGGGTCAAACTGGTCACACTGGAACCATAACGATGGAATATGCATAGTGGAACCAGTATTGCTGAGAGCAGATCTACTGGAATTTTGTGATAAAATCAAACGTTGTTTGATTTTAAAATGAAACAAAGCAACCCGTCAACTGCAAACCAATGTGAGTAAACTCACTAACTCTGACTCATTTATATTTTTATATAAATGGGTTTTAAATTTATTTATAGTAATTTTATATTGTGTTATGTTTGTTTGGATGAATGGTTGATAAAATTGGTTGAATTAGTTATATCATTGATCGTTTAATAATTCTATTCACTATGATATTACATATTGATGTGAAAATAATATTTTTGATGTTGATTAACATCTGTGGATGCAAGGAAACAAGTTGGAGGGATCCAACTGGATTCCTCAACATTTATATTATTGTGTTTGCATTGATTGTGACATATGCTGTGAAATATTAACTGTGATTGATCTTGTTGTGTTTAAATATCGTTGGCCCTAAAATGTTGGTATTTAAATACTGTAAGATATTTTCAAATATAGAAAATAAATTTTGATATTTAAAAAGGAAATATATCTTTTCCAAAAATTGAAGTGTAATTTAGAATGGAGTTAAAAAAACTTGGTTATTTAAAACAAGAAGTTGATTTTAAACGAGTATATAATTTAAGTAAATTATTTATCGTTGGATAGATCGAAATATAAATTCAAATTTGAATTTATATGGAAAACCGGAAATCATATTTGAAACCAATATTTGAGATGAGATTTGAACTTAGAAAATTATAAATTAAATCACAAACGAGATTTTAAATGATTGGAATAAAATTAGATTTGTTGAAAATTTCTGAATAGAGGTTATAAATAGAATTTGGGTGTAAGAAAATATTTATAAGTACAAACCAAATGATTGTATACAAGAGAAATATATTCAGGATTGAAGTGAATAATGATTTAAAGTAAATATTTTGCAAAAGAAATATCTTTAAAGGAAATTTATATTTGAAATATGAATCCAAATTGGAAATTGAGTGAAAAGGGAAATGGATAATCGTTTTGAAGAAAACGATGAGCTTTAGTTCAAAATTCAGAATATAAAATAAAGTGTGATAACACTGTGTAGACTAGAATGGTTATAAAGAAATTTGGTAATGATTTGGAAAAGATAAATTCAAAAGTGAATTTGGAATTAGAATCAACCTGAAATGGTAGGTATTTCCGAAGTTTGGAATATAAATCGAATATGGAATATTCAAGGTAATGTTATTTATTGGAATTCGATTATTTCGAATTTAGGGAAGTAGTTATTTTTACTTTCCATTTTGAATCAAATTTATTTATTTATTTATTTACTTATTAATCGAAATTAATAAGTACAAGTTATATTTTTAAATATCAAATATTTGAAAACAGCGATTGTAACACTACCGTTATAAAAAATGTTTTGTAAATCTAAACAGCGATTATAATGCTGCCGTTATCATAAATGTTTTATAAATCTAAACATCAATTTTAGCGTTGTCGTTAAAATAAATGTTTTGTAAATCTAAACAGTGATTTTAGCTCTGTTGTTATAAAAAATGTTTGTAAATCTATACAACGATTTTAATGATGTCGTTATAATAAATGACTTACAAATCAAATATTTGGAAACAGCGATTATAACGCTTCCATTATTATCTATGTTTTTCGGTAAAAGAAGTGGACTTTTAGATTGAATATGAGAGTCACGTAAGCGATGTTTTTGTTAGAAGTTGTGAGATTTGACTACTTCGAAGTTCAGAATGTTCTTGAATTAAAGTCAAAGAGGTAATTATACCCCAACTTGATTGACTTCATGATTGATGGAGGAAAGGTTAAGGTTCAATAGTGAAAATTGGTTTGCAATATGGTTATTTAATAAATGATTAATTGTTTGAGTTATATAACGATGTTTGTAACATCTGTTAATTAAATGGATTTTTTAAATGTTTCCCCAAATAGAAAATAAAATGATTAGGTCAACGAGGAATTAATAAATGGAATATGAAAATATTTTCCGATGCTAATAAAGGATATTTTATGAATATAAAAAAATAAGGATTCATAAATATTTAGAAATGTTTTCTCTAACTGGAATAAAAGATATTTTCTCAAATAAAGAAATTGGGATTGGAATTGCTAAATTAATTTAAAAAAGGACTAGTATTGTTTGATGGTTAATTAAAAGAATTTCCATTTGAAAATAGGATCATTGGTTGGATGGATGTTTCCTTTGATAGTTAAATCACCGGCTATCAAAGTTTAGTTTATTTTATACCTCCGTTGTCATCATGGAGAGACCGGGATCAGATTTAATATTTGAAAACCACTCCGTATTGGCATAAGCGTTACGAATCAACTTATGCTGAAGATAATTGAAGACGGAGTAAAGTGCAAGGGCTGTTCTGTTAACCCTAGGTTGAAATTACCCAAGATGGATTAATAGAATGGTGCCTTCGGTTTGTCCAGTCCTAGGACAACATGTATGGACGGATCTGACAAAGTTACATTCAAAGTAAACGGTGACAAGATGTTCTGAAAGATAATCGTGACCTCAAGCCTCATCACCCGGGAAATGTCAGAAATCAGGCAGGCAGCATGGCCATGTGGGTCATTCCCATTAGGGGTATCACCTGATCTAGAGAAATTTCATTTGCTTCTTATTCTATTCGCTGTTGTATGCTCTCGGTAACGGTTGCTGATCACAACCATTTGTGATAATATGCTCGATACACTCAAGTTAAATGAGTGGTCAGCCATGTGTGGGTTGGGTTGCTAGACGTTCTTGTTGAACCCAGTGTATTCCCCTCTAGAGATACACTATCGAAAGGTGGTTCCATACCTTGTCATGTTGGAAATCCAATCTCCAATAAGCGCCCTGCGGTTTTTGATTTTATATTATATATGGAGCGTGAGATGCAAGCATTCCGCTAGATTCTAATCATTTGATGCAGACATTACTATAATATCACTAGATTTGATATCAAAAATATATTTCTGGTTATCGTAAGGTAAAAAACATCTGTGTTTATGTGTTGTTCGGTCTTACGATTATCATTTCTTTCGAAAGAATTTTGAAAGTTAAACAAATGGTTGGAGTTTGCTCACACCAGTCCCATGACTGACCCAGAGTTTATTTTGTTTCTTTTCCCTAAAGTCTTGGGTGTCCAAATTTGTACGGGCAGTCAAGTAGTCGGGATTTTTCAGATTCACTTGGAGGAGCCAGAAGCGGGAGGCTTCATCAGTTAACGATAGACTATCATATTTTCCGATGTGCACCATGTTATATCTGGAAATAGGTGTTTATAACTATTCCAGAAATAACTGTTGTGCTCTGAAAATGGTATGTATATACAGTTACTGATTTGTATTTCAAAAATTATGTTATTTAATATATTTTATTCATTCCGCTGTGAGATCGTGTTCTTGGTTTTTCTTCTATTCTAACTATTCTTTCTTTTTATTTCTCATCCTCTAACTTATTTTTAATAATGATTCGTATATCTATGCAATTTTGGTAGGAAGTGTTGTGTGATTAGTCAACTCAAAGAGTACGGAAATTCGGGTTGTTATAGTTGGTATCAGAGCTGAAGGTTGAGTAGTAACCTAGGCTCTGTGGCTTAACTCAATAAAGATAGGGTTAGTAATATCCTAGATTGAGTTGAGTGCATATATATGAGTGCGTATTTGTAGATTTGATACTAAATTGTTTTATATTGTGTTGACTGGTTTGTTGAGTGGTTTATGAATTCTGGTCGATACAGGATGTACAACCGTATCGATAGGTGTTTCTAAACTCTCGAACAAAGCAATTCAATACAGTATTGTTTTAAAATGGGTAAATGAAATAATTTTGCCCAAAAAAAATTATTTTGCTATAAAAGGAATAATTTTTGATTTATTATATATGAATGTGTTGATTGTTATTGCAATCAAATGGAATTATGAAATATTGAAATGGTTTTATAATTTGTATATGGATAATGTATACAAATGAGATATACCAAGATTAAGTTCAAATCAAAATTGGAATTTAAATTCCGGGTGTTTAGAAAATATTTTCTGAAACATTATAAAGTAATATAACATTACTTTAAAGGTTTTTGAATAAGAATGGTTTAAATGGTTTTGAAAGTGATTAAGCACTGAAATCACTTCAATGGCGAGAAAATAATTCTGATAATGGATTGCGACATTATCAGTATTCATTTTAAAGTTTCTAAGTGACAGATTGCTACCATAGTAATTTGAAAATGGAAAATTTGTTTGAAAAGGACAAGATGTTTTAGGAATTCAAATGTTTTGAATTGACTTGATTATAAATATATGTATATAAATATATATGATTTCAAACTAATTTGAAATAAAACCCGGAAATTTGAATTCTAAAATTAAAGTTTAACTTGTATAAGTTGAACATATTGAAATGGTAAAAATGTATCAAATGAATTGAAATTTAACTTAAGTTAAACAAAATTGGATTGGATTAGAAATAATTCCGAATGAAATTAAATAAAGAAAAATGTTGAGATTCGAATTATTAATATGAGTTCAACTTGTGAACAAGCAAATTGAATATATAATTGGATGTTGTTACTTGAAATTGAATTGTGACGAATTTGGATTCAAGTATAATAAGTGGATTGACTTAAAAAAATCAGACTTGAATTGATAGAAGAAGTGAACTAATCAGAAGTTGATTAGAGAGTTAAACACTAGAAGTTGGATTGATTTGAAACCAACTGGAAATGGATATACGTATGCTGAGCAGATGTTGAATGGAAGCAAATGCAAGACATAGAATTATGCCCGACAAAAAGGTACATGTTTACAGTATTACTTAGGTTTGATGGTTTTATGAGCCTATGGGGCAAGCCGCTTGGCTTTTTGATTTTCTTTTGGATTGGAGAAGGCCTAGAAAGGTGAGTTGTGGTTGTACCGATTGATCCATGCAAAGGAGATGCTGGCGAAATTTTTCGAAAATTTAAAGAGTTAGAAAATTTTGAAGAAATTTTGATAATTGAAAATCGATGTATCGGTTATATAAAAAGATTGTAAAACCCGAATGGTTAAGCAAAATAATAAACTAATCTAAATCAATTTGCGTATGTACGGATATACGGGAAAGCATATGACTGAAGATAGGAATGTGATGATGGATTGTCCCAAAATGGTGGACATGTTATCTGGGATAAATAACGAAAGGTTGGATATTAATATGAGAATTAGAAGTTCTGGATAAAAAACTGAGTTATGGAAATATGGAATATAAGTGTAACGACCCGGGAAAAAGCGACCTTGGTTATCCGATATATAACACCTATCGAACAATCAAAAGTCGAAATTACCGGATAGTCCAAGAAAGAAATTAGAGGGTGAGGATAGATAAGATAGAAAATTAGAACAGAAGAAGAAGAAGAACACAACAACATCAGAGTAACACGAATCTCACAGCGGAACGAATAAAATATAATAGACAACATATCTTGAAATCAAAGTAGTATATGTATATCACACCATTATCAGAGTACAACACTTTCATCACAGCGGAATAATCAATAGCTAGAAAAATCTTGAAGCCTCCTGCTCCAAGCTCTTCAAGCATACCTGTAAATCCTGACTACTTGACTGCCCGTACAAATTTGGGCACCCAAGAGTTTAGGGAAAACAAAACAAAATAAACTCTGGGTCAGTCATGGGACTGGTGTGAGTAAACTCAAATCATTTGGTTTAACTTTCAAAATCCTTCTGAAAGAAAAGATAATCGTAAGACCAATCCACACATAAACACGGACGGTTTTTACCTTACGATAACCCAAAACACTTTGGAAATCATATATTATCTGATATTATAATAATGTCTAATCACAAGTAATTAAAATATAGTAGAACGCTTGCATCTCACGCTCTACATATATAGTATACAAATCAAACTCGCGAGCACTTATTGGAAATTGGATTCCGACTTTGACAAGGTATGGGACCACCTGCCGATAGTGTATCTCTAGAGGCGAATACACTGGGTTCAACAAGAACATCTTGCAACCCGGCCCTCACATGACCGACCACTCATTTCGCTTGAGTGTATCGAATGTATATCACCAACGGTTGGGATCAGCAACCGTCTCCCGAATGGGGCAGCATCGATAGATTTAAGAAGCAATTGGAATTTCTCTAGATAGGTGATCATACATCCTAATGGGTGCGACCCACATAGCCATGCTGCCTGCCCGATTTTTGTCATTTCCCGGTTGATGAGGCTAGAGGTCATAACGTATCTTTTGACGGATCACACCTCCATTACTTTGAATGCCACATCGTCATACCCGCCAAATCACAAATTGATTTCACCAAAAATACCACGGGTATACAGCTAAGAGAAACGAATTCCTCCGCCTCCAAACGTAAGTACGTTTGAAGAGATCAACTTACGCGATCCTTTGAATATACTCTGTCAGACATTCGTCCATTCACGTTTGTCCTGGGACTGGACAAACCGAAGGCACTATTCTGTAAATAGGATAGCCCTTGCATAACTCCCTCTTCAATATATTCAGCATACTTGATTCGCAACGCTTATGCCAATACGGAGTGGTTCTCTGGATAATAATCCAACCGGTCTCTCCATATTAACAACGTAAAATGGTCAAAAACATTGATAGTCGGTGATTTAACTATCTAATGAAAACATGTCTGTGTACAAACAACGATATTATTTCCAGATGGAAATTCTATCGATCAATCATCATTCATCATCAAATTATCATAAATTTACCCTTTTCCTTATTCTTGTTTTCCTATATTTCTTATTTACTATATTTAGAAAATATACGTTATTAACAATGGAAAACAATTCCATTTCTCATTTTCTATATCTAGAAAACATTTCTGATTTTTCATTTGGAAGACATTTCCAAATCTCCTTCATTGGGTTTAAACTGATGTTTGAATAAACATCGCTATGCCAACACCAACCATTTCGCTCATTAACTAAATTCGCTTAACCTCTTTCACTCTCGAACCTTATCCACTTCTTAGTTAAAACGAAGTCAATCAAGTTGGGGTATAACTACCTCTCAGACCTTAACTGAACAACATTTCTAACTTCGAAATAGACAGAGCTCAAACTTCACTCTTTAAGAAACTTCCTTGCGAACTCTCGGATTCTATTTATGAATCCACTTCCTTTACTGAATCATTTGATTATAACTATAAATGTTATAATTCCATGCTTTCAAAATATGTTAACTTAAATATATTTCCATATCTTAATTTGGATAAATAAACAACCAACTACTTTATTAACAGATAATTAAAACTTGATTTGAAATGGAAAGTAAACATTACTTCCCTTGATTCGATATAATCGAATTTCCATGTATGATTCACTCTCGAATAATCTCTATCCGATAATTCTCTTTCGAATAAACTATATTCGATTCCCCTGTTCGAATAACTAATATTCGTAATCCTTTTCTTCGAATAACTAATATTCGAAAAATCTCACTTCGAATAAACCATATTCGATAATTCTCTCCTTCGAATAACTATATTCGATTTAACACACTTCGAACGAACTATATTCGATTACTCTTCTCGAACGAACTATATTCGATTACTCTTCTCGAATAGGTGATATTCGATTAATTCCCTTTTTGACTAACCCTACTTAATTTACTAATACTCGACTAACTCGACTTAATTAACTTCTATTGATTAATTACTATTTGATTTAACACCATTTGCTTGACTCTAGATCGCAGCGATCACAATGGTTACGCCTGATTCCCCCAGGAAACATCCGACCGCCGTAGGCTATCTGCAGCCCTGCGAATTACGCTAGCAGTCGTGCTAAATGGAAATTCATCCTTAAATAACTTTGTCTATTTTTAACTCTATCTCGAATAATTAGATTCGATCAATTCTAATTGAATAACTAATATTCAATTAACCCTTATTCGATTACTATATTTGAATAACTCTAGTTCGATTTGACTCAAAACGATTAACTCTAACTGATTAACTCTAACTGGTTAATTCTAACTGAATAACTCTAACTGGATAACTCTAACTGAATAACTCTAACTGGTTAACTCTAACTAACTAACTCTAACTGTTTAACTTTACGGTTTAACTCTGACAGTTTAACTTCAACGGTTTAACTCTAACAGTTTAACTCCAGCTGTTTAACTCTAACAGTTTAACTCCAACTGTTTAACTCTAACAGTTTAACTCCAACGGTTTAACTCTAGTTGATTAACTCTTTTGAATTAATCCCTTTGACTTTTCTCTTTTGAATAATTCCTTTGGAATAATTCCTTTGAATTACCTCCCTTGAATAGATTCTTTTTCTATTCGTTTACTCAACAAATAACTATTCTCTTTCCGCTTCTATTTATTTAACAAATAAATATTCCCTTTAACTTTTCTATTTATTCAACAAATAAATATTTCTTTTAACTTTTCTATTTATTTAACAAATAAGTACTTCTTTCAACTTTTCTTTATTCCCTACATGAATATTCCCTTTTCAAATCCATTTGTAAATACTTTTACGAATGTTTCCCTTTTTATTTCTATTTGTAATCGTTTCACAAATATTTCCCTTCTATTTGATTTCACCAATATTTTCCCTTCTATTTGATTTCACCAATATTTTCCCTTCTATTTGATTTCACCAATATTTATTTTTTTAACAAAGGCTTTGATTCTATAATCATTTTCTCTCATGAAATTCTCTTCCTTTTATATATAAGATCTATTGATTTTATATAAATAATTTATTTTCAAAATAAACTTTGAAAATCCCTTTTCACTTTCTAGTATCACTTATGGTATAAAAATCCAAATCAAAAGGTTCAATCATCATCCAAACACACAGGTTCAACAACAGATGATATAACACATCATATATCAGAATATATGAAAAACGGTAAATAAATGTTGAGGAATCCAGTTGGATTCCTCCGACCTGTTTCCCTGCATCCACAGATGTCAGTCAACATAAATAACATGGAGGTAAAATATTCTGCTAAACAGAATCAATATTTCGATACGATTTATATATATCGTTATCGATATTTTCAATCAACTGACTAGCAGTTCAAACAGCCAATACACAGCAAATCAGCCAATATTTACCAATTCTAAAAATACTTTAGAGAAATATAAAGTGTTCAGAGTTAGTGAGATTTACTCACATTGGACGGTTTATCGTTGAATAACGATAATCGGTCATTGATTTGGTTCAGGCGTTTAATTTTGCCATAAATCCAAACGAGCTCCAATCCACTTGCGGTCAGTTCCATTGCGTAGTGCTTGTCCATACGATCCCAACGGATCCTGTTTCGTTAAATTTCGTTAATGTATGCAAAAGTTATGCTATTTACAATATTTACCTAATTTAAATGAATATATATTTAATTAAATTAATTAAATTATTTTTATCTTAATTAATTTCTAATTGCGTTATAAGCCAAATTACCTTCCCTGCCCTTCTAAAAAATCCTACTTTCCCATCTCTAGCCATATCCAATTTTTCTTTAAAATTGAAAAACCATTTTAATATTAATTAAATTTAATTTTCAAATAAAATATTTAAAAATATTCATTTAATTATAACTTAAAAATTTTAACCCGGATCAAAAATCTGCTTCCACTCATTTTAAAGTATTTTTCGATAAGAATCCAACGGTCCTTGTTTCGTGGAAATCCGACTTGTTTTGAAAAAGTTATAAGCTTTTAAAGTTTATGATTAAAAATTACGAAAATGCCCCTGGTCTGTTTTAAATTCAAATTAAATTTAAAATTTAAAATTTAAATTAATCATCCCATTCGTCGGATCAGTTAGGGATAGCCAGGGAGAGCAGGAAACTATATTTTCCAAACTCAAGCCTTAGACACTATCCTCTCTGTCACCCTTAGAATGTTCCGATATTTATTTTTACAAATTCTATTTTAATTATTATATATATATATATATATATTACAAAAATAAATAAATAAATATTATTTAAAAACTTACCCCGTGAAGCCCAAGCCTCTGCTTAAGAGTCCCTAGCTCCCCGTCTTGCCCTCCTTTCTCCTTTTCTTCCCTTTTCCCTATTTCCTAATATTTTATTATTATTTTTGTCATTGCCAAAGCTTGAAAGAGGAGGAGGAGGAGTGAGTTTAAAATGAAGGGGGGGGCTATTTATAGCCGAAGGAGTCACATGGATTGCTGAGGTGGCGCGAATCCAACGGTCGAAAATGGATGGTTAGGATTAATCCTTAAATTAATTAAATTATAAATAAATTTAATAATTTATGAATAGTAAAGTGTGTTTTCTCAACCCTATTCTTATGTTAATTTGACTTACTTATTGATAACTTATCCGAAATCTTTTTCAACCATATTGTTCGATTTTTCTTGCTCTTCAATACTATATAAAAATATATCAATTTTGAATTTGTTTGAACTTTCAAATAATTTAAATTCAAATTCAAAATAGTGTTTTGTGTTAGTTTCAACACCTTCCGGTCTCATGTTGGAGTATTAAACGATAACGGTTTTCAGAAATTCTTCCACCATCTGGTCCGGTTTTTAACGTACTTCAATCCTATGTATTCAAATCAAAAATCAGAGTTCGTTTAGATTTTCAAATAATTTATTTAAATTTTGTTTCCTTAATAACTTTCTATATCCGTTATAGGATTTTCCCAGATTTCATATATAGCTAATAACCTATGTTTAGAATTTTCCTGGATAGGTCACAGGTTCCAGTTTTGCCATTAGCATTAGCAAATTCCAATTACCGTCAAAATTTAGTTTAAATTTTGGCCTTTTATTTTTTCTTTTCCACATACGGATGCCGTTTTTGACGTAACTTGGTTGGTTACCTAATTTCATCATTTCGGATTTAATGAAACTGATTTCATCGAAATCCGAGTTCGTTAGCTACTACATCCTTTGTAAACGTACTATTTTAAATTAAAAATTTATCCTTTTATACTGTCAGTTCACATTATATTGCAGATCTACTAAATTTCTACCATTTCGGAATAACATAAAATATTCAAAATTATTGAAATTAAACCATTTAAACTTCCAAAACAATAAAAAAACATTTTTAAATAATAACTAAATGGTCAAAAAATCTGGGCCGTTACATTCTTTCCCCCTTAAAATAATTTCGTCCTCGAAATTGCTAAGGTAGAAAAATGAACTTTATAACTAGGTTAAAATTATTTATTTACTCCGGTTTCACTAAACCAATTAATTCTAATTAATTTATTAATTTATTTATATAAACGAAAATTTCAAAAATTCTGAAAATTTTCTAACATTCGAAATTTCTGAAAAATTTCGCCAGCATCTCCTTTGTACTGGTCAATAGCTCAAACTCCAACTCGCCTCTCTAGGCCTTCTTCAATCCAAAAGAAAATCAAACAGCCAAGTGGCTTGCCAAACAGGCTCATAAATCTCATCCAACTCATATGAATATGTACGTGTACCTTTTTGTCGGCATTCAATTCTGCTATCAATTTAGCATATACCACTATCATCCCAATCAAACTCCCAATCACTTTTATCTTCAACATGACCATCCGCTTATAACCAAGCCAAATTTCAATCAAACTGCAATTCCAATCTCAATTCAAATTTCTTGCTCGACCATCCATTTCTATCCCAGATTATCTCTAATCTAGTCCAATTCTACTTGAAACCATTCTATTTCAATTCAACTCAATTTCCACTGAACTGCCTTCAATTCAATTTCAAATTTTCTTTCACAAATTTCTATTTAATTTGTGTTTATTTCAATAATCTGTACCTGGGAGTTTCAAATAGCTTTGCCTTTTCCAAAAATCAAATATCCCTTTGGAATATCAAAACAACTCGGTTTTTCAAAACAATTAAAAAAAAATCTTTGGTAGTAATCCGTCACTTACAAACTCGAAAATGAGCACCGATGATGTCCGGATCAACATCGGAATTTATTTTCCAGCTATCAAAGTGAGTTCAATACTATAGCACTTTCAAAACCCATTTTTAAACATTTTCATTTTGAAATTCATTTCAAAATATCCCTTTTCAATGCTTGTAACAAATTTAAATTCTCCCAGGATTTTAAAATTCACATATATTCAATTTAATTCCATTTACAACGCTTATTCAAATTTTAGCAATTTTAATTCCAATTCTGAACTTAAATTCAGATTTAAATTCAGATTTAATTCATCTGATTTCATATATTTCACTTATATGAATTTTGATTTGTTATTTACATAACCATTTCACATTTTATAATCTTATTCGATTATAATCACAACCAACACATTCAATATACTATAATAATTTCAAAGATCTATACTTTGCTTATATCAAAATATAATTTGGGTAAAATTATTTCATTTACCCTTTTTTTTCAAAACATATCGTGTCGACCCATCGTATTCAAGTGTTTATAAACTCCTATCGATACAGTGGATCAAACTGATCGACTAGAACTCATAAACAACTCAACCAATAAATCTCCACAATATAAAACCATTTTTATATCAAATAACAAATACGTTCACTCGTATATATACACTCAAACTCAGTCTAGGGCATTACTAACCCCATCTCTACTGAGTCACGCCACAGAGCCAAGGTAAATCACTAAACCTTCAGCTCTGATACCAACTGTAACGACCCGGGAAAAAGCGACCTTGGTTATCCGATATATAACACCTATCGAACAATCAAAAGTCGAAATTACCGGATAGTCCAAGAAAGAAATTAGAGGGTGAGGATAGATAAGATAGAAAATTAGAACAGAAGAAGAAGAAGAACACAACAACATCAGAGTAACACGAATCTCACAGCGGAACGAATAAAATATAATAGACAACATATCTTGAAATCAAAGTAGTATATGTATATCATACCATTATCAGAGTACAACACTTTCATCACAGCGGAATAATCAATAGCTAGAAAAATCTTGAAGCCTCCTGCTCCATGCTCTTCAAGCATACCTGTAAATCCTGACTACTTGACTGCCCGTACAAATTTGGGCACCCAAGAGTTTAGGGAAAACAAAACAAAATAAACTCTGGGTCAGTCATGGGACTGGTGTGAGTAAACTCAAATCATTTGGTTTAACTTTCAAAATCCTTCCGAAAGAAAAGATAATCGTAATACCAATCCACACATAAACACGGACGGTTTTTACCTTACGATAACCCAAAACACTTTGGAAATCATATATTATCTGATATTATAATAATGTCTAATCACAAGTAATTAAAATATAGTAGAACGCTTGCATCTCACGCTCTACATATATAGTATACAAATCAAACTCGCGGGCACTTATTGGAAATTGGATTCCGACTTTGACAAGGTATGGGACCACCTGCCGATAGTGTATCTCTAGAGGCGAATACACTGGGTTCAACAAGAACATCTTGCAACCCGGCCCTCACATGACCGACCACTCATTTCGCTTGAGTGTATCGAATGTATATCACCAACGGTTGGGATCAGCAACCGTCTCCCGAATGGGGGCAGCATCGATAGATTTAAGAAGCAATTGGAATTTCTCTAGATAGGTGATCATACATCCTAATGGGTGCGACCCACATAGCTATGCTGCCTGCCAGATTTTTGTCATTTTTCGGTTGATGAGGCTAGAGGTCATAACGTATCTTTTGACGGATCACACCTCCATTACTTTGAATGCCACATCGTCATACCCGCCAAATCACAAATTGATTTCACCAAAAATACCACGGGTATACATCTAAGAGAAACGAATTCCTCCACCACCAAACGTAAGTACGTTTGAAGAGATCAACTTACGCGATCCTTTGAATATACTCTGTCAGACATTCGTCCATTCACGTTTGTCCTGGGACTGGACAAACCGAAGGCACTATTCTGTAAATAGGATAGCCCTTGCATAACTCCCTCTTCAATATATTCAGCATACTTGATTCGCAACGCTTATGCCAATACGGAGTGGTTCTCTGGATAATAATCCAACCGGTCTCTCCATATTAACAATGTAAAATGGTCAAAAACTTTGATAGTCGGTGATTTAACTATCAAATGAAAACATGTCTGTGTGCAAACAACGATATTATTTCCAGATGGAAATTCTATCGATCAATCATCATTCATCATCAAATTATCATAAATTTACCCTTTTCCTTATTCTTGTTTTCCTATATTTCTTATTTACTATATTTAGAAAATATACGTTATTAACAATGGAAAACAATTCCATTTCTCATTTTCTATATTCAGAAAACATTTCTGATTTTTCATTTGGAAGACTTTTCCAAATCTCCTTCATTGGGTTTAAACTGATGTTTGAATAAACATTCCTATGCCAACACCAACCATTTCGCTCATTAACTAAATTCACTTAACCACTTTCACTCTCGAACCTTATCCATTTCTTAGTTAAAATGAAGTCAATCAAGTTGGGGTATAATTACCTCTCAGACCTTAACTGAACAACATTTCTAACTTCGAAATGGACAGAGCTCAAACTTCACTCTTTAAGAAACTTCCTTGCGAACTCTCGGATTCTATTTATGAATCCACTTCCTTTACTGAATTATTTGATTATAACTATAAATGTTATAATTCCATGCTTTCAAAATATGTTAACTTAAATATATTTGCATATCTTAATTTGGATAAATAAACAACCAACTACTTTATTAACAGATAATTAAAACTTGATTTGAAATGGAAAGTAAACATTACTTCCCTTGATTCGATATAATCGAATTTCCATGTATGATTCACTCTCGAATAATCACTATCCGATAATTCTCTTTCGAATAAACTATATTCGATTCCCCTGTTCGAATAACTAATATTCGTAATCCTTTTCTTCGAATAACTAATATTCGAAAAATCTCACTTCGAATAAACCATATTCGATAATTCTCTCCTTCGAATAACTATATTCGATTTAACACACTTCGAACGAACTATATTCGATTACTCTTCTCGAATAAACTATATTCGATAACTCTACTTCGAATAGGTGATATTCGATTAATTCCCTTTTTGACTAACCCTACTTAATTTACTAATACTCGACTAACTCGACTTAATTAACTTCTATTGATTAATTACTATTTGATTTAACACAATTTGCTTGACTCTAGATCGCAGCGATCACAATGGTTACGCCTGATTCCCCCAGGAAACATCCGACCGCCGTAGGCTATCTGCAGCCCTGCGAATTACGCTAGCAGTCGTGCTAAATGGAAATTCATCCTTAAATAACTTTGTCTATTTTTAACTCTATCTCGAATAATTAGATTCGATCAATTCTAATTGAATAACTAATATTCAATTAACCCTTATTCGATTACTATATTTGAATAACTCTAGTTCGATTTGACTCAAAACGATTAACTCTAACTGATTAACTCTAACTGGTTAATTCTAACTGAATAACTCTAACTGGATAACTCTAACTGAATAACTCTAACTGGTTAACTCTAACTAACTAACTCTAACTGTTTAACTTTACGGTTTAACTCTGACAGTTTAACTTCAACGGTTTAACTCTAACAGTTTAACTCCCACTGTTTAACTCTAACAGTTTAACTCCAACTGTTTAACTCTAACAGTTTAACTCCAACGGTTTAACTCTAGTTGGTTAACTCTTTTGAATTAATCCCTTTGACTTTTCTCTTTTGAATAATTCCTTTGGAATAATTCCTTTGAATTACCTCCCTTGAATAGATTCTTTTTCTATTCGTTTACTCAACAAATAACTATTCTCTTTCCGCTTCTATTTATTTAACAAATAAATATTCCCTTTAACTTTTCTATTTATTCAACAAATAAATATTTCTTTTAACTTTTCTATTTATTTAACAAATAAGTACTTCTTTCAACTTTTCTTTATTCCCTACATGAATATTCCCTTTTCAATTCCATTTGTAAATACTTTTACGAATGTTTCCCTTTTTATTTCTATTTGTAATCGTTTCACAAATATTTCCCTTCTATTTGATTTCACCAATATTATCCCTTCTATTTGATTTCACCAATATTTTCCCTTCTATTTGATTTCAACAATATTTTCCCTTCTATTTGATTTCACCAATATTTTCGCTTCTATTTGATTTCACCAATATTTTCCCTTCTATTGGATTTCACCAATATTTTCCCTTCTATTTGATTTCACCAATATTTATTTTTTTAACAAAGGCTTTGATTCTATAATCATTTTCTCTCATGAAATTCTCTTCCTTTTATATATAAAATCTATTGATTTTATATAAATAATTTATTTTCAAAATAAACTTTGAAAATCCCTTTTCACTTTCTAGTATCACTTATGGTATAAAAATACCAAATCAAAAGGTTCAATCATCATCCAAACACACAGGTTCAACAACAGATGATATAACACATCATATATCAGAATATATGAAAAACGGTAAATAAATGTTGAGGAATCCAGTTGGATTCCTCCGACCTGTTTCCCTGCATCCACAGATGTCAGTCAACATAAATAACATGGAGGTAAAATATTCTGCTAAACAGAATCAATATTTCGATACGATTTATATATATCGTTATCGATATTTTCAATCAACTGACTAGCAGTTCAACCAAACAGCCAATACACAGCAAATCAGCCAATATTTACCAATTCTAAAAATACTTTAGAGAAATATAAAGTGTTCAGAGTTAGTGAGATTTACTCACATTGGACGGTTTATCGTTGAATAACGATAATCGGTCATTGATTTGGTTCAGGCGTTTAATTTTTCCATAAATCCAAACGAGCTCCAATCCACTTGCGGTCAGTTCCATTGCGTAGTGCTTGTCCATACGATCCCAACGGATCCTGTTTCGTTAAATTTCGTTAATGTATGCAAAAGTTATGTTATTTACAATATTTACCTAATTTAAATGAATATATATTTAATTAAATTAATTAAATTATTTTTATCTTAATTAATTTCTAATTGCGTTATAAGCCAAATTACCTTCCCTGCCCTTCTAAAAAATCCTACTTTCCCATCTCTAGCCATATCCAATTTTTCTTTAAAATTGAAAAACCATTTTAATATTAATTAAATTTAATTTTCAAATAAAATATTTAAAAATATTCATTTAATTATAACTTAAAAATTTTAACCCGGATCAAAAATCTACTTCCACTCATTTTAAAGTATTTTTCGATAAGAATCCAACGGTCCTTGTTCCGTGGAAATCCGACTTGTTTTGAAAAAGTTATAAGCTTTTAAAGTTTATGGTTAAAAATTACGAAAATGCCCCTGTCTGTTTTAAATTCAAATTAAATTTAAAATTTAAAATTTAAATTAATAATCCCATTCGTCGGATCAGTTAGGGATAGCCAGGGAGAGCAGGAAACTATATTTTCCAAACTCAAACCTTAGACACTATCATCTCTGTCACCCTTAGAATGTTCCGATATTTATTTTTACAAATTCTATTTTAATTATTATATATATATATATATATATTACAAAAATAAATAAATAAATATTATTTAAAAACTTACCCCGTGAAGCCCAAGCCTCTGCCTAAGAGTCCCTAGCTCCCCGTCTTGCCCTCCTTTCTCCCTTTCTTCCCTTTTCCCTATTTCCTAATATTTTATTATTATTATTGCCATCGCCAAAGCTTGAAAGAGGAGGAGGAGGAGTGAGTTTAAAATGAAAGGGGGGGGGGCTATTTATAGCCGAAGGAGTCACATGGATTGCTGAGGTGGCGCGAATCCAACGATCGAAAATGGATGGCTAGGATTAATCCTTAAATTAATTAAATTATAAATAAATTTAATAATTTATGAATAGTAAAGTGTGTTTTCTCAACCCTATTCGGATGTTAATTTGACTTACTTATTGATAACTTATCCGAAATCTTTTTCAACCATATTGTTCGATTTTTCTTGCTCTTCAATACTATATAAAAATATATCAATTTTGAATTTGTTTGAACTTTCAAATAATTTAAATTCAAATTCAAAATAGTGTTTTGTGTTA
This sequence comes from Allium sativum, assembly GCA_030737875.1. NCBI lineage: Eukaryota > Viridiplantae > Streptophyta > Magnoliopsida > Asparagales > Amaryllidaceae > Allium > Allium sativum. Next base: position 183,099,668 of record CM060911.1, on the reverse strand, counting down.
CTTTCAACACCTTCCGGTCTCATGTTGGAGTATCAAACGATAACGGTTTTCAGAAATTCTTCCACCATCTGGTCCGGTTTTTAACGTACTTCAATCCTATGTATTCAAATCAAAAATCGGAGTTCGTTTAGATTTTCAAATAATTTATTTAAATTTTGTTTCCTTAATAACTTTCTATATCCGTTATAGGATTTTCCCAGATTTCATATATAGCTAATATCCTATGTTTAGAATTTTCCTGGATAGGTCATAGATTCCAGTTTTGCCGTTAGCATTAGCAAATTCCAATTACCGTCAAAATTTAGTTCAAATTTTGGCCTTTTATTTTTTCTTTTCCACATACGGATGCCATTTTTGACGTAACTTGGTTGGTTACCTAATTTCATCATTTCGGATTTAATGAAACTGATTTCATTGAAATCCGAGTTCGTTAGCTACTACATCCTTTGTAAACGTACTATTTAAATTAAAAATTTATCCTTTTATACTGCCAGTTCACATTATATTGCAGATCCACTAAATTTCTACCATTTCGGAATAACATAAAATATTCAAAATTATTGAAATTAAACCATTTAAGCTTCCAAAACAATAAAAAAACATTTTTAAAAAATAACTAAATGGTCAAAAAATCTAGGCCGTTACAATAAGATTTCAACTAAGAAGGTTATGAGGAGTTAGAGTTATAGCATTTTTACTACTTTGCAATTTCGAGGACGAAATTATTTTAAGGGGGAAGGAATGTAATGACCCGGATTTTTAGCCGCCTTATTTTGAACATTTAAATTGTTTAAATGTTGTATTGGAATTATAAATGGATTTTAAAATATATTGAATATCGTTTTAACTTAAAAATAAAAATATCGTGTTTAAAATTCAAATTAGATTATTTTGAAGCTATATGCATATCTTTGGATTGGACATATATTTTATTTGTTTATTTTGAAATTGATTCAATTTAATTTCCAAACGATATCAGATTATAACAAAATTAATTTTTACGAAATCGGAAATAGATTAATATTGCAAGATTCTTGAGACGTAGTTTTTATTTAATTTATAGAATTTTATTGTAATTTTTAAATTGAAAAATAAACAACTATATTGTTTAACGTAGTAGCAGCAATATTGGGACTCCACAAAATAAGATAACTTGTCAATTTTATAATATTTTTGAGATCGTTGCATATCGCTCAATACAACGTTATTTTTATTTTTGGTCGCTAACAGCTCGTTGTAAACGAGATTTTCCATAGTGGAGTGTGCAAAAATTGAGGAAGTAAATAAAATAAAATAAAAAGAATTCACTATCTTTCTCAGTACAGTTCAACAGCGTTCTCTCCATGATTTCTGAACCATGCATGTCAAGTAACTTCAAAACCGTGAGTGCCAAGAATTTTAATACCGTGTGTACCAAGGATTTCAAAATAGTGCGTTGCAAGCTACCCAAATCCGTATAAAAGGAACAAGCCGACCCCTTTTCATTTTTCTTCCTTCAGCAAAAAGAACGTAGCACTGCCCTTAAAATTGAATCTCGACCTCTGTAAAAATCCAAGAAAAATCGAAATAAAATATTAAAAATCAGATCCTTGATCAATTATGATCATTGGAGCAAGGGTTTTCCACTTATATACGCAGGGATGGGTTCGGAGATCCTGTTGTTCGCTGAGAACTCGTACAGCAGCGCCTAGGGTTGTAGAAATTGGGGATTTGAAGTATCGATATGAGTTTGTGGTATTGTTACTAGGTTTGTGGGGTTGATTTGCATTTGCTTGCTATTTCTAAAATGATTTGAAATCAAATGGTGTCGATATTTTCTATGTAGGATGCACTAGTCTATACATCGCAATTCGAGGAAGGGGTTGGCCTACTAGGTTTGTAGGGTTGATTTGAATTTGCTTGCTATTTCTAAAATGATTTGAAATCAAATGGTGTCGATATTTTCTATGTAGGATGCACTAGTCTATACATCGCAATTCGAGGAAGGGGTTGGCCTCGCTGTCATGGTAATTTAGTTGAAATGGAGTTCATATGGATTTTTTTACTGAATGAATGGAGCAAAATAGAAACTTGGAGGAGAGAGTATGGTATTGTTGTGTGAAGATGTGAAGTCGGGTTCATTTTTGGTGAAGGATTGGATGCGTGAAGAGGTGGTATAAAGGAGAAGAGTTCCAAATGAGGAGTGCGACAGTAGTGAGCGGTATCTGTAGCCGAAATTTGGAATAGTAAGTGAAGAAGGAAAGTTTTAACGTTAAAAGGTTGGTTAATTATTCTAATAAATTAATTATCTCAATAAGATTTGGGATGTGACGGCCCGCCCCGCACCAACCGACATTTCCTCCATAAGTGCGCTGTACACATATCCAGTTAGCACGGGACGATCGTCAGAAGAAAAGAAAGAAGACGAAGAATCAACAAAGAACCTGTAGAATGTCTCACAACGCATGGAATAAAATATAATAATAACATAATCTTGACATAAAACAGGCGAGACAGTGCATAAGCTGAAAACTAAACCAACATAGCAGCGGAAATCCAAATACAGCTTATTACAACTTTCCAAATTACTGTCTCTGAAACAAAGAAAGCTTAAGTAGAAGATGCACGACTAATGCTCAAGAAGTGATCTTCAACAACACAGGGAGAATACTATATGCATCATACGTGGAAGCCTCATGCTCGTCTCCGAATCAGCTACTCGTGCATACCCAGCTAACCTGTCTCTAGTCTGCTCGTGAGAGAACCCAGAGTAATAAGAAGAGACATAAAACTCTGGGTCAGACAAAAAGTCTGGTATGAGCGATAAGCAGCTAAACAGAACAATAACAGGTATATTAATCCATACCTGAACCTGGACCTGCAACCAAAGAGTTAGCACTACATACCGTACAATACTCTAAGGTTCCACTGAACATATGGTGTAAAGAATACGGGGGTGGGGGTGTGCATGTCATAATGAAGGCAAACAAATCAAACATAGCAACCATCCTCACATCTCTCACTCAGTGCGTAAAGCATACGATGTCCACCACTATCAATCACTAGACCCATCGAAGTAGTGACGGAGTTCAACCTGTACAACTACTGCTACTACCAAGCTTACCACATGGAGTCATGACGAAACCTTTACAAATGACCCCACTTCATTGGTCTATAGCCCTTTTAGTCGTACCTAGGCCACTGTGGCCCTGAATCCGCTCACATACTCCCTACTCATAGTGATTCAAAGTTACAGACATCAACAACCCCTTAGCACACGTCCCGCAGCAAAGCCCAACTCATGAAGTCGACTCGTTGGTTCCCAACTGGATCCTGAGTACAAACTTCCCATTGGACTACCTTTGCATCTCGGTTTTTGGTCGTCACCTTCTTCTCCGGATCGGTCTCCATTTCTTTGCTTCACTTTGCTTCAAGTCGTGGTCATCAGCTCCTCGGTTCGGATCGTGAGTCAGCCTCCCTCGGTTCGGTTCGGTGCCCAAGTTCCATCGGGTCGTGCTCCCTCACCTGGGTCGGTTCGTAACAATGCTCCAGGCTCGTTCTCGTCATGTCATAGTCGAAGGCTCCCTGGTCGGAGGTCGGGCCTTCATTACCAATTCGGATCGGGGATCCTCAGATGCGAGCGGATCGGTCTTGGTCACCCCTGGCGGATCGGTCCTCCTTCCCAAACACTCCGGATTGGGTCGAGTCTCTCAAGTCCATTCATGGTGCATCGGTTCGGATTGGCTGCCTTCGGGTCGTTCCACAATGCTCAGGTCGGATCGTGGCTGCAATAGTTTGGAGGGGCGGTTCGGTTCGGGCTCCTTCCTCCGATCCGATCCGGATCGGCCAAATTCCTGCACTTCTTTCCAGTGACTGTTTACGACATTCGACGGCGTTTTCGACCAATCTAACTATTCTAAACAATCACAATTCATACCAAACAGTCATGAAAACATATAACATCAACCACAAACATCAAAACAATAACTTGATAGGTTAAAATAGATCAAACATAGCTAAAATCCCATATTTTCCCTTAAACATGTTTAAGGAAAACTAATGATATGATTAGTAAAACTTAACCAAATCAAACCAAATTTCTAACAGAGGTCTAGAACATTATTTTCGAGTTTATAATTATTTTTCCAGAATTTATTAGTGTATAAATTCGCTAATCAACACTAATTACCCTTAATTAACCGTAATTAGTGAGGAACTATGCAAATCACTCACCTTGGCCACAAATAAATTTAGACCTGAAATAATCTACTGTTATGGCGCTGTTCCCAATGCAACACAGCAGCTCTAACCTTGCTTTGGTGTTTTCTCTCCTTAATTTGATGTAGTTTAAGCCAAAACTTGATTAGAAAGTGATTAGAAGTTGATTTGCGTGTTGGAGGCCATTGCTAGGGTTCCAAGAATGAAAGGGGCGGCTGAAAGAAATGTTTTCTATCCCTAATCAGTCCCTATACATCTCCAATCCCGAAATCCCCTTTGGGCCTAGCTGCTAATTACCCGGTTAAGCCCAATTAAGTTGTTTTTCACCATCTGGAACTTGTTTCAGACATACCTCCCAAACGGTAAGTCCGTTTTTCACATGTGACCACTCTACGGAAAGTTAAACCATCATCCAGAGCCAATGGAAGTGGTTTCAGGTCAAAATTCCTTTCCAATCAAAAGTTATGGCCCAAACAGTGCCAGCTAGGGGCAAAATGATCATTTAAAAATCGACAAAAATCATGAACATGGGAAATGTCGTCTCCCAAAGTTACATGACCATACGACTTCGTATGTGAAAGAAATAAATATTCTACGAACCTTCGATGAGTAGAATGCGGGTTGTTACACTCTCCCCCCTTAAGAAATTTCGTCCCCGAAATTCCTTAACCCAAAACATACAAAGGATCCTGCATGCCTACCAGCCACATACAACAATCAAACATGCAAAACAAACAAACAATCCTATCCTAGCTTGCGGAAAGACTAAATCGAAGTTAAAATCTTACCAGGCGAAGAGTTCTGGATACGTCTTCCTGATGCTCTCCTCTGTCTCCCAAGTACAGTCATTCTCATTCTCGCCCCACTGGACTTTGACTAGATTCACTGCTTTCCTTCGAAGTTGCTTCGTATCGTTCCCAACAATACGCATAGGCTTGCAGTTTCCAACCGCCTCGGGTTCAACTTCGATATCATCCAACTGATCAGGTGAAATAGTCACATCTTGGTCATGCACGAACTTCCTTAACTGAGAAACATGAAATACGTTGTGAACTCCTGCCATCTTCTCTGGTAACTCAAGTCTATATGCCAAATTCCCAATTTGTTCGAGAACTGAGAATGGACCAACAAATCTTGGTGCAAACTTGTCTCTCCTGCCAAATCGTATCACGCTCTTTAACGGAGATATCTTGACAAACACCAAGTCGCCAATGGAGAACTTTAATTCTCTTCTCCTCCTATCAGCATAACTCTTCTGCCTATCTTGGGCAGCCTTCATTCGCTGTTGGATAATCTTAATCTTAGATGAAGTTTCTCGTATCACATCGGGTCCAAGCACAAACTTCTCACCGGTTTCTACCCAACATGACGACGAGTTGCACGGTCTTCCGTACAAAGCTTCAAACGGAGCCATACCGATACTGGATTGATAACTATTATTATATGCAAACTCTACTAGATGCAAATGGTCATCCCATGATCCACCAAAATCCAATACACAGGCTCTCAAGAGGTCTTCCAATACTCGATTCACCCTCTCTGTTTGATCGTCGGTTTGACGATGATACGTGGTACTGAGATGTAATTCTGATCCTAACGCCTCTTGTAAGCTCTTCCAAAATCCACTAGTAAACAACGGATCTCGGTCACTCACAATGCCTTTGGGTATTCCATGAAATCTCACTACCCACTTTATATACAGTTCCGCTAACTTAGCTGCCGTCCTGTTTGACTTGACGGGTATAAACCTTGCACTCTTAGTCAATCGGTCCACAGTCACCCAAATTCTATCATGGCCCGATCTAGTCCTTGGTAACCCATCAATGAAATCCATTGACACTTGTTCCCATTTACATTATGGAATTTCTAATGGTTGTAGCAAACCACTAGGCTTCTTTTGCTCAGCTTTAACTAGCTGGCAGTTCATGCATTTGGATATAAACTTCCCAATGTCTCTTTTCATCCCTTCCCAGTAGTAGGTCTGCTTCATGTCTCAGTACATCTTGTTACCACTGGGGTGTATAGTCAGTTTTGAGTGATGACATTCTCTAAGCACTTCATCTCTCAATCCATTGACATTGGGTACAACTAGTCTTCCATTTTTTCTAAGCCATCCATCTCGATCAAGCCCATACTTGTTCATCTCCTCGTCGATACCCATCTCTAACTTGGAGATGACTTCCAATAAGTTAGGATCGCTCCTCTGACTGGAACCAATCCGCTCAATCAAAGTGGGTCTGATCGTCAAACTTGCTAACATTTATGGTGTAACGACCCGGATTTTCGGCGACTTTGGTTATCGACATAAGCATGATGTCGATAACCAAAACATCGAAAAATCCTGGTAATTAGTGAAAGAAATTAGAGGGTGAGGAAAGATAAGATAGAAACTTAGAATAGAAGAAGAAGAAGAACACAACATCAGAGTAACACGAATCTCACAGCGGAACGAATAACATATAATAGATAACATATCCTTGAAATAAATCATTATATGTATACAATACATTATCAAAGTACAACACTTACAACACAGCGGAAATAACTATAGCTATATGATCCTGAAGCCTCCTGCTCCAAGCTCTTCCAGTATATCTGTAAATCCCGACTACTTGACTGCCCGTACAAATTTAGGCACCTAAGAGTTTAGGGAAAACAACAAAGTAAACTCCGGGTCAGTCATGGGACTGGTGTGAGTAAAACAGTTTAAAACAGTTGAACAAGTAAACGATATCTCATAAGACCACGCCGCATAACGGAACGGGTTTTTCCCTTATGAGAATCCAAAGTTTTCTTTATATCAAAAACCTTTTGATATTATAATAATGTCTATCAACCACAATATATATATAATCATCTAGCAGAAACGCTTTCATCTCACGTTCTACATATATAGTATACAATCAAAACCGCAAGCACGTATTGGGTAATGGATTTCCAACTATGACAAGGTATGGATCCACCTTTCGCTCGTGTACCTCTAGAGAGGAATACACTGGGTTCAACAAGAACATCTTGCAACCCGGCCACACATGACCGACCACTCATTTCGCTTGAGTGTATCGAATGTATATCACCAACAGTTGGGATCAACAACCGTTTCCCGAATGGGACAGCATCAACAATAGATTTTTAGAAATGAATGAAACTCTAGATCAGGTGATTATACACCCTACTTCGGTGCGACCGACTTAGCCATGCTGCCTGCCCGATTTCTGTCATTTACCGGATGTGAGGCTAGAAGCTACGCTTTATCATCACATCAGATTCACTTTGAATGCCACATCGTCAAATCCATCAAATCACCGATTGACGTCTACAACAATACATTATGTGTTAGCTAAAAGAAGTTTCCTTCTCCGCCTCCACTCTTGGTACGGTTGGAGAAATCAATATACGTGATCGTCTGGAATTACTCTGTCAGATATCCGTCCATACAAGTCATCCAGGAACAGGATGAACCGAAGGCACTATTCTGTAAACAGGATAGCCCTTGCATAACTCCGTCTTCAATTATCTTTGGCATATATGATTCGCAACGCTTATGCCAATACAGAGTGGTTCTTTGGATAATAATCCAACCGGTCTCTCCATATTAACAACGTTAAAATGGTCAAAACTTCGATAGTCTGTGATTTAACTATCGAATAAAAACAGGTGTGCAAACAACGATATTATTTCCAAATGGAAATTTATATCGATCAAACATCATTCAACATTTATCTCTTAATTTCATAAATTTACTTATCTCCCGTTTCCCTATATTCAATATTTCTTATTTTCTAAATTTGGAAAATATACGTTATTAACAATGGAAAACATTTCCATTTCTTGTTTTCTTTATTAGAAAACATTTCTGGTTTCTTATTTGGAAAACATTTCCAAAGCTTCTTCATTGGACTTAGATAGATGTTTAAACAAACCATCGCGATGCCAACTCAAACCATTTCCTTTACTGCCGAACCTTAACTATTCCCTAGTTAAAACGAAGCCAATCAAGTTGGGGTAGAACTACCTCTCAGACCTTAACTGGACAACATTTCTAACTTTGAAATAGGCAAAGTTCACTTGATATTCCTTTACAAACTTCCTTACTTAACCCTCCTCGAATAGCTATATTCGATTGACTCTTTTCACTTAACTCTATTCGATTAACCCTTATCAATTAACTCTGTTGGACTAACATTATTGGATTAACTCTATTGGATTAACTCTATTCTCTAACGCTATTGATTTACTCATTTCACTTAACTCCTTCCGAATAAACTATATTCGAAAATTCCTTTTACTTTCTATTCGAATAACTATATTCGATTAACTCATTTGCTTTAACTCTAATCGATTAAACTAACATTGATTAGCTCCTTTGCTTTAACTCTAATCGATTAAACTAACATCGATTAACTACTTTCCTTTTACTCTAATCGATTAAACTAACATCGATTAACTCTATTCTCTAATCGATTAACTAACATCGATTAACTCCTTTGACTTTCTTCGAATAAACTATATTCGATTAACTCCTTTCACTTTATTCTCTAATCGATTAACTAACATCGATTAACTCCTTTTACTTTAACACTAATCGATTAAACTAACATCGATTAGTTCCTTTTACTTTACCACTAATCGATTAAACTAACATCGATTAGTTCCTTTTACTTTAACACTAATCGATTAAACTAACATCGATTAGTTCCTTTTTATAAACTACGTTTTCCGTTACAACTATTTCCTTTTTATAACGTTTACTTACCGTTACAAATATTTCCTATTTATAACTTCTATTTACCGTTACAAATATTTCCTATTTATAACTTCTATTTACCGTTACAAATATTTCCTATTTATAACTTCTATTTACCGTTACAAATATTTCCTTTCTATTTCTATTTATTTTCTAAATAAATATCCCTTTTATAAAACCGTGTTCGTTTTATAAATAATTCCTTTTATAAAATCCTGTGATTTTATAAAATTCCTTTATTTCAATATACATTGAAATAAATTCTTTTTACATCCCAGGGTCTCTTATGATATTAAAAATATCATATAACAATGATCAATATCATTCCAACGCCCATAATCCATAACAGATTATATAACCCACCATATATCACAATATATGCAAAACAGTAAAACAAATGTTGAGGAATCCAGTCGGATTCCTCCAACCTGTTTCCCTGCATCACAGATGTTAAACAATATAGATAACATCACTTTCAGTTCCATATGATATATTCTGTTAAACAGAATCAATATAGAAATTAAATCAACTGACTAGCAGTTCAATCAAACAGTCAACATACAGTAAATCAGCCAATATCTAACAGTTCTAAAAATACAACATGAAATTATAAACTGTTCAGAGTTAGTGAGATTTACTCACATTGGCGCGTTAATCGTTTAATAACGGTTTGCGTTTATTTGACTTCGACGGACAATTTATTTCTCCATAAATTGTAACGAGCTCAGATTCACTCCCAGTCAGCTCCATTGTGTTGCTCCCGTCCATACGATCCTGTCAGATCCAGTTTCTCCATTCAAACAGGCCCATCCACCGTTGTTAAAGCCCAGACCCACTAGAAAAAGATTCCTCTTCTTTCCGGACATAAAATTCGCAACTTCCTCTTATGACCCATTCACCATTTCCGACATTTCTCAAGCCTCACTCTCCATCACCTCTTTTCTATTGTCCAAACAAAATCACCACTACAATTCACGTTTAAAACTTCCCCCATCGACGCACTTAGTTCAACTTCCCCTTTACCATTTGTTTTTAGGTAACATACAAGGTAAATTAAAACTGCATCCTTCTTCTTTCTTACCATTCATCCTCACAAACAAATTCTATTTTATATTGTTGGGCCTCACCACTTTCATCAGCCCAAACCCCTACACTCTTAAGACCGACTCTAGTATTTCAGTCCGTTTTCCCCCTTCTGTAACTAACGAGCCAAGGCCATATGACCCGTCACCCAACTTCCACTTCACAAATATATATACTGCTCATGTTCTTCACTGGATATTCTCATCTCAAAGCACCATTCCAGTTTGATACCGACTTCTCCCATTCATCAAATGGCTCACGTCCAACATATATCCTTCACGCCTGCTAAAACAATCCAACATAATCCTTCCCCTCACCATACACCACCTCACCGTTCCACTTCCCTCAACACAGCAAAGACCCTTCACCAAATTCCCAATAGTTAACTCAAAAACAACAACAACTCATGAATTTCGGTTAACTCTCCCCTCAACCTTTCATTACATTATGCAACACCCATTTCACAGCAATACTCATCCCATTAACACCAGTCTTCCTCCAAACTCCTTATCATTCTTCACCGCACCCTTCTGCTGGATGGCCCACACACCTCCATGAATCGTTAAACCCCAGCTACGCTGCTGAATCGGACCTGCGTAGACTAGCAACACACCCTTCCAAACGGACGTGAAATCGAAGAAAATTAAAAGCAGAGATCGAAAGGATCTACGTTGGGATTTATCGATTTTATTTTGATTTCCAGAGGTGCGATTTTGTTTTTCTGAGAAGAGTGATATGGCGGCTGAGTTTTGTTTGGGCATCGGGAAAAATTGAGTTAGGTTTAGGAAAGTGGTGATGTATTTATATAGGGTTTCTTCTTTAAATTGTTTGATCTCCTTCCCTCCACGTTATTGAAGAAACATGCGGCTGAAAATATCAAGGAACGTGGCCCTTTTAATCTAAGAAACACTTAGCTTAAACGGTGGAGATATTTAAGGGTAGAAAATTAAATATTATTATTTAACGTACCTCGTTTCATAAAATTCCTTTCACCTACAGACTGAAATAAAGATACCATTGTATTCAATAAGGTGTCACGATCCCAGAAATATAATAATATCGGTAGTTCAACTCATTTTGTGAAACCCCAAAATCGTTGATACAGGGTACAAAATACTCCAAATAAAAAGTTGCTTATTAAATTAATTAAAAATTACAGTAAAATTCTAAAAATTAAATTATCACTATGTCCCAATAGAACCTTGTCTAAATTCAACCCAATCTCTAGTTATATCGAATAAACCATTACGGTCGATAAACGATTCTATAGCGACTATTTTAAAATTTGATTTGGACATATCTAAAAATCTACACGACGAAATATCGATTTTTCTCTTCCACTAGAAAGATATACACCACCAGCTCCACACGTTTCTTGTTTCCCAGAAATCCGGCTTAAAACGAATCCTGTACATTCAGTTAAAGTTCGAATCGCCAATTTACGAACTGCAGCGCCATTTCGAGCTCTATTTTAATTATATTATAAACTATACGTTCAACTGTCGACGATTGAATATATTCGTTATTCAAATTCAATTCCAAGCTGAATTACATATCACAGATGATCCAGTTCACACCATATCACCCTTTCAGCCAATTCTGATTATTTCAGAATTAAATATATTATTTAATTTATTATTTAAATCAAATATTCACCATTATTAAATTCCACGATCATTAAATTCACTAAACCACCATTTATATAATAAAATAAATTAATCATAATACCTCTGCCAATGCGGGTCATTACAATCTTCCCCACTTAAAATAATTTCGTCCTCGAAATTGCTAAAAAGTAGGGGACGACCCTATCGACTGGTTAGAACATATTTGTTCACTTCTTAACTTCAGTTTCAACTGAACCAATTTAATTTCAATTAAATTATTAATTAATTCTTATCAACGAAAATTTTCAAAAATCCTGAAAATTTTCTAACTCCTTAACTCTTCGAAAAATTTCGCCAACATCTCCTTTGTACCGGTCAATATGTCAAACCACCACTCGCCTCTCTGGGCCATCTCCAACCCAAAAGAAAATCAAACAGCTAAGTGGCTTGCCAAATCGGCTCATAAATCTTTTATCCAATAGAAATATAAACTTGTACCTTTTGTCGGCATATCATTATATCCTTTCCATCTGTTATCAATTTAGCGGATACAAGGGTCATCCCAATCAAATCCCCATCTGCTTTTATCCATGACACAACCATTCGCTTATATCCTAAGTCGAATTTTATTTCAAATTCGAGTTCCATTCTCGATTTCAAACTCTTAACTTCCCAATTCAATTTTCATTTCACATTCTTATCTCGACAATCCAATTCGTCTTGATATCATTCTAATTCAAACTCAGTTACCACTTTACTGGCTTTATTTTAATTCAAATTTGCTTTCACAAATTTCTGTTAAATTTGTTTTTAATTTAAACAGAAATTTCCTGGGAGTTTTTTTAAACAGTTTACTCTTTTCAAAAATCAAATTTTCCTTTTTGAAATTCAACTGAGCCCATAATCAATATTCCATTAGTTAAATCACTTCTCTATTTCTTAATCAATATTTGTTAACCAAATATTTTCAATAACCATATTGGCTTTTTATGTTATTTGGAAAACATTTCCGAATATCGCCTTCCTTTATTTTCTAAACCTTAGAAAATATATGCAATTTATAATTGGGAAATATTCCAATTGCTTATCTCTCTTCCGATCTCGTTTTATTTCTATACTTAGGAAATATTCTATATTATATTTCCAAGTTACACTTATTTGGGTTAAAACGGAAGTTGTGTAAAACATCGTTACGACAATCCAAATACTATATTCAACTAACTCTTATTCAACATTGATCTTCGAGCCTGAAATCTTACTATTTATTTGTTAATAATGAAATCAATCAAGTTGGGGTATAAATACCTCTCAGACCTTGACTGAATAACATTTATAACGTCAAAACAGATATGACTACTTACTCGAATAATCAATACCATACAACTAGTTATTCACTTTTAAACACATATCACTTTCTTTTTCTATTTTTACTAGATTTTATTCTAGACTTCCTTTATGATTATACTATTCTATTTCTAAGTTGTTTCCTTATCGACTTCTATATATATCGATACGTTGATTTCTAATTATCAAATTATCTTAAAAATATTCCAACTCCTTAAATTCCCGGAAAAATTCGCCATAACCTCCTTTGTACTGGGAGCATCGGGAAAATCCCCAAACTGCCACACAGGCCTTTTCCCATCAAAAAGAAAAAGAAAAGCCAAGCGGCTAGCCGATACGGCGCATAAAATCTCATATGTGAATTAAATACATACCTTCTCGTCGAGCATTCTATTTATATACCTTCATACCTTATCCATACCTATCTCATGTATATTTGTACATTTCTAATTCATTTCAACTTAATCCAATCATTTTAACTTAGTTCGTTAAGTGATTTTCAAATTATTGGTTTGCCCATTTCACCTTCATATTTGAGTATAACATGTTCAAATATATTTTAACTTGTTTATCAACTAATTGAATTCCTTTTCAATTCTATTTGAATTTCATATATTCAAATTCCATTTCGATTCTCATATTCAAATTCCATATTTGAATTTCATTATTCAAATCTATTATTCAAATTCTATACTTGAATTCCATTATTCAAATATATTTTCAAACTCCATTTGAATCCCTATATTCAAATCTATTTGAATTCTCTTTATTTCATTTTTAATTCCCTTTGAATCTTCTATATTCAAATTTCAAATTCAATTCTATTTGAATCCTCTACATTCAAATTTCATTTCACTTTCGATATTCAAATCCTATATTTGAAATCTCTTATATTTTCTATATCCAAACGCCATTTGAATTTCTATATTCAAATTCTATATCACTTCCATTGAATTTCATATATTCAAACTCCCTTTGAATTTCTATATTCAATTTTCCATTATTTATATCTTCTTTATTCAAATCTCATTTGAATTTCTATATTCAAATCCCCTTTGAATTTTCTTATTTACATTCTATGTTTGAATTTCCTTTATTCTAATTCCTTTTCAAACTTTCTTTACTCATTCTTTACATAAGTCTCGATTTCAATTCCTTTTGAAATCGATATTACTACCTTTGGAAATTAGACTTCCCTTTCAATTTCATACTTGTATTTTTTTTTCTGAATTATCCAATGATAATTCTTTTCACTTCATTTTATAAACTTCGTTTATAAAAGAACTATTTATAAACTTCGTTTATAAAGGAACTTCTTGTTTTATTTCTTTTAAAACAAGTTAATTTTTCAAATCTATTTAAAAATTCCAATTCTATATTTTAAATTCTATTTTGAAATTCAACACACTTGTCTTTCGCAAAACAAATTCAAAACAGTATCTCTGGTAGTAATTCGTCACTTACAACTCGAAAATGAATACTGATGATGCAGCTGTCATCATCAGAATCTATTTTCCAGCGATCGAAGTGAGTTCAATACTATAAAACCATTTCTAAACATTTCCACTTTGAAATTCATTTCAAAATATAATTCACGCTGCTTGTAAAACAATTTAAAATCTCCCAGGATCTTAAATTTTCCTTATTTTTAATCCAAATCCATTTACAAACACTTATCCCATTCTCTAGAGTTTTAACTCTATTTCTGGTTTAAATTTCAGATTTAACTCATCTGATTTCACGTATTTCACTTATATGAATTCTGATTGGTTATTTACATAACCATTTAATTTATAATCTTACTCGATTATAATAACAACCCATATATCCAATATATTCAAAATATACGTTGGGTAAACTATTTCGTTAACCCTCTTTTCAAAACATACCATGATGGTTCATCGTATTCAAGTGTTTAGTAACTCCTACCGATACAGTGGATCAAACTGATCGACCAGAACTCATAAACTACTCAACCAATGAATCTCCACAATATAAAACAAATTTTTATATCAATAACAAATACGCCCACTCGTATATATACACTCAATCTCAGTCTAGGGTATAACTAACCCTATCTCTACCGAGTCACGCCACAGAGCCAAGTAATTCTTAACTTAAGCTCTGATACCAACTGTAACGACCCGGATTTTCGGCGACTTTGGTTATCGACATAAGCATGATGTCGATAACCAAAACATCGAAAAATCCTGGTAATTAGTGAAAGAAATTAGAGGGTGAGGAAAGATAAGATAGAAACTTAGAATAGAAGAAGAAGAAGAACACAACATCAGAGTAACACGAATCTCACAGCGGAACGAATAACATATAATAGATAACATATCCTTGAAATAAATCATTATATGTATACAATACATTATCAAAGTACAACACTTACAACACAGCGGAAATAACTATAGCTATATGATCCTGAAGCCTCCTGCTCCAAGCTCTTCCAGTATATCTGTAAATCCCGACTACTTGACTGCCCGTACAAATTTAGGCACCTAAGAGTTTAGGGAAAACAACAAAGTAAACTCCGGGTCAGTCATGGGACTGGTGTGAGTAAAACAGTTTAAAACAGTTGAACAAGTAAACGATATCTCATAAGACCACGCCGCATAACGGAACGGGTTTTTCCCTTATGAGAATCCAAAGTTTTCTTTATATCAAAAACCTTTTGATATTATAATAATGTCTATCAACCACAATATATATATAATCATCTAGCAGAAACGCTTTCATCTCACGTTCTACATATATAGTATACAATCAAAACCGCAAGCACGTATTGGGTAATGGATTTCCAACTATGACAAGGTATGGATCCACCTTTCGCTCGTGTACCTCTAGAGAGGAATACACTGGGTTCAACAAGAACATCTTGCAACCCGGCCACACATGACCGACCACTCATTTCGCTTGAGTGTATCGAATGTATATCACCAACAGTTGGGATCAACAACCGTTTCCCGAATGGGACAGCATCAACAATAGATTTTTAGAAATGAATGAAACTCTAGATCAGGTGATTATACACCCTACTTCGGTGCGACCGACTTAGCCATGCTGCCTGCCCGATTTCTGTCATTTACCGGATGTGAGGCTAGAAGCTACGCTTTATCATCACATCAGATTCACTTTGAATGCCACATCGTCAAATCCATCAAATCACCGATTGACGTCTACAACAATACATTATGTGTTAGCTAAAAGAAGTTTCCTTCTCCGCCTCCACTCTTGGTACGGTTGGAGAAATCAATATACGTGATCGTCTGGAATTACTCTGTCAGATATCCGTCCATACAAGTCATCCAGGAACAGGATGAACCGAAGGCACTATTCTGTAAACAGGATAGCCCTTGCATAACTCCGTCTTCAATTATCTTTGGCATATATGATTCGCAACGCTTATGCCAATACAGAGTGGTTCTTTGGATAATAATCCAACCGGTCTCTCCATATTAACAACGTTAAAATGGTCAAAACTTCGATAGTCTGTGATTTAACTATCGAATAAAAACAGGTGTGCAAACAACGATATTATTTCCAAATGGAAATTTATATCGATCAAACATCATTCAACATTTATCTCTTAATTTCATAAATTTACTTATCTCCCGTTTCCCTATATTCAATATTTCTTATTTTCTAAATTTGGAAAATATACGTTATTAACAATGGAAAACATTTCCATTTCTTGTTTTCTTTATTAGAAAACATTTCTGGTTTCTTATTTGGAAAACATTTCCAAAGCTTCTTCATTGGACTTAGATAGATGTTTAAACAAACCATCGCGATGCCAACTCAAACCATTTCCTTTACTGCCGAACCTTAACTATTCCCTAGTTAAAACGAAGCCAATCAAGTTGGGGTAGAACTACCTCTCAGACCTTAACTGGACAACATTTCTAACTTTGAAATAGGCAAAGTTCACTTGATATTCCTTTACAAACTTCCTTACTTAACCCTCCTCGAATAGCTATATTCGATTGACTCTTTTCACTTAACTCTATTCGATTAACCCTTATCAATTAACTCTGTTGGACTAACATTATTGGATTAACTCTATTGGATTAACTCTATTCTCTAACGCTATTGATTTACTCATTTCACTTAACTCCTTCCGAATAAACTATATTCGAAAATTCCTTTTACTTTCTATTCGAATAACTATATTCGATTAACTCATTTGCTTTAACTCTAATCGATTAAACTAACATTGATTAGCTCCTTTGCTTTAACTCTAATCGATTAAACTAACATCGATTAACTACTTTCCTTTTACTCTAATCGATTAAACTAACATCGATTAACTCTATTCTCTAATCGATTAACTAACATCGATTAACTCCTTTGACTTTCTTCGAATAAACTATATTCGATTAACTCCTTTCACTTTATTCTCTAATCGATTAACTAACATCGATTAACTCCTTTTACTTTAACACTAATCGATTAAACTAACATCGATTAGTTCCTTTTACTTTACCACTAATCGATTAAACTAACATCGATTAGTTCCTTTTACTTTAACACTAATCGATTAAACTAACATCGATTAGTTCCTTTTTATAAACTACGTTTTCCGTTACAACTATTTCCTTTTTATAACGTTTACTTACCGTTACAAATATTTCCTATTTATAACTTCTATTTACCGTTACAAATATTTCCTATTTATAACTTCTATTTACCGTTACAAATATTTCCTATTTATAACTTCTATTTACCGTTACAAATATTTCCTTTCTATTTCTATTTATTTTCTAAATAAATATCCCTTTTATAAAACCGTGTTCGTTTTATAAATAATTCCTTTTATAAAATCCTGTGATTTTATAAAATTCCTTTATTTCAATATACATTGAAATAAATTCTTTTTACATCCCAGGGTCTCTTATGATATTAAAAATATCATATAACAATGATCAATATCATTCCAACGCCCATAATCCATAACAGATTATATAACCCACCATATATCACAATATATGCAAAACAGTAAAACAAATGTTGAGGAATCCAGTCGGATTCCTCCAACCTGTTTCCCTGCATCACAGATGTTAAACAATATAGATAACATCACTTTCAGTTCCATATGATATATTCTGTTAAACAGAATCAATATAGAAATTAAATCAACTGACTAGCAGTTCAATCAAACAGTCAACATACAGTAAATCAGCCAATATCTAACAGTTCTAAAAATACAACATGAAATTATAAACTGTTCAGAGTTAGTGAGATTTACTCACATTGGCGCGTTAATCGTTTAATAACGGTTTGCGTTTATTTGACTTCGACGGACAATTTATTTCTCCATAAATTGTAACGAGCTCAGATTCACTCCCAGTCAGCTCCATTGTGTTGCTCCCGTCCATACGATCCTGTCAGATCCAGTTTCTCCATTCAAACAGGCCCATCCACCGTTGTTAAAGCCCAGACCCACTAGAAAAAGATTCCTCTTCTTTCCGGACATAAAATTCGCAACTTCCTCTTATGACCCATTCACCATTTCCGACATTTCTCAAGCCTCACTCTCCATCACCTCTTTGCTATTGTCCAAACAAAATCACCACTACAATTCACGTTTAAAACTTCCCCCATCGACGCACTTAGTTCAACTTCCCCTTTACCATTTGTTTTTAGGTAACATACAAGGTAAATTAAAACTGCATCCTTCTTCTTTCTTACCATTCATCCTCACAAACAAATTCTATTTTATATTGTTGGGCCTCACCACTTTCATCAGCCCAAACCCCTACACTCTTAAGACCGACTCTAGTATTTCAGTCCGTTTTCCCCCTTCTGTAACTAACGAGCCAAGGCCATATGACCCGTCACCCAACTTCCACTTCACAAATATATATACTGCTCATGTTCTTCACTGGATATTCTCATCTCAAAGCACCATTCCAGTTTGATACCGACTTCTCCCATTCATCAAATGGCTCACGTCCAACATATATCCTTCACGCCTGCTAAAACAATCCAACATAATCCTTCCCCTCACCATACACCACCTCACCGTTCCACTTCCCTCAACACAGCAAAGACCCTTCACCAAATTCCCAATAGTTAACTCAAAAACAACAACAACTCATGAATTTCGGTTAACTCTCCCCTCAACCTTTCATTACATTATGCAACACCCATTTCACAGCAATACTCATCCCATTAACACCAGTCTTCCTCCAAACTCCTTATCATTCTTCACCGCACCCTTCTGCTGGATGGCCCACACACCTCCATGAATCGTTAAACCCCAGCTACGCTGCTGAATCGGACCTGCGTAGACTAGCAACACACCCTTCCAAACGGACGTGAAATCGAAGAAAATTAAAAGCAGAGATCGAAAGGATCTACGTTGGGATTTATCGATTTTATTTTGATTTCCAGAGGTGCGATTTTGTTTTTCTGAGAAGAGTGATATGGCGGCTGAGTTTTGTTTGGGCATCGGGAAAAATTGAGTTAGGTTTAGGAAAGTGGTGATGTATTTATATAGGGTTTCTTCTTTAAATTGTTTGATCTCCTTCCCTCCACGTTATTGAAGAAACATGCGGCTGAAAATATCAAGGAACGTGGCCCTTTTAATCTAAGAAACACTTAGCTTAAACGGTGGAGATATTTAAGGGTAGAAAATTAAATATTATTATTTAACGTACCTCGTTTCATAAAATTCCTTTCACCTACAGACTGAAATAAAGATACCATTGTATTCAATAAGGTGTCACGATCCCAGAAATATAATAATATCGGTAGTTCAACTCATTTTGTGAAACCCCAAAATCGTTGATACAGGGTACAAAATACTCCAAATAAAAAGTTGCTTATTAAATTAATTAAAAATTACAGTAAAATTCTAAAAATTAAATTATCACTATGTCCCAATAGAACCTTGTCTAAATTCAACCCAATCTCTAGTTATATCGAATAAACCATTACGGTCGATAAACGATTCTATAGCGACTATTTTAAAATTTGATTTGGACATATCTAAAAATCTACACGACGAAATATCGATTTTTCTCTTCCACTAGAAAGATATACTCCACCAGCTCCACACGTTTCTTGTTTCCCAGAAATCCGGCTTAAAACGAATCCTGTACATTCAGTTAAAGTTCGAATCGCCAATTTACGAACTGCAGCGCCATTTCGAGCTCTATTTTAATTATATTATAAACTATACGTTCAACTGTCGACGATTGAATATATTCGTTATTCAAATTCAATTCCAAGCTGAATTACATATCACAGATGATCCAGTTCACACCATATCACCCTTTCAGCCAATTCTGATTATTTCAGAATTAAATATATTATTTAATTTATTATTTAAATCAAATATTCACCATTATTAAATTCCACGATCATTAAATTCACTAAACCACCATTTATATAATAAAATAAATTAATCATAATACCTCTGCCAATGCGGGTCATTACATATGGATCCAATTCGCACTTTGGCCTGAAATCATACCCAGCGATGTATTCCAGTTGCTTCCATTCTAGAAACATAGCCCCTAAACTGGCATGTCTCCTACTCAATGCATCAGCCACCACATTGCCCTTTCCTGGTGTATATGTGATGTCGAAATCATAGGAAGCTAAGAATTCTAACCATCTTTGATGTCGGAGATTTAGATCCTTTTGAGAGAAGAGATACTTTAGCGATTTATGATCGGTAAACAACTCGAATCTTTCTCCCAAGAGATAATGTCTCCACATATTCAATGCGAACACGATCGCTGCCAATTCCAAATCATGGGTAGGGTATCTTTTCTTGTGTGGTTTCAGTTGCCGACTTGCATAAGCTACAATGCTACCTCCTTGCATCAATACAGCACCTAACCCTGTGCCACATGCATCCGTATACACTGTCATCTCTTCATTCCCCTTAGGAATGACTAACACTGGTGCACATGTCAACTTTTCCTTTAGACTCTTGAATACATTCTCGCACTTTTCGTCCCAGACGAAAGCTTGATACTTCTTGGTCAACTGAGTCAACGGTGCTGCTATCTTGGAGAAATCTTGGATAAACTTACGATAATATCCAGCTAATCCCAAGAAACTTCTTATATCTGTCGCATTCTTGGGCGTAGGCCAATCTTGTACCATAGCAACCTTCGTAGGATCCACGGCAATACCATTTTCTGAAACAACATGGCCCAAGAATCTCAGTTCCCTCCTCCAGAAGTGACACTTAGAAAACTTTGCTTTCAACTGGTGTTTTCTCAACACCTCCATCACTATTCTTAAATGTTCCTTGTGTTCTTCCTCTATCCTCGAATAGACCAAAATATCATCCACGAACACAAGGACAAACTTATTCAACTGATCTCTGAATACCCTATTCATAAGATCCACATAATATGCTGGGGCATTGGTCAGCCCGAATGGCATGACCAACCACTCATAAAATCCAGACGGCGTCCGAAATGCCGTTTTAGCAATACTCTCAGCTTCCACTCTAAGCTGATGAAAACCTGTCGCGAGATCCAACTGAGAGAATACTCTCGTGCCACTCAACTGATCAAACAAATCATCCATCCGCGGTAGAGGATAATTATTCTTCCTCGTTACTTTATTCAACTCGCGGTAGTCTACACACAAACGAAGGGAACCATCCGCCTTGGTAGCAAACACATCTGGTGCTCCCCATTCAGAAACACTCCTTCTGATAAATCCCTTCTTCAAAAGATCGCTGACTTGCACCCCGAGCTCTCGCTGCTCCCTTGGTGCCATACGATGAAGTGGCATCACTATAGGTCTGGCATCTTTCACCAAATCAATACGCAACTCAATCTCTCGGTGTGGTGGAAGCCCGGTCACTTCCTCGAAGACATCCGGATACTGGCCAACCATGGGCAACCCTGACAACTCACTATGCAGGATGTCAAGGGAATTTAGAAAACTAGCCATCACCCCATCACCGGGTAGACCATCAAACACTACCCTCTGCCCATCATCCGCTCTAGCTGTCACCAAAAAGCCCTCACAGTCTACCACCACCCCGTATCTTTGGAGCCAATCGACTCCCAAAATAATGCCAAATCCAGTAAAGCCCAAAACAAAGAAATCACAAACAAACATGCATCCATGACTTGATAGGATCACATTACGACAAATCATGCTAAGGTTAGTCGAACCACCAATCGGGTTCGTCACTACTAAAGGTCTATCGACAATCTCGGGCTCCAATCCCAACCTATCTACCGGGTCACTAGATATGAAAGAACTGGAAGCCTCGGTATCAAACAAAACTCTAACAGGAACATCATAAATGGAAAGCATACCTTGAATAACGACATTCTTTCCCTTCTCCGCTGCAGTTGGGGGCATTCGACGGGGAAGGAATAGCATTAAGGGCATATGCTTTCACCATCTGTTTTTCTTTAGGGGGTTGCGGACACTTGTCCTTGTGATGTCCCACTTGGCCACAGTTGAAGCACTTCCTATCCGCTGGCTTGGCCCGACAATTACTAGCATAATGGCCCTTCTTACCACAGCAGAAGCACTCAACATCTTGCTTATTCTTTTTCTTCTGGCCATCCTTAGTCTGATTCTGCTTTCTCTTATTCTGAGAACCATTCTTACCTCCACCGCTTGCTTGCGGTTTCGGTTCTTCTGCAGATGCAGCCTTAGTCTTCGGTTTAGAGTAAAGACTCTCTAACCTTAATGCTTTCCCCACAATCGATTCAAACGTCTCATTGATGTGGTTAATAAGCCTTTCCCCCAAGTATTGATCCAATCCGGTTATGAACTTATCATTCTTCTTCTCAGCAGTATCAATAAGGGATAACCCGTACTTCGACAAAGTGTCGAATTCAGCAATATACTCCGAGATAGCTCTGCCATTCTGCTTGAGCTCCAAGAATTTCTTAAACAACACTGACTTCTGAGCAGCTGAAATAAACTTCTCGCTAAAGCGAACCTTAAACTGCTCCCAAGTAATCTGATCCTCGGGAGTAGCTGCCTTTATAGCATTCCACCAATTCATTGCCCGTCCTTGCAGCTGACGGGATGCTAGCCTTCTCTTCATCGCATCCTCGATACCTAAATCTTAGAAGATACGCTCGCAGCTATCCAACCAATCCTGAACATCTGTGGCCGACTCCGTTCCGTGGAACGGCTTCCCACCAAGACCAGTATAATCCTTATTCAGCTTGGCGAATTCGGCCCTAGGCGCCTGCACTATTGGACCACCACCATTGGGAGCTGCCCTCTGCACATCCCTAAGCATCTCTCTCATGAGGTCAGTAAACATTGTCCTCATGTCAGCAGCATTCCCATTGTTGGCCCCCCTACCGGCACCTCTTGCGTATCGGCTCATCGTTCAATCTGTAAAGAGAAAACGATTAACCATCTCCAAAGTGGTGCTAGTGCAGTGCGATTTCATCCTTAGCTACACTAATATTATAAATATAGTTTTTGAAAACCAAAATAATCACAAATACGCGCTCTCATATACGTATACTATCTCTCCCTGATGACTTCCCTAGGTTAGCTACGCAACCTAGAGCTCTGATACCAAATGTGACGGCCCGCCCCGCACCAACCGACATTTCCTCCATAAGTGTGTTGTACACATGTCCAGCTAGCACGGGACGGTCGTCAGAAGAAAAGAAAGAAGACGAAGAATCAACAAAGAACCTCTAGAATGTCTCACAGCGCATGGAATAAAATATAATAATAACATAATCGTGACACAAAACAGGCAAGACAGTGCATAAGCTGAAAACTAAACCAACATAGCAGCGGAAATCCAAGTACAGCTTATTACAACTTTCCAAATTACTGTCTCTGAAACAAAGAAAGCTTAAGTAGAAGATGCACTACTAATGCCCAAGCAGTGATCTTCAACAATACAGGGAGAATACTATATGCATCATACGTGGAAGCCTCCTGCTCGTCTCCGAATCAGCTACTCGTGCATACCCAGCTAACATGTCTCTAGTCTGCTCGTGAGAGCACCCAGGGTAATAAAAAGAGACATAAAACTCTGGGTCAGACAAAAAGTCTGGTATGAGCGATAAGCAGCTAAACAGAACAATAACAGGTTTACTAAACCATACCTGAACCTGGACCTGCAACCAAAGAGTTAGCACTACATACCGTACAATACTCTAAGGTGCCACTGAACATATGGTGTAAAGAATACGGGGGTGGGGGTGTGCATGTCATAATGATGGCAAACAAATCAAAAATAGCAACCATCCTCACATCTCTCACTCAGTGCGTAAAGCATAAGATGTCCACCACTGTCAATCACTAGACCCATCGAAGTAGTGACGGAGTTCAACCTGTACAACTACTACTACCAAGCTTACCACATGGAGTCATGACCAAACCTTTACAAATGACCTCACTTCATTGGTCTATAGCCCTTTTAGTCGTACCTAGGCAACTGTGGCCCTGAATCCGCTCGCGTACTCCCTACTCATAGTGATTCAAAGTTACAGACATCGACAACCCCTTAGCGCACGTCCCGCAGCAAAGTCCAACTCAGGAAGTCGACTCATTGGTTCACAACTGGATCCTGAGTACAAACTTCCCATTGGACTACCTTTGCATCTCGGTTTTTGGTCGTCACCTTCTTCTCCGGATCGGTCTCCGTTTCTTTGCTTCACTTTGCTTCAAGTCGTGGTCATCAGCTCCTCGGTTCGGATTGTGAGTCAGCCTCCCTCGGTTCGATTCGGTGCCCAAGTTCAATCGGGTCGTGCTCCCTCACCTGGGTCGGTTCGTAACAATGCTCCAGGCTCGTTCTCGTCATGTCATAGTCGAAGGCTCCCTGGTCGAAGGTCGGGCCTTCATTACCAATTGGGATCGGGGATCCTCAGATGCGAGCGGATCGGTCTTGGTCACCCTTGGCTGATCGGTCCTCCTTCCCAAACACTCCGGATCAGGTCGAGTCTCTCAAGTCCATTCATGGTGCATCGGTTCGGATCGGGTGCCTTCGGGTCGTGCCACCATGCTCAGGTCGGATCGTGGCTGCAATAGTATGGAGGGGCGATTCGGTTCAGGCTCCTTCCTCCGATCCGATCCGGATCGGCCAAATTCCTGCACTTCTTTCCAGCGACTGTTTACGCCATTCGACGGCAAACAGTAATGGGAACATATAACATCAACCACAAACATCAAAACAATAACTTGATAGGTTAAAATAGATCAAACATAGCCAAAATCCCATATTTTCCCTTAAACATGTTTAGGCAAAACTAATGATATGATTAGTAAAACTTAACCAAATCAAACCAAATTTCTAACAGAGGTCTAAAACATTATTTTCGAGTTTATAATTATTTTTCCAGAATTTATTAGTGTATAAATTCACTAATCAACACTAATTACCCTTAATTAACCGTAATTAGTGAGGAACTATGCAAATCACTCACCTTGGCCACAAATAAACTTTAGACCTGAAATAATCTACTGTTATGGCGTTGTTCCCAATGCAACACAGCAGCTCTAACCTTGCTTTGGTGTTTTCTCTCCTTAATTTGATGTAGTTTAAGCCAAAACTTGATTAAAAAGTGATTAGAAGTTGATCTGGGTGTTGGAGGCCATTGCTAGGGTTCCAAGAATGAAAGTGGCGGCTGAAAGAAATGTTTTCTAACCCTAATCAGCCCCTATACATCTCCAATCCCGAAATCCCCTTTGGGCCTAACTGCTAATTACCCGGTTAAGCCCAATTAAGCTGTTTTTCACCATCTGGAACTTGTTTCAGCCATATCTCCCAAACGGTAAGTCCGTTTTTCACATGTGACCACTTTACGGAAAGGTAAACCATCATTCGGAGCCAATGGAAGTGGTTTTAGGTCAAAATTCCTTTCCAATCAAAAGTTATGGCCAAAACAGTACCAGCAAGGGGCAAAATGGTCATTTAAAAATCGACAAAAATCATGAACATGGGAAATGACCCCAATAGTCGACTCCCAAAGTTACATGACCATACGACTTCGTATGTGAAAGAAATAAATATTCTATGAACCTTCGATGCGTAGAATGCGGGTTGTTACACTGGAAGTGGGAGGTACGGAGTTTGTAGGAGGAGGAGCTTTAATCAGGTAAGAAGGACATTAATAGCAGATTAAGGGGAGGTTTAATTTAAAGGGTGTTAGATGGGTAAAAGTGACGTATGGTTGCGTGCAGATCTTGGTGAATTTTGGGGGAAGTTGTTCTATATTGTTACTATAGCGAAGTGTGTTATTCTGATGATGGATTTTCAATGATGCGTGTGAGTTCGGTGGGACTGCATGATTTCAGATGATGGGGAAGGCTGTGTATATGGGTATACTGTTCAGGCAGTTCTGGTAAAGATGGAAGTGGAAGTGCATTGTGAAAACGCACGAGACTGTTCAATGAAGGAAACAATGAGCAGGAAATAAATGTGGGCTAAGCATGATGTGTTTTAACCATTTGGGTGTTTCATGAAAATGGAAATTAAAGATGGGAAGTGGCAAGTATTAGGCTAGAAAGCTTCATGCGTGGTACTGTGAATGGAGGATAGGTGCGTTACCGGTTTTGGGGAGGAGAGCGAGTATATGTCCCATTCCTTTTTTTTAAAAGCAATTAAGTTGTTAAGTAAATTTCAACGTAAAACTAGTGACAACTAAACCAGTTTCAGGCTTTTGCACGAGAACGAAATGGGAACGGGGCAGCTACATGCAACAGGAGGAAAACGTATTTGCCATATATCCTTAACAAGTAATTAATATTAAGTAAATAACTTAATTACGAAATTAATTATTGAATTAAATCGTATGGTTTTAATGGATTATAGCCTCATCATATGTTAATAGAATCGGGTCAAACTGGTCACACTGGAACCATAACGATGGAATCTGCATAGTGGAACCATTATTGTTGGGAGCAGATCTACTGGAATTTTGTGATAAAATCAAACGTTGTTTGATTTTAAAACAAAACAAAAGCAACACTTCAACTGCAAACCAATGTGAGTAAACTCACTAACTCTGACTCGTTTATATTTTTATATAAACGAGCTTTAAATTTATTTGTAGTAATTTTATATTGTGTAATGTTTGTTTGGATGAATGGTTGATAAAATTGGTTGAATTAGTTATATCATTTATCGTTTAATAATTCTATTCACCATGATATTACATACTGATGTGAAAATAATATTTTTGATGCTGATTAACATCTGTAGATGTAGGGAAACAGGTTGGAGTGATCCAACTGGATTCCTCAACATTTATATTATTGTGTTTGCATTGATTGTGACATATGCTGTGATATATTAACTATGATTGATCTTATTGTGTTTAAATATCACTGGCCCTAAAATGTTGGTATTTAAATACCGTATAATATTTACGAATATAGAAAATTAATTTTGATATTTAAAAAGGAAATATATATTTTTCCAAAAATTGAAGTGTAATTTAGAATGGAGTTAAAAAAAACTTGGTTATTTAAAACAAGAAGTTGATTTTAAATGAGTATATAAATTAAGTAAATTATTTATCGTTGGATAGATTAAAAATAAATTCAAATTTAAATTTATATGGAAAAGCGGAAGTCATATTTGAAACCAATATTTGAGATGAGATTTGAACTTAGAAAATTATAAAGTAAATCATAAACGAGATTTTAAATGATTGGAATAAAATTAAATTTGTTGAAAATTTCTGAATAGAGGTTATAAATAGAATTTGGGTGTAAGAAAATATTTATAAGTACAAACCAAATGATTGTATACAAGAGAAATATATTCAGGATTAAAGTGAATAATGATTTAAAGTAAATATTTTGCAAAAGAAATATCTTTAAAGGAAATTTGTATTTTAAATATGAATCTAAATTGGAAATTGAGTGAAAAGGGAAAGGGATAATCGTTTTAAAGAAACGACGAGCTTTAGTTCAAAATTCAGAATACAAAATAAAGTGTGATAACATTGTATAGACTAGAATGGTTATAAAGAAATTTGGTAATGATTTGGAAAAGATAAATTCAAAAGTGAATTTGGAATTAGAATCAACCTGAAATGGTAGGTAAATTCCGAAGTTCACAATATAAATCGAATTAGGATTATTCAAGATAATGTTATTTATTGGAATTCGATTATATCGAATTTAGGGAAGTAGTTATTTTTTACTTCCATTTTGAATCAAATTTATTTATTTATTTACTTATTAATTGAAATTAATAAGTACAAGTTATATTTTTAAATATCAAATATTTGAAAACAGCGAATGTAACACTACCGTTATAATAAATGTTTTGTAAATCTAAACAGCGATTATAATGCTGCTGTTATCATAAATGTTTTATAAATCTAAACAGTGATTTTAGTGATGTCGTTATAATAAATGTTTTGTAAATCTAAACAGCGATTTTAGCGCTGTTGTTATAATAAATGTTTGTAAATCTATACAGCGATTTTAACGCTGTCGTTATAATAAATGACTTATAAATCAAATATTTGGAAATAGCAATTATAACGCTACCATTATTATCAATGTTTTTCCGTAAAAGAAGTGGATTTTTAGATTGAATATGAGAGTCATGTAAGCAATGTTTTTGTTAGAAGTTGTGAGCTTTGACTATTTCAAAGTTGAGAATGTCGCTCAATTAAGGTCTGAGAGGTAATTATACCCCAACTTGATTGACATCATGAATGATGGAGGAATGGTTAAGGTTCAATAGTGAAAATTGTTTTGCAAAATGGTTAGTTAATAAATGATTAATTATTTGTGTTATATAACGATGTTTAATAACACTGTGTTAATTAAAATGATTTTTGAAATGTTTTCCCTAAATAGAAAATAAAATGAATAAGTCAAGGAGGAATTAATAAATGGAATATGGAAATATTTTCTGATATTAATAAAGGATATTTTATGAATATAAAAAAATAAGGATTCATAAATATTTAGAAATGTTTTCTCTAACTGGAATAAGAGATATTTGTCAGACCATACGTTTTGATGACGACAAACAATATACACATATATCATATGTTTAATGCAGGAACTATACAAGGAAGAGATACACAAGGGAAGAATCAAGATTACAAGGATACTTAGTTATAAAGAGTATATTTATCTCATATAATTAGATAGATTGAATATAAAGTCTCCTTGATCAAATATGAGAATTCTGTGTGTCTGGGCATAAACAGACGTCTGTCCTTAATATAGACAGACGCCTGACTGTAAGATAGGATTTCTTCCTAACTCAGCACAGACGTCTGTCTGTATTAAGGATAGACGTCTGTCTGAAGCCTCGGGTTGCAATCCAATCTTACAGAGACGTCTGTCTCATTACTTGACATACGTCTGTACGTGTATTTTGAACATTCAAAATACACATACAGACGTCTGTCCTACAAGAGATAGACGTCTGAGCGGATACAGACGCTCTACAAACAGGCACCTTTTCAAACTGTCGTATCTTCTCTAAATCATTTTTCCAAAAGATGTCCTCTTTCAAAATGAGGAGTTTTGATTTCTCGCTGCTTAAAAATTACAACACTTGATAACAACTCTTCATCTATTATAAATACATCTAAGATCAAGATCTAAAATTACCGATTCTTCTTTCTAGATCTATAATCTATTTTCTAATAAACTCTCTACTTTCATTGCTTAACAATTCTCTATTCAAGCATTTCAAAATCCTTTTATATTCTCTTAGTTCTTCAAAAATCATATCTAATCAAGGAGACTATAGGAGCTATTTGTATACAGCAGTCAAAATCATTGTTTAAGGAACACAAGTTTGTCAAAAGATATTCTTACTGTAAGCCTATTCCTCTGAGCGAAGTGAGGGAAGTTTTCTGTGGATAAAGAAAAGGCCGAAGGAGAGCTTCGGGACTGGACGTAGAACGGGAGGTCCGAACCACGATAAAATATCGGTGTGATTATTTTTTATTTTACCTTTACTGCTTAATATTGCATAATCTTAATACTTGCAACTGTTTAGACTCTCATACGATGCTATTATAGACTCTCAATTGGTATCAGAGCAAGGTCATAACAAATAACAGTAATTTTTGTTTGTTTCATTGTGTTTAATATGGCAAGTAATAGTGTTAGTAGCATTTTTCAAGAAGGAAAATCTACACAAAGACCTCCACTATTTAATGGGTCTAATTATGCATACTGGTCAACATGTATGAGAATTTTTATGGAAGCTAAAGATTTAGAAATATGGGCTGCTACTCAAAAGAAATATGAATCATCAACCACTGAATTGAGTACTTGGACCGATGTTCAAAAAGCAGCAGCATCAAATAATTCAAAAGCCATGATTGTATTATTTTGTGCATTAGATAAAAATGAGTTTTCACGAGTAATGATGTGCACTACTGCTTATGATATATGGAGAACTCTACAAATCACTCATGAAGGTACTACTAAAGTAAAACAAACCAAGATATCAATCTTACAAAATCAGCTTTCATCTTTTAAAATGAAGGCAGGTGAAAATATTAGTGATATGTATACTAGATTTCAAACTATTCAATATGATTTAACGGCTCTTGGAGTTAAGCTTACCGACTTCGATCTAGTCACACGTATTTTGAATTCTTTGACTAATGAGTGGGAAAGAAAAGTTTTAGCCATAGAAGAGGCTAACGATCTTTCTCAACTTAAAGTTGAGGAATTAATAGGAAATCTTTTGTCCTATGAGGCTAACTTGCAGGTTAGGAAAGAACGGAATGTTGAAAAGAAGAATATAGCTCTTCAAGCAAACAATGAAGATTCAGACTTGGATGAAAAAGATATAGTATTCATAGCAAAGAATTACAACAAATTCAAAAAGTTCAGAAAAATGACGAAATTTCAAAAGAGCGATAAACCAAATTCTACAAATCAGACCTTGGTCAAATGCTTTAATTGTGATGAGTATAGGCACATAAAGAAGGAATGCCCAAAGAATGATAAGAAGAAACAAAAATTTGAGAAATTTAAAAAGGAAAAAAAGCTTTTCAAGTCACATGGGATGATTCAGATACATCTTCCTCAGAAAGTGAAAGTGACAGCAACTCAGAACAAGCAAATGTATGTTTTATGGCTGATATTGATGAGGTATGTCCTGAACTTTCTTATAATGAAATCTTAGAAATTAGCATGGAACTAGACGATAAATTTAGAGAACAAAAGAAGCTGAATAAATAGCTCATTTCTAAAATAAATAGAATGGAAATTGAGATTGGACCATTAAAAGACGAGAAAACCATTCTAGAGGAAGAACTAGAGAATACACAATTAAAAAATAACAAATTATCTTTAGAAAATGATTCTCTATCTAGCAAGTTAAGAAAAATTGAATTAGAAAATGAAGATTTTTCAGAAAAATATTATAAACTAAGTAGTTATTTAGAAACTTCATGTTCCGAGAATTCAAAACTAAAAAGTGAATTAGAAAAAATCGCTGCTAATGTCTCGAAGTTTAACAAGGGTAAGCAAAATTTAGAAAATTTAATCAAAACTTCAAAACCATCAGGGAATAGAAATGGCATGGGATTTAAAAAGGATGGTAATTTCAAAAGTCATAGTTTTTTGTATAAAAAGATTAAGAAAAAGAATTTTCATGAAAAAGAAGATACAATTTTAAAGTAAAAGATAAAGTCTAAAAGGACTATATTACCTAAGGAAGTAAAAATATGGATTCCTAAAACTAATAACAAACTTATTAGGCAAAAATATATTAATACTTTCTTACAAAATTTAATATACAATTCGAATTATGTTTTCAAAGGTCCCAAACCAACATGGGAATGGTTACCTTCTCCGCCTAACATTTAGGACCATAACGGAGGAAATGGGTACCAATAAATTCTTTCTATCTTGTAGGTATCCAAGACAAAACAAAAGGCGAAATGGATATTGGAAAGTGGCTGCTCCAAGCACATGACAGGAAATGTAAACATGCTTTCAAATATAAAGAACATGGATGGTAGCACTATTACATTCGGAGACAATTCAAAAGGCTATGTCATTGGCATTGGTGAAGTCATAAATATTGGTCACAAGGAATAAATCTTTATCTTTCCACATATCCGGAAAAAGAAGTAGAGAAGAGTTGCATACGATTTGCTGCTTTAATGCACTTACCTGATCGCCCTCCTCGAATTATTCCCGTTGAACAATGGCAAGCACAACAAAACCAACCTCAACAACCGGTACAACCTCAAAGACGACAACGACCCGAAACTAGCGAACCAACCGAATATCACTCTGATCCGGATATCCAGGAAGCTAGAATAGATATAGGACATGAGGAAAGTGTACATGATGTTACTTTACAGAATCAACGATTACTTTCGTTAAATAAAAAAAATTAGGTACAAAGGTGACAAGGCTAGAACGCTCTTTCTCCACACGTATGAAAAAAGTTGAAAACACTTTGGATAAAGTTGTGCACTCTCTTGGAAAAATTTATCGTAAAATTCGTGGTCGTTCATCCTCCTCCCGATCATCGTCAGCATCACCTACTCCTCCTCCATCTGTACCCCTTATAAGAGACATACCACCTGAATCCAGCACTCGACAACAATCTCCTCTTAAACATGCTCCTGGTAAGGAAACAACAACTGCTTCCGACGATGAGGAAGATGATGACTGGCCTCCTTACGTTGATACAGGTACTACTCAGCATGCTTTTCATGGACTTTCCATTCATGAGAATATAAGTTATAACGACGAATCTCAATGGGACTATTACGAAAATCAGTCCACTGATCTATGGGGATACTTTACGGAGGCCTAGGAACTTTTTTTATCTCTCTTTAAGTATGCATTATGGTTTGTACTTTAACTTTATTTTCATTTGGCACACTATGACTTCTGTTTGATCTTGTATGTTGACATCTATGTTGTGTTTGCTATCACTATGTCTTTCAATATTTTTGATAATGCCAAAAGGGGGAGAACAAGGGGTATCATCAACTCAGGGGGAGCTTGACACGCATATGTTTGTCATCATCAAAAAGGGGGAGAATGTCAGACCTTACGTTTTGATGACGACAAACAATATACACATATATCATATGTTTAATGCAGGAACTATACAAGGAAGAGATACACAAGGGAAGAATCAAGATTACAAGGATACTTAGTCACAAAGAGTATATTTCTCTCATATAATTAGATAGATTGAATATAAAGTCTCCTTGATCAAATATGAGAATTCAGTGTGTCTGGGCATAAACATACGTCTGTCCTTAATATAGACAAACGTCTGACTGTAAGATAGGATTTCTTCCTAACTCAGCACAGACGTCTGTCTATATTAAGGACAGACGTCTGTCTGAAGCATCGGGTTGCAATCCAATCTTACAGAGACGTCTATCTCATTACTTGACAGATGTCTGTACGTGTATTTTGAACATTCAGAATACACATACAGACGTCTGTCCTACAAGAGACAGACGTCTGAGCGGATACAGACGCTCTACAAACAGGCACCTTTTCAAACTGTCGTATCTTTCTAAATCAGTTTTCCAAAAGATGTCCTTTTTCAAAATGAAGAGTTTTGATTTCTCTTTGCTCAAAAATTACAACACTTGATAACAACTCTTCATCTATTATAAGTACATCTAAGACCAAGATCTAAAATTATCGATTCTTCTTTCTAGATCTATAATCTATTTTCTGATAAACTCTCTACTTTCATTGCTTAACAATTCTCTATTCAAGCATTTCAAAATCCTTCTATATTCTCTTAGTTCTTCAACAATCATATCTAATCAAGGAGACTATAGGAGCTCTTTGTATACAGCAGTCAAAATCAGTGTTTAAGGAACACAAGCTTGTCAAAAGATATTCTTACTGTA
The DNA here is from genome assembly GCA_030737875.1 of Allium sativum. NCBI lineage: Eukaryota > Viridiplantae > Streptophyta > Magnoliopsida > Asparagales > Amaryllidaceae > Allium > Allium sativum. The sequence continues at coordinate 183,065,871 of CM060911.1, read as the reverse complement.
AGCCTATTCTTCTAGGCGAAGTGAGGGAAGTTTTCTGTGGAAAAAGAAAAGGCTGAAGGAGAGCTTCGGAACTGGACGTAGGATGGGAGGTTCGAACCAGGATAAAATATCAGTGTGATTATTTTTTATTTTACCTTTACTGCTTAATATTACATAATCTTAATACTTGCAACTGTTTAGACTCTCATACAATCCTATTATAGACTCTCAATATTTTCTCGAATAAAGAAATTGGGGATTGGAAATGCTAAATTAATTAAAAAAGGGCCTAGTATTGTTTGATGGTTGATTAATAGAATTTCCATTTGGAAATAGGATCATTGGTTGTATGGATGTTTCCTTTGATTGTTAAATCACCGGCTATCAAAGTTTAGTTTATTTTATACCTCCGTTGTCAATACAGAGAGACCGGGATCAGATTTAATATTTGAAAACCACTTCGTATTGTCATAAGCGTTATGAATCAACTTATGCTGAAGATAATTGAAGACGGAGTAAAGTGCAAGGGCTGTTCTGTTAACCCTAGGTAGAAATTACCCAAGATGTATTGATAGAATGGTGCCTTCAGTTTGCCCAGTCCTAGGACAACGTGTATGGACGGATCTGACAAAGTGACATTCAAAGTAAACGGTGACAAGATGTTTTGAAAGATAATCGTGACCTCAAGCCTCATCACCTGGGAAATGATAGAAATCGGGCAGGCAGCATGGCCATGTGGGTCATTCCCATTAGGGGTATTATCACCTGATCTAGGGAAATTTCATTGGCTTCTTATTCTATTCGCTGCTGCATGCTTTCGGTAATGGTTGCTGACACTACAAGAAAAATACCTTACTGCAACTAGCTATTTGCAACAGGCGTCAAATGATAGCTGCAGTAAATGATATTTAGCAACAGACCTTTCGTAGCATTGCAATAGATGAGATTTAACAACAGACCTTTTCTTCCTTTTGCGAAAAACATATTTTTCGCAACTGCTCTTTCCTACCAGTTGCAAAAACATACTTTTGGCAACTGCGCTTTCATGACAGTTGCAATAGTTGTATTACTTGCAACTGTGCTTTCATGACAGTTGTAATAGACACATTTTTTGCAACGTACTAATTGCCAAAAAATACATTTAGCAACTATTTTCGCCAATTCAATAACTATACTTTTTTTACAACCGTAAAGGCAGTTGTGAAAAATATATTTTTAAAAATTATTATTTTCCCATCTTTTGGTGAACATAATTACTATTAAATATAAAAGTACGAAGTATTAAGTAATGTTCAGTTATAATATAAGAAATTTTATGTAATAGTAGTTAATTGATATGACTTAATACTTAAATAGATAATAAATATGAAAATTGTGTAATATATACTAATAAAATATGAAAATTGAAAACACTTGATTATCAGTTAGTTTGGTTGAATCTCCAATATTGATTTATAGGGAAAAGTATTTTGATTATTTAGCATTTAATAATTGTAATCGACTATTATATTTAACATTATATAATTTAAATAATTTTATAACTTAGAACTAAAATAAAACAAATAATATTCATAGCATTTTATTTTGTTTCTTTTAAATTTGCATGGAATTAAAAAGATTTAAATTTGAAGTATAAGATGACACTACAAAAGAGGTCGTTAATTTAGAAATATTCATAATTTTGAATTTTCTATAAGAAGGTAGTGAAATGCCCGACATATAAAATAAAATTTATTGTAATGTGTATTGCAGTGTTACAACTTTATTCATAATAATACACGTTTTTCATGGTTCAACCCAATTTTTTGACTTTAAATCTAAATAGTTTTGCAGTATACAAATTTACAACATTTTATTTTTCATTGGATCCATTTGGTGGCAACAAGTTTTGGCTCGCGTTTTCATAAAAAATTTTGTTTCCCGCTTTCGCCCCTGAAACCCTATAATCTAGTATTTCCCCTGGAATTTTCAGATCCCTTTTCTCCACAAGCAGCCGCCATAACCTTCCACAATCTTCTCCATCTCGCCTTAACTCACCGATTCCCAGTTTTATACGTCACACTTTATAACCCTGATTTTACAATTTAGAAATGGCACTCAAAGTCGAAAAGAAACCCTCGCAGAAAATGGCCACCGTTGAAGGTACCACCGAGAAGGAGTCTGCAGTGACGGTGAAAACTCTGGTTGGCAAGAAACCCAGAGCCGAGAAGAAGCTTCCAAGGACTCTTCTGCTAGAGCCGACAAGAAGAAGAAGAGAAATGCCAAGTCGATTGAGGCCTACAAGATCTGTATTTTCAATGTTTTGAAGTATGTCCATCCCGACATCAGGATCTCCAGCAAAGCCATTGGAATCATGAGGAACAAAAAGAAGCCAACAATAACCTCCAGGGAGATTCAGACTTCTGTTCGCCTTGCGCTTCCTAGTGAACTCGCTAAGCACGCTGTATCGGAGGGCACCAAGGCCGTCACCAAATTAACTAGCGGTTAGTTTAAGTCTCAAGTTTGCTACATGATACTTGTCAGCCTCGGCTTTGTCCCTGATTTTCATTTGATTTTTTTCGACTGATTAGATGTAGTTGGATATGTTAATGCACTGCTTGATTTTCCATGAAATTTTAGTCTAGTATTATTAATGTGGTTTGATTCAGTGCGTCGACAAGTTGAATAATTATTAACTCGTTTCATATTTCAGAAAAAAAACTTAAGGTGAATTAACATCATAAATGTTTAATTTATTTTGTTTGTTCATGCTCTTAATTGTTTGGTTTCTTCATTCAGATACATGCTGAGAAACTAGTGATCGAATCAAATAATGTTGCAAAAGGATAGGCTGAACTTATATCTTGGTATGGGATTAACAAGCTTGTAATGGGAGCAGCAACATATAAGTATTTTTCCAGGTTCAAATTTTATTTAAATTATCAGTTCTGTTTTTTGTTAAAAAGAAATAGATGCCCTCAGTTTCATGTCTGTCTGGATAATTTACGGTTAAGAAAAATGGAAATGCCGAAATCTCGGACTGCAATTACCGTAGACAACAAGCAAACTCGGTTCACTTAACTTTGTCACTGCACATCTTTCTTCTTCTCGATTCTATTATACATGTGAAAATATATTATTGTAAAGGTCACGATAGCATATATTTGTACGATGAAACAATTACTGATTTCGACTCTAGTTTGTAGCTCCTTTTTATTCTGTGTCTGCACATGATATATGTTTAGTGGACACAACACACTAGGTGAAGTCTGTTATCTTGCATATTAGGTACTATTGGTTCGGGAAAATCAAGTCTGTTATCTTGCATATTAGGTGAAGTGCCAAAAGTGTCTGGAACTGTGAAACTGTGTGGATCCACTGCTTATGTTGCACAGTCTCCTTGGATTCAGAGTGGGAAGATTCAAGAAACAATTCGTTTTGAAAGGAAATGGACAGAGATAAATATGAGAGCATACTTGAAACGTGCTCTCTGAAGAAAGACTTGGAAATTCTTCCCTTTGGTGATCAGACCGTGATAGAGGAAAGAGGAATTAATTTGAGTAGGGTCAAAAGCAAAGAGTTCAGATAGCACGCGCTTTGTATCAGGATGCTGATATATCTCTTTTTGATGATCCATTTAGTGCTGTTGATGCTCATATAGGATCTCATCTTTTCAAGGTTTGTTTAGTGCAGTTTGAAATTATTATCCTATGCATGTTTAATTAATATTATGACTAGAATGGAAATTTTCTACATAATTGTAGGAATGTTTGTTAAGGCTCCTGGCTTCAAAGACAGTTATTTTTGTCACACATCAAGTGGAATTTCTTCCTTCTGCAGATCTCATCTTTGTGAGTGATACTTTTTGCATGAATTTACAAGCTTATAATCTGACATGCCTACTCGTACTTAAATTTTTACATCAAGTATATATGTGTGTTGCACTAAATATACCTACCGTCCATCAAGAATACTTCATCTAACCAATACATGAGATGAATGATGGACAATTTTTAGTTCACCTGGGTATCAAAATAAAAGCCCCAAAAAGAAAATGAAAATCTTCCGCATGTGTGCCACACACGTAAAAATAAAATGGGTAAATAAAACAATACACTACTAAAGCAAAAAATATTTTAGTTATCATGAAAACATCACACTTTTAATGTAAAAAAGTAAAACATGTAATCATATAAAGTAATAAAATATTTTAAATCATAAAGATGTAACTGTCAATAATGCGTAGAGACCAAAGTAATTTTCAATTTGTCGAAAGAAAAAATTGGAAACATCACATTGTTATTTGTACACACATGATCTAATGCTAAGAGCACTGCAGTTTGCACTAGGGTCACCTATGCATTCCGGTTGTATATTGGCTAGTTCATTTTAAAGTTGGGCAGTGTATAATAAACTTGTCAGTATACACACGGGAGTCTGGAAAAAGAAAGTCTAACTTTGAGTATGTGCTGATGCTCTTGTAGTTCAGATATTTCAGGTGAGTTTACTTTATTATAATTGTTTTCTTCTATTTGGTTATCACTCAGTAGTGCCTGATGCATGTCGTTGATACGAACATCTATTCGTTTTCCGTTTTCTTCTTCTTAAGGAAAAAGCATTCTCTTCCTCCATCCGAGACTTCGAAGACTTAGATTTATTTTCAGATTTTGGGCAAAGCTTTTCATAGTGAAAACTGATTTTCACCATTTCATGAATTACAGATTTTGGCGTGTGCCTGTTCGTGAGCAACAACAAACTTGGAGCATGTAATGCAGATTTGTTCTAATGAATTAATGACATTTATTCTCTTGTTGTAGTATATGTATGATAGAAAATATTCTATTTGAAGAAAATGTGTTGTGTGAGAGAAGAAATTGTTATACATCAATGGTGTATGAAAATTGTAGAAATTTTTATTGTAATTGTTTGTACTATTAAAACTTTGTTAAAATAAAAATTTTATTTGTTTATTTCATTCTGTGATATACACTATTACTAAAACAAATACATTTAATATGTAATATCTATAAGCTATTTTTTTAGATTTATGAATCTATTGCAACGGGCATATACTGTTGCAAAATGGTCTGTTGCAACAACAAAGACCAGTTGCAAAAAAGTATACCGCAACATTTTATTGCAAGAGGCAGAAAACGCTGCAGACTTTTTGCAACTTCGGCTATACCAACAGGCGCGGGCCTGTTGCAATTGGTCTAGTGCAACAGATATTGTCTGTTGCGAAAAGTGTTTTTTGTTGTAGTGTGATCACAACCATTGGTGATAATATGCTCGATACACTCAAGTTAAATGAGTGATCAGCCATGTGTGGGTCGGGTTGCAAGACGTTCTTTTTGAACTCAGTGTATTCCCCTCTAGAGATACACTATCGGAAGGTGGTTACATACCTTGTAATGTTGGAAATCCAATCTCCAATAAGCGCCCTACGGTTTTCGATTTTACATTATATATGGAGCGTGAGATGCAAACGTTCCGCTAGATTCTATTTATTTGATGTAGACATTATTATAATATCACTGGATTTGATATCAAAAATATATTTCTGTTTATCGTAAGGTAAAAATCATCCGTGTTTATGTGTGGATCGGTCTTACGATTATCATTTCTTTCGAAAGAATTTTGAAAGTTAAACAAGTGGTTGGAGTTTACTCACACCAGTCCCATGACTGACCCAGAGTTTATTTTGTTTGTTTCCCTAAACTCTAGGGTACCCAAATTTGTACGGGCAGCCAAGTTGTCGGGATTTTTCAGATTCACTTGGAGGAGCTAGAAGCAGGAGGCTTCATCAGTTAGCTATAGACTATCATAATTTCCGCTGTGTACCGTGCTGTATCTGGAAATAGGTGTTTATAATTATTCCAGGAATAACTGTTGTGCTCTGAAAATGGTATGTATATACAGTTACTGATTTGTATTTCAAAAATTATGTTATTTAATATATTTTATTCGTTCCGCTGTAAGATTGTGTTCTTCGTTTTTTTTTAATTCTAACTATTCTTTCTTTCTATTTCTCATCCTCTAACTTCTTTCTAATAATAATTCGTATTTTTGTGCAATTTGAGTAGGATGTGTGGTGTGATTAGTCAACTCAAAGAGTACGGAAATTAGGGCCGTTACATAGAATATAAATGATAGACAAATGTTGGCCATTTTTTTGTCATAATTTATAATTAAACTCTATAATGGACAACTAAATTTCAACCATCGTCATGCAAGAGATGCACGCATTCTAACAATAATTCTTTTATTAACTAAGAATATCCTCTAAAAAATAACAAACAGTAGTTACTTAGTTTATAACATTTATAAGTTACTTAGTTTATAAAATTTATAGGCTTATATGGCCAGCCAGAACATAAAGTGTTTGTGTGATACTTCCTCTTACTGAACATTAATAATAAATGAAACTTCATACTATAGGCATGTTGTAGATATCAGTTTATTCCCAAATTGGGGATGAAGTATAGTAATGTTTCAGATTAGCTAATGACATGATAAAAAGTCGTCCATAATTTCCCATATTTTCAGTAATATAAGATTTTATTGTTGAATACAATAACATGGAGGTTATATGCACTGTGAAGCCATGTAAACAATTTTAGCACATGAATATAATTCAGTATATCCAAGGAAACTCCACATAAGCAGAGATACACGCACATATGTGCATGTGTGTGCATGCATCCATATGAATGCACCTATCAAATCGCATAGTATATGTAACTATTCTTTTCTATAAAATTTGCATTTACTTCACAATTGGTTGATCTCTCACCCAAAATTAAAACAAAATCAAAGAAACCCACCTCTGTAGTTGCTGAAAAATACGATATAGCCGACATTAAAGGTTGCGAAATTAGTAAAAAAATATTAACTTTAAGCCAGGATTGCGCTTAAAGTAGGAACAATTGGTTGATCTCTCATCCAAAATTAAAACAAAATTGACATTATAGGCTGTAGAATTGGATAAAACGTTTACCTTAATGTAGGGATTTCACCTCAAACAAGCAGCCAATAGAATAACATCGATCCGCAATCATTAACTTTCTACTCGATGTTTAATTTGACGCATCTCCAACCTGAAAGTAGGTTTGGGTAAAAACCGTGTGCAAGAAGGAACTACTACATGGGATAGGTTGTTAAAATCAAGATCAGATATGATAAATTCATAAATTAAGGTTTGTTATAGGAATAACAAACTTGATTATTGCTTTGACCCTAAGGAATCCGATCTACAGAAATAAAGAAAACCAAAGAAGAGTAAATGGAAACATCAGCAGTAAATTTTGGAAAATTTACTTAAAATATGAGCAAACGAAGCGAGAAGCGAAAAGAAGGAAAATGCGATCGTTGATTTCAGGATATTTTCCAGGAATGCTGAAACATGACTTCGTAGAATACGTAAAAAAAAAAAAAAAAAAAAAAAAAAAAAAATAAGGGATGGTTCGTTAAACATTCCACGTGGTAGACTAAGACGCGCTCCTTTTAAAGATTGGAGGGGGCTTGTGAGCTATGGAAACATATTAAAGTATAGTATAGATATTAACAAATGTCTTCCAGATTGCTATCACCCTAGAGTTTTCAACAAAGACCCAAAGGAGAATATTTCGAATCGAAGAAGCAAAGATCATATGATTAGAACGGAGGAAGTTCATAAGCCTTCTTGATGCATTTTATTTCATCAAGGATCGAGGAGATGATATGAACAAATGCATTTTTTTTTCAAGACGCCATCGGCCTGATACATACTAGGATTTAATTTGTTTGGTTGACTGTCTACTTTTTACTGTTCTCTTTCGGGTATGCCCGATTGATTTGCATCCATTTGATGTGGACTTCAGGCCTTGAGGCTGTTTTATTTTTATATATATGTTTCAAAAAAACATGAGACATGGTGACGCAGTTGCTGACTTTAACTGCTTGATTGAATAGTAGTTCTAGTTCACCTATCAGTTTCCATTAAATGATCACTGCTTGATTGCCAAAACATTAAAGGCATGCACAAGTGGTTATTGCAGCGGCAGGAGTACAGCAAAGGTTTTGCATTTTGTACGTAAAATGATTATCAACATGTGCATGAAATATGGACATCCATGCATTTTTAAACAGTACATAAAATTAGATGCTTTGCAAACCATATAAAAACACATGGTATTTCAACTACCTAATTCAAACAAAAACCCAAGATAGTTTCATGATTTCATCTATGGACTTATCTCCTTGCTTGGTCCACGTAGATAGCACTAAAATCAAGTTAAAGATGAATAAGCAATTTTGACAGCAAAGAAATAAAATCAAACCAATTTGTTGATAAGTCTTTCACCTATTTACAGATTTTCGTTTACACGTTTTCTATTTATGATTTACTACTGATTGTGAAGCCTAACATTATGCAGTTAAATCGGTTAGTGGTCTTGTAACTGTGAAGGTTCAAATATATTTTTTACCGATGTTAATTTTGTTTATAAATTAAAGTATAAGTCAAATCATTTTTTATTTTCATTTTGCTGATGTTGCTACAGAAATGGCTAAAAATAATTGATTTAACGGGCATAATAGAAGGCTTAAATAGACGTAGGTTCTAGTAGGGCTAAGTCAAAATAACACAACGGTCTAATAGCACTCCGAGCAGTTGCCAGATGAAGTGAAATGGGGAGAATCGTCGCTCGAACTCGTTCTACCAGAGTGAGGACGGGTGTGGAGAGAGAAGGAAAGCGGTGACGATCGCCATTTCAGTTTGACAGTGACGATCGTTAAACGGTTTTCAGAAAACCGTTTAGCATTTAAATGCAGAAGACCGTATACAATTTTTTTTTTTTTTTAGTCTAAACGGTTTTCTGAAAACCGTTTAAGGTTTTTTAATAAAAAATATATATTTTTTAGAGCAGTCTCCCATCGACTGCTGGAATGGTGGAAGGAATCGCCGCTTTAAAAACGATTTTCCCACTAGTCGCGAGGCTGACTGTGGAGAATGCTCTAACAGCAGTGCCCTGCGCCATATCTAGAATTTTACAGGATTTAGTGTTGTTTTTATGCACAACGTCTATACCACGTCTACACCAGATGCCAACTCTAAAACAAAATAATAAAACTGGCAAAATCAATCCTAATCCAGAAAAGAAACAAAGTTAACTATTGTGTGATCCTTAAGGAAGGTAGACTCCTACTAAGTGTATTCTTTAAGTCAGATCAAAGGGAAATTAATACGGAATTACTGTTCGCATGGTTATGATACATATAAAAATATATCAGTATAATACAAGAAGCTACTCGGATAGAGCATCTCCAACTGATGCTTGGATTTTACATTTTGTGAAATCTACACCTAAAATGTACCGCAGCAGAGTTTCGGAACACCCCATAGTGTCGATTTCGGGGGCTTTCCTTCCGAATTCATCAAACTATTTAGGCGTTTGTTAAACAAACGTCTAAAATTAGACGACTGTTCAACAAATGCCTAAAATAGGGGATTGTTAAAGGGATTCCATTTTTGGTTAAGGGGAGAACAAAATTTAAATTATTGTTCAATTGTTAAGGGAAGGATAAAAAAATTAGCCCTCCCTCAAACATTTAATTAAAAATTTCAATATTAACCCCATAGTTTTATTTAATGTAAAATTTAAAAGCTAAACCCTAAATAATGAGCACAATTTAATGAAATAAAAAATATGATATAGTTAACATAACGGAGACATAAGAAAGTTGTGTGGATCAGAAGATATCAGATCAGGTAAGTTAGTGAATATCATTTTAGAATTCAATGGTTCAATTTAAAATACTTAAATATTCATGAACAAATCTGATCGAATATGTATAATTGGAACATTAATTGAGATGCAGATGTTTTTGCGTCTTGGAAATGATAAGAAATTGTATTCGTGCGTATACAAATCAGCGCGAAATATAAAAAGAACGGTAGTGAATTGTATATTGTAATAAGGGGTAGTTTAGTCCATGTTTTTTCTAAAATAAAAAAAACCAAACCCTCCCTTAATAAATTATTTTTAAATGGAGTCCCCTTAAAATTGTCCCCCCTTAACCAAAAGTGGAGTCCCTTTAACAATCCCCCTAAAATAAAGCATTTTCTCCTAGACGTTTGTTGACGGCCATTTTTCCCAACTTTTAAAAAAGCGTATGTTGGTTCAACAAACGTCTGATGTTCAGGCGTTTGTTCGACAAACACCTAATATTCAGACGTTTGTTGAACAAACACTTGTTTACAAAATTATTAAGAAATCTTCGATTTTGACAACTGCTTCTTACCATGAAAGTCCTTGACGCTAAACCACCACGACGAAGGCTGCTTGATCGGTAGAATTGTATAAGTAATTATCTTATAAAATTGGGATGTTTTCGCGTGTATATCCATCCAACTGCAACTAGAAGAACTATCGTAAATTTGTTCAACATCATAAGTCCAAAGTTGCACCAGCCACAAGTTGTACTACCCAAATTTTATGTTTACCATCGCTTGAATAGTCATTACATTTCAATAGTGAACAATTCACCGCCGCTTAGGAATTTTCCACCCAAAACACATAGAACCCACATGTTGCATTTCTATTTTACATCCTCCCTCACCAACATACAGAGTTATAATGGCAGCCACAGAAGAACCAATACTACCACCCACTTCAATTGATCATCTGATCGAAAGCTGCATCTCATCTTCCAGCTTCCAGCAAATCTTCCAGGCTACTCTCATCTCCTTAGCCTGGGCCTTTGATGCTCAACAAACCTTCATCACTGTCTTCACTGACGCTGCCCCTACATGGCGCTGCATCGACCCCAAACTTCCCTCCTGCATGTCCTCCATAAACCCATGTACCCTTCCCAATGGTACATGGGCCTGGACCCAGCCCAAACATGCATCCATTGTTTCAGAATGGAACCTTCAGTGCTCATCAAACTTAATCTCTAGTCTGCCTACATCATCTTATTTCATGGGCTGCTTCTTCGGTGGTCTTTTCCTCTCGACCCTCTCAGACTCATGGCTGGGTAGAAAGAACATGCTCTTCCTATCCTGTCTATGCACATCTTGTTTTTCAACTCTTACTTCGCTCTCAAACAACGTATGGATTTACTCATTTTTAAAATTCACGACTGGCATGGCTCGAGCCAATGTTTCCACCACAGCGCTTGTTCTAGCCACAGAGATAGTGGGCAAAAAGTGGCGTGACAGGATCAGCGTATTCGGGTTCTTGTTTTATCCGTTAGGGTTCATGTCCTTACCGATTATAGCATACCAAAGTAGAGTGTCTTCGTGGAGGTATTTGTACATTTGGATTTCTCTTCCTTACATTTTCTACAGCTTCTTTCTTTACATCTTCGCTCAAGAATCTCCAAGGTGGCTTTTGGTGCGTGGTCGTAAAGAGGAGGCAGTCAACGTGCTAAGATCACTGTATAAAAGCAACAAGGCGATAGATCTTGACTTTGTGAAGAGTCAAGATTTCAACGAAGAGAAGGGGAACGTGAACGCTTACTCTTCTATGCAGATGATATGGGAAAAGAAGTGGGCTTTTAGGCGGATGTCAGCGGCGATGGTCTTAGGATTTGGAATAGGGATGGTTTATTTTGGTCTACCCTTAAACTTAGGAAACCTAGGGTCAAATCTATACATAAGCGTGACATACAACGCACTATCTGAATTCCCTTCAGCGTTGCTGACTTACATAATGATAAGGAAAGTGAAGAGGAGGACCTCAATTCTGCTACTGACGACAGTGAGCAGTGCGGGCTGCATTCTATGCATTGTATCGACCAATGAGGTATTGCAGCTTTGTGTTGAAATAGTGTCATATGTTACTGTATGTGTTGCATTTTCTGTGCTTCTGATTTTCAGCATCGAGCTGTTCCCGACTTGCATTAGGAACTCAACGGTGTCTATGGTGAGGCAAGCACTTATGTTAGGGGCAGTTTTTGCGCCTTTGGTTGTGGCGGAAGGGAGGAAAATGGCCGTTTGGTCCTTTGGAGTGTTTGGGCTTGTGATCGGAGTTTGTGGATTGTCGGTTATTTGGCTACCAGAAACAAAAGGAAGCAGAGCAACTGACACGATTGAAGAAGAAGAGCAACAGACTGCTGCCAAACTAGATATCTGAGTTTAGGTTTGAGAAAACCGGTTCCTGTTAAACTGTTATCGCACAAGAAATTTGCTCTAGAATTAATAAAGCAGAATTGCCGTGAGGCCCGAAATTTGTGACAAAAAAATGTACTAAAACTGAATCAATGCTCCCCCATGAATTGCAGTAACCCCATCTCACGCTGCATATCATTAGGGCCTAATCTCGCACCTCTTTTTTCTGGCCTTCTAGCAGACCCGTTTTGTGATTTAAAAAAAATCTATATTTTCTTTGTAGAGATAAACATTTTGGATGAAAATTACTTGTATTATTAGAAAAACATATGTCAAACAAAATTTAGACTAAGGAAGTATGATACAAGTGTGTATAAGTATGCATATGTATACACGGTTGCATTTTATATAGGAAGTGGAAAGAGAAAAAACGGGAATTGTGGTTAAAATCAAGGATCTATAGGAGTGTTGCACTCTTTGAAGTTACGTTAAGAAGTTATGTCAATCTCTCACACACACGGAGTGATGGAAACTAAAGAGCAAATGGGGTGCTACACTGCTTCGGATGTCATATATATATATATATATATATATATATATATATATATATATATATATATATATATATATATATAGGAACTCTATTTAGACACAAAATGAGAACACAAAATTGCATATAATAAATATCAACAACTAGATCCTCCCATGAATTACACTCTTCACATAAAGACAAACAAATCCAACGGTGGAGGCTTTATGTCTATCTCTTTATGTTTAATTTTGTGTCCAAATAGCCAGCCCATATATATATATATATATATATATATATATATATATATATATAGGAGCGGCTATTGAGACACAAAATTGAACACAAATCAAGAGACACAGAGTATCAGCCGTTGGATCATTTTGTCTTTATGTGGTGAGGTGCAAATCATGGGGAGATCCAATGGTGGAGATGCATTGTGTCACCAATTGTGCCTATGTTTTGTGTTCCTTTAGACTTTCCCTATATATATATATATATATATATATATATATATATATATATATATATCGCCAATGGAGTGAGGAAAAGACAATCTAGTTCTCCACTCATGTTTTTATTTAATCGCCCGGAGCCACTAAATAAACAAAGCCACAAATTAAACAAATTCGGGTTTTATTTGTTTAGAGTGGATCGAGATTTCTTCAACTTTGAAGTATCGATTTCGAAATTCGACCAATTAGAGGATCAAGACATCATCTTCCAATCGGCCCTCGTATATTCGATCTAGGAATCAATTTTGACTATGGTTGAAAATGGGTGGTGATCTCGTTTTGAACAAAATTATTATTGGGAGTCTCTACCCTTCGTTGGTTACATTTGTCATTATAAGGATCTAGCCATTTGGCTATTTTGGCAAAATTGGTTTAATTTATACAACTTATGTTGTGACTATCCATTTATCCAACCGATCCTTCCAGACGTTCGGATCTGGAGGGCGATGATTACACATGCTTACAAAATTTAAGAACCGCAACGGATTTCAAAGTATTGATCGGGGTGATTATATTCTTTGTTGACCTACCTATTTTCGACTATGTATTTTTTTGGGTCTGTTTCAATTTAACGGCAATAATGGTTTTCACTGTCAAATTCTATGCCAACCTTGAATTATGTTCTCTACAAACTGAGATTCAATTTCAGGGATTAAACCGCAATTAATGTCCTAAAACTGAATCAATGCTCCCCCATGAATTGCAGTAACCCCATCTCACGCTGCATATCATTAGGGCCTAATCCCGCACCTCTTTTTTCTGGCCTTCTAGTTCTAGCAGACCCGTTTTGTGATTTAAAAAAAAACTATATTTTCTTTGTAGAGATAAACATTTTGGATGAAAATTACTTGTATTATTAGAAAAACATATGTCAAAAAAAATTTAGACTAAGGAAGCATGATACAAGTGTGTGTAAGTATGCATATGTATACACGGTTGCATTTCATATAGGAAGTGGAAAGAGAAAAAACGGGAATTGTGGTTAAAATCAAGGATCTATAGGAGTGTTGCACTCTTTGAAGTTACGTCAAGAAGTTATGTCAAACTCTCACACACACGGAGTGATGGAAACTAAAGAGCATATGTGGTGCTACACTGCTTCGGATGTCATATATATATATATATATATATATATATATATGTGTGTGTGTGTGTGTGTGTGTGTGTATAGACACAAAATAAGAACACAAAATTGCATATAATAAATCTCAACCACTAGATCCTCCCATGAATTACACTCTTCACATAAAGACAAACAAATCCAACGGTGGAGGCTTTATGTCTATGTCTTTATGTTTAATTTTGTGTCCAAATAGCCAGCCCACATATATATATATATATATATATATATATATATATATATATATATATATATATATATATATATATGGGAGCGGCTATTGAGACACAAAATTGAACACAAATCAAGAGACACAGAGTATTAGCCATTGGATCATTTTGTCTTTATGTGGAGAGGTGCAAATCATGGGGAGATCCAATGGTGGAGATGCATTGTGTCACCAATTGTGTCTATGTTTTGTGTCCATTTAGACTTTCCCTATATATATATATATATATATATATATATATATATATATATATATATATATATATATATATATATCGCCAATGGAGTGAGGAAAAGACAATCTAGTTCTCCACTCATGTTTTTATTTAGTCGCCCGGAGCCACTAAATAAACAAAGCCACAAATTAAACAAATCCCGGTTTTATTTGTTTAGAGTTGATCGAGATTTCTTCAACTTTGAAGTATCGATTTCGAAATTCGACCAATTAGAGGATCAAGACATCATCTTCCAACCGGCCCTCGTATATTCGATCTAGGAATCAATTTTGACTATGGTTGAAAATGGGTGGTGATCTCGTTTTGAACAAAATTATTATTGGGATTCTCTACCCTTCGTTGGTTACATTTGTCATTCTAAGGATCTAGCCATTTGGCTATTTTGGCAAAATTGGTTTAATTTATACAACTTATGTTGTGACTATCCATTTATCCAACCGATCCTTCCAGACGTTCAGATCTGGAGGGCGATGATTACACACGCTTACAAAATTTAAGAACCGCAACGGATTTCAAAGTATTGATTGGGGTGATTATATTGTTTGTTGACCTACCTATTTTCGACTATGTATTTTTTTGGGTCTGTTTCAATTTAATGGCAACAATGGTTTTCACTGTCAAATTCTATGCCAACCTTGAATTATGTTCTCTACAAACTGAGATTCAATTTCAGGGATTAAACCGCAATTAATGTCCGATTTTGGAAGTACTAACGAAAAGATTTAAAAAAGGTCACTAATTATGGAAAAAACAAAGCTTTCAACTCAGGCTGATTTCAACAAACGGTAAAAGAAAATTACATGTACCAATTTAGTGATTTTGAAAATTAGTTTTTGAAATCATGTTTTAGAGATAGTTAGATGGTTCTCTTTTTGGATGTTACTATGAAATTAGGGAATGTTAGCATCGCTAATTGATGGTGTTTTACACAATTACTTCTCATGAGTCGAGCACCAAATTAAATGTGGGGTTTAACAATGTAAAGGAAGAGCAAGTTTGATTAACTAAATAGTTTGTAGATGTATTCCATAATCCCACGTTTGGACGTTTGTTTCAGTTCTTAAATGAAAGTCATGGAGAAGAGCTAACAAAAAACATGTGTCGTAACTAAGGTTTAGACGAGGAGCGGTTATTTTTGAAACGAAGTGTAAATTGACGTACACTAGAGTAAGTGGCCTCATCATTGGTCAAATATATTTTGTTTTGCATTTTATGTTTTCTTATTTTAGGTCTTTTTGCTTGTGTAACACCCTCCGTAAAATAAACTTAAAACATGCATAAGATAATTTAATTTAAAATAAATGATAATAATCAGTAATAAATTAACAGGTGTATAAAGAATTTTGAATAATTGGAAATTAGGCCATGAAAGTATTAATATTTTGTTTGTGAGATTTTGATCCGCTTTCATATTTTATTTACTAAAAACAGAGTTCGTATGAGGAAGATATTAATAAAACAAGTTATGCACAAATATTTACACACAAGGTTTGAAATTCAAAAAGATTAAATATAAATCAGAAATAAAATTAATTATAGATTG
Source organism: Allium sativum (assembly GCA_030737875.1). Taxonomy (NCBI): domain Eukaryota; kingdom Viridiplantae; phylum Streptophyta; class Magnoliopsida; order Asparagales; family Amaryllidaceae; genus Allium; species Allium sativum. The sequence goes on along the minus strand of CM060911.1, from coordinate 183,049,651 downwards.
ACATAAAAGAATATTCCAAGAGGAATTGAATTTGTGTGTACATATTCATATGCAAAGGGGACAAAGATAAGCAATATGAGGAAATAAGTCAGAGCCATTAATTAAGAATTTAATAGAAAACAATGTCATAGAGATTCAAATCTCTTAGCTCGGTCCAGAAGGGGGTCAATCGCCCATATAGAAGGAGGGTCGACCTAGGAGTGGATCGCCCACCTATTGAGGTGGTTGACCGTCCTCTTGAGAAATGAGTGGTGTGTGTATGTTTTTATAGGGAGATTTATATAGATTTGCATCAAATGGACCGTGCAGATTAAATCTAAATAATCTAACGGTCTATACACACACCTACAACTATAAACATAGCTCCCTAGCCTCACTCTAAACCTTACTTTCATTACATTCTAAGCCTCCATACTATCCTTCTGTCATTGCTAATTCCAAAGAAAAAGGTTAGGATTATCTTTTAACCTGCATTCTATCCTTTTTATTCTAGATTCATGTAGATATAGGTTCTGCATTTTAGTTTATATATATATATATATATATATGTATGTATGTATGTATGTATGTATGTATATGTATATGTATATGTATAAGGATTGGAGTACGATTTCGAAGGCTAATTCTAGATCTGACTGTATACAAATCGTATCGTTTTTCTTTCTCAAATCACTACGAGTGGAAACCCTATAGTTGCTATTTTTTATCTTTTGTAGTTTCAATTTGGATTATTATGCTTGTATGAGATTTGGATTAAAAAGAAAATAAAACATCATAAACCCTCCAAATCCAATATTCTGTTTAATGTGTAAATGGTCGATCAAAAGTGATGTATTTGGGTTTGTATTATTGGAATAATTAATGTTATGCTTGGGTGTTGTGAAATTCTTAGTTTTTGGGTTTTGCCCACTTTATTCTTATTTTAAATGTACATTTACGTTTGTGTACTAAAACGTAAGATTTATGTATTGTAAATTAATAGTTTTAAACATTTATTTTAAATAGATTTGTTTGAACGTATTACATACAATATATTAGGATCTTAAGTTTTTGTATGCAATACAAAATAAAAAGTGAAGCATCGCCAAAAGCAATGTTTTTGCATATGTAGTTCGATTTATTGCACCTTGCCCATACTTTTATTATATAAATAATTATTCAAACATAGGTTGCAAGTTTTATTTGTATGTCCTGTTATTTTCCTTTTTATCATCAAATGAGAATATGCATGTTGGACCATGTTAATTGATAGAGAAATTAACTTGTACACCATAATTGTGATTATTAGGATTGACATTTCAAACATGCTAAGTTGTTATTCTTATGCGCTAAATTCACGCATATATATATATATATATGTATGTATGTATATATGTATGTATATAGCGTAATTAGATGTAATATTAATGCGTATTAGATGCATGCTAAATATGTTTAAATTAAGAAATAGAATATGAATGTCACCATAGGAATTTGTATGTGTATTCGTATGTGTGGAGTTAATAGCCTTAATTATAATTAATCACACACAGCCACTAGGCTAACCATTACTTATAGTAGAAGCCTGCCCGGAACCGATCGACATATCCAACATCCACAAGTAAAGCTGGCTAATGTGAGAGGTCTAGGCACCATGGACCATTATATTATTACACTAAAACGCGAGGTTAATCCCAACTTGTAATAGAAACCCTCCCGGAACCGCTCGGCATAACCAATATTGACGAATGGTCGATTTAATGTGAGATGTCTAGTGTGTGTATATATACTAATTGCGAAGTAGGCCTGCCTAGAGAAGGTATTAAGTGGCTGACCTACCTTATTGGGTATTAAGTGGTTAGGATCAGGTCTTCTCCTATGGTTCACTCCTTGGTTCTGGACTATTGTATTGGAAATCACCCTACTAGGTCTTAAATGGTCATTGTGTCTGCCTTTCTCTTATAATGTATAAAATAGTCCTAATAGACGACGGCGTATGAGTGGGGTAGTTCTCCGGAAGTGTCCACTTCTTATCTAAGGGCTTAGTGAGGAATGACCTAGGGACATATTATATAAGAGGCATAAATGAACCACCGTCTAAGGGAAGTATTAAGTGGCTAGGAGTTCCTACGTAAGGACAAATAAATAGTAACAAAGGGGTCCGTCCGGAGGGTCTTAAATATGTGTTTTGTTTCTACCTAAACCTGGTATTAAGTGGTTGCTTACTATCTCTCGACCTACAAGGAGAGTATATATTCGGTAGCGTTAACCTCAGGGACGAGGTCTTAATTGGCTAGGGGTCCCCTATAGGGGAATAGGTGATAGTAGGAATCCGCTTTTAGATAAATATAAGTAATGGCCTTAAGTGACCAGGTAGATCCCACCTCGTAGGGCTTTAAGTGTTAACCTGTTCTAAAGCACGGTTCAAGAACTATGCATTGAGTTGGGATCAAATATAATGAATCACTCACGTTTAATATGATGTATCACATGTGGATTATATGGATGGATTGGTAGGGTTTTGTGGTCATGAATCGGAAATGTTTTGCAATGTTCAATATGATGGATTCGATCACTTTTGCGTGATGGATTAGTCATCAATAAACCGCTAAGAGAACACTGGATCGGACCGCAATTGTATGGTAGATTAGCATGCCTTCAGTGATGGATCGACAATGCCCTAGCTGATAGATTGGTGCATTTGTATAGATGGATCGACATGGACTTATAGTAGTGGATCGGGCAGCGTTTTAATGCCATGGATCGACAATGCTTTAAGTTGATGGATCAGTCATCATATGAGTATGGATCAGAGAATACGAGGTGTGGCAACATGTATGGATCGGCGCACGAACAAACAGATGGATCGGTCGAGTTTTATAAAGTGGACCGACCATGTTCAATGTGATGGATCGGTGCGGTCTTATGTCGATGGATTGGCAATGTATCTCTATGGATCGACAACATTTCAAGTATGGATCAACAATGCCATTAGTCGTGGATCGACAACGCTTTTGAGCTATGGATCGGTAACTCTTATGACGAATGGATTGACAACACTTTTGAGCAATGGATCAGTTAGAAGCTATGGATTAGTTGTCGATCCATAGAGTTGCACGATGCATCATTTCAAGCTCTACACCTCTCCATCCTACGCCTACAAATACTCCACCCCTCTCCCGCATTAAGGGGACCAAAATTTCTCCCGAAAGGGCTTCCATTTTCAATCTCCAACATTGTTAAAACATCTCCAACTCCATTAAATCATCTTCTAGTTTAATTCAAGCATCTCCATCAAAATCTTCATCGAGAATTCATTGAAGATCATTGACGTGCATGATTATCGAAGATCTACTCAATTTTGAGTCTCTTCAAGGAAGAATCTAGAAGTTGTAGAAAGAAGAGAGAGATTTATTGTAAAAGAGATAAAAATGTACAACGTGATATTGAATGTGTACCTTGTAAGGAAAATGATAATGAAACTATCCTACAAACTGGATGTAGGCCAAAACTGGGGCTGAACAATTATAAACACTCTCTACTTTGCTATTTTCTGCACATTTATGCTCTTAACCTTTTTTTTATAAGTTTAAAGTGTTACGCCTCTTGGGGCGTTAGCATCCATTTTGGTTGTTAACATTTTTGGCGCCCGCCGTGGGGGTCGAACCCATGACCACAAGGTTAAGAGCCTTGATGGATTTTGAGGATTGATTGGAAGCTTATCATTTTACGATAGATCTGTGTGGTCTAAAAGTCAGGCCCAGTGAAAGGAATCCTACGAAGTTTGGAAAGTTGTCAGAGATCATGGAACCATCGAAGAAGGGTAGTAAGTCCCCTAGAGGTTCTAGAAATGATGCTAATGATGTTGTAACCACACCACAAACTCACTACACCATATATGCTAATTAAGCTATGTTTTTAGCCGTATCTAAATCTCTTAAACACGGCAAAAAGCCGTATCAAAAAATGGCGCGTTAAATTTTTAGATACGGCTACATACCCCATCTCACTAGTGATATCATACAGCTACTAGCCGTATCTAAATCATATTCAGACACGGCCTTTTTCGTATCTAATTATATTTGTGCATGCACATATTTATATACATGCATATATATATATATATATATATATATATATATAACAGAAATTGTAGCACATATTTTTCATAACACAGCATATATACCACAATTTATACACAAGAATAACACAATTTATATATATATATACACACACACACTCAAAGCATTACAAAAAATTTCATAACACGAACACAATGTATAATATACAAACATATACAAAGGAAACTGTCAAAGATTTTCATAACAGTACGAACTAACAAAAAAAGGTAAAAACATATGATCAGCCTAATAATAGTGAAGGGCATATTGTGTCTTTGTGTTCCTGTGTGCATATTTGTCAATTATATGTATAACAAATTTATGTAATGCTACTGACATGATTTCATGAACTTGTAACCTACATACCAGCATCTCACAAGCTTTTTGGTTTAACGTGACCTCCAATATCGTATATAGCTGATACACCTCCCCACTTTTTCTGTTTTCTCCAACAGGACTTCATATAAATTCATGAAACAAGTTACAAATACTTCACTGACAGGAGATCGACATTGTAACTCACTAAAGCATACAGAAATGAGCTAAAATGGAACTTGTTTAATGACATATATATATATATATACATACATGCAGAAATGATATGTAGACTGAAATGTCTTCTGTTATTATGTACTGACCGAATTTAAGTCAAATTACACTAGATATATGTCTCAGTTAGTACATTTTAACAAGTCAGTACATTGTAACAGTGTAAAATAATATATACCTGCTCCAACGGCTAAAGATATCGAACCATCATCTTCAGATGACACACATACTCGACTTTCTGATTAAAAATTTACTGGGCGATCCACCAAGTGGCTGCATTTTAGCTCACGCGCAGGGTCAGTTATCCATGCTAATTAGTTTCATTCAAATGTCGAATGCCGCTTCACTTAACCTTTGGAAAAAGCTGCTTTCACTTGCAACTTTCAGTTTCTTTGAAGCAGACTGTGTAGTGCATGGTAACTTTCACTACAGTCTCTACTACAAAGTAGGGGAAAGTTGCTAGTGAAAGCAACTTTTTACTAAGGTTAAGTGCAGCAGCGTCCGTCATTTGAATGAAGCTAATTTGCATGGATACCCAACACTACGTGTGAGCTAAAATGCATCCACCTGGTGGATCGCCTAGTAAAATATTAACCATAAAGTCTAGTAATCATCCATCTACCAAAATTTTCAACAGACCTGTTAAAATATTTTCAGTAAACTTGTTATCTCTCAAAACAGAGTAAACTTGTTATAAGACAACCCAATTTAAATTTCAAACATAAGGCAAACAAACAGTCAAATGACGATGAAATCATAGTTAAATATTGAACTATAGAATTATCCATTTGCTCAGTTTAAGAAATGGACAACTCTTAGTTACTAAATAGTTAAACTATAAGTCGGTGACAACTTGTACTTGAATGTGGTTACTACATTTCGGATTCAGCGTGGCAAGTGATCTAAAGAACATATCAACAAACCTATTAAACTCATTGTTATTTCTTTGTTTCATGGATATATATACCGCAATCTAAAATTATACCATACATATTTCAATTCAATTCAATTGAAATTGCTAACACACTAACAACCAGCTAACACACTAGTACCATACATTTCTGATTCTAGGGTATAACAACCAGCTAGCACACTAGTACATACCAATTCAATTAAAATAGCTAACACACTAACACAAAGTAGCAATCGACTTACACACAAAGAATTCAACTTGTTTCTTAATCCCTACTATCAGGCATGCACAACACAATTCAATTAAAACAGCTAACACGCTAACACAAAGTAGCAATCAGCTAATATGCAAAGACTTCAACTTGTTCCTTAATCCCTACTATCAGGCTTGCACAATACGATTCAATTGAAACAGCTAAAAAAATAACACAAAGTAAGGGTCAACTAACACACAAAGACTTCGACTTGTTCCCTCATCCCCACTATCAGGCATGCAAAACACAATTCAATTGAAACACATACATGCGGTCAACGGAGGGTTACGGAATAAGGGTTGCAGGAGAGGGTTTTTCATCTCTGTCGGTAGGGGAGATTCCAGAGAAAGGTGGAGGCACGATTTGGTGACTGAAAACCCTAATTTGGGTTTTCGGTCACCATTAAAGTAAAACAGAGGGAAAAGGGAGCGGCCAAAATTTTAATCCAGAGTGCCTAATGGGGTGGACAATATGATACGCATTCAATTTGGCCAAAAGACATATCAAATTAACTGATACGGAGGTTCGTTGATGGACGGTTAGATTTAGGATGTTTGGGGTGGTGCAGATCGCAAAATGTAGTTTGATACAGATCTTAGCACTATTAAATATGATAAGGCTTTAAATCGTATTTTATGTCCGCATCCTGGCATGTCAAATAGGTTGTTATGGTGTAGTGACTAATAATCCGAATGTTGCTCAAACTTTGGGAGTTGGAGCTGGTGTAACCCTAATTGAGCTAGATGCAGTTGTGGCTGGATTGAATCAACAAATGGAGACTTCGAATAAATCCTTGATGGATAAGCTAGATGCTCTTGTTACTGCTCAAGCTAATCTTGCACCTCAGAGAGTTGATGTTGATCTAGATGAGAATGATCACTCTTCGGCATCGGATCAGAAACGTGATCATTATGAAGAGGAGACGGATGATTTGGTAGAAGGTGGAAATGACGCTAATGTCGAAGATTCCAAGGCAAATGCTAAGAATCATGCCGAAAGATATACTTCTTGCAAAGTTGCTAGTCCAGCCAGGACGCCTCCCCAAGGTGGAGGTTATGGGCCCTGGTTATCTAATCGCGGTCGCTTGCCAAGACAAGCATCCGGTAAAAGAACTGGCGTACGCCCTATGGAATGACACAATGACGAAGAATATATTTCAGATACGATTAAACAAATCATGAAAGAAATCTTATCCAGGAATGATGATGAAAAGAGTGGGGGTTTGCTTCAAGTAAAACTCCGTTTACCAAGAGGATCCGTAAAGTTGAATTCCCTAAGAAGTTTGCTCCTCCAACATTGCCTTCTTACAACAGAACTGCTAATCCAAATCTATTTCTGATCAAGTATGAGTGGCACATGAACGTTTTGTAACAACCCGTATTTTCAATAACCTGTTATAGCATAAATCGAGGCAGAATTTAATTCTAAAATATGAATCAAGGGAAACGGGCTATGCCATTGCGTTCGTCTCGGAAAAATACGCGAAATAGAGTCCGAGTTTTCGAAAATCGGAGTCCGTATGACCCAGTTAAGGCCCATTGAAGTTTTCAGAAATTTCCATATTAAAAACAGATTTGAATTTCAAGTTCAAAGTGGGAAATTAGGGCAAACTGGCGCAGGCGGGAAAATTCCCACCAGGACCCCCATGTCGACAGGCATGTCGACAGGGTCCCCAGGGTGTCGACAGCCCTGTCGACACAGGGTGGCCGGGCAGTTTTGCCTGGCGCACCATTTTGGGTTTGGTCTGGTCTTGTGGCTTGGTTCTAGAGAATTCCGAAATCTGATGGACCTAATTCAACCTAGGGTTAATCCTATGGTCTAAATCACTAGCCTAATCTATAAATAAGACCCTAACCTACCCTAAATCATTCATTATTCATTCTAGCAACTAAACTATGTCAAAATCAAAACTCTCATGGCCTCCACTCTCTTCATACAATTCCTAAACAAATTCCTAAGAGATTTCCATGCATACAAGTATATTTAGGCTTGTATGATCCTCCTTAACTTGCATTAAAGTCTTGTTTCTCTATTATCATCATAAAGGAGGAGTCCTGATCAAGTTTGCTTGCATTTTGGGGTTTTATTTTGTTGCATAAGGGGTTTCTTACATTTGCTATACTCATTTGAGTTTGCATAAGCGTTGTAAGCCCTCTTACCTTCATTTTAGAAACTCTAAAGTTAATATGTGATGAAAGTTGGGATTTATGCATGTTTAATAAGTTATGCATGCTCATGCGAGTTCGTTATGCTATGTTATGCATGTTTAATAAGTTATGCATGCTTATGCGAGTTCACCATGCTATGTTACACATGTTTGATAAGTTATGCATGTTTATGCAAGTTCACTATGCCATGATTTGCAAGTTTAACAAGTTATGCATGTTTATGCAAGTTCACTATGCCATGATTTGCAAGTTTAACAAGTTATGCATGTTTATGCAAGTTCACTATGCCATGATTTGCAAGTTTAACAAGTTATGCATGTTTATGCAAGTTCACTATGCCATGATTTGCAAGTTTAATAAGTTATGCAAGCTTATTTATGCAAGTATGATATGCAAGTGTCATATGTTGTGCAAGTTTGTTTATGCAAGTTTGTTATGCAAGTATGATATGCGAGTTGCCATAAGTTATGCAAGTTTATTTATGCAAGTATGATATGCAAGTGTCATATGTTGTGCAAGTTTGTTTATGCAAGTTTGTTATGCAAGTATGCTTATGCAAGTTTGGGATGGTTATGTGGTTCATGTTAACATGTTATGCATGCTTTTGGGCCTAAAAATGTAATATGCAAGTGTATGAACACATGAATCTTTCATATGCCACCATGTTGAACTTGTGGCTCTAACACTTTTATGTCATGATTATGCCAAGTTCCCTCTTTCTATCCTTTATGCGCTATTGCGATATGTGAGCGATGGGATTGCGTTTGGGGTTGGGTAAACTTAAAGGACATAAAAACATGAGCTTGGGAATTTACCTATTAAGTTAGGTCTACCCCTTGGGAATTTACCTATTAAGTTAGGTCTACCCAAGTATTTGTTGAACTTGTTATGTGTTTTGGAAACATGGTGGACATGACACTTAGAAAACATAAGTGTGGCCAACTCGAGGTTGGGTTGAGTTTGTAGCGTAATTCTACCCGGAACCTACCGGCTTAACTAGTGGCTACAAACAATAGGACCCAATGTGAGAAGTTGGTCATGTGTACCTTGGACCCGAGGTTAGACCAAGTTGTGGTGTAAAGCTACCCGGACCCGCCCGGCTTAACTAGTAACCGCAACAAAGTCTAATGTGAGAGGTTAAGGCACAATTAAGTTAATTAATGCCTCATGATTAGGGTTAAGTCAGGGTCCACTAATACTTAACCATTTGGGGATTCGAGGGATTGAAATGGGGTTAAGTTGTGACCTGTCGGTTACACTTAACCAATTTAATCCATTTGGGGGTTTGAGGGATTGAAATGGGGTTACACTTAACCAATTTAATCCATTTGGGGGTTCGAGGGATTGAAATGGGGTTAAGTTGTGAACTGTCGGTTACACTTAACCAATTTAATCCATGATTAGTGAAGGGTTAAATCGCACTTAACCCTCTTAGGAAACCCTAGCAACGTGGTCTGTTCCAGCAGTAATCCCAGTTTGGTATCATCACAACCCTAGAGGCTGGGCTAGGGCGGGGCACGATTACTGGACTGATGTAAGCGACCAAAGCGACGGCTGAGTGGTACAGCGGTGCGGGTCCAGGCGGGCTACGGACGTGCACGTAATCCGGTATTGGACAAACTCGAGGCACGGGTACCAGTAGGTTTAGACTGTGCACTATTGCTTCAGTGTCTGAGGTTGACACCCGAGGGCTTGATACACCCGAAGGTGGACCCAGCACAGTCTGACTACATCCATATGTGGGCCGTATGGACACCAACACTTGACGTGTTAGGCTTATAGGGAGCCGATCGACTAGACCGTTTGGTTGGACCTTATATTAAGGTCACTTCATGTTATTGGGTCAAAGCTTGGGCCAAGGGATCGATACCTGTTATGTTGGTTTGCTAGTACACCGTGGTGCAGAACTTAACCTTGTTTATGCGATGACACCTCTATCTATCTTGTAGTTAATTTATCATGCCAGTATGTTGTTATCTATGATCATCTCAGTTTCCATCATGTTGTTAACTTTATTAGTTTATAGACTGATCGTAGCAGGGCTTACTCAGTCTTTTTGACTGACCCGTTTTCTTTCGCCTCTTTTCTTCCGTTTCCCCCCCCCCCCCAGGTTCTCAGGGAGGGAATACAGGAGCCTAGCTCGGATCTTAGCTGCTTTCTTGGATAGCTCATGTATGCTTTGGACTTGAGCTCGCTATGGTTTTTTCCACTTTGGGGATAGCTACTTTTATGTTTTCCTTTTCAGTTTCAGATGATGTACTAGACTTGTTTATTTGGGAAATTGATATTATGATGTAGCAGACTTGTTTTTGAAATGGTTTAAAATTCTTCCGCTGTTTTATCTATCTACTTGCTCTGTTTATTTACATATATATATGTCATGTCCTGCCTTGTTATATCATTATGTACGCTTACCTTGTTTTAAAACGCCCCACCAAAGCCAGAGTTGCTTGCAAAAGCCACCCTGGCGGAGGTGGGGTGTTACATTTGGTATCAGAGCATATGGTTTACGAGAAGGGATAAAAAGGTTTTTAAAACTTTTGAAAAACTATTTTCAAAACCAAGTATAAAGTATTTTCCAAAGAAAAGTCTAGTTATTTTTAAAAGGCTATTCCCCAAAAGCCATTAGCACTATCCTTTGACCCCTCGTTTGAACTCTTTTCTTCTCGTTTCCAGCATGTCTGATAATCTCATCTTGCCCGAAGGGGTAACAATACCCGATTGGTTTCGTCGGTACTTGGAAGTCACGGCACCGGTTCCGGGTGTCTCTAATGTTGTCTTTCCAGTCAAGGCCGTTGTTCCTCCTCCTCCTTCCGTAGCTGATGTTCCTCTTCTCCCTCAGCCTCCACAAGCGGATTTTGCGGAAACTTGTAAGAACTTTAAGATGATGGGTGGCAAGAATTTTAGTGGAACAGAGACTTTTGTAGAGGCAAGGAATTGGTTGAAAGAGACCGAAGATCTTTTAGCCACCTTTGATATAGGTGACCGCAGGAAGGTTTTATTAGCAGTATGGTTGCTAAAGGAAGAAGCTGCACGTTGGTGGGTAGTCACCACCGGTACTAGGCCAATTGAGACTTGGGATGATTTTAGAGGAAGGTTTGGACTGAGGTTCTTATCACTGAAGCAAGGGGACATGACTATTAGGGAATACATAGATAAGTTTAATCAACTGGCTCGGGTCGATTTAGACTCAGTTAATACCGCTCAGAAGAAGGCCCTACACTTTGCTCTAGGATTAAACGAGCCATTACATGGTTTGGCCATGTCTCATATACCCTTGGGGGCGACTTTCGGGAATTTGGTGAATACGGCCCTACTTCAAGAAGAAGATAACAATGACAAGAAAGAGGTCAAGGCGAATGAGTCTCAAGGCAAGAGGGTAAATTCCGGGAAACGAGGCAAGAATAACAACAACCGCAAGGACAAGCCAAGAGGGAATAGGAAATGCAACTTCTGTGGTAAAGTTGGACATATATCCAGGGAATGTAGGAAGAAGAAGAGAAAGCGGGGCGAATGCTTTCATTGTGGTGAGTTTGGACATCTCAGCAAAGATTGCCCGAAGAAAACAAGGGCAAGGTCAGACTCAGTGTGCGGGACTATCTGGAGGGCGAGTTCATCCCCTCAACACCGTTCTTCCAGCTCATGATAGAGGTAGTGTTTCTGTTGAAAGACTTGTTCTGATTTTCCCTGTTCGTACTTTGTTTGATTCTGGCACATCGCATAGTTTTATTTCATCTGATCTAGTTGAAAGTTTGCACCTAAGTACTAGCCTAGTTGATGATCCCGTATGTGTTTCAAATCCAATTGGGGGGTTCCGCCCAATTGTCTGTGGTCTGGGTGGATTTGAAAATTTCTATCTTGAGTATAGAATTCTCGTGGGATGTTTATATTCTCGGTTTCAGGGGATATGGGTTGGTTTTGGGTATGGAATTGTTGTCCTGTTTTGGAGCCATTCTTGGTTTTTGTGCATAGGGTTGTGAGGCTCATGATCCGCCTCGGTAATACCCTAGAAATTTCTAGTAACCCTATGGATCCCGTCATCCCTCAACTCGTCTATCGATAGTTTGCAATCTGTGAGGGTGGTCCGAGAATATCCTGATATCTTGGGTGAAGTGAAGGGGGTTACCCTGGATGTGGGATAGATTTCCGCATTATTTGGTTGGTAATACCAAGCCAGTTTCGTGGCCGGTTAGGCGCATGACCTCGCGAGAGGAGAGTTGAGAAAGCAAGTCAAGGAGTTGCTTGAGAAGAACTTCCTGAGACGAAGTATTTTCGAGTAGGGTGCTCCAGTGGCATTCGTTACTAATGTGGACGGTTTTCTTCGCTTGTGTGTTGATTATCGTGAGAAGAATAGACAACCGTTACCAAGGATCGATGATTTGTTTGATCAGCTTGTAGGAGCATCTGTTTTCTTTTGATCTAGCTACCGGATTCCATCAGCTTAGGATGGCTGAGGATGGAATTGACAAGACTGCGTTTAGGACTCTAGATGAAATTTTTAGAATGGCTAGTCATGCTACTTGGCTTGACTAATGCACCCGCATATTACGTGAACTTGATGGGTAGGGTGTTTAGGGAGTCCTTGAACAAGTTTGTCGTGGTCGTCGTAGACGATATTTTGATCTCCTTAAAAGAACGAGGAAGAGCATGCTAGACATCTCAAGGAGGTGATGGATACGCTTAGAGCCACCAGTTGAAGGGCAAATTCTCCAAATGTCACTTTGGAGGAAAGAAGTTGGATTTCTTGGGCACATAGTTCCTAAGTAAGGCTTAGCGGTGGATTCCGCTAAAGTGGTAGCGGTTTAAGACCGGAAAGCCCTGAGGAGGGCAATTGAAGTAAGAAGCTTTCTCCGTTTGGCTAGTTAGTTAGCATTCCCTGAGCTTAGACTTACTCTTCTGGATCAAGAAGGGGGTTTCACAGGAAGAAGACCCGCAGTTAGTCAAGAACATGGACCAGTTGATTCGAGGCGAGATGTTAAGCCACCTCGCTAGATATATTATAGATGACAAGGGATGACTAAGGCGCGATGAGAGATTATGTGTTCCTCGAGTGGAAGACTTGGTAAAGAAGGTTCTTGAAGATGCGCATCACTCGAGGAGGTGGCCGAGTTGGTCTCAGGATGCATGTTGTGCCACCAGGTTAAGGCCAAGTCATAGAAGCCCAGTGGGCCATTACCTCCATTGGAGGTTCCGCAAGGGAAATGTGAAAACATCTCGATAGATTATGTGGATAGATTACCTAGATCAAAGAAAGGGAATACGGGTAGGTGGGTCATAATAGGTAGACTCACGAAGAGTGCTCATTTCAGTCCGGTGAAGAGCGAGAGGACTGCATCATGGTTAGCAACGGTTTACCCTCAAGAAGTTGGCCAGTTTTGAAATAGCCTACAGGAAGCCATGGGTAGGCAACTGAATCTAGGTATGGCCTATCACTCATAGGCGGATGGTTCATTTCGATTAAGCATGAGCTATAGAAAATCACGTTTGTAAGGGAAATTGGCAACGTGGATTGGTATTTTCAAGAAAAGTTCTGCTGCGTGGAATACTTTATAGTAAGTAGACGAGATCCAGGATTCACTAGTGAATTTTGGAGAGCTTGCATGAAATCATGAGGTTACAGTTATGTTTGAGCCAAGTGTACAGAAAGAAGAATAAGTAGAAAAGGAAGACGAGAGGCGATAATGAAATGAGTTCCAACTCGAATTTGGGAAATAGGAGTTAGGAAGCCAAGAAGTAAAAGACGGTCAAAGCACAGTGGAGTTAAGCTCAAGGAAACGTGACTAAGAACAGTGAAGACTAGATACGCGCATCATATCTCTTTTTTTTAGAGTGCATCCTTGATCCTTGTTTTCCTGTGGAGCTTGCTTGCAAGTTATCTTTTGTATATATCCTCTCGGTCCCATTCTCGATCTTATTTCTGTTGTAAACTCCATAAGGGGGTTATGACTCATCGGTTAGTACTATATGTCAGAGTTTGAATGGATTTCTTGTAATCCAAAAAAAAAGGAGTTTATCTTGCTTATCTCCTAAGATCTCTCTGTCCATGTTTATCTAGTTTATCTAGTTTATCGTGTTCATCTTGTCATGAGAACCTTAGGTAGAATCCTTTGGATGAAACATGTGTTTGAGACATGTTATGTTTGATGGTTGCAAGTGGTTGCAAGTGTTTGCAAGTGGTTGCTCGTGGATGCATTATACACAATTAGGCACTAGATCGGCTCGCACACTCCTCATATTGCATATGCATGAGTGTTTATGCTTATTCATGGATGAAAATTGTGTGTTATCACATGGATGTTGCATATGGGTGTATGTTATGTGCACACATATAGATGATATACATTATGTTAGGAATTGCATACATATGGATTCATTTCACCAACATAATTCGCATTGATGATATTTGCATTAGATAAGTACATATACACACACCTCTGCATATGTTCATCCAGCATTTAGAATCTTGTAAGGACAATGATTGCTCGTGGATGATGCTTTGAGTAGATGGATGATTGGATGGTAGGATACGTTCTTCCCAACTTGAAGATTTCGGGGACGAAATCCTTTAAGGAGGGGAGAATGTAACAACCCGTATTTTCAATAACCTGTTATAGCATAAATCGAGGCAGAATTTAATTCTAAAATATGAATCAAGGGAAACGGGCTATGCCATTGCGTTCGTCTCGGAAAAATACGCGAAATAGAGTCCGAGTTTTCGAAAATCGGAGTCCGTATGACCCAGTTAAGGCCCATTGAAGTTTTCAGAAATTTCCATATTAAAAACAGATTTGAATTTCAAGTTCAAAGTGGGAAATTAGGGCAAACTGGCGCAGGCGGGAAAATTCCCACCAGGACCCCCATGTCGACAGGCATGTCGACAGGGTCCCCAGGGTGTCGACAGCCCTGTCGACAGCCCTGTCGACACAGGGTGGCCGGGCAGTTTTGCCTGGCGCACCATTTTGGGTTTGGTCTGGTCTTGTGGCTTGGTTCTAGAGAATTCCGAAATCTGATGGACCTAATTCAACCTAGGGTTAATCCTATGGTCTAAATCACTAGCCTAATCTATAAATAAGACCCTAACCTACCCTAAATCATTCATTATTCATTCTAGCAACTAAACTATGTCAAAATCAAAACTCTCATGGCCTCCACTCTCTTCATACAATTCCTAAACAAATTCCTAAGAGATTTCCATGCATACAAGTATATTTAGGCTTGTATGATCCTCCTTAACTTGCATTAAAGTCTTGTTTCTCTATTATCATCATAAAGGAGGAGTCTTGATCAAGTTTGCTTGCATTTTGGGGTTTTATTTTGTTGCATAAGGGGTTTCTTACATTTGCTATACTCATTTGAGTTCGCATAAGCGTTGTAAGCCCTCTTACCTTCATTTTAGAAACTCTAAAGTTAATATGTGATGAAAGTTGGGATTTATGCATGTTTAATAAGTTATGCATGCTCATGCGAGTTCGTTATGCTATGTTATGCATGTTTAATAAGTTATGCATGCTTATGCGAGTTCACCATGCTATGTTACACATGTTTGATAAGTTATGCATGTTTATGCAAGTTCACTATGCCATGATTTGCAAGTTTAACAAGTTATGCATGTTTATGCAAGTTCACTATGCCATGATTTGCAAGTTTAACAAGTTATGCATGTTTATGCAAGTTCACTATGCCATGATTTGCAAGTTTAATAAGTTATGCAAGCTTATTTATGCAAGTATGATATGCAAGTGTCATATGTTGTGCAAGTTTGTTTATGCAAGTTTGTTATGCAAGTATGATATGCGAGTTGCCATAAGTTATGCAAGTTTATTTATGCAAGTATGATATGCAAGTGTCATATGTTGTGCAAGTTTGTTTATGCAAGTTTGTTATGCAAGTATGCTTATGCAAGTTTGGGATGGTTATGTGGTTCATGTTAACATGTTATGCATGCTTTTGGGCCTAAAAATGTAATATGCAAGTGTATGAACACATGAATCTTTCATATGCCACCATGTTGAACTTGTGGCTCTAACACTTTTATGTCATGATTATGCCAAGTTCCCTCTTTCTATCCTTTATGCGCTATTGCGATATGTGAGCGATGGGATTGCGTTTGGGGTTGGGTAAACTTAAAGGACATAAAAACATGAGCTTGGGAATTTACCTATTAAGTTAGGTCTACCCCTTGGGAATTTACCTATTAAGTTAGGTCTACCCAAGTATTTGTTGAACTTGTTATGTGTTTTGGAAACATGGTGGACATGACACTTAGAAAACATAAGTGTGGCCAACTCGAGGTTGGGTTGAGTTTGTAGCGTAATTCTACCCGGAACCTACCGGCTTAACTAGTGGCTACAAACAATAGGACCCAATGTGAGAAGTTGGTCATGTGTACCTTGGACCCGAGGTTAGACCAAGTTGTGGTGTAAAGCTACCCGGACCCGCCCGGCTTAACTAGTAACCGCAACAAAGTCTAATGTGAGAGGTTAAGGCACAATTAAGTTAATTAATGCCTCATGATTAGGGTTAAGTCAGGGTCCACTAATACTTAACCATTTGGGGATTCGAGGGATTGAAATGGGGTTAAGTTGTGACCTGTCGGTTACACTTAACCAATTTAATCCATTTGGGGGTTTGAGGGATTGAAATGGGGTTACACTTAACCAATTTAATCCATTTGGGGGTTCGAGGGATTGAAATGGGGTTAAGTTGTGAACTGTCGGTTACACTTAACCAATTTAATCCATGATTAGTGAAGGGTTAAATCGCACTTAACCCTCTTAGGAAACCCTAGCAACGTGGTCTGTTCCAGCAGTAATCCCAGTTTGGTATCATCACAACCCTAGAGGCTGGGCTAGGGCGGGGCACGATTACTGGACTGATGTAAGCGACCAAAGCGACGGCTGAGTGGTACAGCGGTGCGGGTCCAGGCGGGCTACGGACGTGCACGTAATCCGGTATTGGACAAACTCGAGGCATGGGTACCAGTAGGTTTAGACTGTGCACAATTGCTTCAGTGTCTGGGGTTGACACCCGAGGGCTTGATACACCCGAAGGTGGACCCAGCACAGTCTGACTACATCCATATGTGGGCCGTATGGACACCAACACTTGACGTGTTAGGCTTATAGGGAGCCGATCGACTAGACCGTTTGGTTGGACCTTATATTAAGGTCACTTCATGTTATATCATTATGCACGCTTACCTTGTTTTAAAACGCCCCACCAAAGCCAGAGTTGCTTGCAAAAGCCACCCTGGCGGAGGTGGGGTGTTACACGTTTCAAGGTAGACAGATGAAATCAGGTGTTTGTACTTTCCTATCTATTTGGAGGATGTGGCATCATTATGGTTAACAAAGTTACCGCCCTGATCTATAGACCAATTCACTGACTTGGCAAAGAGGTTCACGGAGCATTTTAATTTGTATAATTCAAAGCCGAAATACATCATGTCATTGTCAAGATTGGAGAAAAATCCGAGAGAGACAGTGAGGATTTTTCTCAGTTGTTTTAATGCTGCTGTAGTTGAAGTTGGGAATCTCGATCCCCGCATGATATTGATGGCACTAGTCCAAGCTATTGATAAGAAGACTGAATTTGGCAAATGGGTGAAGATGAAAGAGCCTAACACTCTTGAGAAGTTCTATAAGATAGAAAAAGAGTTCATTAGAGTGGAAGATGACCCTTCTATCATGCAAGATGTTGGTGGAAGCAACATTGTTGAGGAGAAGAAAAGTGGCGATACCCAGGGTAATCAGAGGAGCACTCAAGGGCAGAAAGGGGGAATGACGGAAAGCACAATAGGAATAACAAGAAGTTTCATACGTTGAAACCCGTAGAATTAACCCCTTTGACAGATACTCCTAACAACAATTACTTTTTCCACCAAGAATGCAGAGGATTATCCAGAACTACGACCGCAAAGAGTAAATGCAAGCATATGAAGAATTTGATTGAGGATTTGATCAGGAAGAACAGCTTGTAGTAGTATGTCAGGAAGCTGCAAAATGCAGACCCTTCTTCTCAGGGGAAGAGTGCATGTTCCTATTAGTCTGGTCTAAGTAATAGAGCTCCACTGCCCGCTAATGCAAAACCTGTGAATAATACCATATCCGGAGGTCCTCATCCAGACCGGGGAAGTTGGGGAGAGATTGAAAGATATGCTGGTGCTTTGAACTATGTCCAGAAAGAAGAAAGATGCAACGTCCCGTATATTTATACGGTTTAATAATTAATTTATTTGAATATTTATTAGTAATTAAAAATGGCTTGAATTAAATAATATTGAATATTTAATTAATGGAATAATATATTTAATTCCAAAATAATGAAAATAGTAGAATTAGCAATATTATGTGAATTGGATAGTATAAGAAATTTGATTGAGTTTAGATTCGAATTTTCATAATAAATTTATTCAATAAATGGCGTTAGAATGTATTATTTATAATATAATTTAAATCGAGCCCGTAATGTCGCGGTAGTTCGTAATATTGAGTTTTGAACTTTAATTGAATATACATAATCCGTTTTAAGTCGGATTTCTATGAAATAAGAAACGTTCGAGTCCATTTAACGATATTTTTCTAATAAAAGAGAAAAATTGAGATTTTGTCTATTAGATTGTGAGTTATGTCCAAATCAAATTTCCAGAAAGTCGCTATGGAATTCGTTTATAATTTATAACGATTTATTTATATTATAAAAGGGTTTTTATATAAATCGAATATCGACATAACTTGGAATTTTGAAATAACGAGCTATAAATTCAGATATGTATATTTTGGAGCTGTATAATATTCTATGTGCATATTTACAATAATTTTTTTTATTAATATTAAATTAAATTGTTTTAAATATATTAATATTTAATTTGTTTATTTAGACCTTAGAAAATAACCATTTTTGCGAACGACCTCCGTTTTCGACAAAAATAATATTGTTGGATCCGGAATATTAAATTATTGTTAAATTTCAAGTTTCGTGATTTTTGGAGTCAGTTTGTGGTCGTACGGGATTTTAGTGTGAAAAACAGTCAATAATTTTACTTTAAAAATATGTTGTGTGAGGAAACGGACTCGAAATTCGATAGAACAAATTTCATTGGGTCCATAATGTCGAACTGTAGCTGCATGTCCATTTTCATCAGAATTGGATATCGTATGTGATCATGCGGATTTTTAAATGACAAAATAAATTGCGGTAATTATATAAATTAATAAATAAAAGTACGAAGCTTCTAATACAAGCCAACCGACGCTCTAAATAAGCTACCATCTTTACCTTAAACACTTATTTCGTTCCTTCCGTCGTCAATTGCATTATTAGCCGCCATAAACAAAATACCCAAAACGTGAGGAATCCAACTTCAATAAAATGGTAGAATTCAAATTTAGTCTCATAAATTTTGAAACTTATATATGGGAAGCTATGGGTTTAGAGCTTCACTTCTGTATATTTTTTTCAAGGTGCGATCCACGGTTTAAGTTTGTTGAGTTCAACAGCGAGTCTAAGGTTCTTGTTTATCTTCGATTGGTTGAGTTTTACGAAAATTGGAACTTGGATTTGAACTCTTGTTAGGAAGAAGCTTCAACATTGCTATTTTTAGGGATACTCGAGATGTAAGATGTCGCTGCAGCACTTATGGCCAACAAAGACGACCTGAAACTACGGCATTAACGGTGAAATCAAGTTGAAAAGGGTTGTGATGAGATGGAAGAGAGTGTAATGAAGGGCATTCTGGTGGTGTTTGTTTTGGATTTAATGGTGTATGAAGGGAGAAACGTGCGGGGGGATGTTCGCTGTGGCCATTGAATAGAAGCCGCGGAGTATATTTTGATTGCTAAGAAGAATCAAGTTCTTTGATTTAGATACAGGTAGCAAGAAGATTGGGAGAGGGGATTTTTGATGATATTTGTTTGAATTAGTGTAAAGCATGGAGGGCGAGAGATCATTGGAAAGTTGTAGAGTTAATGTTGATATGTAGAAAGATGGAGTCGGGTTCCAAACATTTTTGAAGGAAGAAGGACTAGTACGAATGGGCCTGGGTAGTTAAATGGGTATGGGCCTTATTTTAAATGGTGAGCCCAATGATAATATATATAATTTAAACTTTTATTTAATTTAAATAAAGTATTAAAACTTGTAAATTAAATATCTTATTCATATGTTAACGGAATTCAGTAAAACAAGATCTGTTGGTATCGTATATACGAGTACAGCATAATGGAACTGATCTGGAGCGATTCGGAGCTCGTCTCAATTTATGGTGGAATAAAACGTCCGATCTGAATCAATGATCGTTAATCGTTATTTAACGATTAACGACAAAAGTGAGAAAAACTTGCTAACTTTGTCCAGTTTATATTTTATGAACGTAATTTAGTACTGACAATGATGATTGGTTTCTGTGTAATGGTTGTTTGAATGAATTGCTAATTAATTGGCTGAAAATATAGATATAGTTATATATGTATATATAAATCGTTAATCAAATATTGATTCTATTTGTCAGAATATTTCATATTGAAATGAGATTGATGTTATTTATATTGTTTAACATCTGTAGATGCAGGCAAACTGGTTAGAGGGATCCAACTGGATTCCTCAATATATATAATACTATTTTTGGTATATTGTGATATTTGATGTGATATAAAATCTGTTATTCAGTATGTGTGCTTGGATGGTACTGGTGTGGTATTTTAAACACCATAAGTAATATTAGAATATAAAAAGGGATTTTTGAAGTAGATATTGAATTTAAAATTTATATAAAATTAATAGATTTTATAAAAAGAAAATATTTGGAAAATAAATAAAATTATAAAAAGGAAATGGCGAGATATAAAAGAACTATGAGATATGGATTTAAAATAGATTTTAAATAAAAATATGTTTTAACAGATAGATTGAGAAGATTAATTTATAAATAATTTTTTATAAATTAAATAAAATATTTATCATTTGATAAATGGAATATATAAGTCTGAATTTATATAGAGAAGTAAAATCGGTTTCAACACCGATATTTGAAATTGAATGTGAACGTAGCAGTTTAAAGGGAATTATCAATGAGATTATAAGTGTTGAAAATAAAATAAGATTTTTATGAATAATTCTATAAATAAAAGTATAAAAATAAATTTGGATTTGAACTATTGTTTTTAAATGCGAAATCAAATTGTTTGGTTTGTATAAATGGAATATTATTCACATTCGATATGAATCAAGACTTTAAGCAAATATTTTGCGAAAAGAGAATGTTATAAAGGAAATTGGGTTTTGAAATAGGAATTTAATTGGAGTTAAGGAAAATTAGAAATCAGCCTGGAGATTAGTTAAGTTGAATGGTTTTTTGCTATCGATCTGATGTTGCTTTCGGCCTTTGGGGTTGATATTCAGGGAATTGTTGTCTTACTAGTTTATAGTTAGAGACTGATAGATGTGGGAGAGTAGTGATGCATGAATAAGAAATGGAAATGTTTTGCATTGTTAATAACGTTTATTTTCTAAATTTAGAAAATAAGGATTTAAGAATATATGGAAACGAGAAATGGAGAAATGAATAAATTAATGATAAATTAATTTAAAGAGAAAATGTTGATTGATGATTGATCTATAAAATTTCCATTTGGAAATAAGATCGCTATGTTTATGGTTGTTTTCCTTTGATGGTTAAATAATTGACTATCTAAGTTTTGACCATTTTTCCATCGTGAATACGGGGAGATCGGGATCAAATTTATTATCTGAAAACCACTCCATATGGACATTAGCATTGCGAATCAAATATGATGAAGAGAATTGAAGGTGGAGTTTATGCAAGGGCTGTTCTAGAAAATCCTAGGTAGAAATTGCCTAAGATGGGCTTACAGAATTGTGCATTCGGTTTGTCCAATCCCAGGACAACTTGTGTGGAAGAATGTCTAACGGAGTATATCTAATAGATCGCGTAAATTGATCTCTTCAAACCTATTTATGTTTGGTGGCGGAGGAATTCGTTCATTTCTCTTAACTGTTTACCCATGATATGTTTGGAGAAATCAATTTGTGATTTAGCGGGTATGACGATGTGACATTCAAAGTGAATGAAGATGTGGTTTGTAAAGGACACGTTATGGCCTCTAGCCTCACAACCGAGAAATGGTATAAAATCGGGTAGGTCGCATGGCTAAGTGGTTAGCTGCCAATTAGGGTGTATTGTCACCTGATCTAGAGAAATTCCACTTTCTTCTGTAATCTATTTTGATGCTGTCCCTTTCGGGAAACGGTTGCTGATCCCAACCATTAGTGATAATACATTCGGTACACTCAAGCGAAATGATTGACCGGTCATGTTTAGCCTGGGTTGCAAGATGTTCTTGTTGAACCCGGTGTATTCCTCTCTAGAGACACGGTCGGAAGGTGGTCTCATACCTTGCCAGTTGGAATTCATTAACCAATAAGACCCAGCGGTTTTTGATTTTATATTATGTATGTGGAACGTGAGATGAAAGCGTTCTGCTAGATGATTATTATATTGTGATTGATAGACATTATTATAATATCAAAAGAGTTTTGATATAAAGATTATCGTTTCTTTCAAAAGGATTTTGAAAGTTAAATCAAGTGTTTGGATTCTCATAAGGGAAAAACCTGTTCCATGTTATACGGCATGGCCTTATGAGATATCGTTTATTTTCTCAAACTGTTTTAAATTGTTTACTCACACTAGTCCCATGACTGACCTGGAGTTTATTTTGTTTTGTTTTCCCTAAACTCTTGGGTGCCTAAATTTGTACGGGCAGTTAACTAGTCAGGATTTTGCAGATGTACTGGAAACTTGGAACAGGAGGCTTCAGGATTATATAGCAATTGTTTATTTCCGCTATGTTGTAAGTGCTGTACTTTGATAATGATATGTATATTCAAGTACAAATTTTGTTTCAAAGATATGTTATCTATTAAATGTTGTTCGTTCCGCTATGAGATTCGTGTTACTCTGATGTTGTTGTATGTTCTTCTTCTTCTATTCTAATTTTCTATCTTATCTATTCTCACCCTCTAACTTCTTTCATTAACTATCCGGTATTTCCGATGTTTTATAGTCAACATTGCGTTATATGTCGATTACTCGGGATCGCGAAAACCCGAGTCGTTACAGTTGGTATCAGAGCTGAAGGTTAAGTAATTACCTTGGCTCTGTGGCGTGACTCAGTAGAGATGGGGTTAGTAATGCCCTAGATTGAGTTTGAGTGTAAATATATAAGAGAACGTATTTGTATATTTTATAAAAATTGTTTTATATTATGGAGATTCATTGGTTGAGTTGTTTATAAATTCTGGTCGATCAGTTTGATCCACTGTATCGGTAGGGGTTTATAAACACTTGAATACGATGAACCGACATGATATGTTTTGGAAAGAGGGTAAACGAAATAATTTTACCCAATATATATTTTGATATAAAAGATTTATATTGGAATGATTATAATATATTGGATATATTGGGTGTTATTATAATCGAGTAATGTTATGAATTAAATGGTTATGTAAATAACCAATCAGAATTTATATAAGTGTAGTATATGGAATCAGATGAATTAAATCTGAAATTAAAATCAGAATTGGAATTTAAAATTCCGAAAACATGAAAAGTGTTTGTAAATGGAATAAAATTAAATATATGGGAATTTTAAAATCTTGGGAGATTTTAAATTGTTTTACAAGCATTGCGAATGATATTTTGAAATGTATTTCGAAATGGAAGTGTTTAGAAATGGCTTTGAAAGTGATATAGTATTGAACTCACTTCGATTGCTAGAAACTAAATTCCGACGATGAAGTCGACCATCATCGGTGTTCATTTTCGAGTTGTAAGTGACGGTTTACTACCAAAGATTTTGTTTTTAAATTGTTTTGTGGAAAGCAAGTTGTTTTGAATCCTGAAAAGGGATATCTGGTTTTAGAAAAGCTAAACTATTTGAAATTCCCTGGGAAAGATTGTTTGAATTAAAACAAATTAAAATAGAATTTGTAAAAGCAAATAGAAATTGAATTGAAAACTAGTTAAGTAGAAAATGAATTGAGATAGAAAATATCGAATTAGATTGGATTAGAGATAATCTGAAATGGAATTGGACTGGTAAGTTAAGAGTTGAAATTAATAATGGAATCTAAGTTGAGAACAGAATTCGGCTTGGGTATAACCGAATGATCGGGATGACATTGGTATATGTAGGATTAGTAACACATGGAAAGGATATATTGATATGCCCGACAAAAAGGTACCAGTTTATATTATATATGGGTTTGAGATTTTGATGAGCCGAATTGGCAAGCCGCTTGGCTATTTGATTTTCTTTTGGGTTGGAGAAGGACCAAAGTGGCGGGTTGTAGTTGTACCGATTGAGCCGTACAAAGGAGGTGCTTGCGAAATTTTTTGAAAATTTCGGGTATTAGAAAATTTTCAGAATTTTTTAAAATTTTCGTTGGTAAGGATGAATTAATATTTTAACTAAAATCGATTGGTTCAGTGAAACTGAAATTTAATAAGTAAACAAATAAATTTTTACCTAATTAATAGGGTTTGTTTTCTACCTTAGCAATTTCGAGGACGAAATTATTTTAAGGAGGGAAGAATGTAACGTCCCGTATTTTTACGGTATAATAATTAATTTAGTTAATTATTTAGATAATGATTTAGCAATTTAAATGGTTTTAATTAAATAATGTTTAATATGTAATTAATATTTATAATATAATAATATATTATAATTCCGAAATAGTCGGAAATAGCCGAATTGACAATATTGTGCGAATTGGACAATTTAAAATATATAATTCAGTTTAGAGTTGAATTATATTAACGAATATATTATATAAACGACAATTGAACATATAATTATATTATAATTAAAATCGAGCTCGAAATGGCGCAGTAGTTCATAATTTGGCGATTCGAACTTTAAATGAATATGTAGAATCTGTTTTAAGCCGGATTTCTGTAAAACAAGAAACGTTTGGAGCTGGTGAAGTAAAAAAATTTAATGAAAGAGAAAAATCGAGATTTCGTTGTTTAGATTTTGAGTTATGTCCAAATCAAATTTTCGAAAAGTCGCTATGGAATTCCTTTATAATTTATAACGATTTATTTATAATATAAATGGATTTTTCAATATAACTTAAATACTGATTTAATCTGGATTTGAAATGTCGAGTTATAAATTCATATAGGAATATTTTGGAGCTGTATTATATTATGTGTAAATATATATATGATAATATTTATTTATAAATATTTAATTTAATTATTTTTAAATATATTTAATATTTAAATGGGTTATTTAGAGCTTTAAAAATAGCCGTTTTTGCAAATGACCTCCGCTTTCGGCGAAACTAATTTTGTTGGATCCGGAATATTAAATTATTGTTAGATTTCAATTTCCGTGATTTTTGGAGTCGGTATGTGGCCGTATGGGATTTTAATCTAAAAATTTATCAATAATTTGACTTTAAAAATACGCTGTGCGAGCAAACGAAGTCGGAATTCGACGAAACCTGTTTCGTTGAGTCCGTTATGTCGAACTATAGGTGTATTTCCATTTTCGTCGGATATGGATGTCGTATGTGATCATACGAATTTTTAATTGATGAATACAAATAACGGTGGTTTATTATATTGGAAATAATTGATTAAAATAATGTTTTCCTATCCTATAAATAACCTCTAACTTTTTCCAACCCTTATTTCCATTTCTCCTTGGTCAAAAATTGGTAGCCGCCGGTATATGGCTTTCATAGAAAAATCATGACCTATGGGAAATCTTAACAATTCAAAAATAAATCCTTAAATCCTAAAACACACATATATATATATATTATCCTCATAAATTCTGCTTCTTTTTTATGCCAGTTTTATATAACTGGACCATGTTTTTGTCGAAGTCGGTTCATACAACATGGGTTTGGTGCAACTAGGGTTCAACGCTAAGAGAAATGGAGGATTTAATTGCAGAAATGAAGGCTGGTTTGAGGATTTTTGCATCGAATAGGTCTGGTATGCGAAGTTTTGTGGCCCCTGGTGATATTCGATGTCGAGACAGTCAGTGGGATGGACGGGTTAAGGAGATTGACGCGATTCCAAAGAGGATCTCGAGTTGAACGATTCTGTGATGATCGCGTAGAGAAATGAAAGAGAAGGTTATTGGTGAATTTAGTTTGATTTTTAGTGAAAGAAAGAGGGGATACAAGGAGGAAGGCACACTGTAAATGGTGGAAGCTCGCTGGTCTCTGAGTGACAGAAGAAGACGTCGAGTTCTATGAATTGTGTATGAGGTGGAATTAGAATGGAAGAGATGGATTTTGATGATTTTTAGTTTGAATTTCGGTGAGGGAGTAGACGAGGAAAGGAAGGTCAATGATTCGTTGATAGTTTTTACCGCCTGTAAAAGAAAATGACGGGATGAGGAGAGGATGAGTAGCGGGTCTTTACTGTAGCGAGAGCAGTATGTTGGAGTTTTAATGTTGAAGGAGATGCCAACATGGCAATTAAAATTGCTAGAAGGCCGAGATTGTTTCAAATTGTTTTGAGTGAAATATTGAGGCAGATGGGCACTGAGAAGCTGTTTTGTCTAGAAAGTTTAAGTTGGGTACGGGACACTTTTCATAATGATGGTTGGGACAAATACATAAAGTAAGGCCCGTCTTTGTTTTTAAATGGAAATTTAGTTTTATTTAATTAAAATATTATATACAAGCTTTTAAATGTTATAACTTTGTCATACGTTGTCCAAATCCAACAAAACAGGATCCGTTGGGATCGTATGGACGAGTGCTACAAAATGGAACTGACTGGGAGTGAATTGGAGCTCGTTACAATTTATAGCGAAATAAATTGCCTGTCTGAATCAATCGACAATTATTGTTATTTAACGATGACCGTCCAATGTGAGTAAATCTCACTAACTCTGTATACTTTATATTTTTTAAATATAATCTAGTATTGATAAATGATGATTGATTGCTGTGTGTTGATTGTTTGGTTGAATTGCTGATTTATTCGTTGAAATTGTAGATAACGATATATATATAAATATATATATCGTTAATCAAATATTAATTCTATTTATTAGAATATTTCATATAGAAATGAAATCGACGTTATTTATATTGTTTAACATCTGTGAATGCAGGGAAACAAGTTGGAGGGATCCAAATGGATTCCTCAATATTTATAATACTGTTTGTTTTCATATATTGTGATATATGATGTGATATATAATCTTTGATTGATTATGATGACACTGGTCATGTTATTTGGTATTTTAAATACCATATGAGATACTGGAATATAAAAAGGAAATTTTCAAAGTGAATATTGAAAATGACATATTTATATAAAATGAATAGAATTATATAAAAGGATTTATATAAAATGAATAGATTTATATAAAGGGAATTATAAATGAGATTTAAGTGTTAGAAGTTAAAGACAGGATTTTGTATAAATAATTTTATAAATATAGATTAAATAGAATTTGGAATTTGGATATTATTTTCAAATATGGAAACAGATTGTTTGGAGTATATAAAGAAATATTGTTCACATTCAATAAGAATAATGAATTAAGGTAAATATTTGAAATTAAAACTTTTATAAAGGGAATTGGGTTTTGAAATAGGGATTTAAAATGGACTTAAAGGAATTAGAAACTGACTGGAAATTAGTCGAGTAGAATAGCTTTCTGTATGTTGATCTGATGTTGGTTTCGGCCTTCGGGGTTAATACGTGGGGGTTGTTCTCTTACTAGTTACAGTTAGAGACTAATAGAGGTGGGAAGATATTGATGCCTGAATCAGAAATGGAAACATTTTCCAAAGTTAATGATGTATATTTTCTAATTTTAGAAAATAAGGAATTTATGAATATAGGGAAATGATAAAATGGGAAATGAAATGATGATTGATCGGTAAGATTTCCATTTAGGAATACGACCGTTGTTTGTACACATGTTTTCCTCTGATAGTTAAATCACCGACTATCAAAGATTTTGACTATTTCCGTTGTCAATACGGAGAGACGGGATCAGATTCATTATCTGAAAACCACTCTGTATGGACGTTAGCATTGCGACCAAATATGATGAAGATTATTGAAGACGGAGTTATGCAAGGGTTGTCCTGTTTATAGAATAGTGCCTTCGGTCTGTCCAGTCCCAGGACGACTTGTATGGAAGAATGTCTGACGGGGTATATTTAATAAATCGCGTAAGTTGATCTCTTCAAACATATTTACGTTTGGTGGTGGAGGAATTCGTTTCTCTTAGCTTTTTACCTGTGATATGTTTGGAGAAATCAATTTGTGATTTAGTGGGTATGACGATGTGACATTCAAAGTGAATGAAGATGTGGTTTGTAAAGGACACGTTATGACCTCTAGCCTCACAACCGAGAGATGGTATAAAATCGGGTAGGTTGCATGGCTAAGTGCTTAGCTGCCAATTAGGGTATATTGTCACCTGATCTAAAGAAGTTCCATTTACTTCTATAATCTATTTCAATGTTGTCCCTTTTGGGAAACGGTTGCTGATCCCAACCGTTGGTGATAATACATTCGGTACACTCAAGCGAAATGACTGACCAGTCATGTTTAGCCTAGGTTGCAAGATGTTCTTGTTAAACCCGGTGTATTCCTCTCTAGAGATACACTGTCGGAAGGTAGTCCCATACCTTGCCAGTTGGAATTCATTAACTAATAAGCGCCAGCGGTTTTTGATTTTATATTATGTATGTCGAACGTGAGATAAGTGTTCTACTAGATGATTATTATATTGTGATTGATAGACATTATTATAAAATCAAAAGAGTTTTGATATAAAGATTATCATTTCTTTCAAAAGGATTTTGAAAGTTAAGTCAAATGTTTGGATTCTCAAGGGAAAAACCCATTCCGTGTTATACGGCGTGGTCTTATGAGATATCGTTTATTTTCTCAAACTGTTTTAAATTGTTTACTCACACCAGTTTCATGACTGACCCAGAGTTTATTCTGTTTTGTTTTCCCTAAACTCTTGGGTGCCCAAATTTGTACGGGCAGTCAAGTAGTCAGGATTTTACAGATATACTGAAAGCTTGGAATAGGAGGCTTCAGGATTATATAGCAATTGTTTATTTCCACTGTGTTGTAAGTGTTGTACTTTGATAATGATATGTATATTCAAGTACAAATTTTGTTTCAAAGATATGTTATCTATTAGATGTTGTTCATTCCGCTGTGAGATTCGTGTTACTCTGATGTTGTTGTATGTTCTTCTTCTTCTATTCTAATTTTCTATCTTATCCATTCTCACCCTCTAACTTCTTTTATTAACTATCTGATATTTCCGATGCTTAATAGTCGACATTAGGTTATATGTCGATTACTCAGGATTGTGAAAACCCGGGTCATTACAACTATAGCATGTGCAGTTTTGCTAGAATCGGGGCGTCGAGTATGGTCCTTGATAGTTGATGGCGAATTGTTAGCCAGTTATACAATAATGATGGTTTCAAAGCAGGATTGGCAGTGATAGCCAGAGTTTGTCATGGATGTTTGAATGTCTGAATGTTTGTTTATACCATCTCGCGTGGATAGTCCAACGTTGGAGGAGATGTTCCTTGAGTGGTTGACTGATATTGGTTTAGGCCTCTGGGGATAGTGCTTGAGGGGTGTTAATCTCGATTAGGATTGTTTATGTGAGACCTATGTGATCTGGATGTTATGAATGTTATCAATGGTTGTCCCAATTGCCATGGATGAAGTATTGTTTCCTTTGGATGTATGGATCGTAAAGGCCATCACTGTCGGATGTAGGGAAGGTAGTTGTGAGTTCCTCTCTAGAGCTGGGTAGATTAGTTCGTTTATTTACCAATTCTCATATACTTTATTGATGAAGTTTGTTAGTTATTTTACCGCTCGCTAAGACTGTTGTATGACTCAAGGTTTTATGTTTCCTCTTATTACCTTGGGCTGTTCATCCGATTGTTTGGATGGGCAGACTAGGTGACAGGTGATTACTTAGTAAGGACGAGGTTGTTGTTTGGAGGCGAGCAGGAGGCTGGCATACTATTTTACTACTATCTAGTACCTTTGTTTTTCCGCTGTTTCTTATTCTACTTTGAGAGTTATAATGAGGCAAAAATGTACAGTACTGTTGTTATCCACGTGTATGGGATCTACTTTCTAGTTGTTTTGAAAGCTCAGTGTTTTCTGTTTCACTATTATTACCTGTTGTATATGTTTTATTGTATTTTATCCTTACACTGTGAGTTTATGACAAGTTCCGTTTATGTATCATACCTTGATGATCGTCCATAGCCGCCTGACACACCTTTCAGTGCATTATTCCTCTTGTGAAGCGCGGGGGCTGTGGCGGTCGTCACATTTGGTATTAGAGCTCTAGTTAATGATTTTAGCCAAAGTTCAAGGATGTAATCGCGTATGAGAGACATATTTGTAGATTTTGATGGATGTATACTATATAGTAGTGTATAGTATAATAGGGATTCAGATTTTATTCCTATTGTTATCTCATATGTGGACTAGTCATTCTAGTTTTCAGATTTAGAATGAGTAGACGAGCATCAAGACACGCTGCTAGGGACGCTAATACTGGATGGGGAAATGGCCGTGAACCAGACTACCCTACCATGTTTGAAGCCATGATGGAGGCATTCATGCAAAGGGTGCCTGCTCTAGTGGCGGCTAGGTGTTCAGTTGCCTAATGTTGTGGATTTTGCGAAGCTATGCAAAGATTATACATCTCTAGGAGGAAAACCATTTAATGGGACTGAGCCAGCTGAGGAGTTTCAGAGATGGATGGATTCTTGTGTTCGTATATTTAGAGATTCGAATTTGGAAGATGCAACTAAGAGAAAGCTTGCATCAAGGCAGTTGCAAGACAGGGCCACAAAATGGTGGAATTCAGTTACACTTGAAACTCAAGAGGAAGAGATTTCATGGGAGCAATTCCAAGATAAGTTTGAAGCAAAATTTATTTCCACAACTCAAAAATTTGTTCTCTTCGAGAAGTTTGTAGAACTGAAGCAGAATGGCAGATCAGTGCAAGATTACATTTCTGACTTTGAAGCCTTGTCCAGATATGCTCGTTCATACATTGATACACCTTATAAGAAGAACGAGAAGTTTGTTATGGGTATGAATACCTATATAGGAAGATTATTGGTGGAACATCTTGAAAATTCATTTGAGAAGCTTGTGGAAAAGCTATAAGACATGAGAGCTTGTTTCCGAAAGAGGAATTTGTTGTTGTTGCATCCAAGGAAGCTCAGAAACCACAGCAGGGTGGAAATAATAATGAAAAGAGGAATCAGCAACGACAGAAGGAAAAGTATGGCCAGAAGAAGCAGAAGGGAGAGGTGGCTTGCTTTAACTGCTGGTAGAAGGGCTATTTCTCTAGTGAGTGCAAGAATCTCAAAGCTGAGAAGAAGTGATTTAAGTGTGGAAAGCCTGGGCATGAGAAGAAGGATTGTCCAGGATTAGCTAGGGACAGGCAGATTGTGAAAGCTTATGCTTTGAAAGCCATACCATCTTCTTCGAGAGCTCCTACTGCAGAGGAGAAAGGAATGGATGTCGTCGTGTAAGGTACTCTTTCAATTGATGGTGTTTCAGTTCGAGTTTTATTTGCTATTAGAGCATCGTATCATTCATTTGCAATGAGCTTGTGTGCCATTTGACTTTGGAACCCGAGATTTGTGATAGACCATTTATCGTGACTAATCCAGTTGAGGGTTCGTCCAGTTTATGCATGTTGTGTCATGATCTAGTGTTATCGAGTCATGGATGCTCTTTTCTAAGTGATAGTTTTGTTCTTAACTTCGCTGGGTTTGAGACCATCTTGGGTATGGATTGGCTCAAGTGGCATGCGACAAGGGTGAATTGCGAGAAGCTAGAGGTGAGAATCGGGGATGTGGAAGGGCGAAAGGTGTTGATAAGGTGTAAGCGCGAAGAGGGTGTCTTCGTTAACTATCTATATTCGTTTGTGATTCCACAAGAAGACTTGTCATCTGTGCTGATCACTAATGAGTATGAGGATGTCTTTGACGAGGTCAAAAGGTTGTCGCCGCATCATGAGATCCAGTTTAGGATCGATTTGGTCAAGAGTGCTAGACTAATTGTTATGCCTCTTAGGTGGGTGGCGCCTAAGGGACAATGAGAGTTGGAGGTGCAAGTTCGAGACCATTCGGTAAAAGGATTCATTCGGAGAAGTGTATCCGAATGGGGTGCACCAGTCGTGTTTACAACCATGGAAGATGGCTCGTTGAGATTGTGTGTGGACTATCGTGAGCTGAACAAGGTGACCAAGAAGAATAAGTATCTGTTGTCGAGAATAGATGACTTGTTCGATTAGCTTCACGAAGCCTCAGTGTTTTCTCATATGGATTTGGCAACAGGATTTCACCAGTTGAGGGTGGCGAAGGATAATGTGTCGAAGACACACGCAAGTTTAGGAGCAATGTTTTCATAACGGGAGGGCCTCGAGTATTTGGCAAGGTTTGATTTCATATCAAGGTGAATTGGAAAGCTCGCATGTAGATTAGAGTTACTAGAGAAGATTTCGTGTGAGTTAATGCTTTTCGTGAATCGTTTTTATGAAATGTGTTCATGATCCGGATGTGGTAGTATCTCCAGAACAATACGAAAACCTAGAAGTCAAGGCCGTGATTACAAGACCTCATAAGCCATTTAATGTTGTGGTAAATGACATGGAACAGCTTAAGAGGAAGATGGTTAAGTTAGTCAAGGCAATAAAGTAGGGATAGCAACGACTGGACATTGGAAACTGAAGAGAATCTGAAGAAGACCCATTTATAACCCTTTCGTCCATATGACCTATTAATATCGCGCCATCATTACATCAGTATAGCTTATTGTTATTGTTGCTATTATTGTTATTGTGTTATTGTTGTTATCTTTAGGATACCACGTGTTAGGATAGGGATATGGATGCATGGCTTGATGGTTGCTAGTTTAGATGACAAAATTGGTTTCTCATGGATGAAAGGCATGAGGAATTGTTGTGGTTGCTTGGAATTTCGGGGGCAAAATTCTTTGGGGGGGGGGGGGGGGAATGTAACAGCCCGCATCTTACGTATTGGAAGATCGTAAAATATTTTTTGATTCCCTAAGGGTTGGATCATTCGCAACTTTTGATATGTTGCTTATGGGGATGTGAAACATGTCCATACACTACGCCATAGATGGCCTATCGCAACGAAAATCCAATGTTGCTAGCTAAATGTTGCCTTAGCTATGTTGTTTTTTGCCTATTGCAACGCACGCTTAAATGTGTTAGCATATATATCAACATGTGTTGCAGTAGCCACGTGAATAAAATTATCAATCCGGGTGAATACGATCCAACGGTCCACGTTATCAATCCGCATCAATCTAGTTTTCCTTTACCACCTCAGCTCTTTGCTCCAAATTTTCATTTTCCAGCTGAAACATAATTCAAGATCTTTTCCTTTGTTTCTTTTTCATTCGATCCCTAATTTTCTTCACCCCAAATTAATTCCAATCCAAAATCATCTCCATTCACGATCCCTAATTTTCGCAGATCCCTAAATTAATTTCCATAATTTCTCTTTACTTCAATTGTCCTCCCCCTGCTTAGTTTTCCTCATTGTTGTCAAGTCTCCAGTTCGCTTTTCCTCTAAATCCTGCGTTTTCTGGTCCTTGGATCTACTTTTTAGATCTATTTATTTTTTCTACTGATTTTGGAATTCGTGAACTTGGATCTAGATCTGAGTTTATCTTTGTTCCTTGCCTCTTTGATGGACTTGGACTTCCCCCCGCCTACCTTAACCCTCCTTGTTTCGCTTGGTTTCTTTTCCTTGATAGGGTAAGTATGTAAGTTGTTGGTTTAGTCTGATATGGTTGAAATTTGAGTTGATTTAATGTCTTTCTTAACATTCAAGTTGCAAATATCGATGTTAGTTATGATGTACCTGCATTAATATTTGTGTATATAGGTTAACCCATTGATGGTTTATTGATTAAAATGGTACCTTTTGGGATATTGAGTGTGATAATCATGTTCAGCTTCAAAATTTAATGCTTTCATTAATTAGCCAAATATCAGTATTTTGGGATATTGAGTGTGATAGAAGGACCCAATTTTTTCCTTACCACAGCATCAATTAGACAATATTGTTGTGAACAAAGTAGCAACTCTAGTTAGACCGTGAACTTGTTGATGGTGATGATAAAAAGTGTAGTTAGATAATGCCTACAGCAAGTAACTTAGGTTAACATTCATGACATCAGCGTTCTGCATCACATTTGTATGCCAGTTGAACTGCTTAATTTGAACCATTGATCTATTTTCCTCAGAGACTATATAAGCAATGGATAAAAGCAAATGTTAATGACCATCTTTGCATGAGAGTAACCAAGGGCTGTGCACAATCAAATGCTCCTGCGTATGGTATATATTTTCTGTCTTGTTTATTATGATAAAAAAAATTCGCTATTTAAGTCCTATAGCCATTGTAATCCATGAATCACTGAGAAATATCCAACTTACAAACTACAAAGGAAAGCTGACAACAACTATTACTAAAAGTGTAATTCACATAAACTATTTTAGTCATCTTGGCTACACATGACAAATTTGATGGGGACATGTTTATCCTTTATCATTTTGTACTGAATTTTCATGATGGTTGAATTTAAGCATTATCATTTTTCTGCATATTAATATAAATCCGTTGCAACTGAGCATTGGTCTATGATTTTCCTTTACCAAGAGCATTGGGATGAAGAGTTTATTACCTCAAAAATAATACTGGAAATGGAAAATTGAAAATATAAGTATGATTCGTGTTATGTAGAGAGAGAAGCAATGATGTCAAATATAAGTAGCATCAAGTGTGCAATGAAATCTTACTACACTCGACTGCTACAAACTTGGCAGAAAAAGATGCACCGCCAAACAAAAGTGTGCGTGGATACCCATTCATCGACCGCATCAAAGCTCTTTTAGAAGCTGAATGTCCAAAGACGGTTTCTTGTGCAGATATAGTATCCTTGGTAGCAAGGGAAGCTGTACGTGTCATAGTAAGAACTCTTGCATATTCATATGTACGCGTACACTGTAACAACCCGAATTTTAATAACGTGTTAAGACAAGAATCGAGGCAGAATTTTAAAATAGGAATCAAGAGAAACGGGTTGCGCCGTTGCGTTCGTCTTGGAATTCTGGTTGGGAATGAGTCCGAAATTTCGTAAATCGGCGTCCGTATGACCGAGATATGGCCTCTAGAAGTTTCACGAAAAATCAGAAAACGAAAATAGATTTTCAAATTTCGAATTTAGCCCCAAACAGACTGGGCGGGAAAATTTCCCGCCCAGCCCCAGGTCGACTGGGGAGTCGACCCCCAGGACCAGGTCGACTGGGGAGTCGACCTGGGTGTCGACCTGGGGGTCGACCTCCTTGGTCGGGCCAGGTTGGCCTGGTGCACCTGCTTGCTCCTTTGGGTCTGTTCTGTTGGCCTGTGACGAGATTGGATGGTTCAAATCTAAACTAGGGTTAATCTAAGGGTCTAAACTAGTCCTAACTTCTATAAAAACACCCTAAGACCTAGCCTAATTCACTACAAACCATCCTAACAACGAAGTGCTGCCTAAATGTCTCTTGATCATGGCCCCCATCTTCAACTTCAAAGGCTTAATCATGCAAACTAGATTCAAGTCAAAGAAGCAAGCTTTCTACATCAAATCAAGGAAGTAGAGCATCATCTCAACACCGTTCTACGACAAATGCTTGCTCATAAATCTCTAGCCACGCTTTGTAAGTTCTAGCTACTTTTAGATCTTAACGGTAGTTCTAATGTTGGCATGGAATAAAATGAGATGAAACCTAAGTATGTTAGTCTATGTGAATCTAGTCTTGCCCCTCTCTTGAACCTATGACTTTGGCCTATTTCTTAGTGATTAAATCATGCCACTCATGTTGTGTTTGACCCAGTTTATCATGCAAGATTGAATCTTGACTTGTGGAATGTTGGCATGAACCCTTAGAACAATTTGACTTGTGGAACGTTCATATGAACTTGACTTGGGGCTTATGCATGTAAAAGAACCTAAACCCCTCATGACCATTTACATGCCTAGGATGATGAACCTAGTGTTATGCTATCATACATGTTTGAGGCCAACCCCTTTATGCTATCATACATGTTTGAGGCCAATCCCTTTATGCTATCATACATGTTTGAGGCCAACCCCTTTATGCTATCATACATGTTTGAGGCCAATCCCTTTATGCTATCATACATGTTTGAGGCCAACCCCTTTATGCTATCATACATGTTTGAGGCCAATCCCTTTATGCTATCATACATGTTTGAGGCCAATCCCTTTATGCTATCAAACATGTTTGAGGCCAATATGTTGTCATATTATTCCTACTATGTTGACTCGCTTTCACTTACGTTGGGAATATGCCTTGGGTAGTTTAGGTAAACTTGAGATGGGCTATGAAACTTAACACGAATTAAGTAATGGGACAATGGGCATAAGTGGAAAACATGGACTTTGTCGTGGCCTAAATTTGACATGAACATGATAAGTAGGAAAACATGAAAGTGGCCAACTCGAGGTTGGGTTGAGTTTGTAGCATAAATCTGCCCGGAACCGCCTGGCAAATCCAGTAGCTACAGACAATAAGACCCAATGTGAGTAGTTGGTCATATCGCGCTTAAAACCCGAGGTTAGACTAGGTTGTGGTGTAAAGCTGCCCGGACCCGCCCGGCGTAACTAGTAACCACAACAAAGTCTAATGTGAGAGGTTGGGGTGCATTAATTTACTTAATGCCACATGATAAGGTTAAGTTAGTTTGACTAATGACACTTAACCGATATGACATGAATGGGTAGGTTAAGTAAGACCAGACTTGATTACTTAAAGACACTTAACCATATAACACGATTAGCGGATGGGTTAGTTTAACCTAAATGGGTTGAGAACACCCGACTGGGATAACGCGATGCGTGGTAGGGTTAAGTAAACCCACAACAATGATACTTAACCATTATAAATATGACTAGTGGATGGGGTTAAGTTAACCTACACTTAACCAATCCGACTCGATAATTTGATGGGGTTAAGTTAACTTACACTTAACCAATCTGACTTGATGATTTGATAGGGTTAAGTCACGAACCTCTTAAATATGCTTAACCAATCCGACTCAATAATTTAATGGGGTTAAGTTAACCTAAACTTAACCAATCCGACTCGATAATTTAATGAGGTTAAGTTAACCTATACTTAACCAATTTTACTCGATGATTTGATGAGGTTAAGACAACCTATACTTAACCAATCTGACGCGGTAGCTTGATGAGGTTAAGATAACCTATACTTAACCAATCTGACACGGTAATTTGATAGGGTTAAGTTAACCTACACTTAACCAATCTGACACGATAATCTAGGGTTAAGTCATGAACTTCTTGATATACTTAACTAACTTGATACATGGTTTGTAGGGCTAAGTCTTGAACTTGAATACTTAGCCAATTTTGACATGATTCGTAGGCGGGGTAAGTCATGAACTCGAATGACAACACTTAACCCATTAGACAAGACCCTAGTTCAGGGGACTAAGTGGAAAATCGTAGTTAATAAGGATAACGGGAAGGGAAACTAAGTGATAAACCTTAGTTAAGGATAACTAAGTAATAATTCTTAGTCAAGAGAATTGGACCAGTTCACAAATAGATGAGTAACCTGATACGGTAGGTCATCGTTTAAACAAACACACGAGGAGAAGCGAATGTTTATCTGACTTAGATAAAGGCTCCAGCGAACTGGGTGACGAAGCGGTAGCTTCGAGGGACGTGAGGGTACTCTTGGTATCCCTCTGTGAGGTTGCAGATGATCCGCCTGGGCTCACAGAGGTTAAGGTCTGCGGTAGAAGAACCAAGGGTATGCCTTGGTTGTTGTGCGAGCAACCTAAAGAGTGGGGTGGATTAGCGTGGAGTCGGCGATACATAGTTTATCCCTGTGATAGCACGTCATCGACTACCTACCATCTTTAATCAATCGTGTACGTATGCGGAAAGGCAGAGAACTCCCAACAGACCATATACTTGCTATCTAGTTATGGGTGAGGTTGGCCAATAGGAAAGTGGGGCATGGATGGCCGGAGTATAGTTCTCATTCATGATTTTCTTGGATTGCCTTTCAGCAGTTGAGGGAGGGGTCACGTGGGACCATAACCACCGGTAGAAAAACAG
This sequence comes from Allium sativum, assembly GCA_030737875.1. Lineage (NCBI taxonomy): Eukaryota > Viridiplantae > Streptophyta > Magnoliopsida > Asparagales > Amaryllidaceae > Allium > Allium sativum. The sequence goes on along the minus strand of CM060911.1, from coordinate 183,011,385 downwards.
ACCCTGATATCTGCATCGGTAGATAACCTAAAGCTCCCGACCGAGTCCTGTATTTCTTGATTACCCCTGTCACAGGACTCGGATGGCACATTGAGATACATGTGCATCTAGACATGGAAAAACGATTCACGATACATACGTGGGAAAAAGGGCGTGGTTGACTGGTAGCGTAATCCCTAGCGGTCCTAGGTGGCTTAAACCCAAACCGAGTTACCAAAACATTTAGTAGGTAGCGTAATCCCTACTGGTCCTAGGTGGCATAAATCCTAGCCGAACATTCGAGAATTCATGGTAAGAAAATACAGCTAGATCAAGGGTGATAGTCCAAACGATTTCAAGGACAATGGAACTACGTTGAAGTAGTATAGAACTACGTGAGGAAGCCCGTAGGATTTACGGCAAAGGACTAAACATATACATGGAAAGAAACATACGAGTTGGGAAAACCTACATTAGGTTGACATGGACCATTTCATGACATTGGGCAAGGGACATTTTGTAGCTAACACATGACACAGGTTGGGATACTAGTACGGAAGGTGCAGGGCAAATATACTTGATAGAACCTTGGGGTGTTATACTCGATAGAACCTTGGGATGTTATACTCGATAGAACCTTGGGATGTTATACTTGATTCATAGTGACCGTAGTTTATCTTGATACAGTAGTTCATCATGTTACCTTGGTTTAGCTTGTCTATCTTGTCATCATCCTTATGTTTACTTTCAGTTTGTGCATGTCATGTTACCTTTACCTGTTTTTATGCTGGAAGTAGATAGGACTTACCAGTCTTTATGACTGACCCCATTTTCTTTCGCCTCTTTGTCTTCCGTTCCCCCCCCCCCCCGCCCCAGGTTTTCAGGGAGGAATTACTGTTATTTAGCTCGGACTTCTTCTGCTTCAAGGTCATCATGTATGGCTTGGATTTTTCTTGGCTATGGCTGCTTTACCGTTTTACTTGGGGAATATTTTATGACTGTGGTTTTATGCTTCTTTAACTGTTGCAAGACAAGTTTTCAATGTAATGGCTTTTAAAGGCATTTTGATGTAAAAGGCTTTAGACCTTATAATTTTATGAGGTAATGAAATTTGGTTTTTCTTCCGCTGTTTTATATGTTCTGTCTTGTAATATTTCTATGCATGTTTACCTAGACAATGCCCCTCCAAAGCTAGTGCATTCTCTTGTGAGTGACCCTGGCGGAGGTGGGGTGTTACATTTGGTATCAGAGCAGAAGGTTGCCAGACTGGGCAAAAGTTTTAAAACCTTCTGAAAACTATTTGAAAACCGTTTATAAAGAAGCATTTTTCAAGGAAAGTTTTATTTTTAAAGGCTATTCCCCAAAGGCCATTAGCATTATCCTTTGTTTCTTTGATTGAATCTCTTTTCCTTTCTTTTCTCCACCTGTAGTCACAATGGTTTGAACTACGACTAATCCTTTTCTAACTACGTCAGTGTTTTCGGTACGATGGAGGCAGTTCTCAAGAGACCTGTTACCGCGTTATAAGAAAGGATAGTAAGAACAAGGATAAAGAATACAAGCTTAAGGACAAGCAACTTGTTGGTATGGCTTAATCCACAAAGGAGGAAAAGGGTGAATGATAAAACCCATGACAAGAGAGAGTATCTCTAGTAGGGTAAAAAGGGAAAGATAGTCAAGTATTATGAGACGAGGACAAGATCATCGAGAGGGCAATTGTATGCTCTCACTGTTAGCGTACCTAAGAAGGATGGTAACGTTTCTGTGGAAGTTTTAGCTTTTCTTCTCTATCATCCCCTCAGGACTTTGCTTTGATCACCGCATCATTTAAGTCTGCTTCGATAGTTGAGTCTCTGCACCTTCGTACTAGCATAGTAGAGGATCCCATTTTTGTCTCAAATCTTGTTGAGGATTCAGTCCATTTATTCATGGCTTGTTTGGATTTGAGGACGCCTATGACTTTTAGGAATAATGCTTATGCTTTTAAGCTATGGGTTGAATTCTAGGAATGGAGTGGTTATCCAGTAAGGGTGCCATTCTCGGTTCTGAAAGGAGGGTAGTTAGGCTCTTGACTTGCCTCGGTAATACCCTCGAAGTCATGTGTAACCTTTAGGGTTCTGCCATGATTGGTTACCTAGAATCTCTTGATGCATTTGTTGGTAATCCGTTCAAGTAGAGTTCACCACTAAGGCAGATGGTTCATTTCGCTTGTGCATGGGTTATGGAAATCACTCTAGTAAGTACACTTGGTAACATGGTTGGCATCTGTTTGTTTTCAAGAGATAAGTCCTTCTGCGTGGAATGCCGTAGAGCGAGTAAACGAGATCCATGATTCACTAGTGAATTTTGGAGAGTTTACATGAAACCATGAGTGCACGGATATGGTTGAGCCAAGTATACTAGAGGGAGAATAAGTAAAAGTGGAACGAGAGGCGATAATGAAGTGAGTTCCATCTCATATTTGGAAATAGGAATTAAGAGGCCACGAAATCATGAAGTTAAAGATGGTCAAAGCACAATGGAATTAAGCTCAAGGAAATGCGACTTAGAAGATTGAAGACAAGATACACGCATCATATCTCTTTTTAAGAGTATATTCTTGATCCCTGTTTTCCTGTAGAGCTTACCCGCATGCTATCTTTTATGCATATCCTCTCGGTCCTATTCTCGATCTTATTTCTGTTGCAAACTCCATAGGGGGTATGACTCATTGGTTAATAATACATGTCAGGGTTTGAAGGTGTCCGTTAGGTTGACTAAACCTTTTGGGCTTTATAGGATATGGGTTGGGTTTAGAAAAGGATTTATTGTAATCCAAAAGGAGTTTATCTTGCTTATCTTCTCGGTCCTATCTTGAGGACCTTAGGTAGAACCCTGTGGATTTAAACATGTATACGATTGATATGGTTGCAAGTGGTTGCTCGTGGATGCACGAATACACACTAGGCACTAGATCGGCTCAGTCATATTTCATATTTCATATGTATACATGTTTATACTTGTTTATGGATGAATTTGAATGTGTTATCATGTGAATATTGCATATGGATGAATGGTTGTGCACACATATAGTGTTTATGTGACTAGGACTATTTGCATACATGTGGATTCATGGCACTAAACATATTCTGCATTTAGAAGATCAATCAGGCCTGATCATTTGCATTAGATAAGGAACATATACACACACTTTCTGCATATGTTCATATGGTATTAGAAATCTTTTAAGGACAATGGTTGTTTGTGGATGATGTCTTGAGTAGATGGATGATGGAGGGTAGGATACGTTCTTCCTAACTTAGAGATTTCGGGGACGAAATCCTTAAAGGAGGGGAGAATGTAACAAGCCGAATTTTAATAACGTGTTAAGACAAGAATCGAGGCAGAATTTTAAAATAAGAATAAAGAGAAACGGGTTGCGCCATTGCGTTCGCCTCGGAATTCTGGTTGGAAAGGAGTCCGAAATTTCGTAAATCGGAGTCCGTATGACCGAGATATGGCCTCTAGAAGTTTCACGAAAAATCAGAAAACGAAAACAGATTTTCAAATTTCGAATTTAGCCCCAAACAGACTGGGCGGGAAAATTTCTCGCCCAGCCCCAGGTCGACTGGGGAGTCGACCCCCCAGGACCAGGTCGACTGGGGAGTCGACCTGGGTGTCGACCTGGGGGTCGACCTTCTTGGTCGGGCCAGGTTGGCCTGGTGCACCTGCTTGCTCCTTTGGGTCTGTTCTGTTGGCCTGTGACGAGATTGGATGGTTCAGATCTAAACTAGGGTTAATCTAAGGGGCTAAACTAGTCCTAACTTCTATAAAAACACCCTAAGACCTAGCCTAATTCACTACAAACCATCCTAACAACGATGTGCGGCCCAAATGTCTCTTGATCATGGCCTCCATCTTCAACTTCAAAGGCTTAAGCATGCAAACTAGAATCAAGTCAAAGGAGCAAGCTTTCTACATCAAATCAAGGAAGTAAAGCATCATCTCAACACCGTTCTACGACAAATGCTTGCTCATAAATCTCTAGCCACGCTTTGTAAGTTCTAGCTACTTTTAGATCTAAACGGTAGTTCTAATGTTGACATGGAATAAAATGAGATGAAACCTAAGTATGTTAGTCTATGTGAATCTAGTCTTGCCCCTCTCTTGAACCTATGACTTTGGGCTATTTCTTAGTGATTAAATCATGCCACTCATGTTGTGTTTGACCTAGTTTATCATGCAAGATTGAATCTTGACTTGTGGAATGTTGGCATGAACCCTTAGAACAATTTGACTTGTGGAACATTGATATGAACTTGACTTGGGGCTTATGCATGTAAAAGAACCTAAACCCCTCATGACCATTTACATGCCTAGGATGATGAACCTAGTGTTATGCTATCATACATGTTTGAGGCCAACACCTTTATGCTATCATACATGTTTGAGGCCAATCCCTTTATGCTATCATACATGTTTGAGGCCAACCCCTTTATGCTATCATACATGTTTGAGACCAATCCCTTTATGCTATCATACATGTTTGAGGCCAATATGTTGTCATATTATTCCTACTATGTTGACTCGCTTTCACTTGTGTTGTGAATACGCCTTGGGTAGTTTAGGCGAACCTGAGATGGGCTATGAAACTTAACATGAATTAAGTAATGGGACAATGGGCATAAGTGGAAAACCTGGAGTTTGTCATGGCCTAAATTTGACATGAACATGACAAGTAGGAAAACATGAAAGTGGCCAACTCGAGGTTGGGTTGAGTTTGTAGCATAAATCTGCCCGGAACCGCCCGGCAAATCCAGTAGCTACAGACAATAAGATCCAATGTGAGTAGTTGGTCATATCGTGCTTAAAACCCGAGGTTAGACTAGGTTGTGGTGTAAAGCTGCCCGGACCCGCCCGGCGTAACCAGTAACCACAACAAAGTCTAATGTGAGAGGTTGGGGTGCATTAATTTACTTAATGCCACATGATAAGGTTAAGTTAGTTTGACTAATGACACTTAACCGATATGACATGAATGGGTAGGTTAAGTAAGACCGGACTTGATTACTTAAAGACACTTAACCATATAACACGATTAGCGGATGGGTTAGTTTAACCTAAATGGGTTGATAACACCCGACTGGGATAACACAATGCGTGGTAGGGTTAAGTAAACCCACAACAATGATACTTAACCATTATAAATATGACTAGTGGATGGGGTTAAGTTAACCTACACTTAACCAATCCGACTCGGTAATTTGATAGGGTTAAGTTAACTTACACTTAACCAATCTGACTTGATGGTTTGATAGGGTTAAGTCACGAACCTCTTAAATATGCTTAAACAATCCGACTCGATAATTTAATAGGGTTAAGTTAACCTATACTTAACCAATCCAACTCGATAATTTAATGAGGTTAAGTTAACCTATACTTAACCAATTTTACTCGATGATTTGATGAGGTTAAGACAACCTATACTTAACCAATCTGGCGCGGTAGCTTGATGAGGTTAAGATAACCTATACTTAACCAATCTGACACGGTAATTTGATAGGGTTAAGTTAACCTACACTTAACCAATCTGACACGATAATCTAGGGATAAGTCATGAACTTCTTGATATACTTAACCAACTTGATACATGGTTTGTAGGGCTAAGTCTTGAACTTGAATACTTAGCCAATTTTGACATGATTCGTAGGCGGGGTAAGTCATGAACTCGAATGACAACACTTAACCCATTAGACAAGACCCTAGTTCAGGGGACTAAGTGGAAAATCGTAGTTAATAAGGATAACGGGAAGGGAAACTAAGTGATAAACCTTAGTTAAGGATAACTAAGTAATAATTCTTAGTCAAGAGAATTGGACCAGTTCACAAATAGATGAGTAACCTGATACGGTAGGTCATCGTTTAAACAAACACACGAGGAGGAACGAATGTTTATCTGACTTAGATAAAGGCTCCAGCGAACTGGGTGGCAAAGCGGTAGCTTCGGGGGACGTGAGGGTACTCTTGGTATCCCTCTGTGAGGTTGTAGATGATCCGCCTGGGCTCATAGAGGTTAAGTTCTGCTGTAGAAGAACCAAGGGTATGCCTTGGTTGCTGTGCGAGCAACCTAAAGACTGGGGTGGATTAGCGTGGAGTCGGCGATACTTAGTTTAGCCCTGTGATAGCACGTCGTCGACTACCTACCATCTTTAGTCAATCGTGTACGTATGCGGAAAGGCAGAGAACTCCCAACGGACCATATACTTGCTATCTAGTTATGGGTGAGGTTGGCCAATAGGAAAGTTAGGCACGGATGGCCGGAGTATAGTTCTCGTGCATGTTTTTCTTGGATTGCCTTTCTGTAGTTGAGGGAGGGGTCACGTGGGACCATAACCACCGGTAGAAAAACAGACCTTGATATCTGCATCGGTAGATAACCTAAAGCTCCCGACCGAGTCCTGTATTTCTTGATTACCCCTATCACGGGACTCGGATGGCACATTGAGATACATGTGCATCTAGACATGGAAAAACGATTCACGATACATACGTGGGAAAAAGGGCATGGTTGACGGGTAGCGTAATCCCTAGCTGTCCTAGGTGGCTTAAACCCAAACCGAGTTACGAAAACGTTTAGTAGGTAGCGTAATCCCTACTGGTCCTAGGTGGCATAAATCCTAGCCGAACATTCGAGAATTCATGGTAAGAAAATATAGCTAGATCAAGGGTGACAGTCCAAATGATTTCAAGGATAATGGAACTGCGTTGAAGTAGTATAGAAGTACGTGAGGAAGCCCGTAGGATTTACGGAAAAGGACTAAACATATACATGGAAAGAAACATACGAGTTGGGAAAACCTACTAGGTTGACATGGACCATTTCATGACATTGGGCAAGGGACATTTTGTTGCTAACACATGACACGGGTTGGGATACTAGTACGGAAGGTGCAGGGCAAATATACTTGATAGAACCTTGGGGTGTTATACTCGATAGAACCTTGGGATGTTATACTCGATAGAACCTTGGGATGTTATACTCGATAGAACCTTGGGATGTTATACTTGATTCTTAGTGACCGTAGTTTATCTTGATACAGTAGTTCATCCTGTTACCTTGGTTTAGCTTGTCTATCTTGTCATCATCCTTATGTTTACTTTCAGTTTTGCATGTCATGTTACCTTTACCTGTTTTTATGATGGAAGTAGATAGGACTTACCAGTCTTTATGACTGACCCCGTTTTCTTTCGCCTCTTTGTCTTCCGTATCCCCCCAGGTTTTCAAGGAGGAAATACTGTTATTTAGCTCGGACTTCTTTTGCTTCAAGGTCATCATGTATGGCTTGGATTTTTCTTGGCTATGGCTGCTTTACCGTTTTACTTGGGGAATATTTTATGATTGTGGTTTTATGCTTCTTTAACTATTGCAAGACAGGTTTTCAGTGTAATGGCTTTTAAAGGCATTTTGATGTAAAAGGCTTTAGACCTTATAATTTTATGAGGTAATGAAATTTGGTTTTTCTTCCGCTATTTTATATGTTCTGTCTTGTAATATTTCTGTGCATGTTTACCTAGACAACGCCCCACCAAAGCTAGTGCATTCTCTTGTGAGTGACCCTGGCGGAGGTGGGGTGTTACATACACTCTTTTCATTCTTTTTTCAATCATATTAAATTCGAAATGAACTCTAATTTAAACGAAAGGGATGACCTCACTGGAGAGTTCCCACCGGATGCAAGGATGGATTTGTTTCTGCAGCAGAAAAGCAGAACATGAAATTCCAGATCCATATTTTGACTTTGAATATATTAAAGCCTCCTTTTACAGCAAAAAACTTGACATTTCAGACTTAGTTTATCTAAGTGGTAAACATTAAACAATGCTTTACCAGTGATCTTCTTCAAGTCTGTGTTTATAGTAAATTGTATTGCATACTTCAAATAGGTGCCAACAAAATTGGATACGCACGTTGCTCCTCCTTCAACAACAGGATGTACAATTGTGGACAGTATACTTCAAGCTCTGGCATCTAACTTTTGTTGAACTTTGCTTTGGCATTTCATTATCATTCAGCAGTGCAGGCATACTGGTTACACCATGGAGTTTTGATTCAGTCTATGGAATATTTCCAGTGCTGGGGGATCCAGCTGCGGAGACATATTGGGCTCTGCTTCATTATTGAACATACCAGGTAAAGATATTATGTCTTGGGTACTGCTAAGATGATCATTTCCGAACTCTTATTTGTTTTTGGGTTATTTTTCTTACCTATGAATGAACGGAGCAAAGAGGTTAAAATTTATTTGCATACAAAGTCATACTTCAAGTTTTACAGAAGGTGTTCCTTTCTTAATAAAATACCTCTTTAATAAAGACACACAAACATCTATTAAATTTTATGATGATATTATGCCATCCTTTCTCATTTACCATTTAGTAGCCTTTTCTAGCAAACATCATAAATAAATAACTTTATTTTACTCATTAATTATTAAAATTAAGCAGTAAATGAATATGTTGGTAATGATAACATGAAATATGCAGTTGAGGAGCGTTACACTAGTGTCAAGACCATCTTGGTTGAACTGCTAGACAAAGAAGGAAGGATGTGGTGCAATATTTTCTTTTTCTTATTTGTGAACTTAAATTAGTTAAACAATCTTTGTTATATTAATTTTCTTCTTATATGTTGTATTGTTTTGTTCTTAAGGCCGACTTAAAGCGAGCTAACTTTGCTGTTAGGAGACGAGCTATAGAAGATGCATTCATGCCTTTTAAGGTTTCTTGCTCATTTATTCATGTTATCCATGCACTATACAAATCATAACTATAAGTACAATCTAGTTTATACAGTCATTTTTGTATATATTTTTCTTGCTTACGGTTGTATGTGTGAGTCGAGTGACAATGTAGTGAGGAATGTATGTAAACACGAATGATTGTGTAATATACGAGCGAATGTACAATAGTGGAGTCAGAAAATTTGTACCATTTGAAATGTTGAAATAAAATATTTATTTGAATAAAATACTATGTTATAATAATATTTATTATAATATTATGAAATCTTTGGTTAATAGCAGTTGAGGTGTAATTACTTTTAGCAATTCTAAAACAAATTTTAACAACTGCTAGAAATAGTTGTAAAAAAGGTTGACTTTATTACGATTGCCAGCTGTACTAGACATATTACAACTGTTTTTGGCAGTTGTGAAAGAGTATTTTTTTTTGTTCTAGTGGTACCTATGGCAATTGTACTGATGTTACCATAGGACCGCAAAGGTGTTGCCTTTGACTCAAGGCAATGCGGCAAAAGGCAAACCCAAAAAATTATTGCCGCAGATAATTTTTTGCCTACAGCAACACTTTTTGGCACCTATTGCGTCACTTCTTTGGGGTTGCCATAGGCCATCTATAGTGTAGTGATAATTTTTACCTGTTTTGTTTGTGACCATTTTGCCTTTGTTAGTCTTGTGCATGGCATAACTTTTGACTTAGGTCGAATCAAAGGATGAGACCTGTGACATTGGAAAGGAATTGATGTTTGCCTTTCCATAGATTGGTTACATTAAGGATTTGGCTCAGTGGTTTGGGAGAAATCGCTATTTTAAGGGTTTTTTCAGTTGGCTGTTCAGGTTTGGAGAGCCTAATGGGATGAATTGGGGAAGCCCATTAGTGGGTTGGTGGAAATTATAAATAGAGGGTGAGGGTTATGGAGAATAGGTTACTTCTCCTATCTCTCATTTGGAGGGCTTGTGCTTATTCTTCCTCTAACACCTTTCCACCATTAAAAATCCAAATCTAAGGAGGGAAATCATAGATCGACACCATTGGAGGCTAGATCTACATCATTTGAAGCAAGGATTCATTGGATCAAGGGAATTGGTGCGAGGTGCTTGCTGTTTGGATTTGTATTTCTATCATTTTAGCTTGTTTTAGAGAATCGGTGAGTGGTTTGCATCTCTCACATGGATTCAATGAAGTGTATGAGTGTTTGATCATGTTTTTCATCATATTTAAGTGTTTTCCCATAAATCTATGCCATATTAAGTCCTTTTTACATGATTCACTTTATGATCTCATTTAGTAAGTTTAAATCATTGAGTCTATGTTAATCCGTATGATTATGCAAGTAAGATCTATAGGTTTGTTCTTATGACCATTCATTATGATTTTTAGGGTGATTTTAATGATTTGGGGAAAACTATTGTTTTCATATTGTTACCGGATTCATACCGTATTGTTGATCATGTTTGATGGATTGGACAAGTTGGTTTTGTCGAATCTATCATTTGGCGAAGTTTTGGTGGAAATCGGAGTGGAAATTGTGAAGTGCAGGTTTTGGGTCGCGTGTAGGAAGGGTCGGTCGTGCACCATGGTGGCTTTCTTGGAAAGCAAGCCAAAAGGGAGATCAGTCCAGGGAATCCAGTATAGTGAGATCGATCAAGGGAGATCGGGCCAGGGAGACCAGTATAGGGAGATCGGTCTAGGGAGATTGGTCCAAGTAGACCACTATAGGGAGATCGGTCTAGGGAGATCGGTCAAAGGAGACCAGTATAGGGAGATCGGTTTAAGGAGACCAGTATAGGGAGATCGATCTAGGGAGATCGCTCCACGAAGACCAGTATAGGGAGATCGGTCTAAAGAGATTGGTCAAGGGAGACCAGTATAGGGAGATCGGTCTAAGGAGATTGGTTTAGGGAGATCGGTCCAGGGAGACTAGTTTAGGGAGATAGGTCCAGGGAGACCAGTATAGGGAGGTCTATCTAGGGAGATCGGTCCAGGGAGACCAGTATAGGGAGATCGGTCCCGGGAGACTAGTATAGAGAGATCGGTCCGGGGAGACCAGTATAGGGAGATCGATCTAGGGAGATCGGTCCAAGGAGATCAGTATAGGGAGATCGGTACATGGAGACCAAAATAGGGAGATCGGTCTAGGGAGATCGGTCCAAGGAGACCTGTATAGGAAGATCGGTCCAGGGAGACCAGTACAGGGAGATCGGTCCAGGGAGACCAGTATAGGGAGATCGGTCTAGGGAGATTGGTCCAGGGAGACTAGTATAGGGAGATCGGTCTAGGGAGATCGGTCCAGGGAGACCAGTATAGGGAGATCGTTCTGGGGAGATTGGTCCAGGGAGTTCGGTCGAGCAAGAGGATTGGTCGAATGTGAATTCAAAGTGGACTCAAGTAGGAATAGTCGAAGTGTTGAATGTGTTCGTTGATCGGCGTAGCGCAACGAGTGGTATGACAACTCAAAGGTGTCGTGAGTGGGGGTGATAATGATATATATATTGAACCTTATATTATAGTTGTTTGGTTCGATGGTGATGGTGGGTTTGACAAGAGTCTATATAAGGATATTCGAAGTGATGTGATTTGTTCGTTGTTTGTTGTATACAACGAATGTGGAAATGACTCAAGGATGTGTTGAGCTCATGTGAAGTAATGGATGGCTCTAAAATGCCCTGAGCCTATTAATAGTCGTAATTGATAATGACTAGAGATGTGAAGGCTGAGGAATTGTCGTTGTCGTAGGTTCTAGCGGACTCAAAGCAGGGGTACAATTGAAGACCAATTGTAGGTCGAGTGTCCTGGGCGTCGCGTATGGCCTAGACACTTGTTGAGTATAGTGTGTAACACATGTTGTGTATAGCGTGTGCAGTTTTCTAGAACCGGGGCATCGAGCATGGTCCTTGACAATTGATGGCGAATTGTTACCCAGTCATATGATAACGGCGGTTTCAAAGCAGGATTGGCAGTGATAGCCAGAGTTTGTCATGGATGTTTGAATGTCTGAATGTTTGTTTATACCAGCTTGCGTGGATAGTCCAACGTTGGGGGAGATGTTCCTTGAGTGCTTGACTGATATTGGTTTAGGCCTCTGGGGATAGTAATTGAGGGGTGTTAATCTCGATTAGGATTGTCTACGTGAGACCTACGTAATCTGGATGCTCTGAATGTTATCAATGGATGTCCTAATTGCCATGGATGAATTGTTGTTTCCTTTGGATGTATGGATCGTAAAGGCTATCACTATCGGATGTGGGGAAGGCAGTTGTGAGTTCTTCTCTGGAGCTGGGTAGATTAGTTCGTTTATTTATCCATTCTCATATACTTTATTGTTGAATTTTGTTAGCTGTTTTACCGCTCACTAAGACTGTTGTCTGACTCAAAGTTTTATGTTTCCTCTTATTACCTTGGGCTGTTCATCTGATTGTTTGGATTTGCAGACTAGGTGATAGGTGTTTACTTAGTAAGGACAAGGTTGTTGTTCGGAGGCAAGCAGGAGGCTGGCATACTATTTTACTACTATCTAGTACCTTTGTTTTCCCACTGTTTGTTATTATACTCTGAGAGTTATTGTGAGGCAAAATTGTACAAACACTACTATTGTTATCCACGTGCATGGGATCTACTTTCTAGTTGTTATGAAAGCTCAGTGTTTTATGCTTCACTATTACTACCTATTGTATTTGTTTTTTTTAATATTTTATCCTTGCGCTATGAGTTTACGACAGGTTCTGTTTATGTGTCATACCTTGATGATCGTCCATGGCCGCCTGGCACACCTTTCAGCGAATTATTCCTCTTGTTTAGTGCGGGGGCTTTAGGCGGTCGTCACAACTCTTGACACTTGGAAAAGGGTTTGCAAAAAGATTTGAATTAAATATAAGGAAATTTAAGACCCTGGGAGGTTTTGAAATGTTTTCAAGCATTGTGAAGGATATTTTGAAATAATTTCAAAGTGGAAGTGTTTAAAAATGGTTTTGAAAGTGATATAGTATTGAACTCACTTCAGTTGCTGGGAAATAATTCTGATGATGACGACCGCATCATTAGTGTTCGTTTTCTAGTTATAAGTGACAGATTACTACCAAAGATATTGATTTGAATTGTTTTGAAAGAAACAAGTTGTTTGAATTTCGAAAAGAAATGTTGAAGCACTAAGTTGTTTAGAACTCCCAGGGAAAGCTTGTTTGAATTAAAATGGATTGATTTATGAAATAAAAATCATATTTTGAATTGTAGTTAACTAATTTGAAAATTTATTAGTTACTGGAATCTGGGTATGGAAATTAACTAGGTTAAATAATTGGATTTACGAGACAAGATTTTGGAATGGAATTGGGTTGGTGCATAAGAGTTTGGAATCAAGAATGGAATTGGGTTTGAAATAGAATTCGACTTGGATATAAGTGAGTGATTTGGTTTTAAAGATAAAAATTGATGGAGATCAAGTTGGAAATATATCAGTATATGTTGATTTGGTAGAAGATGGAAATGATATAATGATATGCCCGACAAAAAGGTACAAGTTTATATTTTATATTCGGTATGAGATTTATGAGCCTATTTGGCAGTCGCTTGGCTATTTGATTTTCTTTGGATTGGAAGAGGCCTAGAGAGGCGAGTTGTGTTGTACCGACTGAGCCGTACAAAGGAGACGCTGGCGAAAATTTAAGGTGTTAGAATTTTTTTAGGATTTTTGAAAATTTTCTAAAAATTTTCGTTAATAACAAATGAATTAATAATTTAATTGAAATTAATTGGTTCATTTGAAACTGAAGTTAATAAATAAACAAATAATTTTTAACCTAGTTAATATGGTTGTTTCCTACCTTAGTAATTTCAGGGATGAAATTCTTTTAAGGGAGAAATAATGTAGCGTCCTGTATATTTTTACGGTTTAATAATTAATTTATTTAATTATTTGAATATTTGTTAGGTAATTTAAAATGTCTTGAATTAAATAATATTGAACATTTAATTAATATAATTAATAGAATAATATATTTAATTCCGAGATAATCGAAAGTAGTAGAATTGGCAATATTATGTGAATTGGATAGTATAAGAAATTTGGTTGAGTTTAGATTCGTATTTTAATAACGAGTCTATTCAATTAATGGCGTCAGAATGTATTATTTATAATATAATTTAAATCGAACTCGTAAAGTCGCGATAGTTTGGCGGCTAATTTTATTCCAACCCCTTTTTAGGTAGTAGCCCCCCTAAAATTAATTAATTTTTTAAGACAAAATTACCCTTATCTCTTACCATCTCACTTTCTTCTCATCTGGTCTGAACATTCACGTACTTTCCAAACTTTTTGAAAGTAGCAAAATTCAAAACCCTAATTCTTAAAAAAGTGAAGAGAAAATTCAAATCTAAATAATTATTTGGATGGATTTTGAAGAAGAGGATGATTTCTTAATGTAATCACAACAAGTATGTCACTTTTTTTCTAAACAAAGATGAAATACTAGCCGATGAAGGCGAAAAAGAGAGAATCGAAGCACAACCTCATATGAACCGAGCGAGGTTTAACAAAAAACCACGGCGAAGAGAAACATGGTCAAATGAACAATCACGCTTAAAGACTACGCAGAAATACGTCAAACCACGTTTTATTTCTTCATTTTTTTTACATTTTCAACATATAGTTCATATTTTTTTTTCAGATCGTGTCGTCCCCAAGTTTTGAAGAAGAATTGCAGGATGAAATGGTTTTGGATTATTCAAATGAATTCACGACGTATGATGTAAATTGAGTTCGGTTAATGTTTGAAATAGTAAAAATAAGTGGTCTGGGTACAGTATAAACCACGTATAATGTCTACGTGGAATGTCTTCCATCCATGTTTTATTACAACGTGGTTCTTACTATATCCACGTAAATTTCATACGTGGTTTTCTTCCTTACCACGTATTTACGGAGCGATAAAACTCATTATTTGTTCAACATCTGCTTCTCATGTCAAGTAACGTAGTGGTTCCCCTTTTTCTAATGTAGATATTTCCATCTAGGAAAAAAAAAATTGATTGGGTTCGTGATACTGGAAAACGCCTTGGATTTGTTATCATACTACTCAAATCGGATTTTGGTTCTTCAGTTAAAAAGCCAAGAATTACGTTTGGTTGTGAACGAAGTGGTGCGTATAAGAAGCGAAAGGATAAAAGCCCGAAGAACATGAGATTGACAGGTACCAAAAAGTGCAATTGTCCCTATAAACTTAAAGGTGAAAAACTGCCGACTTTTGATGATTGGCGATTACATGTAATTAATGGTGTTCATAATCATTCTGAACTTAAACATACGGAAGGCCATTCATATATTGGTCGGCTAATGGAAGATGAGACAAAGTTAGTTGTTGAGATGCATAGAAACTTGGTAAAACCAAAAGAAATTTTAGCGACCACCAAAAGAAAAAATCCTTCGAATTCTACGTCAATTATGACGATTTATAATGTAATCAAAGCACAAAATGCTATAGAGCGTGAGGGGTGTTCTCAAGTTCAATATTTTCTCAGCAAGTTGAAACGGTTTGGTTATTTTGAATAGCACTGTAGAACGCTTGATGGAACAGATATTATTAAAGATATTTTTTTGGACACATCCTGTTAGTTTGGATTATCTACGTACATTCCCCAGAGTTATTATACTAGATTGCACATATAAAACAAATAGGTACAGATTTCCTTTACTTGAGATTGTTGGGGTTACTTGCACGGATCTTACATTTTGTATTGCAATTGCATATTTAGTTGCAGAAACTGAGGAAAATTATATGTGGGCTTTTGAGCGTTTGAAATCCGTTATGATGAATTATGAAATAGATTTACCATCGGTCTTCATTTCCGATAGAGGGACAGCATTAATAAATGCTATTGGATTTGTATTTCCGCAATCCGCTCACATGTTATGTACGTGGCATATTAAAAATAATGTACTAACGCATATGCAAAAAGAAAGTGAAAGGGATGGAGCTTGAAGAAAAGAAGTCTTTTTTATTTGAATGGAATGTGTTGGTTTGTTCAAAGAACGTTGTTGCTTACAATGAAAATCTGCAAGTGCTGCATGAAAAGTATGCAAATCATACTTCATTATTGAGATATATTCATGACACTTGGCTGGAAACATACAGAGATCAGTTTGTTCATGCATGGACGGATGACTACATGCATCTCGAAAATCATACTTCTAATCAGTATTGTTCTATATTCCTTTGTTCATATTTATTCAACATAACTTTGTTTTCATACTTTGTGCATGTCTTATGCAGGGCTGAGTGCGCTCATTCGAAATTAAAAAACATTTAGGTAGCTGTCACTGCAATTTCGAACAAGCTTGGACAAAAATGCATACATTATTAGAACTCTCATTTGCTGACCTTAAAGCGTCATTCGAGCAGAGTTTAACAAAATTAAAGCATATATTTCATATTCGAGAGTTCAAAAATTTAAGGGGCATTGTTTCTGTCAAGGCACTAGATTTCATACATTCAGAATTACAAAGAATAAAATATGTTGGTGATGAAGAGTTATTATGTGGATGCGTCATTCGTAGAACTCATGGATTGCCTTGTGCGCATGAGTTAGCTCGGCTCGGGCCTGGTACCGCAATACCACTTGAAATGTAGACGTTCATTGGACAAGGTTACATCTTATAGAAAAAAGTGGAAATAAAAGTATTGGGGTTATGGACAAAACAGAAGCACTTATTCAAGACATAAAAAAGATGGACACTCCTTATCAAATGCAAATTTACAAGTAGATGTTAGAGATTGTGGAGCCACGTATGTCCTCCCTTGCTTCTCCTACAAGCAAAGTAAAGAGTCGAGGTAGAGAAAGCAAAAGAAGTGCCAATACGTCAACAAAGAGGATGATTTCGTCACTTGAGCTCGTCGAAAGTGTGTACTCACAAAATTCATACACTTCGAAAAAAGCTCGTACTGAAAAACTTCCAATTCGTAAACCGAAAAAGGTACGTTAATTAATATATTTTTAACTTTGAATATAAATCACGTATGTGTTAACGTATTACATCATTTTTTAACAGTTTGATGAATTAAGCGAAGGCATGAGAACTTATTTGCATCAAATACCGTCGGAGTTCAAACATTTTGTTACGGATATTATTGACATTCGATCAGACAGAAATTGTGGGTACAGATGTGTAGACGCTTTGCTTGGTTATGGAGAATCAAGGTGGAGTCAAGTTAGGAAAGAGTTAACAGAGGAATTGCAAGAAAATCAAAATTTGTATGATCGCGTGTTCGTACAGGAAGGCAGAAGCACAACTCTTCTCAATAGTCTAACGAATGAAGATGACGAATTTGCGCCTATGGAAAAATGGATGTCAATGCCCGATATTGGTTATGTTATTGCAACTAGGTATAACATCGTCGTATTTAACATTAGCGAAAGACTTATGCTGACAATACCTCCATTGAAAGGGAAGGTGCCTCCCCCATCAATGCGCATGGAAATGGGTATTGCTTTTGGTAATCAAGATCATTTTGTTCAGGTATATGTCTTTCACCTATGTATACTCCAAATTAACGTTCATTTCCTTTTATAACTCATGTCCTCATAGGTAAAATTGGAGCCTAAACACCCGGTTCCACCTATTTATGCAAAATGGTCTGAGGCTTGTGATAAGGATGCAAGTTGTTGGGAGGACATTTACGCTGATAGAAGACAAGCATGGGATAGTAGAGATGCATATGCAGATTGGGAGCATAACTGATCGTTTTTTTTAATTTAAATTCGATAGTAGATCATTTTGGTCGATGTACTTGAAGCTTGTTCAATGGAATTGAATGACAATATTTTAGTCAAAATGTTAGGAGTTGGATTATTTTTTGGTCGATGTATGCCTGAAAAGAATATCAGTGTTTATACTTTGGCTGATGTTATTTTTTTGACTTTCTGTTTGCTTAACGCTCTGTAATAACGTGGTTAACACACCGACAACGCATAATGTCAACGTGGTTGGCACACAAACAAACTGAGCATGGACATGATCATTTCCTCGTATACACTTCCCTTGGTTTTCTCGCTGACCACGTTTCTACAGAGCGTGGTAAAATCCCGAAAGTGACCAGATTTAGTTTGAAAATTTTACAAGCGAGGTTAGTAAGAAAACCACGCCAGAGATCTCCATGGTTGCATAATCATCCGCGTACGATTACGGCATGGAAATCATGTTGACCTCGTATTATTTCAACATGGTTTTCTGGTTGACCACGTTTATACAGAGCGTGGTGGTAACAGAAAGCAAAAAAAAAAAAAAAAAAAAAACTGCTGCTCAGCTACAAATCTCTGAATCCATAAACAAATAACAGAATCATCCTCAAAAGCACATGACATGATTGTTCTAGCCACAACAAACTCAAAGTTTATAACGTGACACATAACATAGCCTCAAAAACACATAATCCGCAAACAAAATCAAAGCCAAAAAATAAAAAAACTGAATCATAATACATACCATAACGAATTCCATACCATACCAAACCAAACCATTCCATAACATACCAAACCAAACCATGTCCATTACAAAATACATCATACAACCACATTGTTCTAAAATAAGAACTAAAGTCATTACCGTAGTTTTGAAAATAAACAGACCGAATAACCATAACCACATCCAAAATACATGTTCGTCAAATTGAAACTAGAAAATAACCTAAAGGCGAGGCATGACGTAGCGTGCAACATCAACTCTAGCATGAGCAAGCTGAGGATTCGGTTCATTCAACAAGCCGTGAACCTCATGAAGGGCCTGGATTTTTTTTTTTAAATGACCTAAATAAAAACATAGTGTGCAATGATAACACTTTGTATTCTGAAAATAAACATACCGAAATACAGCAGAGTGTAGGTAGGCTGAAAATATGGGGCTCCAATCTCTATATTATCCGGTAGATGTTGTGGATTATGAACCCGCAAGACACCATGTTCTCTATACCAGTCCATATAATCATCTGTGTAAGTCAACATAGAATGATGGAGTGGTACTGATCTACACCCTTCTGCTATCACATGATTGTACCAATTCTCCCATATACTCTCTAGAAATTGATAACGCACCCGAGTGTATGTAGTTGAAGATGTGCCGCGACGAGCGTCTGATGCGACATGAGGAATAGGGGCCGTCGGAATGTTCTGAACTCTGTCGAACTGTCTAAGTACTCTGTTAGGATGGTATGGCTCTACAATATTCAAACAGAGAATGCAACCACTATACCATGATATAGGATGGAAGGGATGATAGAGTCGCACAGAAATATAAGGCTCAAAAATAACCTAGTCAAATATAAAAGTCTAAATCAATATTTCTATATGGATAAAAGCATCATTAATATTATTAACTATATAATTAATGAAAAAATTTACCTGTTCAACTATAATGTTATCGAGGAATATACATAGTTCAACTAGTGAAGCAGCACAATCTATAGACGGATTCCATCTAGAACCATGTGGGAAATTATCATATTATAGTTTTGTTGATGGATGAAAGCAGTGGAAATGCTCAAAAATCCACGACTCTAGCAAGCACAGAAATCCGACAATTTGTTTCACTCCCATACATGTTGCTAGTCCAAGTTGCTTGTATAGAAAGGCTAGTGCTGTTGATCCCCATGAGTATGTGTTGACAACTTCCAAGTTTTTAAGTGGCCCTAGAAGGGAAATGTGCACGTGAGTCTTGCTTATATCAGCAAACAACGTGTTGCCAAGCAGAAATAACAAATACGCACGAGCAGCACGCATAATAGCTCGATCAGTCCACTCATCGCTCACTTCTTCAAATACTTCATATAAGGTGGACAAACTTAGCTTTTGACCAACCTGGTCATTCATTTCCATCCTAGATGCTTGTTTAGATATTCCAAGATACTTAGAAACAAAGCTAACGGCCTGCTCCATATCATATGACCTGCTCTGTATCGGTTTCCCTTCGATTGGAATGTGTAATATAGATGCGACATCATCAAAGGTAATTGTCATCTCACCGAAAGGAAAATGGAAAGTATTAGTCTCTGGATACCAGTGTTCTACAAAAGCTGAAATCAAATTCTTGTTAACACTCTTGTAGCAAGTGCTAACTATGGGATATGATCCAGACATCTCAATAAGGGCTTTAAATCTAGAAGCGTTATCCGGAATTATCCACTCTGATACCCGTTGAGCATGATTAACACAAGTAAGCAGTCCTCGTTCCTACACGAATTCATTTGTAATTAAAAAAATGATGCAATTAAAATTCAACTACTTATAATTATAAGCCATGTACCTGATCAAGCCATATCATGGAAGCAACTGCGTATTAAAATCTTTAATCACGTCGTTGGTTTTTGGTCATCCTTTCTCATCCATATCTTCTTCAGTTTCACCCTCTTCTTCGTCTTCTTCGGCATCACTTTGTGAACCATCTCCCTCTTCTTCTTCTTGCTGCTCCTCTTCTTTGTTTTGCTCCTCTTTTTCTTGCTGCTCCTCTTCTTCGTTTTGCTCCTCTTCTTCTTGCTGACTTTCACCTTGCCTAACTACTATTTTGTAATGTTCTTCGGTTTCATCATCCCTACCCAAATCATGCCCGAACTTGTTCCTTGGGCCGCCAGCTGTCTCCTTTTTCTTTTAGAAGCAGTCATTCTTACACGAGGAGGCATCTAAAAAGAAGTAGCAAACATCGAGTTAGATAAATATTCATCGTCACATTTTTTTTTTAAATTACAGGTCACAACGCAGATCAAAATCGTGGTTCATAAGTAAACCATGTAACAAAGCTACGGTGAAAATCATATAACCACGTCCAGTTTTGACGTGGATAAAAATACTTCCACATTTAAAACCTATGTGGTTATATATTTTTCCACGTACTTGTTCATCATGGTAGCGTGAAACGATCAATTTTTTTTTAACCAAACCCATCGCCAGCAATTAGCTAAAGCAGCTCAACAATACTCAAATCCCAACTAAAATTGTTCTCAGCGCTATAACTTAATCATTCAAATCGACATTACCTTGATTTCCTTTGTTTGATTGAGATTCTGGAGTGCGATTTCTACTTTGATTGCCTTGATTTCTCCTTCAAGCCGCCGTTGATTGAGAATCATGTTGATTGAGAATCAGCCGCCATTTCTTAAATCCTAGAAATGAAAAGGAATTGCGTTGGAGGAGTTAATGGGAGAGGTAGTGTTGGAAAAGTACGGGGGGTTGCTTACTAATTGTTTGGGTAAACGTTTTTTTTATTTTAGGTGGGCTACTACCTAAAAAGGGGGTTGGAATAAAATTAGCAGCCTTGTAATATTGAGTTTTGAAATTTAATTGAATATATAGAATTCGTTTTAAGTCGGATTTCTGTGAAACAAGAAACGTTCGAATCCATTTAACGATATTATTCTAATGAAAGAAAAAAATCGAAATTTCATCTATTAGATTGTGAGTTATGTCCAAATCAAATTTCTAGAAAAGTCGCTATGGAATTTGTTTATAATTTATAACGATTTATTTATAATATAAAAGGGTTTTATTATATAAATCGAATATCAGTATAACTTGGAATTTTGAAATAATGAGTTATAAATCCAAATATGTATATTTTGGGGCAGTTTGATATTCTATGTGAATATATACGATAATATTTATTTATTAATATTAAATTAAATTATTTTAAATATATTAAAATTTAATTTGTTTATTTAGACCTTAGAAAATAACCATCTTTGCGAATGACCTCCGTTTTCAACGAAATTAATTTTGTTGGATCTGTAATATTAAATTTCATGTTTCTTGATTTTTGGAGTCAGTATGTGGCCGTACTGGATTTTAATGAGTAAAACAATCAATAATTTGACTTTAAAAATACGCTGTGTTAGCAAATAGACTCGAAATTCGACGAAATAAATTTCGTTGGGTCAGTAGTGTCGAACTGTAGTTGAATGTCCATTTTCGTTAGAATTGATATCGTATGTGATCATATGGATTTTTAAATGACAAAACAAATTACGGTAACTATATAATTAATAAATAAAATTACGAAACTTCTAATACAAGCCAACCGACCCTATAAATAAGCTACCATCTTTACCTTAAACCCTTATTTCTTTCCTCTCGTGGTCAACAAGATTATTAGCCGCCATAAACAAAATACCCAAAACATGAGGAATTCAACTTCAATAAAATGGTAGAAATTCAAATATAATCTCATAAATTCCAAAACTTGTATATGGGAAGCTATGGGTTTAGAGCTTCACTTCTGTATATTTTTTTCAAGGTGCAATCCATGGTTTAAGTTTACTGAGTTCAACAACGAGTCTAAGGTTCTCGATTATCTTTGATTGGTTGAGTTTTAGGAAAATTGGAACTTGGATTTGAACTCTTTGTAGGAAGAAGCTTCAGCACTACTATTTTTAGGGATACTTGAGATGTAAGATGTCCCTGCAACACTTATGCCAACAAAGACGACCTGAAACTGCGGCATTAATGGTGAAATCGAGTTGAAAAGCGTTGTGATGAGATGGAAGAGAGTGTAGAGAAGGGCATTCTGGTGGTGTTTGTTTTGGATTTAATAGTGTAGGAAGGGAGAAACGTGTGTGGCATGTTCGCGGTGGCCACTGAACAGAAGTCGTGGAGTATATTTTGCTTGCTAAGAAGAACCGAGTTCTTTGACTTGGATACAGGTAACAAGAAGATTGGTAGAGGGGATTCTTGATGATATTTGTTTGGGTAGTGTTAAGTATGGAGGGGGAAGAGATCGTTGGAAAGTTGTCGATTTAATGGTGATATGTAGAAAGATGGAGTTGGGTTCCAAGCATTTTTGAAGGAAGAAGGACTAGTACGAATGGGTCTGGGTAGTTAAATAGGTATGGGCCTTATTTTAAATGGTGAGCCCAGTGATAATATATATAATTTAAGCTTTTATTTAATTTAAATAAGGTATTAAACTTGTAAATTAAATATCTTATTCATATGTTAATGGAATTCAGCAAAACAAGATCCATTAGGATCGTATGGACGAGGACTCCACAATAGAATTGATCTGGAGCGATTCGAAGCTCGTCTCAATTCATGGTGGAATAAAACGTCTGATTTGAATCAATAACCGTTAATCGTTATTTAACGAGTAACGACAAAAGTGAGTAAAACTCACTAACTCTATCCACTTTGTGTTTTATAAATGAAATTTTGTACAGATAAATGATGATTTATTTCTGTATGATGGTTGTTTGAATGAATTGCTAATTGATTGGCTGAAAATATAGATATAGTTATATATATAAATCGTTAATCAAATATTGATTCTGTTTATCAGAATATTTCATATTGAAATGAGGCAGATGTTATTTATATTGTTTAACATCTGTGGATGTAGGAAAACCGGTTGGAGGGATCCAACTGGATTCCTCAATATTTATAATACCGTTTTTCATATATTGTGATATAAAATCTGTAATTGTTTATGTGTGTTTGGATGGTACTGGTGTGGTATTTTAAATACCACAGGTAAGATTAGAATATAAAAAAGGGATTTTTGAAGTGGATACTGAATTTAAAATTTATATAAAATCAATAGATTTTATAGAAAGAAAATATTTGGAAATAAATATTATTATAAAAAGGAAATGGTGAGATATAAAAGAACTATGAGATATGGATTTAAAATAGAATTTAATTAAAAATATGATTTAACAGATAGATCGAGAAGATTAATTTATAAATAATGTTTTATAAATTAAATAAAATATTTATCATTTGATAAATGGAATATATAAGTCTGAATTTATATGGAGAAGTAAAATTGGTTTCAACAATGATATTTGAAATTGAATGTGAACGTAGCAGTTATAAAGGGAATTATCAATGAGACTATAAGTATTGAAAATAAAATAAGATTTTTATGAATAATTCTATAAATAAAAGTATAAAAAGAAATTTTGATTTGAACTATTGTTTTTAATTGCGAAATCAAATTGTTTGGTTTGTATAAATGGAATATTATTCACATTTGATGTGAATCAGGAATTTAAGCAAATCTGTTGCGAAAAGAGAATATGGAGGGCCCTCTTCACATTCGAGACCCCATTTTGTAGCAACTAAAGCACGACCCCTGCACTGGAGAGCACAGTAGGGCTAAGAAAGAGATGGATCCTCGTAAAACCAGTATAGGGGAGAATTGGGCGGCACCAACGGAGATCACAATTCCTATTTTAGTTCATTCGAAAGATCCCGACCGAGTGTTAAATATAGGATTTATGCTATGCTAGAAGTTGCAGAAAGAGTTGATTATTTTTCTTAAAGCCAATCTTGATATATTCACTTTGATTAATTCTGATATGTGTGGCATATCACCTAAATTGGCAGTTCATGCATTAATAGTAACCATCGCGTTTCACCTGTAAAGCAGAAAAGAAGGATTCAAGGTCATGAAAGATGGATGGCTCTCAAGGAAGAAGTAGATAAACTGATGGAGAATCACTTAATTAGAGAGTCAACATATCCAGATTGGGTGTCCAGCCCCATTCTAGTTAAGAAACCCAATTTGCATCGACTACTCAGATCTCACAAGGCATGTCCTAAAGATAGATTTTCATTGCATAAATTGTTCGGCTAGTATATTCGACAGCGGGGCATGAGTTACCATCGTTTATGGATGCTTATTTGGGGTATAATTAGATAATTATGCATGAGTCGGATCAAGAGAGTACAAGCTTCGTTACAGATGTGTGTTTTTACTTCTATGAAGTCATGTCGTTTGGGTTAAAGAATGCAAGGAGCAACCTATCAGCGTCTCGTCAATGTAATGTCCAAATCTCAAATTGGCAAGACGATGGAGGTGTTTGTTGACGACATGCTGGTTAAGTCAAAGAGGGCAACCGATCATATGGAAAATCTAGCTGAAATGTTTGATATTATGAGAAGATACGACATGAAGTTAAATCCGCTCATGTGTTCATTTGGAGTTGAATCCGAAAAATTTCTAGGGTTCATGGTGAATGTCAGGGGCATAGAAGCTAACACTATGTAAGTGTCGGCATTAAGAGAGGTGAGGGCTCCTAGGTTCAAGAGAGAGCTTCAGAGTTTGAATGGGAAGATTGCTGCATTGAATCGTTTCATCTCCAAAGAAACTAATAGGTGTATTACATCCTTTGATGCATTGTCAAAAAGAAAGAAGGATTTCCAATGGATTCCAGAGTTCCAGACGGCCTTTAAAGAGTTGATCAAGCATATGGGATCGCCTTCGATGGTATCCAAGCCAAGTGATGGAGAAGATTTATTTTTATATTTGGTAGTATCATCCTACGCTTTAAGTGCAACTTTGGTAAGAGAGAATTCGAAGATACAAAGGCCTATGTACTACATCAACAAAAGGCTTAATAGGTCAAAGTTGAATTATCCGAAGCTAGAGAAACTAGCATGTTGCTTACTTATCGCCTCAAAGAAGCTCAGGCCATATTTTCAAGCCTATTCCATCAAAGTGCTCATGGATCAACCGCTGAAGCAAGTTTTGTTCGTCCAGAAACTTTGGGAAGGTTATTGAAGTGGGATATTGAGTTCAGACAATATGATATCATGTACCATCCTTAGAGAGTAATCAATGGACAAGCTTTAGCAGATTTCATTGTGGAGTCCATAGACAAAGGTGATGAAAAGGAAAAGCCTATTCAATCAGTGATCCAGTGGTAGTTGTTTGTCGATGGAGCTATGAATGAGTAGTGTTCAGAGGCCGGAGAATCTAACAGACTCCAGAAGGTCGCTCAGTATGCTATGCATTGAGATTAGAGTTTCCATCCACAAATAATGAAGCGGAGTATGAAACGTTGATCGTTAGATTGAAGATAGGAAAAGAGTTGAATTTGAAAGATTTGCAGATTTTCAGTAATACACAAGTTGTGGTGTGCCAGGTTCGGAGAGAGTTTCAAGCCAAAGGGTGTTGATATCAAATTCGGTATCAATACCCCAAAAATGCATTCAACACTTTAAAGAATGAACAATTACAAGATCAAGAGTAGAAAGACGGGGAAAAGTAAAGTGCACACAACTTTTAAAGTGGTTTGGGTCTAAAAGAAGCCTACGTCCACTGTGAGGGAATTTTCCATTATGATTATGGCTATTACAAAGTACATTGATCTCAGTTTCATATACATCTTCTCTCTTTTACAATAGATTCTCTCTCTCACACATAGATGGCCTTAGATCCATGCAAATCGACAAAGAAATGGTATGATCAGCTGATAAATGGTGAAATATCTTCGAATGCATGGAGGATGGAGGAGGATCTTCGATCTCTTGGTCACTTGGATGATCTCAATGGAAGCCATGGTCGATTAGATGGTAGATCTTCGAATGGTGATAATGAATGAAGGTAGGATTGCTTAGGAATGACGGTAGGAAGGATCTGACAGCACTTCGTGATTGCAAAGAATCGATTCCTTTAATGGTGGAAGCCATGGCCTATTTATAGGTGGGGAGCAAATGAGGAGAAGGCTGAAAATATATTGTGTAGGGAACCGATCGGTATTTATTGATATTTACGGAAAATGCCACTGGCCAGCTGTCTCCAGCTGTTCATTCCACAGATCGGCCTATATGTCCATTTGATACTACCAGTCGGCTTTCATGTCCACCGATCAGCTTCCTCAAGTTGTTCCACTGGTCGGCCTACGTTATATTTCTACCGACCCGGTGTCTTTCCCATTTCAGATGGAGTTGACGGTACCTGAATTTTTTCTATATCTGATCGGCCAAATACCCTCATGGACGACTGGTATGATGTTTTCTTCTTGACTGATTCTGTGATTAGATAGCGTAGCCGACCGGTCCCCGTGTTTGCATAACCTGACCACCCTGGTTCTTGTATTATAGCCGATCGACCTAACTTCTTGTGCATGTCTGACTGAACCGTGTGTCTCATACTAATCGGTCTTTAATTTTTGCCTCGTGTTTGATTCATCAGAATGTGTGTGATTTTGGAGGATAAACACTTTCCCCTCGAAGTTTACAATTTCTTTCTTACAAAGAATTGTGAGCTTCGAAATTTTTATCACAAACTGATGGATCATTCACACTATATTTCTTTTCGGATCGGTTCGTACTTGCGAGTGACCGGTCCAAACAGATGGTGAACATGCTGGGCTTATCGGTCCTTTAATAACCGTTCGACCTGTCCAACAATTACCTTTATATTGCTTCCTTTAGCTTTTACCCTTCCTTTTTTCTTCATATTTCTAGACCGAACAGGAATTTTCGTTAATGGTCTCTGCTTTATCTTAAAACCTTTTATTTCTAGCTTCCAATCTCGCTTCTTAATCCAGTGCTTCAATGTGTAGACTTCGCTTCATTGTTAATCAATTCAACCTTCTTTGATGCTGTGACTCTCGAATCCGCTCTCAAACTCGAATTATCTTTCATCACTCAAATCGCATGTATTGATTCTTTTTTGGAGTTCGCGTTGTTGGAGTCGAGGCTTGTACGGGGTTAATTTTGGGGTTGAAGCGAATCATTTGGCGAATTTAGGATTTTAGCATGCTTACTCCTGTATTGAGATACCTTGAAATAGGATCGGATTTATTTGTTATGTGTTTGTGGTTGTATATGAGGGTTTCGCAGCACATTGACCCCTTTAAAAATCCGTTTTTCATTACATGCACATAAGGTGTTCGTCGATTTGCTTGGCTTAGGGATTTCTAGTTTTGTATGCTTTTCCTTTTGCTATTGCGAAACCATATGTAGCCAATCTTAAATGTAATCCTTTGTTTTGAACTTATGAGTCTTGTGTTGATGAAACTTGCATGCAACACCTTTGTTTTCGGAATTGTGCACAATCTTGCTAGTGAATGGTGATAACACTTGCGTAAAGTTTGATCATTATTTGACTTCGCCGACTGTCTTAAGACTAGTGATTACACTTACATTTAATTGTGATTTAAGATAAGCTAGGGATTCACTGAAATACAAGTGATCGACTGTAATGATCGGTTATCATTGTATACCGATCGATCAGTCTTACATGCCGATCGGCCAATACCATGCGTTGTACCCGTCGTTCAGTGTTGCTTACTGATAGGTTATTGTCAGACACCATACTGACTAGTTAGAGTTACACACTTGTAATGACCCGCATTTGCAGAGGTATTATAATTAATTTATTTAATTATATATATAGTGATATAGTGAATTAAATGGTCGTGAAATTTAATAATGGTGAATATTTAATTAAAATAATAAAATTAAATAATATATTTAATTATGAAATAATCAGAATTGGCTGAAATGGCAATATGGTGTGAACTGGATCATCTGTGATATTTAATTCAGCTTAGAGTTGGATTATATTGACGAATATATTATATAAACGAAAGTTTGAACGTAGAGTTATAATATAATTAAAATCGAGCTTGAAATGGCGCTGTAGTTCGTAAATAGGCGATTTGAACTTCAACTGGATATACAGGTTTTGTTTTAAGCCGGATTTCTGTGAAACAAGAAACATGTGGAGCTGGTGGAGTATATCTTTCTAGTGGAAGAGAAAAATTGGGATTTCGTCATGTAGATTTTGATTTATGTCCAAATCAAATATTTGGAAAAAATAGCGGTATATTCGTTCGTGGCCATAACGGTTTATTCGATATAACTAGAGATCGGGTTTGAATTTAGACAAGGTTCTTTTGGTACATAGCGATAATTTAATTTTTAGAATTTTACTGTAATTTTTAAACAATTAAATACGCGACTTTTTATTTGAAGTGTTGTGCACCCTATATCAATATTTAAAGGGTTTCGCAATGTGAGTTCATCTACTGATATTATTATATTTCTGGAGTCGGGACACCTCGCTCGTCACGATGGTGGTTTTATTTCTGTCCGTACAAAAGCAGAACTTTACGTAACAGGGTATGTAAAATTTAATAATAAAATATCAATACGTTTCTTTTCTCTGATTTAAAAACATTGGGCACGCACATCATGTTTAAACCACATAACAAAAAAACAACTCGTGGCCCTGCCCTCTTCACAAAAATCAACAATAATCAAATCCTATAAATAAACTAACTCTTCCTTTCTTTTTGACCTAAAATCAATTCAATGGCAAACCAAAACGAGCCGCCAGTTTATTCCTCAAACGAAATCTATTAGCCTTCGATCTGAAATCTTTTCACAATGATACTATTTTCTTTGAGTTGGACGTGGTCTTCTTTTCGCTGGAAATCGTTCAGCGTGAGAGAAAGGGGTGCGGTGACCAGTGGTTGGTCAGTGACGGAGGACAGTTTGACCAGGTGAATGGGGGGGTTTTGCGAGGCCTGTAAGCATCGCTCTATTCGCCGGTAGTCAGGGAAAAGGAGCAACTTCGAGGGTTTTGTCGCAGGGGGTGATGCAGTGTTGAGGACTGTGAATTCATCCATGCATTGAGGAGGTGTAAATGGGTAAATCGAAGGTTTATCTTGAGTTTGTTATATGGGGTAGAAAGGGAGTTGCAAAGCACGGGTTATATAAGGTACCGAGAAGAGGAGAGTAATTGGGAAAAAGGAAAGAGGATGGTAGGGTCGGTCTGAGAAGAACGTGAGAGTTGAAGTATACGGTGAGAATTTGTTTTGAGATTTATGAAGTAAAAGGGAAAAATGGTGTACACGCATTTGTTTCAATTTCTTTATGAACTAGTAATTAAGCAAGGAGTGATCGGTTGGGAGTATGCATGGAAATGGTGGCGATATACATAAAGGAGCGGGTTTGTTTACACTGGGGCGGAAAGGAAATGAAGTAGCAAGGGAGGACAAGGCTTTAAGTGTTGGCAGTGGAAATATAAAAGAACAAGTGGATCGAATACTATGGGATATTAAGATAACACTATAGAAAATGGGTGGATTCGAGATTGGGCGGGTCTGGAAGTCATTTGGGCCAAGGTTAAATGCCGAATTTAAAGCATTCGTATGGAGAAGGGGAGCAGTTTGCTGGAAACCAGGAAGAAACAAATTGAAACGGGTCTGGTTTTCAAGGGGCAGATGGGTCATTAATAATTTGTTTGACGAACGGTTTGTCGCGTTGGGATCGTATGGACGATGACTACCAAATGGGACTGACTGGGAGTGGATTAGAGCTCGTTTGAATTATGGCGAAATAAACTGTTTGATTCAAATCAAACAACAGTTTATCATTCTTTAACGATGAACTCCCAAAGTGAGTAAATCTCACTAACTCTGAACAGTTTATAATTTCATGTTGTATTTTTAGAACTGTTAGATATTGGCTGATTGACTGTGTGTTGACTGTTTGATTGAACTGCTAGTCAATTAGTTGAATTTCTATATTTATTCTGTTTAACAGAATATATCATATGGAACTGAAAGTGCTGTTGATTTTATTATATAACATCTGTGGATGCAGGGAAACAGGTTGGAGGAATCCGAGTTATTTTACTATTTTTCATATATTGTGTTATATGATGTGATATATAATCTGTTATCGATTATATGTGTTTGAACGATACTGATCATCGTGATTTGATATGATTGAATACCATAACATACCAAAATGTTGATAAGGGAATATTTTCAAAGTGGTATTTGAAAATAAAATATTTATAAATGGAATATTTATAAATAAGAAATATTTATAAATTGGAATACTTATAAATAGGAGATATTTAGAAAAGGGAAATTATAAATCAAAGAACAGATCTAAAAAGGAAATATTTGCAAGCCATTTGCAAATAGAATAATAGAAAAGGAGGTATTTGTAAAACCATTTACAAATAGGATTAAAAAGGAAATATTTAGAAAATAACTAGAGTTATAAAAAGGAAATTTGTTTATAACCGAATAGGATGTTATAAAAAGGAAAACGTTATAAAAAGGAAAACGTTACTAAAAAGGAAATCATTTGTAAAGTGAAGAACCGTTACTAAAAGTAAATCTTTATAAATGAATAGTTTATTCGAAAAGGGAGTTATCGAATATAGTTTACTCGCAAGGAGTTAAGTGAAACGAGTAAATCGATTAGAGTTAAATAGAATAGAGTTAATCCAATAGCGTTAGTCCAAAAGAGTTAATCCAATAGCGTTAGTCCAATAAAGTTAATTGATAAGGGTTAATCGAATAGAGTAAATTGAATAGAGTTATCGAATATACCTTATTCGAAGGAAAGAATTATCGAATAGAGATGATTCGAAAGAGAGTTACGTAAGGAAGTGTTAAAGAATTAAAAGTTGAACTTTGTCTATTTCAAGGTTAGAAACATTGTTCAGTTAAGGTCTGAGAGGTAGTATTACCCCAACTTGATTGACTTCATTTTTAACTAAGGAATGGTTAAGGTTCGATAGTGAAGGTGGGTTAAAGGAATTTAGTTAATAAGAGTAATGGTTTGAGTTGGCAACGCGATGGTTTGTTTAAACATCTGTCTAAGTCCAATGAAGGAGTTTCGGAAATGTTTTCCAAATAAGAACCAGAAATGTTTTCTGATATAGAAAACAAGAAATGGAAATGTTTTCCAATGGTAATAACATATATTTGTTCTAAATTTAGAAAATAAGAAATGTTGAATATAGGGAAACAAGAGATGAAAAATGAACTAAGGAGATAAATGTTAAATGATGTTTGATCGATATAATTTCCTCCTGGAAATAATATCGTTGTTTGCACACCTGTTTTTCTTTGATGGTTAAATCATAGACTATCAAAGTTTTGACCATTTTAACGTTGTTAATATGGAGAGACCGGTTGGATTATTATCCAAAGAACCACTCTGTATTGGCATAAGCGTTGCGAATCACATATGCCCAAGATAATTGAAGACGAAGTAAAGTGCAAGGGCTATTGTATAAGTCTTAGATAGCGGTGCCTAAGATGGATGTACTGAATAGTGCCTTCGATTCATCCTGTTCCTTGATGACTTGTATTGATGAATGTCTAACAGAGTATTTCCAGAAAGGTCACGTACATTGATTTCTTCAACCGTACCAAGAGTGGAAGCGGAGAAGGAAACTTCTTTAGCTAACACATAATGTACTATTGTAGACATCAATCGGTGATTTGATGGATCTGACAATGTAGCATTCAAAGTGAATCTGATGTGATGATGAAGCATAACCTCAAGCCTCATCAACCGGTAAATGACAGAAATCGGGCAGGCAGCATGGCTAAGTCGGTCGCTCCGAAGTAGGGTGTATAATCACCTGATCCAGAGTTTCATTTATTTCTAAAAATCTATTGTCGATACTGTCCCATTCGGGAAACGGTTGCTGATCCCAACCGTTGGTGATATACATTCGATACACTCAAGCGAAATGAGTGGTCGGTCATGTATGGCCGGATTGCAAGATGTTCTTGTTGAACCCAGTGTATTCCTTTCTAGAGGTACACTAGGTTCCATACCTTGTCATAGTTGGAAATCCATTTCCCAATACGTGCTTGCGGTTTTGATTGTATACTATATATGTAGAACGTGAGATGAAAGCGTTTTTGCTAGATGATTATTATATTGTGGTTGATAGACATTATTATAATATCAAAAGGTTTTTGATATAAAGATATTTTGGATTCTCATAAGGGAAAAACCCGTTCCGTTATACGGCGTGGTCTTATGAGATATCGTTTACTTGTTCGAATTGTTTTTAAACTGTTTTACTCGTACCAGTCCCATGACTGACCCGGAGTTTATTTTGTTTTGTTTTCCCTAAACTCTTGGGTGCCCAATTTTGTACGGGCAGTCAAGTAGTTGGGATTTACAGATACTTGAAGAGCTGGAGCAGGAGGCTTCAGGATGATATAGCTATAGTTTATTTCCGCTGTGTTGTAAGTGTTGTACTTTGATAATGATTTATATTCAAGTACAGATGTATATTTCAAAGATATGTTGTCTAATATATGTTATTCGTTCCGTTGTGAGGTTCGTGTTACTTTGATGTTGTGTTCTTCTTCTTCTTCTATTCTAAGTTTCTACCTTATCTTTCCTCACCCTCTGTTTTCTTTCTATTAATTTCCTGATTTTCAGTTTAATTTGGGGTTGGACTTGTGTTTTTGGTCAGCTCAAATTGGACCGGATTTTCGGGTCATTACAATTGGTATCAGAGCTTAAGTTAAGTGAATTACCTTAGCTCTGTGGCATGACTCAGTAAAGATAGGGTTAGTAATACCCTAGATTGAGTTGAGTGTATATATACGAGTGAACGTATTTGTTATTGATATAAAAATTGTTTTATATTGTGGTGATTTATTGGTTGAGTATTTTATGAGTTCTGGTCGATCAGTTTGATCCACTGTATCGGTAGGAGTTCATAAACACTCGTATACGATGGGTCGGCACGATATGTTTTGAAAAGAGGGTAAATAAAATAAGTTTACCCAAAGTATATCTTGATATAGAGAAGATATATATATCAAAATTATAATATAGTGGATATATGGGTTGTTATTATAATCGAGTGAGATTATAAATTAAATGGTTATGTAAATAACCAATCAGAATTCATATAAGTGAAATACGTGAAATCATATGAGTTAAATCTAGAATTTTAACCAGAAATTGAATTAAAATCCTGGAAAAATTGGATAAGTGTTCGTAAATGAATTTGGATTAAAAATAAGGAAAATTTAAGATCCTGGGAGATTTTAAATTGTTTTACAAGCCGTGTGGATTATATTTTGAAATGAATTTCAAAGTGGAAATGTTTAGAAATGGTTTTATAGTATTGAACTCACTTCGATCGCTGGAAAATAGATTTTGATGATGACAACTGCATCATCAGTATTCATTTTCGAGTTGTAAGTGACGAATTACTACCAGAGATACTGTTTTGAAATTGTTTTGGGAAAGACAAGTTGTGTTGAATTTCAAAATGGGATTTATAATAAATAATGAATAAAGAAAGTTTGAAATACAAATTGAATATAGAAATTCAAAGGGAGTTTGAATATATGAAATTCAGTGGAAGTGATATATGGAATTTGAATATAGAATTCAAAAGGAATTCAAATAAAGAATTTGAATAGAATTTGAATATATAGAATTTGAATATAGAAATTCAAATGGGATTTATAAAATAGAATTTGAATAGAATTTGATATATAGAATTTGAATAATAGAATTTGATATATAGATTTGAATAATAAAAGTGATATAAAATTTGAATAGAAATTGAATAGGATTAACTAAGTCGAAGAGGAATTAGTTAATCGAGTTTTGAATTTGAAGTTGAACTTTGAAAGGTGAATTGGATTTGTAAATGGATATTCGAAATCGAATATAGAACTTAAATTTGAAATTTGGATTCAAATTAGTTAACAAGCAAGTTAAAATATATTTGAACATGTCATGTTCAAATATAAAAGTGAAATAGACTAAAGAGTTAATTAACAAATTTATTAACGAATTGAGTTAAAACGATCAGGTATAGTTAAAATAGACTGGACAGGTATAAATATACATGAGATAGGTATGGATAAGGTATGAAGGTATATAAATAGAATGCTCGATGAAAAGGTATGTATTTAATTCATATATGAGATTTTATGCGTCGTACCGGCTAGTCGCTTGGCTTTTTCTTTTTCTTTTGGATTGGTGAGGGCCATGGGAGGCTATTTGGAATATCCCGATGCTCCTGGTACAAAGGAGGTTATGGCGAATTTTTCCGGGAATTTAAGAAGTTAGAATATTTTTAAGATAATTTGATAGTTAGAAATCAACGTATCGATATATATATCGAAGTCAATAAGGAAACGAACTTAGAAATATAATAGTAAAATCAAAAAGGAAGACAAAGAAAATAAGGAAACGAACTTAGAAATATAATAGTAAAATCAAAAAGGAAGACTAAGAATAAAATCTAGTTAGAATAGAAAGAGGAAGCGTATACGTGTTTAAAAGTGAATAAGTAGTTGTATGGTATTGATTTTACGAGTAAGTAGTCATATCTGTTTTGACGTTATAAATGTTATTCAGTCAAGATCTGAGAGGTAGGTATACCCCAACTTGATTGATTTCATTGTTAACAAATAAACAGTAAGATTTCAGGCTCGAAGATCAATGTTGAATAAGAGTAGTTGAATATAGTATTTGGGTTGTCGTAACGATGTTTTACACAACATCCGTTTTAACCCAAATAAGTGTAAGCTTGGAAATATAATAAAGAATATTTCCTAAGTATAGAAATAAACGAGATCGGAAAAGAGATAAGTAATTGGAATATTTTCCAATTATAAATAGCATATATTTTCTAAAGTTTAGGAAAAAAGGAAGGCGATATTCTGAAATGTTTTCCAAATAACATAAAAGGCCAATATGGTTATTGAAAATATTTGGTTAACAAATATTGATAAAGAAATAGAGAAGTGATTCAACTAATGGAATATTAATTAAGGACTCAGTTACATGTTCGAAAGGAAAATTTGATTTTTGGAAAGAGTAAACTGTTTAAAAACTTCCAAGAAAAGACTTTTGGAATTAAAAACAAATTTAATAGAAATTTGTGAAAGCAAAATTGAATTAAAGTAAAGCCAGTAAAGTGGTAACTGAGATTGAATTAGAATGACATCAAGACAAATTGGATTGTGAGATTCAAATTTGAAGTGTAATGTGACGATCAAGTTAAGAGTTGGGAATCGAGAAGAAACTCGAGTTGAAATGATATTTGGCTTGGATAAGCGAACGGTTGGATTTGTGGATAAAAACAAATTGGAGTTTGATTGGGATGACCCTTGTATCCGCTGAATTGATAACAGGTGGAAAGGATGTAATGATATGCCGACAAAAGGTACAAGTTTATATTTCTATTGGGTATAAGATTTATGAGCCGAATTGGCAAGCCGCTTGGCTATTTGATTTTCTTTTGGGATGGAGATGGCCCAGAGAGGCGAGTTGGACGTATTGACCAGTACAAAGGAGGTGCTGGCGAAATTTTTCAAAAAAAGTTAAGGTGTTAGAAAATTTTCAGGATTTTTGAAAATTTTCGTTAATAAAAATTAATTAATTTTTAATTGAAAATTAAATTGGTCCAGTTGAAAACTGGAGTTAAAAAGTGAACAAATATGTTCTAACCAGTCGATAGGGTCGTTCTCTACCTTAGCAATTTCGAGGACGAAATTATTTTAAGTGGGGAAGAATGTAATGACCCGCATTTGCAGAGGTATTATAATTAATTTATTTAATAATATATATAGTGATATAGTGAATTAAATGGTCGTGAAATTTAATAATGGTGAATATTTAATTAAAATAATAAAATTAAATAATATATTTAATTCTGAAATAATCAGAATTGGCTGAAATGGCAATATGGTGTGAACTGGATCATCTGTGATATTTAATTCAGCTTAGAGTTGGATTATATTGACGAATATATTATATAAACGACAGTTTGAACGTAGAGTTATAATATAATTAAAATCGAGCTTGAAATGGCGCTGCAGTTCATAAATTGGCGATTTGAACTTCAACTGGATATACAGGATTCGTTTTAAGTCGGATTTCTATGAAACAAGAAACGTGTGGAGCTGGTGGAGTATATCTTTCTAGTGGAAGAGAAAAATCGGGATTTCGTCATGTAGATTTTGATTTATGTCCAAATCAAATATTCAGAAAAAACAGCGGTATATTCGTTCGTGGCCATAACGGTTTATTCGACATAACTAGAGATCGGGTTTGAATTTAGACAAGGTTCTTTTGGGACATAGCGATAATTTAATTTTTAGAATTTTACTATAATTTTAAATAATTCAATACGCGACTTTTTATTTGAACTGTTGTGCACCCTATATCAATATTTAAAGGGTTTCGCAATGTGAGTTCATCTACCGATATTATTATATTTCTGGAGTAGGGACACCTCGCTCGTCACGATGGTGGTTTTATTTCTGTCCGTACATAAGCAGAACTTTACGTAACAGGGTATGTAAAACTTTTATAAAAAATATCAATACGTTTCCTTTCTCTGATTTAAAAACATTGGCCACGCACTTCATGTTTAAACCACATAACAAAAAAACAACAACTCATGGCCCTGCCCTCTTCACAAAAATCAACAATAATCAAATCCTATAAATAACCTAACTCTTCCTTTCTTTCTGACCTAAAATCAATTCAACGGCAAACCAAAACGAGCCGCTAGTTTATTCCTCAAACGAAATCTATTAGCCTTCGATCTGAAATCTTTTCACACTGATGCTATTTTCTTTGAGTTGGACGTGGTCTTCTTTTCACTGGAAATCATTCAGCGTGAGAGAAAGGGGTGTGGTGGCTAGTGGTTGGCCAGTGACGGAGCACAGTTTGACCAAGTGAATGGGGGGGTTTGTGAGGCCTGTAGGCATCGCTCTATTCACCGGTAGTCAAGGAAGAGGAGCAACTTCGAGGGTTTTGTCGCAAGGGGTGATGCGGTGTTGAGGACTGTGAATTCATCCATGTGTTGAGGAGGTGTAAATGGGTAAATCGAAGGTTTGTCTTGTGTTTGTTATATGGGGTAGAAAAGGAGTTGCAAAGCACGGGTTATATAAGTTACTGAGAAGAAGAGAGTAATTGGGAAAAAGGAAAGAGGATGGTAGGGTCGGTCTGAGAAGAACGTGAGAGTTGAAGTATACGGTGAGGATTTGTTTTGAGATTTATGAAGTAAAAGGGAAAAATGGTGTACACGCATTTGTTTCAGTTTCTTTATGAAGCAGTAATTAAGCAAGGAGTGATCGGTTGGGAGTATGCACGGAAATGGTGGCAATATACATAAAGGAGCGTGTTTGTTTACACTGGGGCGGAAAGGAAATGAAGTAGCAAGGGAGGACAAGGCTTTAAGTGTCGGCAGTGGAAATATAAAAGAACAAGTGGATTGAATACTATGGGATATTAAGATAACACTATAGAAAATGGGTGGATTCGAGATTGGGCGGGTCTGGAAGTCATTTGGGCCTAGGTTAAATGCCGAATTTAAAGGCATGCGTATGGAGAAGGGTAGCAGTTTGCTGGAAACAGGGAAGAAACAAATTGAAACGGGTCTGGTTTTCAAGGGGCAGATGGGTCATTAATAATTTGTTTGACGAACGGTTTGTCGCGTTGGGATCGTATGGACGACGACTACCAAATGGGACTGACTGGGAGTGGATTAGAGCTCGTTTGAATTTATGGTGAAATAAACTGTTTGATTCAAATCAAACAACAGTTTATCGTTCTTTAACGATGAACTGCCAAAGTGAGTAAATCTCACTAACTCTGAACAGTTTATAATTTCATGATGTATTTTTAGAACTGTTAGATATTGGCTGATTGACTGTGTGTTGACTGTTTGATTGAACTGCTAGTCAGTTAGTTGAATTTCTATATTGATTCTGTTTAACAGAATATATCATATGGAACTGAAAGTGATGTTGATTTTATTATATAACATCTGTGGATGCAGGGAAACAGGTTGGAGTAATCCGACTGGATTCCTCAACAGTTATTTTACTATTTTTCGTATATTGTGATATATGATGTGATATATAATCTGTTATCGATTATATGTGCTTGAACGATACTGATCATCGTGATTTGATATGATTGAATACCATAACATACCAAAATGTTGATAAGGGAATATTTTCAAAGTGATATTTGAAAATAAAATATTTATAAATGGAATATTTATAAATAAGAAATATTTATAAATTGGAATATTTATAAATAGGAGATATTTAGAAAAGGGAAATTATAAAATCAAAGAATAGATCTAAAAAGGAAATATTTGCAAACCATTTGCAAATAGAATAATAGAAAAGGAGGTATTTGTAAAACCATTTACAAATAGGATTAAAAAGGAAATATTTAGAAAATAAATAGTGTTATAAAAAGGAAATTTGTTTATAACCAAATAGGATGTTATAAAAAGGAAAACGTTATAAAAAGGAAAACATTACTAAAAAGGAAATCATTTGTAAAGTGAAGAACCGTTACTAAAAGTAAATCTTTATAAATGAATAGTTTATTCGAAAAGGGAGTTATCGAATATAGTTTACTCGAAAGGAGTTAAGTGAAACGAGTAAATCGATTAGAGTTTAATCGAATAGAGTTAATCCAATAGCGTTAGTCCAAAAGAGTTAATACAATAGCGTTAGTCCAATAGAGTTAATTGATAAGGGTTAATCGAATAGAGTAAATTGAATAGAGTTATCGAATATACCTTATTCGAAAGAAAGAATTATCGAATAGAGATGATTCGAAAGAGAGTTACGTATGGAAGTGTTAAAGAATTAAAAGGTGAACTTTGTCTATTTCAAGGTTAGAAACGTTGTTCAGTTAAGGTCTGAGAGGTAGTATTACCCCAACTTGATTGACTTCATTTTTAACTAAGGAATGGTTAAGGTTCGATAGTGAAGGTGGGTTAAAGGAATTTAGTTAATAAGAGTAATGGTTTGAGTTGGCATCGCGAAGGTTTGTTTAAACATCTGTCTAAGTCCAATGAAGTAGTTTTGGAAATGTTTTCAAAATAAGAACCAGAAATGTTTTCTGATATAGAAAACAAGAAATGGAAATGTTTTCCAATGGTAATAACATATATTTTTTCTAAATTTAGAAAATAAGAAATGTTGAATATAGGGAAACAGGAGATTAAAAATGAACTGAGGAGATAAATGTTAAATGATGTTTGATCGATATAATTTCCTCCTGGAAATAATATCGTTGTTTGCACACTGTTTTTCTTTGATGGTTAAATCATAGACTATCGAAGTTTTGACCATTTTAACGTTGTTAATATGGTGAGACCGGTTGGATTATTATCCAAAGAACCACTCAGTATTGGCATAAGCGTTGTGAATCATATATGCCCAAGATAATTGAAGACAAAGTAAAGTGAAAGGGCTATTGTATAAGTCTTAGATAACAGTGCCTAAGATGGATGTACTGAATAGTGACTTCGGTTCATCCTGTTCCTGGATGACTTGTATGGATGAATGTCTAACAGAGTATTTCCAGAAAGGTCACGTACATTGATTTCTTCAACCGTACCAAGAGTGGAAGCGGAGAAGGAAACTTCTTTAGCTAACACATAATGTACTGTTGTAGACATCAATCGGTGATCTGATGGATCTGACAATGTAGCATTCAAAGTGAATCTGATGTGATGATGAAGCGTAACCTCAAGCCTCATCAACCGGTAAATGACAGAAATAGGGCAGGCAGCATGGCTAAGTCCGTCGCTTCGAAGTACGGTGTATAATCACCTGATCTAGAGTTTCATTTATTTCTAAAAATCTATTGTCGATACTGTCCCATACGGGAAACGGTTGCTGATCCCAACCGTTGGTGATATACATTCGATACACTCAAGCGAAATGAGTGGTCGGTCTTGTGTGGCCGGGTTGAAAGATGTTCTTGTTGAACCCAGTGTATTCCTTTCTAGAGGTACACTAGCGAAAGGTGGTTCCATACCTTGTCATAGTTGGAAATCCACTTCCCAATACGTGCTTGCTGATTGTATACTATATATGTAGAACGTGAGATGAAAGCGTTTCTGCTAGATGATTATTATATTGTGGTTGATAGACATTATTATAATATCAAAAGGTTTTTGATATAAAGATATTTTGGATTCTCATAAGGGAAAAACCCGTTCCGTTATACGGCATGGTCTTATGAGATATTGTTTACTTCTTCGAACTGTTTTTAAACTGTTTTACTCATACCAGTCCCATGACTGACCCGGAGTTTATTTTGTTTTGTTTTCCCTAAACTCTTGGGTGCCCAATTTTGTACGGGCAGTCAAGTAGTCGAGATTTACAGATACTTGAAGAGCTGGAGCAGGAGGCTTCAGGATGATATAGCTATAGTTTATTTCCGCTGTGTTGTAAGTTTCGTACTTTCATAATGATTTATATTCAAGTACAGATGTATATTTCAAAGATATGGTATCTAATATATGTTATTCTTTCCGCTGTGAGGTTCGTGTTACTTTGATGTTGTGTTCTTCTTCTTCTTCTATTCTAAGTTTCTACCACATCTTTCCTCACCCTCTGTTTTCTTTCTATTAATTTCCTCATTTTCAGTTTAATTTGGGGTTGGACTTGTGTTTTTGGTCAGCTCAAATTGGACCGGATTTTCGGGTCATTACAACACCGATCGGTTAATACTACGCACCCTATCGACCGGTTAGCGTTACCCACTGATCAATTATGTCTATGCAAAATATCGGTCGGTTAGTACACTGATTGACTAATACTTTGCACCATACCGACCAGCTAGTGCTACACGTTGTTCCAATAGCTTCTTTTGATCAATAATTTTCCTTACAAGGTGCGTATCACCTCTTACCTT
Source organism: Allium sativum (assembly GCA_030737875.1). Classification (NCBI taxonomy): domain Eukaryota; kingdom Viridiplantae; phylum Streptophyta; class Magnoliopsida; order Asparagales; family Amaryllidaceae; genus Allium; species Allium sativum. Next base: position 182,970,378 of record CM060911.1, on the reverse strand, counting down.
TAGTTACCCTGCAATAAAATATTTGTTTTTTGGGCCATTTATACTCTGTTGTTGACTGCCCATGTCGACACAAGTTAGGTAATTTCTTAGAGAATTTAAGGAACTTATACACAACATTTTTACGACTTACACTCGAATGGTATGTCTGCGTTGTAGTGTTTTATAGACTATTTTGGTCACACACTTTTCACACATGTTTAACCATTCTCATGCTAGTTCGTATTAAAACTTGGAATTGACTGATCATTCATAGACTCTGAATTCCATTTTTATGTTGCTGCATATAATATCTCTAATTTTAGGAAACGCATACCTATAGATTGTACTAAGACATAATTAATGATGACTACAAAACAATCTCGTGGACATGTTGAGGAAGCATCCAAGTCTATTAGAACTAAAACTTCTGCTCAAACATCAGAAAAAGTGATGGAAAATGTTCCTGCTCCAGAAGTTAATCTCGAATTCCTTGTACCACGTCCTATTGTCAAAACACCTTCTGAGAGGACTTTGACAAAGCATACCATACAATCATATAAGAACCTGTGCCTTCAATTTAGGATTTTAGAAGCCAATGCCAAGTTTCCTGAAAATAATGAATTTGTCAATTTTCCACCTCCTGAATATGTTGCGTTTAATCGGAAAATGTTAACGGTAGGAGTTGTTCCCCCTTTCAACTCATTCCTGGAAATGATCTTAAGGCACCTGCGTATTGTACCCTTGCAGTTACATCCAAACGGTTATGTTATTTGGAATGGTTTATATGTGCTCTTCATGAGAGTTAAGCAACGAGAGCCTTCTTTCTGAGAAATTTGTTCTTTACATGCCTTTAAAGGGAGGGACAAACCATCAATTATTTTTGTGGATGCGAAACATTCCAATATTGTAACAGACTTGGTGGAGAGTGTCAAAGGATATATGGATCATTATTGCTTTATTCGATGCCCAACTAGTTTTTCTGGCCAATGGATGGAAGAGGGTAAAAATTTCATCGCTTAAAAATCCTTTATTCTCTTTCTACTTCTAAGTTTTAGACTTATAACTCTTTTCCTATCTCACAGAAATCCCATCTGCCGACTCTGATACCATTGTGGATCAAGAATTGTTTAATTCTTTAACGACTGTGAATGAGAATGAGAGGAGTAGGAATTTTTTACTCATGGAGAAATTCCTTTGCCAATATCACCTCCTCCATCCTTGTCGAACCCTTGTCTTAGATCTAGCCTTTAAAAAAAATCCTTTTTGTAAAAGTGTTTGGACCATGGTAGCAGTAGTAAAACACCCGTAGGTCCCCCACTGCCTTCAATTACCGAGGAAGAAATTCCACATCGAAAGGGAAAACAGATTGAGAAAAGTAAGGCTGCTTTAAGAGAGGAAACAATTTCTGAGAAAGTTATCGAGAATCCTATTGCCCCAGTTACTCAAGAAGAAGGTTCTACAGGCACCTTCAGAAGCTTAGGTGATCTGGACACCGCTAAACATCTTAGTTTGGGTGACACCATGACTTCTGATCCTGCCATTCCAGTCACGAAGTCTAATGCAGAAAAAGCTTAGGAACTTTCCTAATTGCCTAGGAAAGCACTTGATTTAGACACTCCTCTTGAAACTGGTTCATTACTAGGCGTGCATTAGAAAATATAGACACCATAGACTCTTTATGTTTTTCATAAATCTTATAGTTTGTCTATATATACATGTATTTTTCTACTTAAGTGCTGACACTCTGCTTTGTTCCCCTTTTCTAAATACAAGAATGAATCTTGAAGCACTCGTTATCAGAAAGGTTCACTCGACAAACTAGTTCTGTTGACCCATAGAGTCTTTTACGGTCTCGCCTTTCCTGTCACTCGAAGCATTTTCAACCATCTTCGGATCCTCAGCCTCAGCACACTTCCGATCTTTCATTGGCTGACCATCGGAGGAAGGGAAAGCATGATCATATAGTTGTATCAGACAGAGGTGATAAGGGAAAGGGGCACTATAGAAGAAGGGAGAGAGGAAGAGAGGCGGAGATGAACGAGGCGAGGGTGAGATTATAAAACGTTATAAATCAACTGAGTTCTCATATCCTGACATCCCCATTCCTCCTGAACAACCCTTTAACGCTTCTCAATCCATTGTCCCAACTTCTATTCAGATGATTCTTGACAGGCCTCCTTGTAAAATTCCGCTCGGAAATTTGAAGCTTAAGGATTTTTTGACGAACGGTTTGTCGCGTTGGGATCGTATGGACGACGACTACCAAATGGGACTGACTGGGAGTGGATTAGAGCTCGTTTGAATTTATGGTGAAATAAACTGTTTGATTCAAATCAAACAACAGTTTATCGTTCTTTAACGATGAACTGCCAAAGTGAGTAAATCTCACTAACTCTGAACAGTTCATAATTTCATGATGTATTTTTAGAACCGTTAGATATTGGCTGATTGACTGTGTGTTGACTGTTTGATTGAACTGCTAGTCCGTTAGTTGAATTTCTATATTGATTCTGTTTAACAGAATATATCATATGGAACTGAAAGTGATGTTGATTTTATTATATAACATCTGTGGATGCAGGGAAACAGGTTGGAGTAATCCGACTGGATTCCTCAATAGTTATTTTACTATTTTTCATATATTATGAGATATGATGTGATATATAATTTGTTGCCGATTATATGTGTTTGAACGATACTGGTCATCGTGATTTGATATGAGTGAATACCATAACATACCAAAATGTTGAAAAGGGAATATTTTCAAAGTGATATTTGAAAGTAAAATATTTATAAATGGAATATTTATAAATAAGAAATATTTATAAATTGGAATATTTATAAATAGGAGATATTTAGAAAAGGGAAATTATAAAATCAAAGAATAGATCTAAAAAGGAAATATTTGCAAACCATTTGCAAATAGAATAATAGAAAAGGAGGTATTTGTAAAACCATTTACAAATAGGATTAAAAAGGAAATATTTAGAAAATAAATAGAGTTATAGAAAGGAAATTTGTTTATAACTGAATAGGATGTTATAAAAAGGAAAACATTATAAAAAGGAAAACGTTACTAAAAAGGAAATCATTTGTAAAGTGAAGAACCGTTACTAAAAGTAAATATTTATAAATGAATAGTTTATTCGAAAACGGAGTTGTCGAATATAGTTTACTCGAAAGGAATTAAGTGAAACGAGTAAATCGATTAGAGTTAAATCGAATAGAGTTAATTCAATAGCGTTAGTCCAAAAGAGTTAATCCAATAGCGTTAGTCCAATATAGTTAATTGATAAGGGTTAATCGAATAGAGTAAATTGAATAGAGTTATCGAATATACCTTATTCGAAGGAAAGAATTATCGAATAGAGATGATTCGAAAGAGAGTTACGTAAGGAAGTGTTAAAGAATTAAAAGGTGAACTTTGTCTATTTCAAGGTTAGAAACGTTGTTCAGTTAAGGTCTGAGAGGTAGTATTACCCCAACTTGATTGACTTCATTTTTAACTAAGGAATGGTTAAGGTTCGATAGTGAAGGTGGGTTAAAGGAATTTAGTTAATAAGAGTAATGGTTTGAGTTGGCATCGCGATGGTTTGTTTAAACATCTGTCTAATTCCAATGAAGGAGTTTCGGAAATGTTTTCCAAATAGGAACCAGAAATGTTTTCTGATATAGAAAACAGGAAATGGAAATGTTTTCCAATGGTAATAACATATATTTTTTCTAAATTTAGAAAATAAGAAATGTTGAATATAGGGAAACAGGAGATGAAAAATGAACTAAGGAGATAAATGTTAAATGATGTTTGATCGATATAATTTCCTCTTGGAAATAATTTCGTAGTTTGCACACCTGTTTTTCTTTGATGGTTAAATCACAGACTATCGAAGTTTTGACCATTTTAACGTTGTTAATATGGAGAGACCGGTTGGATTATTATCCAAAGAACCACTCTGTATTGGCATAAGCGTTGCGAATCATATATGCCCAAGATAATTGAAGACGAAGTAAAGTGCAAGGGCTATTGTATAAGTCTTAGATAACAGTGCCTAAGATGGATGTACTGAATAGTGCCTTCGGTTCATCCTGTTCCTGGATGACTTGTATGCATGAATGTCTGACAGAGTATTTCCAGAAAGGTCACGTACATTGATTTCTTCAACCGTACCAAGTGGAAGCGGAGAAGGAAACTTCTTTAGCTAACACAAAATGTACTATTGTAGACATCAATCGGTGATTTGATGGATCTGACAATGTAGCATTCAAAGTGAATCTGATGTGATGATGAAGCGTAACCTCAAGCCTCATCAACCGGTAAATGACAGAAATCGGGCAGGCAGCATGGCTAAATCGGTCGCTCCGAAGTAGGGTGTATAATCACCTGATCTAGAGTTTCATTTATTTCTAAAAATCTATTGTCGATACTGTCCCATTCGGGAAACGGTTGTTGATCCCAACCGTTGGTGATATACATTCGATACACTCAAGCGAAATGAGTGGTCGGTCATGTATGGCCGGATTGCAAGATGTTCTTGTTGAACCCAGTGTATTCCTTTCTAGAGGTACACTAGCGAAAGGTGGTTCCATACCTTGTCATAGTTGGAAATCCATTTCCCAATATGTGCTTGCGGTTTTGATTGTATACTATATATGTAGAACGTGAGATGAAAGTGTTTCTGCTAGATGATTATTATATTGTGGTTGATAGACATTATTATAATATTAAAAGGTTTTTGATATAAAGACATTTTGGATTCTTATAAGGGAAAAACCCGTTCCGTTATACGGCGTGGTCTTATGAGATATTGTTTACTTGTTCGAACTGTTTTTAAACTGTTTTACTCATACCAGTCCCTTGATTTACCCAGAGTTTATTTTGTTTTGTTTTCCCTAAACTCTTGGGTGCCCAATTTTGTACGGGCAATCAAGTAGTCGGGATTTACAGATACTTGAAGAGCTGGAGCAGGAGGCTTCAGGATGATATAGCTATAGTTTATTTCCGCTGTGTTGTAAGTGTTGTACTTTGATAATGATTTATATTCAAGTACAGATGTATATTTCAGTGATATGTTATCTAGTATATGCTAATCGTTCCGCTGTGAGGTTCGTGTTACTTTGATGTTGTGTTCTTCTTCTTCTTCTATTCTAAGTTTCTACCTTATCTTTCCTCACCCTCTATTTTCTTTCTATTAATTTCCTGATTTTCAGTTTAATTTGGGGTTGGACTTGTGTTTTGGTCAGCTCAAATTGGATCGGATTTTCGGGTCATTACAACATCGATCGGTTAATACTACGCACCCTATCGACCGGTTAGCGTTACCCACTGATCAATTATGTCTATGCAACATATCGGTTGGTTAGTACACTGATTGACTAATACTTTGCACCATACTGACCAGCTAGTGCTACACGTTGTTCCAATAGCTTCTTTTGATCAATAATTTTCCTTACAAGGTGCGTATCACCTCTTACCTTTAGTTACCCTGCAATAAAATATTTGTTTTTTGGGCCATTTATACTCTGTTGTCGACTGCCCATGTCGACACAAGTTAGGTAATTTCTTAGAGAATTTAAGGAACTTATACACAACATTTTTACGACTTACACTCGAATGGTATGTCTGCGTTGTAGTGTTTTATAGACTATTTTGGTCACACACTTTTCACACATGTTTAACCATTCTCATGCTAGTTCGTATTAAAACTTGGAATTGACTGATCATTCATGGACTCTGAATTCCATTTTTATGTTGCTGCATGTAATATCTCTAATTTTAGGAAATGCATACCTATAGATTGCACTCAGACATAATTAATGATGACTCCAAAACAATCTCGTGGACATGCTGAGGAAGCATCCAAGTCTATTAGAACTAAAACTTCTGCTCAAACATCGGAAAAAGTGATGGAAAATGTCCCTGCTCTAGAAGTTAATCTCGAATTCCTTGTACCACGTCCTATTGTCAAAACACCTTCTGAGAGGACTTTGACAAAGCTTACCATACAATCATATAAGAACCTGTGCCTTCAGTTTAGGATTTTAGAAGCCAATGCTAAGTTTCCTGAAAATAATGAATTTGTCAATTTTCCACCTCCTGAATATGTTGCGTTTAATCGGAAAATGTTAACGGTAGGAGTTGTTCCCCCTTTCAACTCATTCCTGGAAATGATCTTAAGGCACCTGCGTATTGTACCCTTGTAGTTACATCCAAACGGTTATGTTATTTGGAATGGTTTATATGTGCTCTTCATGAGAGTTAAGCAACGAAGCCTACTTTCTGAGAAATTTGTTCTTTATATACCTTTAAAGGGAGGGACAAACCATCAATTATTTTTGTGGATGCGAAACATTCCAATATTGTAATAGACTTGGTGGAGAGTGTCAAAGGATATATGGATCATTATTGCTTTATTCGATGCCCAACTAGTTTTTCTGACCAATGGATGGAAGAGGGTAAAAATTTCGTCGCTTAAAAATCCTTTATTCTCTTTCTACTTCTAAGTTTTAGACTTCTAACTCTTTTCCTATCTCACAGAAATCCCATCTGCCGACTCTGATACCATTGTGGATCAAGAATTGTTTAATTCTTTAACGACTGTGAATGAGAATGAGAGGAGTAGGAATTTTTTACTCATGGAGAAATTCCTTTGCCAATGTCATTTCCTCCGTCCTTGTCGAACCCTTATCCTAGATCTAGCCTTTAAAAAGTCTTTTTGTAAAAGTGTTCGGACCATGGTAGCAGTAGTAAAACACCTGTAGGTCCCCCACTGCCTTCAACTACCGAGGAAGAAATTCCACATCGAAAGGGAAAATAGATTGAGAAAAGTAAGGCTGCTTTAAGGGAGGAAACAATTTCTGAGAAAGTTATCGAGAATCCTATTGCCCCAGTTACTCCAGAAGAAGGTTCTACAGGCACCTTCAGAAGCTTAGGTGATCTGGACAACGCTAAACATCTTAGTCTGGGTGACACCATGACTTCTGATCCTGCCATTCCATCACAAAGTCTAATGTAGAAAAAGCTTAGGAACTTTCCCAATTGCCTAGGAAAACACTTGATTTAGACACTCCTCTTGAAACTGGTTCATTACTAGGCGTGCATTAGAAAATATAGACGCCATAGACTCTTTATGTTTTCCATAAATCTTATAGTTTGTCTATATATACATGTATTTTTCTACTTAAGTGCTGACACTCTGCTTTGTTCCCCTTTTCTAGATACAAGAATGAATCTTGAAGCACTCGTTATCAGATAGGTTCACTCGACAAACTAGTTCTGTTGACCCATAGAGTCTTTTATGGTCTCGCCTTTCCTGTCACTCGAAGCATTTTCAACCATCTTCGGATCCTCTGCCTCAGCACACTTCCGAGCTTTCATTGGCTGACCATCAGAGGAAGGGAAAGCATGATCATATAGTTGTATCAGAAAGAGGTGATAAGGGCAAGGGGCACTACAGAAGAAGGGAGAGAGGAAGAGAGGAGGAGATGAACGTGGCGAGGGTGAGATTATAAAATGTCATAAATCAACTGAGTTCTTAGATCCTGACATCCTCATTCCTCCTGAACAACCCTTTAACGCTTCTCAATCCATTGTCCCAACTTCTATTCAGATTCAGATGATTCTTGACAGTCCTCCTTGTAAAATTCCTCCCGGAAATTTGAAGCTTAAGGATTGTTTTGGAGGTTGGGACCTAAGAGGAATATTCTTCGATATGGATTTACATCTGAATGACAAATTGGATGTTGTCGATGAGCTGGGCACAATAAAAAGCTGCATGCTTACCCAATTTGATAACGCAAAGAGTCAACTTGAAACGCAGTTAGACATGGCCATAAGCAAAACCAAAAAACGATTTGAGGCATGGAACAAATTTGGCTACGAGTTTCAAAGGTTAAAAGCCCAACACCTTATGCATATTGAAACTTTGGAAAATGACAAGGCTGGATTGGTCCTCATGATCAAGTCCCAAGAATCTGAAATTGCATCTTTAAAAGATGGAAACACTGAGGTAAGTAGCTTAGAAGCCAAAAATGAGAAACTTAAAAAAGAGCTTGAGGCTGCTAGAAAACAAGTTGAAGAAGCTCAAGCTACACAAGAATTTGGTGAATCATAATTAGAATTGGAAAAGCGCACTTCGGCTTCTTATCAACGGGAAAAGGAAGATCTTGAAGACAAGATTATTTCCTAGAACAAAGCTCTTTCCGTGCTAGATAGTGTCATGATTCACGGAAGCTTAAGCTATTTAAAAGAATACTTTCCACGAACTCTGGCTCTTGTTTGGGAACAAGTGCTTATATACTATAATGGTGTAGAGGATAGTGTCCTTCAGGAGACTCTCCTAGAAGCACAAGACCGTGAAGCTTTGGCTAAGGGTAAGAAGATACTAATAGATAAGTTAGCTCAATCTTTCAGGGAGAAAACCCCGGATACTACTGCTATTCATGCTCCATCCAGCCTTGCCAATGCTGATACTTCAAGTTCCCAAACTCTTCCTGTGGACCCTCCTACTACTCATACTGATAAAAATGTTACTGAAGTTCATCCTGCTAAGGAGCACGTTGTTCAAGAAGATCTCGTCAAGCAGTGTATATGGAATGGCGAGGAGAATGACGACACCCCTTTGAATGTAAATGATTATGAAGTTGAGGTTATAAGCTCGCAAACCCCAAGTAAAAATGATACTCATCAAACCATACCAGATTTGGATTATCTTATTTCTTTACCTGAGTTTGCCGAATTCCGTGCTTACTATTCATTTGTGCTAGGTTTGCCTTCGTCACCTCTTCCTCCTACTGATGCCACCACCATTCAAGTTGCTACTACTGATTCGATCTTAGTGTCAACTAGCACTAGCCTGCATATCACTCCTCTTCCAGGTGATACATCATTACTTGCTGCATCTGATCTGGAAGCTGTTTATTACGATTATAGTAACGATGAGGACGATATTTGGGATACTAAGGCTCTATCTACTTTGAAATGCAGGAGGAAGCGCGCTGTGAATAAGCCGAGAATTGTTAACCTATCCTTCCCCGAGAATCGTTGCACAGACAAAGAAGCGAAAGATGGAAGCCAGAAGTTGATACACCTCCCCCTTCCTCCATAAATGGTCTTTAAGATCTAGTGATGGGACGAAAAAGAAGTAGTAGTACTTGTGGTTTCTGTGCTTTTATTTCAGTCTATTTCTTTTCTTGTAGTACATTTAGACTGGTTGTATATGTGAGTGTCGGTCCTCACTTACTACGTTATGCTTATGTCGTTGACTTTGTGATTGACTTGTGACTCTGTGATGAAATTGTGCTTTATTTTGTTGCATGGGATAATGTTTTTATTTTGTTGTACTATAGCTTTTTATTCAGCTTTTGTCGTACTTTTTATTTGCACACTGCACTGGCGTATTACACTTGTATCACAATACACTTGTATCACAAACACTCTGTCGACTATGAGGTTATAACGAACTTATGGTATATAAAGTTAGCATTGTTGGTTTGCTTTTGATGCTATGATTATGTCCCCATACCGAAGATCATCACGGTCTTGTTAGGCTGGAAATGATCAACTTTTCTAAATTCTCTTGGTTATAGCTAGAATGCTGGAAGCTTTTGTTCCATTAATTAAGGATTTGACTTTGTTATTGGTTTTTGAGCTTTTCAGCTTGCCTAGTGACGAAATTCAGTTTAGTTGGTTGATCCTGGCCACTTTCCCTATGCCCCTGCTTTAATGGTCTTGTATTTATAATGTATTCAGTCGTATTTCTTGCTAACCTGGCAATCCAGGCCCTTCGGAGATTAGATTTGAATACATGTCCCTGGAGTGGTCCTTGTTTTTGTGCCTTCGAAGAGGTCTTTTATTCAATATCTTTCATGTCCGAGATGACCGGATGCTACGCAGATAATCGAGTGCCTCTAGTGATGCCTTTTTAAATATGTTATTCGCTGTGACTGAATAATTCAGACACTTGTTGAATTTGTTGGATGCCCCTGAAGAGGTCTTAGGTTTTGAGCTTAATCCAATTTTTTGTCTTGTCCGTTATGATTATCTAAGAATCGGGTAGATTGTATTGGATACTCCCTTTCGGTTGGGATTCCTGCCAATGCTGGTCCATCCAGCTTTTTTCCGGTCCTTCCGGCCTAGGACTGGTACTTTCAACCTAGGTTTGTCGGTCCTTCTGACTTGGGTTACCGGTCCTTTCGGCTTAGGACTGGTACTTCCAGCCTAGGTTTGTTGGTCCTTCCAATTTGGCTTGCCGGTCCTTCCGACCTAGGACTGGTACTTCCATCCTAGGTTTGTCGGTCCTTCCGACTTGGGTTGCCGGTCCTTCCGGCCGAGGACTGGTACCTCCATCCTAGGTTTGTCAGTCCTTCCGACATGGTGCTGGTCCTTCGAGCTTGGTGTTGCATCGTCCCATGAGGAAGACGTAAGTTCTTTTATCGAGAGTGATCATGATTTTTATAACTACAGTCTTGAACCTTTCATTTAGGAAGGTTCCTCTATGGTGGAACTTGCAATATTTTGTTTGTTGGCCTGGTCGGGATGCTTCCACCTTTGCATCGTTTTTCGAGTTTGACGCTAACCCTTTTGCCGGACGCTTATCTTGATAGGCGACCATGGCTAGGGTTTTGGCATCTTAAACTTCCTTCTTTAGGAAGTGTTTTTTGTGATGAAAGGTTCAACTTTTCGACCTGGTACTCATTTGTTGCGCTTTTCACTATTTAACTCTGGATAGCTTGTTCCCTTTTAGATTTGCAAGGCGGTGCATTTTATCATTTTGTTTAGTTTGCAAGATGCTTTCGACACTCAACGTTTGAGCTGTACCAACCGGGATAAGCTTTAGGAAGCTTCCAGGTCTGGGTGTATTGTGAATGATTTATTGCTCTTATATTGCCTGCAATCAAAAAATCAGTTTTAGCAAGAGTTTGCAAATATATGATTCGTGTAAGCAAGTAGACTTTCTCATTCATGACATTCCATATGTACATAGCTCAAATGTAATGCTCACAAATATTTACAATTTTTACAACAGATTTGAACAATGTATTATAGAAATTAATGGCGAAGATGCTCGCTATTCCAAGCCCGAGGAATATGGATTCCATCTGTGGTGGACAACTTGAAGGTGCCATCTCAGAGTTTGTGGCTTATAACATAAGGTCCTTCCTAATTTGGCCCAAAAAACCTGGTTTCGGTCATTACTTTTTTCAGCACAAGGTCTTCGATATCGAAAGTCCTGTGTCTGACTTTTGAATTTAAATGTCTGGCCACCCTTCTTTGATGTGCTGCACCCCTGAGTTCCGCTTCTATCCTTTTTTCTTCAAGCCGATCGAGGGCTTCAAGCTATAACTTCTCGTTTTCCTCCTGGTTGAAATGAATCCTTTGGTGAGTGGGAACCTCCAACTCTACAAGAATCATAGCTTCATAACCAAAAGCCAAGGACAAGGGAGTACATACAGTTGCAGTCATATTAGTTGTGCGGTATGCCCATAGTGCAAGCGGAAGCTCATCTACCCAACCGCCTTTGGATTTCTCTAATCGCTTCTTTATGGTTGAATTTATGATTTTGTTGACTGCAGCTACTTTCCTGTTTGCCTGCATGTAGGCAACTGCTGCGAAGCTTTTCTGGATTTTATATTTGGCACAGATGTTTTGGAACTCTTGGCTCTCAAATTTGGTCCCATTGTCCGTGATTATCTTCTGCAGCACTCCAAATCTGCAAATGATGTTTTGCAAGACAAAGTTCATAACTTTCTTTGAGGTTATGGTTGCCAGTGGTTCTACCTCAACCCATTTAGTGAAGTAATCAATGACAACAACGACATATTTGAATCCAGACTTTGCTATGGGAAGTGCTCCAATACAATCAATGCCCCTGATGGCAAATGACCATGGACTGACCGCTTGAGTTATTACTATAGACGGTGCTCTTGGAAGTTTTGCAAATCTTTGACATCTATCACATTTTATGGTGTATGCTGCGGAGTCTTGATTTACATCTGGCCAAAAATAACCATATCGCAGAATTTTCTTGGCCAATGTCTGACCACCAGTATGGCCTCCGCATTCTCCCTCATGTAATTCCATCATGATTGCCTTTGATTCCTCCTTTGTAACATATCGAAGCAGTGGCATAGAGAATCCTCGCCTGTAGAGCCGTCTATCTTGAATGAGGTACATAGGAGCCTTCCACAGGATCTTCCTTCAATTCTTAGCTTCTGTTGGGAGTGCACCGGTCAGGAGATATTCTTTGATTGGTGTCATCCATGAGTCCGGTTCATCGGTCGCCTCCATGAACCAATCCATATCAATATACTTCGTACTAGGACTAGAGAGGACTTCCACTGGAACCAATCCTATCAGTTTTTCATCTCCTGTGCTTGCATGCTTTGCTAGTGAAACAGCTTTGGTGTTCTCTTCTCTAGGAATCTGAGATATGGTGTAATATTCGAAGCTTTCCAGTAGTTCCCAGGCCTTGGATAGATAAGCTAGCAAGTTACCCATTTTGGCCTAGAACTCTTTCTGAATTTGACATACCACCAATTGCGAATCACTGAAAATTTGTAAGGTCTTTAGCTATAATTCCCTTGCCAACCTTATTCCTGCAATGAGGGCTTCATACTCGGCTACATTATTTGTTGATGGAAACTCTAGCCTTAGTGCATAGCAGATAGACCTTCCTTCAGGAGTTTCCAGGATCACTACTACCCCTAAACAATAGTCATTTGATGCTCCATCAACAAATAGTTTAAACTAAATGTTGGCTTCGACAACAGGTTACTCTTTCCAGTCCCCTCGATCATTGAACTCTGCGATAAAATCTGCAAGTGCCTATCCATTAATTGCTCTCTGGGGATGGTATGTAACATTATACTGACTGAGCTCAATATTCCATTTCAGCAACCTCCCACAAGTAACAAAACATGCTTCAAAGGCTGATCGGTGAGGAACTTAATAGGATGAGCCTGAAAGTAAGGTCGGAGTTTCTTCGAAGCAATAAGCAAGCAATAGGTGAGCTTTTCCAGCTTTGGGTAATTCAAATCTTCCCTAGTTAACCTTTTGCTAATATAATAGACAGGCCTCTAAACTTTCGAATCCTCTTTCATCAAGACTGCACTTAGAGCATGAGCGGACACTGCCAAGTATAAGAACAAGTATTCTCCGTCATTGGGCTTGTAAAGCAACAGAGGTGTCGCCATGTGCTGGATCAATTCCCCAAAAGCTCTCTGGCATTCTGGAGTCCACTGAATATCTTTCTGTCCTTCCTTGAGGGCATCGAAGAAAGGAAGGCACCTGTCTGTTGCCCTTGATATGAAGCGATTCAAAGCTACAATTTTCCCGTTTAAGCATTGGAGTTCCCTCTTGGTCCTTGGAGCGCGCATTTCTCTCAAGGCTGATATCTGAGCTGGGTTGGCTTCTATGCCCCGAGCATTGACCATGAATCCCAAGAATTTTCCTGAAGCGACTCCGAAAGAGCACTTTAGATGGTTCAACTTCATACTGTACCAGCGTAGAATATCAAACATCTGGGCTAGATTTTCCAAATGATTAGCCGCCCTTTTTGACTTTACCAACATATCATCGACATAGACCTCCATTGTTCTATCGATTTGTGCACCAGGTGTAGACTTATGGCCTTCTCACTTGCTCAGGGAAGCATCTTTAACTTATACGTTCATCAATTTATTATCCAAGTAAATCAAATGTTTGCACTAATATGCAAAACACGAGTAAGCACCACAGACATCTCATGTCTAACGCAACTCGGTACTATTAACCTTGCTGAGAGCAAATGACGCTCTATGGGGGTCTACAAGACAAAATTTCAACAAAGTGTACCGAAAACATACATTATGTCATAACGAGCGAAAACATGTTAATGCTAAAATGTGTAATCAATGGTTAAATAACACTGTCTTAGGTCCTGCTTCTATTCACAAACACCATTATTATAAGATATTACATGCGATAGGTGATATGCTGAGTTCTTCACATCTTACATAGTTATTTACAATAAAAATTGTAGGATAAACACATTTCCAAAGAGAAAAACATCCATACTCCAATGCTACGAATGTCATATGGATAATGTAGCTCTTAACAACATGCTTCTTATTCATTAGACAAAGAGGAAATTACAAAATGATGAACCATAGTGCGTAAAAATTCATCGATCTTTCGTTCCTTATCTATAGCCACGCATGAATCGTCCAAGGGTTTAGGCTGCAGCTTCAAGGCTCAGTTGAAAACTTTGCCAATTTCATAAAGAGTTCTATTTTCCTTCTTCAAATCATATGCATCTTTACATAATGCTTGTTTCTCTTTTTGTAATTGCTTAATTATGGAAGTATAAAGATCAATACGAAGAGAGTTATCCTCAACACTTTTCCTATCGTAAAATCTTTTCATGTTGGCCTTAGTCTTTCTATGCCACCTAACAATGAGGGAATGATCCAGCTCAAGGGGAAGACTCTTTATCTACTGATCTGAGAACTCAGACTCTATTGAAACTTGTAAGAGTTCAAGTTTGGTAGTTTCAAGAGTACATTCAAAATTAGATTTCCATTCTTTACATTTAGTTACTGTCAAGGTCTTCCTTAAGTCAGCGATTTGACGATGAAGCTCGTCCCATTCTCCATCAAAATCGATAAAAGGGTTTGTCTTTATATCCCTCTTCACTTCAAGGATGTCTTTATCCTTTTGCTTTATCTGAGCCTCCAATATACCTATTTTTTCCTTCAAGCGCTGTACAAGTAGTTCCCCGGACAAGGCAGGTCTGCCATCGATACCGATAAAAGAGATCCCCAGAAAATCTTCTGTGCGTGGAGTAAATCGAACCCCCTTAACTACGTAAAAGGAAGTGTTTTTAAGTGAATTTTCTTATCCATGTAAACAAGTGAGCTACCGCTTGTAGAATCAATTATCAGAAAATATCAATATTTGAACCACAGAACTACATACAACAGAAAGAAAACGAATGTGAATGCAACTCACGTTCGTGTGCATTAACGTCAGCTACAAAGGGTTTAATAAATTAATTTTTCTCTCCAAAACTCCTTTCCTTCATATTACATATTAATTTCGCATGATGAGTTCTAAGTTTCTCTAATATCATTTCCCTATCATTCCCCAAGAAGTTGAAAGATAGCTGAGGGTACTTCATATAAATATGCATGAGTTCTTTTAAGAAGCATTCTTTGCCGGATTTATAAGAATGTTTGGCAAGGAATTCTCTGCTTGACCTAGGGAGGGAGTGCGTAGGTCATCCTTGAAAATAGAATAATTAGTGGAAACAAAATCTTCATCACTATAAGAATGAATCATTAAGGGTAGATTCCCACAAATAAAGAAGAAATTCGAGAATAAAGGTTCATACCTGAGGAATGGGAGAAACCGTACGCATTGTCTGTTCTTTCTCACTAGTTTCTGGAAGATTGACTTCTTCACTAAGCCCACTATCTCCACATGAAGTAACTAAAACATGAGAGGAATTAGCACTTGTAAGGCCCAAGAAGTCACCTACAAACGTAGAAAGCATACCTTCCTCTCTGTTATACTTATTGTGGCTACACTCACAGTCAAAATTGTCATTATAATCACCTATATCAACACCTCCTATACGCAAAATCGGATTTTTGTCGTAACTAGACACTGAATAACCTGGTAACTCTTCAACAAACAGAAGGTTCTCAACCCTCGCCTTTTTCCCTTTGGAAACTTCAATGTCCTTATCTGACGTACTAGCATCCCTCAAGATTCTACCCCAAAGGGATGAATGAAGGGAAGGTAAACCCATGTCTGGGAATCTGCCACGGTTATCACGATAGACTGAAAAGAGAGCCTTTTTATAATATTCCGACACCATGTTTGGAAGATGCACCCTCAAAAACAAGGAAATCCAGTCGTAAGCCTTGTAAATTATCCGTTTAGCATTGGAGAGAATTGCTTCCTTTGTTTTCAACCTCCTTGCATACTCTACCAACATATTCGACTGCTCACGCTTGAGGGTCAAAGCTTTAACAGCTAAGGAACTATTGCCAGTCCTTTTCTTTTTAAGAGACACTCTCAGTTGGCTATAGGTTTCTTCGTTATTTCTGTTGGTGAAAATTAATTCATGGAACTTAGACTCTAGTGTGGTTTTCTCTTCTTGGAGCTCTTTCTTCTCTCGAGATAAGGAGGTCGTCGTTGCCCTAGCAATGTACCAATTTCTGGATATCTAAAAAGGAACAGTGTAATGTTAGCCCTTACACAAATAAAACTGCTGAAGAGTTTTAGGAAAAACAACAGTACGAACCAGAAGTTGGCGTTTAAC
Source organism: Allium sativum (assembly GCA_030737875.1). Taxonomy (NCBI): domain Eukaryota; kingdom Viridiplantae; phylum Streptophyta; class Magnoliopsida; order Asparagales; family Amaryllidaceae; genus Allium; species Allium sativum. The sequence goes on along the minus strand of CM060911.1, from coordinate 182,954,095 downwards.
AAGGTAAAGACAAGAATCAGGCCAACCTATGAAAGAAAATTTTTGGAATATCAAAGACATCAACAGAAGGCAAGACAGATCTGATAATACTATTGAAATCCAAGGTCGGTAAAGGAGAATATATGGGTTCACATAGTCGATGAGGAGGAGAGAGTAGCTCACACTCTCTCGAACCCAAAATCCCCTGAGAGTCGGATCTCAAAAAGCTAGCAACAAAGTCACTTCCTGTGGTCTCCACTGAAGAAGGACACGTATTAGGAAAGCTTCCAAAAGAAGGGTCAAGGGGGCTGGATAATAATCGACGACTAGGTGACTCAACAATTTCATCACCAAAAGAACGAGAGATAACATTTTCCCTTTTATGTCCATCGATAGAACCACTACTGACAACCGAACCCGTCCTCTTTTTAGGCAAAGACTCAAGAGGGATAGACGCAATGGGAGACATGTGTAAATCATCCCCAAGAAATACTGAACATAAAAGGGGAGGTTGCCCTAGGAAATTTTGGCCCAAAGGTAAAGGGGCATATTCGCATAGAGATTCCAAAGATAATAGAGCAGAATGTCAACTCAAGTCACCAGGAACTCCATCCACAACGTTAGCCACTTCAAATTCCTTTGCTTCAAGCTTCTCCTCCTTTGAGTGAAGCCCAGCCGACTTGCTCAAATCGAAATCACCAATTTGGGGGATTTCAGACATAGCCCTGCAAGGTGATATTGTAACATAAACATACACTCTAATCTCATTTCTATTTGATAAATGCATAACAACTACATTTAGGCGAACACATGGTGTAGAGTTTCATTAACCCATTAGGTAATGATATTGACTGCAAAGATCAATATCGACGATTTAAATTGCTTTGTATCGTAAGTTAATTGCCTATACAAATTCTACTTCCCAGGTCTCAATAATAATTGGGGATAGACACAGTCTATCGAAATCATCATTTAACATCATATCAAATGGATATTGGGCGCTTAATCTGTATAGAGGCCATTGAACCCCAATTCAGGGCACAGTCCAAACCCGAAGTTAAGATTAAAGCCAGAAAACTTACGATTAGTTAATCTTGAAACCTCCAAAAGTAGTGTAGTGAATTTCGATGAACAATAACCTCGTTTGAGTAAAATGTTATGCAGGAAAGGGGAAGAAAAGAAAAGAAGATTCCTTTTTGGCAAGAAGCTTACTTTTTCATCTCCACCACACATCTTAAATCAAATCAGTGAACAAGATTCAAACTGGAAAAGCAAAAAGTCAAGAATCTTGTATGGTTGAAAACCTTTCAACCCCTCAGATAAGAAAAGCTTAACTTGAAAAGTGAAAACACCCCTTCGCTAGGGGGAAATGTTACTACAAAAATTAACTGTAAAACGGCCTAATAGTGATGGGGTATCGGATGATAACAAGCAAATGGGAACTCTTCAAAAGCCAGAGTCAAACACTAAAAGGAACTCAAAAGCTACAGAATGCTGACTGGATCCATCCGGCAGGGCATAGCCAACAGGATCTATCCGACAGAGCATATCCAATAGGATCTATCCGAGGGGGACCCGACAGAGTTCATCCAGCAGGGAGATCCTATAGCGAAAGGTCATCTAAGCCAGAAACTAAGAAAGAAGAAAGCAAGAGCCCCACTAATTGAGACCCGAAAGGACGGAAGGGCTTTCGTGTTAACCTATTTAATAACGACACATCCGGAGACAAAGGCATCAAGAGCATTAAGCCAGAAGCACATAAAGATTATCTGGAATAGGCTTATAATACAGCTACTACATAAACTCCGAAATGTTATATTGATGGACAACAGACAAATCACTTGGGGCAACCTTTCATAAGAACAGGCTATATCCAAGAACTCCCCTAGGAGGTAAACCGAAACCCCAAAAGGATACAAGCTATCCGCACTAGTCTACTTAACACAGACGCCGATAGTAGTTCTCTATATACATCATGAGGGCAAGCTCCTCTATGTATTCACGGGAAAACCGAAAGCCTACATCGGGAAGGTGATGACCGAAAGCATATAACCGAGAACTCAGATCAATCTCAAAGAAGCGCCAACTAACCGGAACTTTCATTATGGAGGCTATAATCATCACCATAAAGCGGCCGAAAGCTAAAACACCCGAGACCAAGGGAAAAAGCAGCCAACAAGAGGCTCTTGCAAGCCCAACGGCCCAACAGCAGAAGTGACCCCGATCTCTCTATAAATAAGACCCCAGGGGTCACATTTGAGTGGTGGTTTTTTTCATTCTCATTCTTATACTCTTCTTCACTATAGTAAACCCTAATTCTTAAATCAATTCGTGGATTTCTCTTATTCTATTCCTGTATTCTAAATCAAAGATCAGTAAAGAGTGAATCAGTGCTTATGATGTTTACTTAAGAGTTTATCATGTTAATTTCTTAGTTATCGTTGCTACAGCTTACAGTTGCTTCCTATAGTAGCATGAATCCTTACCTAAACCTTTCCTCAAACTGGACGAAACACCCCTTCCTACAAGCTTTGACCCCTTTCTACCATTTGTCAAATACTTTGTCAAGGGTTGTACTTAGAGATCCTTCTCCCCAAGGTGACTGCCGATCCTTGAATTGCTTAAGCATGATATTCACCCTATCGAGGGAAGAGTAGCTATTCTTTAGGATTCTGGACCTTGATACCCAGGAACGGTGAACTAACTTAAACCTGCGAAGGCCAAACAACCTATTTTTCCCTTGGTCCACTTCCATAGACCTATCTCCGGTGTTGACGAAAAATACCGTTAATAGGGACATCATCTCTCTAACAACGAACATCAAAATCTTGATTTCCCATTCCATAAGCAGGCTGGATATCATTCAAATCTTCATTTTCATTTACTCTTTCGTTTTCACACCATTCGCTCGGAAATTTCTTGATAACATTGTGGAACATCTTATCAATCAGATCCTCTATATAAAACACCTATTCTACTTGTAAAGCCATAGCATAAGTATCAGATTCTAGCACAATCGATTAAAATTGACATGAGTCAGCCCATATAAATGTTTCTCTTCTTGGTACCAACAACACTTAAATAAAACCACACTAAATTCTCCCCAATAATCTAGTTCTAATATTTCTTCAATTGATCCATAGTAATTAACTTCACCAAACAATGGGATCTTTCGAACTTGCAAAGCTAGTCGTCAAGGCTGTCAAAAATACACCATTGTTTTGTGTTTTACATTTGGCATCTCTGAACCTTGTATAAAATCTGTATCCATTGATAACAATCCAGTAAACTTGTTGGATGTTCAAAGAGGGCCCATTGAAAGCAGTTGTACTTGTTCTGAAATGTCCTCCTTTTTCCCAACCTCTTCTGCTAACCACTTCCAAAATTCTTCACTGTGTTCTCTCTCTTTTATATTTTTTGATGATGCATGACCATCAATTAAAGCTCGTTGTTCCCTAGAATAAAGACCTGGTTAAAAGAAGATAGAAACAAATTTTCTAATTCTTCAATACTTACTAAAATAAAAATAAAATTTAAACTTACTCAATTAAACTCTCTATTTCCTTGTTACCACAATTGAATAGAACGTAACGGTGACATTCCTTCCATTGAGAATTTTTAAGATGAATAGCTTTTCCATCTTTATTTCTTCTTGTGCTAATAGGATATTCCAGATTCTATGGATAGGTTTCAAATTGCATTTTTCCTGCTCCGTCGCCACCTAAGAACCTTAAACAAAATATCAAACTTTCTTTTACAAGATAACCTTTAGCAATGGACGCCTCGGGTTTACTTTTGTTGCGACCATATGATTTCAGTTTACAACGATAATGGTCAATAGGAAAAATACAACGAACATGTGCAGGTCCACTATATTCAAGTTCCTTACATAAATGAACTAGCAAGTGCACCATTGTATCGAAGAAAGCATTTGGGAATATCATCTCAAATTGACAAAGAATTTCCGTAATTTCCTTTCGTAACCTCTTGAGATCAGCCATATTGATAGTTTTACTCCAAAGACTTCTTAGAAATGCACCTAATCTTAACATAGGTATTGCAACTTCGAGTTTTATAGTTTTCTTCACAACAAACTGCAGCAAGTAGTGGAGAAGAAAATGATTATCATGGCTCTTATACCCTGCAATTTTCCTCTCTTTCTTGTTTACATACCGGCTGATATTAGTTGCACAACCATGAGGCAGTTTAGCACTCTCCAACACCGAGCAAAATATTTCTTTCTCCTTGTTCGTCATTTCAAATATGTCAGCCCTTATCTCAAGGTAATTATCATCAACTGATAGATACGGATGAAAGACCTCCCTAATGCTTATCTCTTTTAAACCAAACCGAGCATTTAAATGTTCTTTCGACTTCCCATCAATATTTAGTAAAGTACCAAGTATGTTATCACAAATGATTTTCTCTATGTGCATAACATCAAGGTTATGTCGGCATACATTTTGACTCCAATATGGTAAATTAGAAAATATTGACTTTTTTAAAAGGAGATTCTTTTTTTTCCTTCTTGACCTCTTTCTTCCCAAAAAAAATTTCATAACCAGCCAACAATTCTTCAATGTCAGTCCTAGATAAAATTCCGGGAGGTGTTCCCATTTCAATTTCACCATTGAACCTTTTCTTATCAAACCTCCACTTGTGTCATGTGTCTAAAAATTTCCTATGATTCATATAGCACATTTTTTACTAAGTTTCAACGAAGTTGAAGAAGTCCCGAAATGGCATTCGGGACAAGCTAAATAACCCTTTGTGCTCCAGTCTGATAACATTGCATAGCCCGGAAAGTTGCTGACCGTCCATAACACGCTTGCACGAAATGTGTAATTATCACCGGTGAAGGCATCATAAGTTTGTATGCCAAGATCCCATAGTTCTTTCAATTCAGCGATAAGAAGCTGCATGTAGACATCAATGTAATTGTTAGGAGACTCTGGGCCAGGTATAAAGGTTGAAAGTATCAAATTTTCTGTCTTTATGCATAACTAAGGTGGAAGGTTATAATTTACCAACATGATAGGCTATGTGTTGTGCTGTGTAGTCATTGTACGAAAAGGACTGAATCCATTAGATGTTACTACTAACCGGATATTTCTGTTTTCAGATGAAAAATGAGGATAATTGGCATCCATCGTCTTCCAAACCTCGCCATTAGTTGGATGCCGAAGTTTGTTATCATTTTTTCGTCCCACTACATGCCATAACATAAGTTCTGCATACTCCTTGGACATGAACATCCTTTGCAACCTCGGTTTTAGTGGAAAATAACGCATCATTTTTGCTGCTAGTTTGTGAATCCGCTTCTCTGGATCATTGTCAATAGCCTCTTTCTTTTCCGGTATAACCCTGCTTGAAAAAACACAAGTTTTGCAATTATTTTCCTTTTCAGTTTCTTCCCAATATAGCATGATGTCATTTGGACATGCATGTATTCTTTGGTAATTGAGGCCTAAATCTTTAATGATATTTTTGGTAGCATTGAAAGATAAAGGGATGTGGGCTTGTGGAAAAGCTTCTTTTATCAACTCTAATAAATCACTGAATGCAGACTCAGTGATTTTATATAGGCATTTTAAAGAATAAAGCCTGACAACGAAACTTAATTGCGAAAATTTAGTACACCCGGGATGTAATGGCTGCTTTCCCTCTTCAATACATTGATGAAATTTTCTAACATCGACATCTATTCCATTTGATCCATCAGAAGATCCACATTCATTGTTCTGCATATTTCCACAAGTACATTGCAACATCTCATCGAGATTATCTCCAAAATGTATTCCTGCTTCACAATCCATATCGTTATCGCTCCTTTTAGGATCTAAACAGGAAACCTCACAAATCCATTTCATGTACATTCAAATGGACCATTCCAAATCATATGGTCATAGACTACCTCTTGACGATGCCACTTGTGATTATGACACTTTTTGCAAGGGCATGTAATTTCATCACCTACCGCGAATGTAGAAAAAGTATTTTGAATAAAAATTTCCACTCCACTGATGTATTCTTCACCGAACTGAGGTAGTTCTGCCCAAAGTTTTTCCTCGTCATTCATCACTAATTGACAAACAAATAACATAAACAAATATCATTTAGCCATGACTATAAGGACAAAGACAAACATAATAATAAAATCAGGAATATGATTACACTTGAACGCATAAGTAAATCAGTAAATTAGGCAACACAACAATAAATTAAAAAAAAATTGGAATATACATTGAGTGCTACCTTAAGCAGCAGATTAAATTGAAGCCCTAACTGAAATTTGAAACCCAAATGAACCCCAATTGAAGACCTAATTGAAACACCGAAGCCCTAATTGAAGTCAACTCGAACTTGCCCTAATTGAACCCCAATTAGGCTCTAACTGAACCAAAGAGTGAGTGTTTGAGAGGTTGAGCGGCGGAGTATTTTGTTTAAGAGTGAGTGTTTGAGAGGTTGAGTGAATATTTTGTTAAGTGTATTGCTGAACTGTTTTTGTTTCCCACCTTAAACATTATTTCTCACGGATCACTAACCTGGACCGTTGGATCGTGTTAACGCAGATTAATAATTTTATTCACTTGGAAACTACAACACATTGTTGATATCTATGCTAACAATTTGAAGCGTGTGTTGCAATAGACAAAAAACAGCACATACATAACAACAATGTAGTTAGCAACACCATGGATTTTCGTTGTAATAGGCCATCTATGGCGTAGTGTAGGTCGATCCCGATCTTGAATTGCTGCCACCTTAGCGGGTTCCAGCACTATTCCTTATCCCGATACGACATGACACAACACCTCACTTCTTCCTTCCAGAAGTGACGCTTCGAAAACTTAGCTCTCAACTGATGTTCTTGCAAGACTTCCAAAACAATAATCAAGGTGTCTTGTGTTCCTCCTCAATCTTGGAATAAACCAATATATCGTCCACAAACACAAGTACAAACTTATTCAACTGATCCCTAAAAACTTGATTTATAAGATCTACAAAATATGATGGTGCGTTAGTCAATCCAAATGCATCACAAGCCGCTCATAAAATCCGGATGGTGTACTAAAAGCAGCCTTCGACACACTATCCCTGGCTACTCTCAATTGGTGCAGTTTCGTTGCCAAATTCATTTGGGAAAACACCTTGGCTTCGTGAAGCTGATCAAACAAGTGATCTATCCTCGACAATGGGTACTTGTTTTTCTTGGTTACCTTATTTAGATCACGATAACCCATCCACAATCACAATGATCCATCATCCTTGGTCGCAAATATAACTGGAGCACCTCATTCAAATAAACTTCTTTAAATGATTCCCTTACTCAAAAGATTGTTAACTTGCGCCTCTAACTCTCACTGTTCCTTAGGCGTCATCTACCTAAGAGGCATAACAATTGGTTTGGCTCCATCCACTAAATTAATCTGAAACTCAATATTTCGCTGCGGTGGCAACCGTGTGACTTCATCAAACACATCAGAAAACTCTCGTACGATTGGCATGATGACAACCTATTCCATGGAATCACAAGCGAATATAAAAAGCTAACCAGAACTTCATCCTCTAGTAGACAACGTATCACAATCGTTCGCCCTCCCACATTCTCGATTTCCAACTCGAGCCTTTCGCAATTAACAATAGCTGCATTTTTCTTGAGCCATTCCATTCCTAAAATAATCCTAAACCCAGAGAAATTCAAAACAAAACAATCACACATGAATGAGCGACCATGACTCGATAAAACTAGACCACGACAAAGCATACAAAGACTATACGAACTCCCTACTATATTAGTCATGACTAATGGTTTATCAATGATTCCAGGTACTAAACCTAACTTGCAGACAAGCTCATTACAAATAAAAGAATGTGATGCTCTAGTATCAAACAAATCTCAAACTGAAATACCTCGAACAGAAAGCGTACCTTGCACAACAACATTCTTTCCCTTCTCCTCTGCAGTTGGACTCCTTGAGGAAGGTGGAACAATATCCAAAGCATATGCTTTCACAACCTATTTATCCTTTGGTGGTTCTGGAAATTTTTACCTCATATGGCCAGGCTTATCACAGTTTAAACACTACTTTCCACCTTTGTGTTCTTGCGATCCTTGGAAAGATAGTCCTTTTGCAGATAATTATAACAAGTAATCTCACCCTTCGGCTTCTTCTGGCCATTCTTTCCTTACTGTTGTTGTTTTCGTTTACCATTCCACTTTTTCTTATTGTCAACACCTTGTTGTGATTTCGAATCCTCCTTTTTATTCTCAAAAACAGCCTCAACCTTTTACAGAAACAAGCTTTCCTTCCTCAATGCCTTCTCAACTGTCTTCCCAAAAGAAGCGTTGATATGGCCAATAAGTTGCTTTCCAGTATTATCATCTATTCCTAAAATAAATTTCACATTTTTTTGATAAGGAGTTTTGATATATGACCGAGCATACTTCGACAAAGCTTCAAATTTGGTCAAAAATTCAGATAAAGGCCTCACGCCTTGCTTCAACTCAACAAACAGCTTAAACAATATCGACTTTTGGACCGTAGAAATGAACTTCTCCTCAAACTTAGTTCTAAACTGATCCTAAGTGATCTGGTCCTTTGGTGTCTCCAAAGTAATAGATTCCACCAATCCATTGCTCGTCCTTGTAGCTGCCTCGATGCAAGTTTCCTCTTAGTTGCATTGTCAATTCCTAAGTCCCCGAAAATCTGAACACAAGTATCCAGCCAATTCTGAACTTCAGCAGCTGGTTCCGCCCCAATAAACATTTTTCCACTTAGAGAAGTATAGTCCTTGCAGAACTTCGCAAAATCAAAAACCCTAGGCACCTGCATGGGAACACCTATCTCTACTTCCGCTCATGGAGCGGGCATCCAACTCATGATCGAAGCCATTATGGCCTCGAACATAGCAGGATAATAAAGTATAGCAACTGCATCTCCTGACTGGCTACCCTCTCCCACCCCTCCAGTTGCAGTCACATTCCTAGCAGCATGTCTTAAATTTTGTCGACTCGTCCTTACTCTGAAACTAGAGTCAATTCACATTAGAGAAAGCCGCATTAGTGTTTAAGCACTTACTAACCTACTATACTATACTATATATGTATATAATATAGTAATCATCCAAAAAACCTACAAATACATCTCTCATACATTTATACATTCGCTGTAAAATCGATTAACCAAAGCTTTGATACCAAATGTGACGACCACCCCGTACCTCCTGCACTGAACTAAGGAAAAGGAGTGTTGTATGACGTGCCAGGCCGATACGAGATGATGAACTCACGGTGCATAGATAATTTGAAATAATAAATTATACAGCAGAATATAGTAAAGAAGCATAATTGAATAGAGAATCAAATTTCCATAAAACCATAGAATCATGGGTATAACACTTCCCAATACAAGTATCTCTGAATACAATATGCCTTACTACATCCGTTAGATTCTCAATAACATCAACATACGGCAGAAATAGAAAAGAAATAGCTAAATAGTAAGTAGTAATAGTATGCCAGCCTCCTGCTCGTAACCACACAACAACACCGGCACCAAACCTACTAACTGCAACTTAGTCTGCCCACCATCAAATTGGTGAACGTCCTAAGGTAATAAGAGGAAAATATAAAACCTTGAGTCAAACAACAGTCCTAGTGAGCGATAAAATAGCTAAAAACTATTACACAAGATAATATGAGTATATGCGGATCAACTATCTGATCTGCCCAGCAACCATCAAGTTAACATGTGAAAACTATCCATCACATGTCTTATCAAAAATAAGAAAGGACAACCCCAATCCCACTTCTCTGAGACAACCTACGATGATAGCTTACACAGAGAAAACAGAGAAGAAAGCACACAAAATCAATCATAACATCCAGTATCCTAGCTATCACCATCCATAGCCACGTAACCATTTATTATTGAATTTCCTTTTCAACGGTCAAAAGGGCTAATGAAAAAACCCCAGTTCTAGCCAAACTATCATACGCCATCATGACTCGTATGTTTGTCTATACTATTCTCAACAACTAGGCCCATCATGACTTCCTAGCGTACGCGATCTCTCAAGTCTGATCCTAACGGCGTCCTCTTAATACCCCTACTTTGAGTCTGCTAGAACATTTTGATAACCAATGATTCCTTGGCACATTAATTATGTCAAGCCTTTCACTTAGGCAACTCAATCAAATTTTTGAGTCGTTCCATTATCATCTATGATTGACTCATTAATTCAACCCACATCATTCTAGATCATATATCGAATTACGACTAGTTTTACATCAATCCGGCTCCGACCACTCCATCTTGAGTTCACAATCGAAGCACCATCAATCTTTGAGTTGCACACCAAATATCTGAAGTCCATTTCAATCCAAACTTCACCAGAAACTTTAGGAAGCCAAGACAACCCATCCCCCAAAAGCTCATATCAATCTGAGCTACCCCCATTGGTTGGTGTCGACCCATCATGTGTCAGTGCCGACCCATCCTCTTTGAAAAAATTGGCTAAGAGGTTCGCCCTTGTCCAATCTTGCTATGACCATGTTCCGTCGTTCCAATGTTTCAACTCTTCTACATAAACTTATGTCGGTCCATTTATTTCTCAAGAAATTAGTCTTCAACACATCCAAAAATACCCGATTAACTTAGAAATTCACCAGTAGCTTCGACTCACCACCATGATGCTACATAACAAATCCCAAGGCCATATGACCATGCACATTAGCATGGGTCGGTGTCAACCCATCATGTGTCGGTGCCGACCCATCATGGGTGCATATGGGATCTAAAATTTACATTCTCCATTCCTTCGTCTTCTAGAGCGCCTCTGTCAAGTTTCATCAGAATCTGATCATTTGGACCTCCTATTTGCTCTGTTCTTCAATCTTATGATTCCACGACAAACAATCTAACATACAACTCAAGCAACATAATCTATTCAATCAAAATAAATAGCAACTCAGTTATCCATGGTCATACAAACATGAACAAATTTCAATTAAAACATAAACATATCACAATTATGAGATCAACATGATTTGGATCTAAACATATGAATAAACATGAATAATCTAACATATGTCCAGTCAATATGATAAAATTAGGTTTCCTAGGGTTGTTAGGTCTGAATTAAACATATATGATCAGATCTAATGTGAATTTAACATGAAACATATGAATATGACCCTAATTTACCTATACAATCTGTAGCTTCTATGTGAGAGATATCTTCACTCACCTAATGCTTGATTTGGTATAGATTCAATGAGATCAGATCTGGACAACACTAAAAACCCTTGAATTTGATGCAATTTGATGTGATCTAATCCCCTTTAATGTTAATCTATCCTCTAGATGTGATCTTCAATGAATTTGATTGAAAAGAATGGAGAAATAGGGTTTCAGGTTGAACCAGAGAATCGCAGACGCCCAACCTGAAATTCAGAATGAAGAGAGTAACCCTAGTTCTCTCCCTAAGTCCCAATATTTATATCTATTGGTCATAAGTTTAATAGGTTTGGATGATCAGTCCATTAGTTGTTGACCAATCTGCCTAAACAACGGTTGAAACTTAAAATAGTGTATTCTCTCAAACCGATGGACCAAATCCTTCGCGTGACTAGTCTATGGAATTGTAAACAATCATTCTAATCCAATGGAATCGATCTCAGCACCTAACTCGATCCTTACCAAAAGTCATGACCCAAATAGTAAACTCTATGGCAAAATGGTCATAGTTGAATCTGGTAAAAATCATGGACATTTCTTTCATCTCCATGAACAACATACTAAAATCTGAGAATGATCCGACCCATAAAGAATTGAATATAATTATTTTCTGACCGGTCGATATGTAAAACACGGGTCATTACATTCTCCCCATTTAGAAATTTTACCCCCATAATCCCAAGCAAACACGAGTAACCACATTATCGCGCACGCCTACCATCCACGAGTAGCCAATTCACCATCCAGTCTTGCAAACAACCATCCATGCAATCTAAATCTTATCCGAGCATGCGAAATTATAACAGCAAAAGACACAATGGCATAAGTAAGACACAACATATTGGACATACCACTCGTAGAGTTATGGATGGGTCAACTTCATTCACTCTTCTATTTCCCACGTGTAACCGTCGTCGTTCTCGCTTCATTGTACCTTAATTAGCTTAACAACCTTCAACTTAAGCTATTTCGTGTCGTTCCCCACGACGCGAAGCGGCTAACGAAGCTAGAAAATTCGAGTTTGACTTTAAAATCTTCAAATCTATAAGGAGATACCAAAACATTCGAGTCATGCACGAACTTCTGTACAAACGGCACGTGGAACACAATATGCACACTCGCAATCTTCTCAAGCAAGTCCAATTTATAAGCGAGTTTCCCAATACAATCAATAATTGGAAACGGTCCAACAAATCTTAGTGCTAACTTTCTTTTCTTTCTGAAACGAACAGTATTCTGTAGAGGCGAAATCTTAACAAATACCAAGTCTCCAACTGAAAATTCCAAACCTTTTCATCTTTTATCGACATAACTTTTCTGACCAACTAGGACTGCCTTCATTCGTTGCCGAATGACTTCAATATTATCCTATGTCTTTTTTACCATCTCAGGTCCAAGTAAAAGCTTCTCACCGGTTTCAAACCAACAAGATGGAGAATTACACGGTCGACCGTACGATGCCTCATGCGGTGCCATTCCAATGCTCGACTTGTAGCTGTTATTATAAGCAAACTCGACTAAATGTAGATGAACTTCCCATGATCCTCCAAATTCCAGTACACAAGCTCTGAGAAGGTCTTCCAATACCCAATTAACTATTTCAGTCTGACCATCTGTCTAGGGTTGATAAGTCGTACTCATACATAGCTCAGCCCAACGTCTCTTGCATACTTTTCCAGAATTCACTGGTAAACATCGGGTCTCGATCACTAACTATGCTCTTCGAAATCCCATGGAATCGAACTATCCACTTAAGATATATTTCAGCTAACTTCGATGCAGTCCTAGTTGATCTAACAAGGGTTAAACAATCCACACCGACCCAAATATTATCATTTCCTTCCCTTGTTCTAGGTAATCCATCAATAAAATTCATTGATACTTGCTCCCATTTCCACATAGGAGCTTCCAATGGCTGTAATAACCCACTAGGCTTCTTCTACTCAGTTTTGACCAAATGATAGTTCATACACTTTAAGATAAATTTCCAGGCATCTCATTTCATACCTTCCTAATAGTAAGCTCGCCTCATATCTCGATACATCTTATTACCTCTGGATGTATCGTCGATCTAAAGTGATGACATTCCCTCGGAACCTCATCTCTTAATCCATATATGTCAGGAACAACGAATCATCCATTCCTACGAAGCCAACCATCTCGATCGACTTCGAAATCCTTAATCTCCTTGTTATACTCTCACCTCTAACCCTCAAACAATTTCCATAAGCTTATCGTCTTGCTTTTGGCTTTCGCCAATCCTTTCGATGAGATTCGGTTTAATTAATAAGCTAGCTATTATCTCGGGTTCTAATTAACAATGAGGTCTAAAATAAAATTCGTCCAAATACTCGTGATGTTTCCATTTCGAAAACTTGACTCCTAAACTCGCATGTCTTCTGCTTAACACATTGGCCGCTACGTTACCTTTTCCTTGAGTATAGGCTATTCCAAAATCTTACGACACCACAGATTTTAACCATCATTGTTGACGAAGATTCAAATCCTTATGGGTCAAAAGGTGCTTCAACGACATATGATCTGTAAACAACTTGAATCTAAATCCTAACAAACAATGCCTCAAAATTTTCAGAGCAAACACTATCTCCACTAACTTTAAATCATGAGTCGGGTAATTCCTTTCATGCGGCTTCAGCTGTCGACTAGCATAAGCTACAACCTTATCTTTTTGCATTAGCACTGCTCCATGTTCAGTGCCACATGCATCAATATATACTATCATATCTTCGTTCCCGTTTGGAATAGTCAACACAGGAGCACTTGTTATTCTTTCTTTTGAAATTCCAAAGACTTACTCACACTTCGCATCCTACTCGAAGACCCGATTCTTCTATGTTAATCCGGTTAATGGTGCAGGTATCTTTGAGAAAATCGTGATAAATCGTCAATAATATCCAGCTAAAACAAGGAAACTCTTAACATCTGTCGTGTTCTTAGGTCGATCCCGATCGTGGATTGCTGCCACCTTAGCGGGATCCACCACTATTCCTTGTCCCGATATGACATGACACACAAACCTCACTTCTTCTTTCCAAAAGTGACACTACGAAAATTTAGCTCTCAACTGATGTTTTTGTGCGACTTCCAAAAAATTCTTAAGTGTGTTTGTGTTCCTCCTCAGTCCTGGAATAAACCAATATATCGTCCACAAACACAAGTACAAACTTATTCAACTAATCCCTCAAAACTCGATTTATAAGATCGACAAAATATGATGGTGCATTAGTCAATCCAAACGGCATCACAAACCACTCATAAAATCTGGATGGTGTCTGAAAAGCAGCAATCGGTACATTATCCCAGGCTACTCTCAATTGGTGAAGTCCCGTTGCCAAATCCATTTGGGAAAACACCTTGGCTTCATTAAGCTGATAAAACAAGTCATCTATCCTCGGCAATGGGTACTTGTTTTTCTTGGTCACCTTATTTAGCTCACGGTAATCCATGCACAATCACAATGACCCATCATCCTTGGTCGCAAATACAACTGGTGCACCCCATTCAGATTCCCTTACTCAAAAGATCGTTAACTTGCGCCTCTAACTCTCACTGTTCCTTAGGCGTCATCTGCCTAAGAGGAATAACAATTGGTCTGGCTCCATCCACTAAATCAATCTGAAACTCAATATTTCGCTGTGGCGACAACCGTGTGACTTCATCAAACATATCAGAAAACTCTCGTACTATTGGCACTGATGACGACCCATTCCGTGGAATCACAAGAGAACATAAAAAGCTAACCAAAACTTCATCCTCTAGTAGACAACGTATCACAATCGTTCACACTCCCACATTCCCGATTGCCACCTCGAGCCTTTCCAATTAACAATACCAGCATATTTCTTGAGCCAGTCCGTTCCCAAAATAATCCCAAACCCAACAAATTAAAAAAAAACAATAACACATGAATGAGCAACCATGACTCGATAAAACTAGACCTCGACAAAGCATACAAAAACTAGAAGAAACCCCTACTAGATTAGTCACGACTAATGGTCTATAAATGATTCCACGTTCTAAACCTAACTTGCAAACAAGCTCATTACAAATAAAAGAATGTGATGCTCTACTATCAAACAAAACTCGAGCAGAAAGCGCACCTAGCACAACAACATTCTTTCCCTTCTCCTTTGCAGTCGTACCCCTTGAGGAAGACGGAACAACATCCAAAGCATATGCCCTCACAACCTGATTATCCTTTGGTGGTTCTAGATATTTTTTCCTCATATGTCCAGGCCTATCACAGTTAAAACACTTCTTTTCTACCTTCGCGTTCTAACAATCCTCGGAAAGATGTCCCTTCTCCTGATAATTATAACAAGTAATCTCACCTTCCGGCTTCTTTTGGTCATTCTTTCCTTATCATTGTTGTTTTCGTTTACCATTCTAGTTTTTCTTATTATCACCACCTTTCTATTATTTCGGATCCTCCTTTTTATTTTCAACAACAGCCTCAACCTTTTTATGAAAAAAGCTTTCCTTCCTCAAAGTCTTCTCAGCTATCTTCTCAAAAGAATCATCGTTATGGTTAATACGTTGCTTTCCAATATTCTCATCTAATGCCAAAATAAATTTCTTATTCTTTAGATAAGGAGTTTTGATATACTAATGAGCACACTTCGGTAAAGCTTTAAATTTAGTCACATATTCAGATACAGGCCTCCCGCCTTGCTTCAACTCAACAAACAACCTAAACAATATCGACTTTTCGAACGTAGAAACGAACTTCTCCTCAAACTTAGTTCTAAACTGATCCCAAGTGATCTGGTCCTCTGGTGTCTCCAAAGTAATATAATTCCACCAATCCATTGCTCGTCCTCGCAGCTGCCTCGATGCAAGTTTCCTCTTAGTTGCATTATCGATTCCCAAGTCTCCAAAAATCCGAACACAAGTATCCAACCAATTCTGAAGTTCAACAGTTGGTTCCGTCCCAATAAAATATTTGCCACCTAGAGAAGTATTGCCCTTGCAGAGCATCATAAAATCAAAAACCCTAGGCACTTGCACAGGAACACCTTACTCTACTATCATCCTGGACTGGGACTCCTTCTCATGATCGCTGCCATCATGACCTCGAATATAGCAAGATAATCAGGCATAGCAGCTGCAGCTTCCGACTGGCTACCCTCACCTACCCCTCCAGGTCCAGGCTCATTCCTATCAGCATGTCTCGAAGTTCGTCGATTCATCCTTACTCTGAAACGAGAGACAACTCACATTAGAGAAAGCCACCCCGGTGTTCAAGTGCTTACTAACCAACTTTATTATAATATACACGTATATAATATACTAATTGTCCAAATAAAATTACAAATACGTCTCTCATACGTTTATACAATCGTAAACTTTGGGTAAAATAGATTAACCAAAGCTCTGATTCCAAATGTGACGACCACCTCGTACCTTCTATATCGAACTAAGGAAAAGTGCGTTGTATGGCACGTCAGACCAATACATGACGATCATCAAAGTAGAATAACTCTCAATGAACATGTCGTATAACTCACAGCGCACAGAAAATATATAATAACAAAATATACAATAAGATATAGTAATGAAGCAAAACTAAACAGAGAATCAAATTTCCATAAAACCATAGAATCTTGGGTACAATACTTCTCGATACGAGTATCTCTGAATAAAATATGCATCACTACATCCCTTAGAGTATCAGTAACATCTACATACAATGGAAATAGCAAAGAAATAGCTAAATAGTAAGTAGTATAGTACGCCAACCTCCTGGTCGTCACCGCACAACAACACCAGCAAAAAACCTGCTACCTGCTACTTAGTCTGCCCATCATCAAATTGGTGAACAACCCAAGGTAATAAGAGGGAAATATAAACCTTTAGTTATACAATAGTCTTAGTAAGCGATAAAATAGCTAACAACAATTACACAGGGTAATATGAGTATAGGCAGATCAACTATATGATATGCCCAACAGTCATTAAGTTAACATGTGAAAACTATCCATCACATGTCCCATCAAATATAAGAAAGGACAACCCCAATCCTGCTTCTCTATGACAACCTCCGGTGATAGCCTACCTATAGAAAGAAGAGAAGAAAGCACATGAAATCAATCATAACATCCATAACATCCAATATCCTAGCTATCACTATCTACAGCCGTATACCACTGATTATCAAATTTTCTTTTCAACGATCAAATGAGCTGATGGAAAACCCCGGTTCTAACCAAACTTACGCTACCATGACTTGTATGTTTGTCTTTTCAATTCTCGACAACTGGGGCCACCATGACTGCCCAGGGTATGCGATCTCTCGAATCTGATCCTATTGGGCATCCCTACAATACCTCTGCTTTGAGTCTGCTGGAACAATCAATAACCAAAGATTCCTGGGCACATCAATTATGTCAAGCCTTTCAATTTAGCGACTCAATCCAATTCTCGAGTCGTTCCATTATCAACTATGATTGACTCACATTCTATGTCAACCCACATCATACCGGATCATATATCGAATCACGACTAGTTTCACATGAATCCGGTTATGACCACTCCATCGCGAGTTCATAATCGAAGCACCATCAATCTTTGAGTTGCACATCAGTCATATTAAGTCTATTTCAGTCCAAACTTCACCAGCAACTTCAACAAGCCAAGAAACCAAGCCCCCAAAAACTCATATCAATCAGGCCCACCCCCATGAGTCGGTGTCGACCCATCCACTTAGCCAAAATTGCCTAAGTGATTGGCCCATTTCCAATCTTTCTTTGAGCATGTTCTTTCGATTCAATATCCAATCATTTCGACGCTTCTATAAAAACTTATGTCATTCCATTCATCTCTCAAGCAATTAGTCTTCAACAAATCCAAAACACATCTGATTAACTTGGAAATTTACCCACAGCTTCGACTCACTACCACGAGGCCACACACCAAGTCCGAATGCCATATGACCCATGCACTGAGTGCATCTGACACAACCCAAAACCTCTGCTCGGCCTAAACCAAACGAGAATACAGATTGCTTGAGAACACAACGCATCAGAACACAAAACAAGAGAATTTTTCATTGCTATTACAACAATTTACATCAGAGTACAAGAATCTCCGAGTGCAGAAAATAAATATGCAGCAGAAAATAAATATGCAGCAGAAATACAAATATCAGAGAATAAATAAATCACATACCAGCGGAAATGTAATATATAAATACAACGTGCAGTTGAAAAACATCAACTAACATAGCTAAGGGAAATACATAGATACAAAGCTTTCCACAATATAGCTCCAGCCGTAATACAGGATCCTGTTAAAAGAAAAGATCTTCAAAACCAAAACTACTGACTGTCCATATGGAAAATATGGGCACCTAGAGTTTAGGTGAAAACAATAAACTCCAGGTCAGTATGGGACCGGTATGAGAGCTAGAAATAGTTATTAAAATTGACTTTCACTACACCAGAAAATGCTTTTCGTAGCTTTGTAAAAACGCTGCTAAAACTTGTAGTAGCGTTTTGATAAACATAGCGACACGACATCCAACTAAAAGTGCAAAAGTTTTAGTTGCATTTTGGCAAAAGCAACCAAAAATGAACATATTGCAGCGTTTTAAAAATCCTACAAAAGGTTTCTTTGGCAACGTCTTAAAATGCAACCAAAGTGGTACTTGCATCCTTTTTCTATTTTTTGTAGTGTTTTCTAGTTACTACTATAATGTTTTCACAGCGTTTAATCTTTCCCACTATATATTTTTTGTTGTGTTTTATTTCAGCTATAATATTTTCTGTTAATTGCATTTGTAGCACATTTTATATGCTATTAGTATTTTTTGTAAATTAAATTTTTATCGTAGCTATTTACTGTTACTTTCTTGTATCATTTCCGTTAATCATTTATATATAATAGCAATATTAATAGCTATTATATATAAGTGATTAATGGAAATGGCGACTTGTTCCTAAATTCTCTTTCTCGATTCCCCTTATTTCTTTTTCTCACTGCAATCGCTCTGTTTCTTCTTCCTTGTTGGATCTACGGTTTGCTATCCTCCCAAAGTGGATTCACGTAGAACATTGCGGGCTCTTTATGAGCTCTCTTGTCGTTGGCATGGAATCGACAAAATCAGCAGGGGTATTGTGGTTTTTGGCTCTTTTATTAATAAGTGCTAGAGGTTTAGATTGCCAAATCAAGGTAAATAGGCTCCCACTACTCTTGCTTTTACTAATGCTTTCTCTATGTTAGAGCAGTTTGTGGAGCCTTCTCCCTCCTGCATTTCTAAAGTGCACGTTAGTGATTGTTCTGGCCTCTCTACGATGCTGCCTGGTTTGTATCTTCGTCGTAAGAGACGGCTGAGGACAGTTTCTCGTTTGCAACCAGAGATTAAGTCTCTTGGCATGGCAACGATGCGTGAAGGGTCTTTCGGGTTGGTAAGAGCTGTTGCTGAAACTTCTAGCTTGCGTGAGGGCATTTGGGTTGATTTATGGTCGGCGATTGTCAGTAATAGAAGCATCATACATGATGCTCCGATTATGAGTGAGGTATGTATCTCTTCTTATTTTGCTAGTTACTGCGGCCTCTTCAGACTGACTGAGCTTATAACCACCCCTTTGGCTTATGGGTCTGTTATTGGCAAATCTATCTCGTTGAGAGTTATTGTTAACTTTGCCCACTCTGATTCTTTTTGTTTCCTGGGTTTGGTTATTGTTATTCGACCTTCAGTGATCGGATCCTGTAGTTATAGTTGTGCGATATCTTCTCTTTTCCATCCTTTGTGCATTTGTCAGGGTGTGGTTTGGTGTGTGTTGGATTGAGCTTTAATACTTTCAAGTGTTTGCTCCCTAGCATGGTTGTGCAATCTATGGTTATGCTTGTTTCTTGTCATGTGCATGTGTTTTGGGTTGCTACTGTTGATGCTTTTCCACTTTCGTTGGAGAGCAAGTGTGTTGTTTTTGGCTGGTTTTATTCTTCTGCCATAAATTGGTCAATTTTTGGAACCTTTTCTGGTGGCCTTGCTGGTTTTATTTTTGGTTGGACAGATGCTCGCTTTTTTGCTGCTGGATGATCTGCCTTCGAGCTTGTTTTTGGCCATTACGACTGGTCGGAGATTCACAACTTCGACTGGTTTTATGGGCTTTGGCGTTCTGGTTGGGCCCCGTCTTTTTCTCGAGTCACTACGAGGCCTATTCAATGTCGTTAGTGACTCGCTCGTGTCTGTTTGGGTTTTCGAGTTTCTTTGTCCCATTTTGGCACCCCATAGATGCCTTGACTCCATGGGATGGGTGGCTTCCCTTATGTAGGCGTATAGTGGACACTTCGTAGGTTCACTATACGATTTACTAGGGAGGTGGCTTGTCATGCTTGTCCTAGCCTTCGATTGGTTTTTCATGCCCCGTCGCTCGATTTTTACCTATAGTGTGGGTCTATCAATTTGATGATAGATCGACTTTGGTAAAGCTCACGCAGCAACTGGTGCTGGCTCAGATGAACAATTCCACACATTCGTCGGTTTCTTCTGTTATAGAGTCTCCGCGGTCCCCCAGGTGTCTCATTATTGCCATGTGTCCTTTGCTTCTGTTTTGCCCCCTTTTCTTAGTAAGGCCGAAATAGCGATCATCAATGATCATCTATCTAGGCTTGCTAAGAATTCTTACCCTTCTCACGCTGGGTTGCATGCCTTTAGTCATCGCCTGGTCCCCGCCCCTTCGACTGCTCGCTCACCTCGTCGAAGCCGACATGAGGCTCCTCGCACCCCTCGTACTATTCGTACACGCTCTATAGCAGTGTCCGAGCAGATCATTAGATCTACTCGATATGCCCTATACCTTAGTAGAGTTAAGCGACGTGTTTGCTTCCTTGGCCTTCCTTCTGTGTACTATCTTTTTCTTTGTTTTGGTCTTTATGGCGAACTTTCTGTTCTGGAACTTCGGGGTGTTGGGAATGATGCGTCAGTTACTTGTCTTGAACGCATCGTTAGGAAGCACTCTATATGTCTGATTGCGCTCTTGGAACCACTTATGGGATTGGACGCAATCACCTCTACCGTTTTATGTTTAGGCTTTGGTGGTGTATTAGCTAACGTGTCCAACAAGATTTGGATCATGTGGTCCAAAGACGTTGTTGTCCACCCTATCTTCGATTCAAGCCAGCTATTATCGGTGGCTTGCTTGCTTCCCTCGTTCTCTTCGTCCTTTTTGTTCTCTACGTTCTATGCCAAGTGTGATAGGATTGAAATACAAGGCCTTTGGGCCGTTATCCTTTCTCTATTCGACTTGGGCTTTGTTGTTTCTATTCTAGGTGGCGATTTTAATGTTGCCACCAGCCAGGCAGAAAAGTGGGGAGGCAATGCTATTAACCATTTAGCAGTTGCGGTAACTCTTTCATCATCAGCTCGGGTCATTCTAAAGTGTCTTTCATTGGTTTGGCCTTTACTTGGATAACAACCAAGAAGGACCTAACCAGAATCTATCTAGACTGGACTGTGTGTTCGCCTCTGAACGATGGTTTAGCCTCCCCTTTTCTTTCTCCATCTCCCACCTTCATCGTACCTTTTCCGAACATGCTCCCTTATTCCTTCGTTGTTTCCCCCTTTCTCTATCTGGTCTGTCTTCCTTTAGGTTCCAGAGCATGCGAATATCGCACCACTCTTTCCATATAGTAGTCGAAAATTCCTGGAATACCCCTACGAGCGGTCCCCTTGTGTGATTTTCTCCCGCAAGCTGAAGCGCCTTAAGACATGTCTTAAAGCGTGGAATCTGCTTGTATTCAAAAATATCTTCAACAGGGTTAGAGCGGCTGAAGAATCTCTTATATTAGCCGAAGCTTCTTTTGATGAAGATCCCAATGCTGCCAATAAGGAGGCATGGGCGTTGGCCTAGCTTTCCTTCTCGTCGGAACTTCGTATCGAACATGATCACTTACGCTAGAAAGCCAGGATCAAGTGGGTGGTTGATGGAGATACAAACTCTAGGTTTTTTCATGCGACCATTCGTAAGAAGAATAACCTTATGTTCATTCGCCAGATCCGTAGACTTGACCTTTCCTTGGTTCAACTTCAGATGAAGTCAAAGATACTATTCTTTCTCATTTCTGATCCTTTCTTAGCTCTCCTTTGGTTCCTTCTTTTGATCTGTCCATGTTGGCCTTCATCCCTAGTCTAATCCTTTCATCGGATAACTCCGACCTAGCCGCACCCCCTTCCTTGGAAGAAATATGTGCATGCATATTTTTGCTTTGTAAGGATAGTGCAAGTGGGCCGGATGGATTCAACGGAGTATTTTATAGGAGTGTGTGGCCTATTATTCAAGCGGATATTTGTGTCACCATTCAGTCCTTCTTCTCTGCTGCTGATCTCCCAGTAGGTTGGAACTTGATCAACCTGGTTCTTATCCCTAAGTGTGATCATCCTAGAACTTGTGGGGACTTCAGACTGATCAGTTTGTGTAATTTCTCTAACAAGGTCTTATCTAAGATTCTAACCTCTAGGCTAGCACCGTTTCTCAGCGTTTTATTTCTTTTTCGTAGGCTGGGTTTGTTAAAGGACGTTTGATCACTGATAACGTTCTTCTAGCCCAGGAACTGATTTCTCAAATTGATAAGAAGGTTCGTGACTCTAATGTGGTCATTAAGCACGATATTGCTAAAGCTTAAGATCGCATGTCGTAGTTCTTCGTCACCAAGGTTCTAAGAGCTTTTAGGTTTCCTGGGGATGTTGTCTGGAGGCTCATCTCTAGCTGTTGGTTTTCCATTCTCATCAATGGATCAACCGCAGGCTATTTCAGATCAAGGAGAGGTCTTCGTCAGGGTGACCCCTTGTCCCACTCCCTTTTCATCATTGCTGCCGAGGCAGACTGCACTCCCTTATGATAGCTGGGTAGATTCATAGGTTTGGCATTCCTAGGGGTTATCCTCTTATCTCTTCCTTGTCTTTCGTGGACGACATCATCATTTTCACGAATGGCTCTCATCGTTCTATCCGGTCCCTTCTTGTTTTATTAGGTAGTAGGAGATTTGCTCGGGGCAACTCATGAACTCTTCTAAAAGATGCTTCGTGCCCACGAAAGATCTATTTGCAATACGATTCTCTTGGATCGAGTCAACTACTGGATTTTCAAAGCCCTCCCTACCTCTTCCTTACCTGGGAATTCTATTATACCGAGGTAAGAAGCTCAACGCCATCTTCGACCCCCTAATTGAGAAAGTTATGGGCAAGATTATTCAGTGGATTGCTTCCCTCATTTCCCAGGCTGGTAAAGTGGTCCCCACTAAGTCAGTCCTGGATTCGCTGGGATCCCATATCTTTGCAGCTATGACTCCCACTACTTCTTTCTTCTGTTCCTACCGGTCGTTGGTTTCTGCTTTCTTCCGGTGAAGTAGGGATAATACTTCACGCTACCACTGGATTTCTTAGAACACCATTTGTCATTCCAAAAGTGAGGGAGGCCTTGGTCTCCGTAACCCTAAGGACATTTGTTGGGCTTATGCTTCTAAGCTATGGGTGCGGTTTGGAATGAACAACTCCCTTTGGGCGACGTTCCTCCATGCCAAGTACCGCACGCTTGCTAATGCGAATTACACCGGTATCCCATCCTACACAAGTGAGACGTGGAAACGGATGCAATTCCTTAAAGGATTAACTGATGCTCTTGGGGTGGTCTCCCTTCTCGCTTAGGGCAGCGTGGAATTCAATTAGGACTCCTACTCCACATCTCCTTGTCTTCAAGTCCGTTTGGAATGTTCGTATTCCGCCGAAGGTTTCTCTTTTTATGTGGAAAACCTTGCATGAAGGTTTACCGATAGATAGAACCTTCAGTGTAGAGGCATCCCTCTTGTGTCTAGATGCAGGTGCTACAATTCTAGATGCTCCGAAATTTCCTTTCATTTGTTAGTTTCTGGTTCTTGTGCCCAGGCTGTCTGGAATTACTTCGAGAATCTGATGGGTTGCTAAGGTAATGCGACCTCGACGGAAGATTTAATGAGACTCTAGTGGTCCAGCATCTTGTGTAAAACTTTACGGTCTATTCTTAAGCGTCTGATTCCTTGTCTTATTTGCTGGCACATTTGGTGTGTCAAGAATAAGGCAGTTTTTTGACGAAGTGACGATGGACCATCCTACCATTATCCGGAAAGTTAGGAACGATGTGTTCCTTGCTTTCCGTGGCAGGCCTTTCCGGAGTGTCATTGGTACCTGCTCTAGGAGGTTAGCTGTTACATTGGACATCTTGTCGGTGGTGGGAACTCCTAGGGAAAGCATTGGTTGATTCTTGGCTTTCTGCTTTTCATTTTCTTTTCTGTTGCTTACTGCTCCTTTACCCTTTCACCCCCCCCCCCCCGGGACTTATGTTGTTTGCTAGTTGTGTAGATCTTTCTTTTTAGGTGATGGATTTGATTTGACTGGAGATTCTTGGAGCTCTCGAGGTTGGACCCTGGAGCTTGTGCTGTATGAGTTTTTGGTAGAGGAGGTGGTTGATCATTTTTTCCACAGTCTCGCTTCCCACCATGTCTTGCAGGAGCTTGAGGAGCCAGAGTTCTCGGGAGTTTAGGGACGTCATGTGGTTTATCCCTTCATTTTCCAGCAGCCTCCCTTGTGGGACTTGTCCATTTTTTTTGGACTATGCCCTGATTTGTGAAGCTATGATTTACTTTGCGGCTTCTCTGTCTGTGACGACCGCTTCTTCCTAGCCCGTGGATTAGCGCGTTGTTGTTTTTGTTTTTGTTTTGTATTTGCGTTTTATTTTTCCTCTCTTTTGTGTGTGCAAGGTTTCTGCTTTTCGGAAATCGTTTTTGTGAGCCGTTGGAGAATGGCTAGATTCCCCTTTTTGTTATATATTTTTTTCTCTGTAAAAAAATAGCAATATTAAACAAATAACCAGTCACGTAAGTATCATTTTCAAACTAACAGCGATAATCACCATACTCAAATAATAAAAAAAACACATTAATCGTATAGTCAAAATATAATACCCATGATCATCTCAATAGTAGTATTTCGACAAAATAAGTGAATCCACATACCATAACTGTTTACAAACAAGTCTACACGACTAATGCAAAAAAAATTTGTAATATATAATAGTTAAAGTCTTGTTCATGACTTAATTATCATTGTTCTTTGATGTGGTTCTTCACTTCGGGAATACTAGTTACCTGCACACAAATATAATGGTAAACAGTGAGATTTACATACAAATGCCACATAAAAGGCATGCACTGTTGCAAAGATAAGCAGGAATATGTAAAAATCAAAAATAGCACACGAAACCAAAAATATATTAGTATACAGTTAAACACCTATGGCAGTAGTTCTTTGTTTTCTATAACTACTATGTTTCCCTATATTAGTATACAAAGCCAAAAAATATATTAGTATGCAAGTGTCCTATAACTACTCTCTGTTCCCTTCTCCTACCTTTGTTAATGGCCACCTGCAGCAGCAGTTCTGTTAAGGACCAGGCTCAATGGCCAGTTTCCCAAAAAAAAAAATGAAAAAATATTCGGATTACAAAGCTATATTTCAAAAGTATTCATGGCTTAGTGGTTTTTGCAGTCCTTCATTTACTTGGCTACCTGAGTTTGGATCATAACATGCTTGATGTTTCATTAATATTTATTTGGAGCAAAATTAGACATTTTTAGGTAATGTTTTGATTGAAAAGCATTCCATCAAAAAAATTACTGGTTTGAATATTTATTTTAAAAATGAATAATTGTTGTACTTTTGGAAAATAGTTTTTATGCCTAAATATATTTGAAACAGTTTATGAGCTTTCATAAAGTAGATTCAGACAGTAAAATTTTAGTTGTTCGGTTATAATTTTATTTCATGGTATATGCTAAACTTTAACTTCTTTCTAAAATAAAAATGCATTTTGCCAAAATACTCTGCAATAACACTGTCATCAACTCCCTTCTCCCAGCAACTTCAACGCCGCCATCATACTCCGCAACATAGTTTCAATCAATCAAAACTGCAAACACCATAAGTCCACAACACATTACCAGTGACCTACCAACCAAAAAAACACTCCACGGTTTCTACCATACACAACCTTCACACAGACGCCCACTGATCAATATTTTTTCACAAACCACAAACCGTTTTCAGTTTGTAGGATTGTCAGGTCATGACCAAAACCACTCAATTCTATTACCAACTACCACATCACAAGCTGAATACACTATCAGGGACTCTTTTGTATTTCAGGTTACCATTCGTTTCCTTTGTCCATTTTGTGCACCTTGATTTCATTATTTTTGTTTGTGCAAATGACTTTTAGTTTTACAAAAAAGTTCACGATGCTATACAACAGATTTGTTTACATATTCTGACTTTATTTTTCTCGGGTTTTAGGACTCTAATTCTCTTCTTGATTTCCAAATCAAAAGTTTTGAAGCAACTTCAACATGGTCTTTCTCCACTTACATACTTAATTTAGATTTAAGTGGTTTCCAATATTTTGTTTGCTTCTCTCTATTTTCTATACCATAATTTCAAAATATTGGGACATATGCTGGAGGTAGTGCAAGTCTTGATTCTTTTTTTTTCAATGCACTTTAACATAGCTGCGCTATGCCTTTTGTTTTCTACCATTGTTCGCATAAAACTTCTAAATATGGGATCTGCAGTTATTCGCATAAAACTTACACTTCTACACATAATTTGTTTTCCATGCGCTTATGATAGGTGTATTAATTTTATTTGCATTATTTTTTTGATTCGTTTGATTCGTCTTTTTAGTCTGCTTTGCTTAGCTAATTGTTTTTGAGAGAAAATGATTCAAAGTTCAAGAACAGTAGTAACTCGCCATTGCCGATCATAATTTATTTTTATAATGTTTCATTATTCTTTAGCTGATATTAAGGTGTCCAATTTGTTGCTCTCATGTTACCTATTTTATTGTTGTTCTTAGCTTAGTCCAATAAAAAAATACTCGATAGTTAGATGTAGTGAACGGATCATCATTGAGAATTTTGGGATGATGATATAAAGTTTAGTTTAAGAAACAAATACTATTATATGTCAAGTAGTATTCCATTATGAAGAAAATTATACCAAATTATTCAGATGTTACACAGGTTTTACACCCAAAAACAACCTAAATACTTACAGTTAAATTATTATCTGTGACCTACCTGTTAAACAATTGGTTTTTGTAATGAAACTGAATAAAGGCATACTATGGGTGAATTCTTTGTTATTTCTTAAGTGCATTGTGTAAGTTTTTTTATTTATTTATCATGGTATATATCAGATAATATAATATATATATATATATATATATATATATATATTTGTGTGTGTGTGTGCGCGCGCGCGTGTAAAAATCTATAACGTAATGGAAGTAAACGTAGATGTGAGTGAGGATTACTCACCAAAACCCCAAGTGTAGATGAACCCAGTCGATTTGCTGCTCCTCGTCATGCCAGCCGCTCCATTACACCACTTGAATTCTTAACTCTTGTCTGAAAAACAGCTCCTTACAGCGATCCATTGTTCCCACAGTCCACATCTTCAACACTCCTGCCCACCACGCAAAATTGCAATCAACAACCCATTACGTCCTCAACAATCCATTGTTCCTGTAGGTCAGCAAACAAATCAAGATTTTAGCCTAGTAAACCACAAAAAAATTCGAAACACTTGAAATAAAAGTTGTAGCTTAGATTATAAGCTTTCCAGAATGTCCAAAATCATCGAAATCGGATTAATCATTTGAGAGTTATGCCTAAAAAGAATTCAGCATTATTTGAAAATGTTCCATCCTAGAATAGCAGCATGTGCATTTTGATTCACCTAAAAATCATAGATAATGGCAAAATGTGGTAAAGTGTATTAATATGAAAATTGTAGCCTACTGTTCAAGCTTTCCAAAATGTGTCAAATCGATGAATTCAGATAATTCGTTCAAAAGATATGGTCAAATGTACAATCATCACACTTAGAAAAGGTTCAAACCATCCAAGTGTGGATTTTTTTCCTTTTTGTGTTGGAGTTGATCATGAATTTAATATTCCCAACAGCAAACCTTATATGTATTTACATAAACACTCTACACTCAAAGGCTTGTAAGCACACACTACAAAATTAAATATTCGCGAGCAAAATGAAAGTAAAAACACAAAAATCTACAAACATTCTGATTTGTTCCCACTACATGCATGTTTGCATATATGCATGCACACAACAGCCCATTTAAACACACGCAACAACAACACACATAGCAGTACACCAACAAATATACTTGTATATGTATATATCATGGGTTTCAGCCTACTAAATACATTAAGGACATCATCAGGTTCAAGTAAGTATCAAGTATAAAAAAAAGTAGAAATGAAGAAAAGACAAATATATGCTCGGCAAATATTTGTCATGATCATGTTCGCTATGTACTTGTATGTATGTTACATCGTTTTGTTAATCAAACCGACTGTTAGGTAGGTTTGCTTACTGCCACTTGTCAAACCGACCGTTAGGTAGATTTACTTACTGTCACTTGGCCAAAATCAATTTTTCCGAAACCCAAAAAACATGAAACATGTCTATAACATGCCTCATTAAATATCTCCATTCTAATTAACTTAATTTTCTCCATATTTGTCTCCTTAGATTCTCCAATTTTAAATATTCTCTTTTTTCTGAATTTGTTCAGAAGGAAAACCGATTGCAGTCGTAAAACCCTCCTTAGTGCACCTAGCCTGGTTCGCGAGCACCACATAAGTGGCTAATCTTAACGTATGCACATGGTAAGTTTTAAATATTCTCGATCATATTAGTTTTTTATGTTTAACTAAAACAAAAAAACAGTTTTTTATTTTTTGAAAAAAACTATACAATCTAACGGTCGGTTCTCCACCATTACGCGGTAATACTAGTATATAACCTCTGCAGGTGAAAAATCGACAAATATACAAAGTTGCAGCAAAAAGATAAAAAAAACGAGTACTGCTATTTTTAGTGCGCAAAATATCAAAATGTTTGAAACTTCTTACGTTATTGAAGCAAATCAAAACAATGAATCATCAAAATCTAATACTGCAGCAACTCAGGCCCGATCCTAGGCATAGGCGACCTAGGCGGCCGCCTAAGGCCTCGGATCCGACAGGAGGAGGAGAAGGGATGTGAGGGGCTCAAAGTTATGGGTTTCCATAAGTAAAGAGATACTGTGTTTTTTCTTCAAATGTGAAACAACATTCGTCTGGTGGTAGCGAATGCAAATGTCTGGCAAGTAACCCAGTTTCAAACCCTTGTGTGCTCAACCTTGTTTACATTTTTCTAATTTAGAACCTGTCTTCCACCAATGTACAAAATTTCAGGCCTTCAAATTTTTTTTTGCCTAGGGCCTCGATCCATCCAGGGCCGGTGCTGCAGCAACTCCAACAAATGAAACTTCGAAATGTATATCATCTGTGATGAAGTTCGTCTTGCAACCTTCCTCAAAAGAAAACAATCAATAACAAAATTTTGTTTCAAAAAAATTCTCCAACAATGATAATTTTGAAATTAAAAAAATTTCCATCTCCTAAGTTACAGTATCCTTTTGTCCTATTTTACAAATACGCGACTAGGATTTCTTTCTAGTAGATTTGATGTTGTTATCAAAAGATTTTTCAGTGATTAAGTTGCAGCCCGTAAGGAATTGAGGTTTGGCCAGAAATCTGCTACTATTAAAATGGTGGATTATATTTCTAACACAATGACGGCTGATTTTATAATGATTTATCTCAACATCAATACAAGAGTTTACATTTATTGATCTGCTGCACTAGAAAAACCTAGAATATATGGCATTTAGGACGAAGCATCTCTACTTGATCTATGTGCATTAAACTTGCCCTGGTCTTTTTTGACTCTTGAGCCAACACATAGTAACTTTCAAACTGCATGAATATTCATAATGTTACTGATTTTGGTAACTTAAATAGGATAATGTTTGTTTGAATCAAGGCCTCTTAAAAATTTCTCAATCCCCATGCATATTTCATTGCCCCAGTAAGGAGTTTATTGAAGAACAACATAATTTTTTTTCATGTTTTTGTTATTAGTTACCTAACTTTGATGAATGAAAACATTTCTTTGCTTTATTTTTCTTTTGTGAAATTGTTAATACTTAACAGAATAATTGACAACAATTTCTGATATACCATTGATGGAAATGCCAACATGAATTATTGATGAATAGATCTAAAATTTATGTCGTACCTTAACTGTTTACACCAAAAATTGTCTAAACACCTAAGGTACTAAACTGTACTTCACCAATTCGGTAAGAAATAAATGGAGCCGTGTCTAATTAGCAATAAAAAGTAAAAAAAATGCGAGAAAAAGTAAAGTAGAGACGAGATTTAGAGTGGTTCAGCCGTTAACGAGGCCTACATCCACTATAAAGGTGATTTCCTGTCTTATAATGAGAATTACAAAGTACATCAATTCTCTAACCTCATACATCTCTATATCTACTCAATATACCCTTGTTTATGTATTTTGATCTAAAGAATTATACAGGAGAAGAAGGATGGATGAATGATTGAGAGAGAAGATGCCTTCACTCTAAAATGGTACTTGACGTGATGGCCAGATCTGTGGTTGAGTCTGAAGTTTAGCAGCACTTCATGGTTCCCCCCCCCCCCCCAAAAGCCCCCTTAAATGTGGGTAATCATGGTATATTTATAGGTGAACTCCTCTTGGTGAATGATCTGGAATCTGTTTATCCAGGCTATGGGTCGTTCATTCTGCTAATTACGACCATGCCACCGGACAGCTGTAGCCAGTTGTCTGTGGTCGCATTCGATTTTATGTGCGGACGACTTGCCGAGTGTCTTGAATAGCTGAGTGGGTCCTTAAGTGCGGGCGCGGATGCTTTGAGAGATTTCGTAAGAGCGGAGTGCGGAGCCGAGATAGATCCTTCTTTGTTTCTTGCGCGACCGCTCTTCTTGAACCAAGGGTGCTCGTCCTCTTGCTGCCTTTTCATGGTGCCGCTTGGCTTTATGGCTATACTATGAGGCTACTCTTGCTCGTGCCAAATGGGTGACCTATCTTATTTTAGTTCCCGAGCGGTTCTCTGGATGTGCAGCCTTCATCTTTATTGAGTCGCGCTTCTTATGGCCCGGTCGCATTGGTAGACTTGTCCTGCCATGGGTCTGATATTTGGATCCTGCATAGTGTGGTTGTGTTACGAATGATCGACGCTGATAAGACCCGCCTTGTACCCCTTTACCCAATGTGTGTACGGTTTTTTTGGGATTAACACTTGTCCCTCGGAGTCCGTGATTTCTCTTTAGTAAGGAATTACGGGCTTCGATATATTTGCTCGCACATTGGGTGGCGATTCTATCCTGACTTATGAGAGGTCATTCGTGCATAGGACGGGATCACTTCGTTGAAGCCGGTTAGCATCTTTATCTTTGGGCGAGACGTTTGGTTTGCCTTGTTTTTGTTGTAAATGACCAAATTATGGGAAATGAATACGCCAACTGGTCTTTTTATGAGGCACCTGTTTCAGTACTCAAGTCTTATGATGACGTAGCGAAGAATACCTTTGTTCCTTTTAATCTCCCCTTCATTCTCTCATTTGTCATTCGATTTTGCTTTTATTTATCTTCCGAGAGGGATTCTGAAATCTGAAAGAAAGAACTTCACATCTTTTTCTACTGCTGCTCAGGTTTGTTGATGACTTTTTCCCTTTCTCATTCTTCCTTTGAGCCTTACGGTTATTCCCTGGTC
Organism: Allium sativum; assembly: GCA_030737875.1. NCBI lineage: Eukaryota > Viridiplantae > Streptophyta > Magnoliopsida > Asparagales > Amaryllidaceae > Allium > Allium sativum. Next base: position 182,922,154 of record CM060911.1, on the reverse strand, counting down.
CATTTGCAGGATGGTTTCATCTTCGGAGCAACACCAAAAGGAAACCTTTGTTGATTTGAGCATTTCGAGGGATGGGACTCATTCGGCTGGTCAACCGTCCGTAAATTCTCCTTCCTGCCCTTCTTATACAAAACTCCAAGCTATTATCAATAGGCCTCGTTATGCTCCCGGGCCTTGCAATCCCAGGTTTGCTAAGTGATTTCGGGGATGGAGCTTACAGGGGGTTCCTTCGAATGCAGATGTATCCCCGGCTGATTCTCTGAATTTTGCTTATGATATGACTGCAGCGAAAAATCAGATGCTGGATCGCCTTGAGACTGCTATGCATCAGTTTGGAGAATAAATTGACTTGTTGAAGAATCATTCTCATAAGCGGATGATTGGCTTGCACAAGTTGGCCTCTGACCTCCAGAAACTTCACAAGGACAACCTCGAGCGTATTTCTGCTTTGGAATATGATAAGGCGAAGTTAATCCAGGCCCTTAGGTCAAAAGATAGTATAGTTGCTTCCTTTGCCCCAGCAGAGGTTGAGTCGGCGGCTCTTGTACGTACTGAAGGGTCTTCATCTTGTCCTGCTCCGGTGAAGAGGAAGGAAGGTCAGAAATCTGTAATCCTCTCTCTTGGTCATTTTTGATTTTGAGTTTTCAAGACCGGTTGTGTAAGTTGGTGCCGGCCCTTGCCCTTGACATTATGTTTCTTGTCGTTTGGTGACTTTGTGTTTGACTTGTGACTCTTTTGTGTTTCTGATGAACGGTTACCTTGCTGGTTTTGCGATGCTTTCCATGTCTGTGCTATGCCATGCCTCTCTGCCCTGCTATGGCAATACACATGCATTTTCTATTAAAAGTTTTTTTTTAAAATACGGCGATCGTGCGTTAGCTTCGTATCACGAGGCGTTCGTTCGTACGTTATTACCGTCTCGTGGAATGTTCGTTCGTTTATATCGTATCACGGTTAGTCTTGTATCGTTCTTATTAGGATGGGATTACCCAGTTTTCTGTATTTGATTTGGTTGGTTAGTTTTTAGTTGTTTTAACTTTGGCAAGTAAACCATTTAGATTCTTTATTAAATATCCTGTTTTATCTGTTTGGTGTTTTCGTGACGCATTTTTATGCGTGCCCGCGTGGGAGGACTTGGGCTCCAATGTAGAATCCGAACTTCGCTTCATTTGACTTGGTTAACAACAAAGAACAAGAATGGACACCCCCATACGGCTAGGAATTCTGCTTTTGTACTCTTGCCTTTGTTTGACTTGGTTAACAACAAATAACAAGAGTGGGTACCCCCATACGGCTAGGATTTCTGCTATTGTAATCCATCCTTGGCTCTGTTTGACTTGTAACAAAGACAAGGATGGCCACCTCCTTTCGGTCGGGTTTCTGTTTTGCGCTGGTCCTTCCAGCATGTTTAATCCTTCCCCATTTTATGCTTCATTAGAGGAGCGGACATTAATTCATCTCATCGAGCTTTCGACTTAGAAGGAAGAATTTGTGTTTTTACCTACCAAGGTAGGCGTCCTCTGAAATCGGCAATTTTTTTTTTTTGCATCGGGACATGTCGGTTTTTCCGACTTTATGCTTTGACCAAGGACACAGACGTTGGTTTGCCTCATTGAGTTTCTTTTTTCTCAAGTTGGAAAACCCGTGTCCAACACCTAGGAAGGTCACCTAAGAAGGTACTTCTTCGGTGGGCTTTATCAATTTAATCCGTGGGACTTTTATGTTGCTTTTCACTCCAGCATCAACTTTTTAATCTGGCCCAAGCTTTTATTGGTTCTGTACTGAGAGGTCCAGTGCTCCCTGATGGAAGTTGGAATTTCCACGAGTTGTTGCTCCCCGATCGCTCGTTTTCCTACACAAGGAAATCAACCTTTAGTGAAGGATGAAGAATGAGCGACCTGTGCATGTAATTAAGATCTCTTATTCAGTCACTTCATGTACATCACTAAAATGCAAAGATTTGATGAATCTTTACAGCATTTTCTATGTATATTTATATAACACGCTATAAGAAATAATGACGGATATGATCGCAATTCCATGCTCGTGGAATCTGGTTCCCGTCTGTGGTGGCCAATTTGAAAGTTCTGTCCTGGAGTTTCTGGCTTATAACATAAGGTCCTTCCCAATTAGGACTGAAGACTCCAGTGCCATCATTATCTTTTTCAGAACTAGGTCTCCAATTTCAAAAGTTCTATGCTTGACTTTCGAATTGAAGTGCCTGGCCACCCTTCTTTGGTGTGCGGCTACTCTGAGTTCCGCTTCTTTTCTTCTTTCCTCGAGCTGGTCGAGGGCTTCAAGCTGTAGCTTCTTGTTTTCTTTGGAGTCAAAATGTAGTCTTCGGTGGGTAGGGACTTCCAACTCCACTGGTATCATAGCCTTAGAGCCATAGGATAAAGAAAAGGGAGTATACCCTGTTGCAGTTTTGTGCGTAGTGCGATACGCCCACAATACCAGCGGGAGTACATCTACCCATGCGCCTTTAGCCTTTTCTAGTCGCTTCTTGATGGTAGTCTTGATGATTTTATTTATTGCCTCCACCTGCCCGTTCGCTTGTGGATGAGAAACCGCTGAAAAGCTTTTTTGGATTTTATACTTGGCACAAAAGCTTTGGAACTCTTCACTTTCAAACCGGGTCCCGTTGTCCGTGATTATCTTTTGTGGTACCCCGAACCTGCATATGATGTTTTTCAAAACAAAGTTAATAATCTTCTTTAAAGTTATAGAGGCTAACGGTTCTGCTTCAGCCCATTTTGTAAAATAGTCAACAACAACAATTGCATATTTGAAACCAGATTTTGCAGTGGGCAGGGCTCCTATGAGGTCAATGCCCCAGATAGCAAATGGCCATGGGCTAACCATGTGTGTTATGGTTGTGGATGGCAGCCTTGGGATTTTGGCAAATCTTTGACACCTATCACATTTTTTGGTGTAAGTCGTGGAATCTTTGTTGATGTCTGGGCAGAAATAACCATATCGTAGGATCTTTTTGGCTAAAGTTTGTCCTCCGGTATGACCTCTGCATTCTCCTTCGTGCAACTCCGCCATAATTGCCTTAGATTCCTTCTCTGTGACGCAGCGATATAGAGGTGTAGAAAATCCCCGTCTATACAGTCGCCCATCTTGAATAAGGTATAAAGGAGCCTTTCACAAGATCTTTCTTCGGAGTTTGGTTTCGACCAGGAGTGCTCCAGTTGTGAGGTATTCTTTAATTGGCGACATCCATGAGCTTGACTCGTCGGTTGTTTCCATGATCCAACCCACTTGGATTTGCTTTGTGCTTGGATTGGAAAGGACTTCTACTTGAACTAACCCCGTTAATTGCGCATCCCCTGTGCTCGCGTATTTGGCCAATAAATCAGCCTTAGTATTTTCTTCTCTAGGAATACGAGATATGTTGTAATGCTCGAAAGCTTCCAACAATTCCAAGGCCCTTGTAAGATAATCTGGCAAGTTACCCGTTTTCGCTTGGAATTCTCCTGTAATCTGGCTTACCACGATCTGGGAGTCACTAAAGATTTGTATTGTTTTTATTTGTAACTCTTTCGCAAGATTTATTCCTGCAATAAGGGCTTCGTACTCGGCCTCGTTGTTGGTTGCCGCAAATTACAACCTTAACGCATAGCATAGAGATTTTCCTTCAGGGGTTTCAAGGACTACCCCTGCCCTAGAACAGCGGTCGTTCGATGCTCCATCTACAAATAGTTTCCACTAGACATTAGTTTCGATATCATCCTGTTCCTTTACTTCCCCTTGGTCGGTAAATTCCGCATTGAAGTCAGCCAGTGCTTGTCCGTTGATCGCTATTCGGGGATGATACATGATGTCATACTGACTGAGCTCTATATTCCATTTTAGCAATCTTCCAGAGGTTTCAGGTCGGGGCAGGACTTGCCTCAGAGGTTGGTCCGTGAGCACCTAGATGGGATGAGCTTGGAAGTAGGGGCGAAGCTTCTTTGATGCAATGAGCAAACAATAAGCAAGTTTCTCAAGTCTTGGATAATTAAGCTCCGCTACGGATAACCTCTTGCTGATGTAATAGATTAGTTTTTGTATCTTCAAATCTTCTCTGATTAGCGTGGCGCTTAGAGCATGAGCAGAAACCGCCAAGTATAAAAACAATTCTTCGCCGTCATTAGGCTTTGACAGCATAAGTGGCGTTGCCATATGTTGGATCAGTTCTTCGAAGGATTTCTGGCACTCAGGGGTCCACTGTATCTCTTTTTTCTTTCCTGAGGGCATCGAAGAATGGGAGACATCTGTCCGTTGCCCTGGATATGAAACGATTCAAAGCCGCGATCTTCCCGTTTAGACACTGAAGCTCCTTCTTGGTCCCTAGGGCGCGCATTTCTCTTAATGCTAATATTTTGGCTGGATTAGCTTCTATACCTCTAGCATTGACCATGTACCCAAGGAACATGCCTGAGCCAACACCCAAACTACATTTCAAAGGGTTCAACTTCATGCCATATTGTCGCAGGATGTCAAACATTCGGGCCAGGTCCTCCAAATGGTCGATTGCTTTCTTTGACTTAACCAACATGTCATCGACATAGACTTCCATCGTCCTACCAATTTATTTCTTGAACATAGCATTTTCCAGTCATTGGTAAGTCGCTCCTGCGTTTTTTAGACCGAATGGCATTATCTTATAAAAGTATAGGCCGAGATCAGTAATAAAACTAGTGTTTTCTTGGTCTGGACCATACATCATGATTTGATTGTAGCCGGAATATGCATCCATGAAAGATAGCAATTCATGGTCGGCCGTGGAATCCACCAGTTGGTCGATTCTAGGGAGAGGGAAACTATCTTTTGAACAAGATTTATTCAGGTCTGAATAATCTACACAGACCCGCCATTTGCCATTTGATTTCTTTATGAGCACCGGGTTGGACACCCATTCCGGGCAGGTAGACTCTCTGATGAAACCATTTTCCATTAACCTTCCGACTTCTTCTTTTTTGGCGTGCGACCTCTCCGGCCCCTGGATTCTCCTTTTTTGTTTGACAGCCGGAATGCGCGGGTCAATGTTTAGCTTGTGGACTGCAACATCCGGAGATATTCTGCACATGTCGGAATGGTTCCATGCGAACACATCTAAGTTGGCTCTAAAAAAGACAATCAATTGGTTTTTCAATTCGGGGGTCAACCGAGACCCTATTTTCAACACATGGTTTGGGTCTTTTGGATCTACAGCTATAGGAATCATGTTTTCGGCTGAGGTTGCCCTTTGATCCTCTACACTGGCTTCTCTAGGATCGATCTCCTTCTGATTTCCGCTATGCTCACCAGTGCATGGACCTCTCTTTAGTTGCTATAAGGGGGAATTTTGGATGTGAGGGAGAACTTCCGCATCCTTTCCTGATTCTTTTTTCTTGGCCTCCTTCAATTCTTCCACAAAGCAGTCTCTTGCGGCTATTTGATCGACCTTGATTACACTGATTCCCCTTTCGGTTGGAAACTTCATGATCAAACACCAGGGAGATAAAGAAATCCTGAAGTCCAAAAGAGTTGGCCTCCCAAGGAATGCATTATAAGATGAAAACTCGTCTATTATGACAAAGGTCTGTATCATGGAAACTTGACGCTCCCCATCTGCTAATTCGACAGGCAAATCGATCGTTTCGATGGGTTGCTTAGGTTGACCTGTAAAGCCGTGGATCTTATGCGGGTACGCGCGCACTTTTTCCATGGAGAGATTCATCTTTTGGAAAGTGTTTATAAAGATCACATTAACTGATTGCCCCGGTGTCAACTAGGACCCTTTTTACCACTGCAGGTCCAAGGCCGATTGTGATCACCATGGCATCAATGGTTGGCGTAATTAAGCCTTATGCATCTTTGTCTCTGAATATCACGTCCTCGGTTGAGGTTTTCTGCATTTTCGTCGGAAGCTCATTGTTCAAGTTCTTGCACCCTTCCTTTTCCATGACATCCTTCAATTCATTAGCGTATCTTTCCATATTTTCCCAACTGTTCCCGGCTTGGTGAGGACCCCCAAATATCATATTGATTACTGGTCTCGAGTCGTCTGGCACTTGGTCCTTTTTGTTTGAGTTGCGATGGCTAGCCGTATTGTTATGCCCCTGCACGGCAGGAGAGTTTTGGGGATTTTTCACATACTGCTGGAGTCGGTTCTTCCTGATGAGCTCTTCAATCAAACTCTTCAGATGGCGGCATTCATTACTGCTACGCCCTGGTTCACTATGGAAATGACAAAATTTCCCGGAATTCGCTTGCTATTCAGTTACCTTCTGCGGCTTCATCTAAGGGAAAAGGCCTGAGTCCTTCGCAGCTTGGTAAATCCTCTCTGGGGTTTCGTTTAAGAGAGTTAGCTCAGATGGTTTATACATCCGTGTCTTCTTATAAGCTTTGCTATCCCCCTCATTGTTTCCCCTCTTTTGTACTAGATCGCTCCTCTGCTCAGCCCTGGGCCCATTGTTCTTCCCCTCTCTGGTCGCGTTATTTTCCGTAGTCTTCTTGGCACCCAGGGATTCATCTTCCACACTCATATACTCTTCAGCTTTCTTGTAAAACTTCATTAAGGTCTTTGGTTTCTTCATTTTAAGCCACTTTCCAAACTTTGATTTCTTATCGATGGCCCATCTCAGGGCTACGAGCAAATACCAAGGTTCTGGTTCTATGACCTCCACTGCTGCAGCACGGAAGAGTGTAGGGAAAGCTCTGATGGTTTCTCTAGGGCGCTGTCTCATCTCGCTGAGTGACATCAAGTCCCTTTCTTTGGTGGCTTGCAGCCGGAATTGATCTTGAAATCTCCTCGCCAGATCTGCAAACTGGTCGATACACCTAGGCAAGAGTCTGGTGAACCATAGTAAAGCTACACCTTCCAGGAAAACGGGAAAGTATAAGCACTTGATTTCGTCAGTGGCTCTAGCTCCATTCATGTGCTGGTCGTATTTGAACAGGAAAATAGTTGGATCTCCGACTCCGCTATAAGGTGCTATTGTTGGTGGTATAAATTTCTTCGAGAATTTTGCTTGACGGATCTCCTCCGTGAATGGATTTTTGTTGGGGGAAAACTCCCATTCTTTCTCCTCATCCTCTTGAGCCGCCTTCTCCTTCATTACTTGCTGGATTAAGTCTGTGATGCGCCTTTCATCGCCCGCTTGTCCATCAGAATCGATGTTGACGTTAGCGTGGCCACAGTTTAAGCTTCGGCACCTCGCATCCTTCTTCAGGGAGGCTATGTCGGAGAGATTCGTCGCACGTTCTTCTTTGCGCTGTGGAGATCTGACCTTAGGATCCCCAATGTCGGCCTCTTCCCTGTCTCTCACTGAGCTATGAGGTCATCCAGGGTCTGAGGCCGATGAGTCCCCTTTTTCGTCAGCATTACCCACAACATTTGATGGTAACAGATTGGCTTGACTATTGGTCAGGACATCAAACCTTTCCATTATCATCTTCGCTATATTATCCATTTTCTCGTTCAAGCCGGTTACAACCACATTCAAATCATCTCGCGTGACAGATGGCCCGGGAGTTTTCCCAGCCCCTTGGTTCAAGATTGGAGGTGCAACTTCGTTAGCATTATCATCCTCGATGATCGCAGCGACTTTAGCGGATTTACCGCTTTTCTTCGATCCAACCATGATTTCAAAGGAGAAAACAATTTTGAGAAGTTTTGACTGCTGAATTACAAAAGGAAATTATGAACACGGCCCCACCGTGGGCGCCAAAATGTTTACACCAAAAATGGTCTAAACACCCAAGGTACTAAACTGTACTTCACCAATTCGGTAAGAAATAAATGGTGCCGTGTCTAATTAGCAATAAAAAGTAAAAAATGCGAGAAAAAGTAAAGTAGAGATGAGATTTAGAGTGATTCAGCCGTTAACGAGGCCTATGTCCACTATGAAGGCGATTTCCTGTCTTATAATGAGAATTACAAAGTACATCAATTCTCCGAACTCATACATCTCTATATCTACTCAATATACCCTTATTTATGTATTTTGATCTAAAGAATTATACAAGAGAATAATAGAGTTTGAGGAGAAGAAGGATGGATGAATGATTGAGAGAGAAGATGCCTTCACTCTAAAATGGTACTTGACGCCATGGCCAGATCTGTGGTTGAGTCTGAAGTTTAGCAACACTTCGTGGTTTTTTACCCCCCAAAAAAGCCCCCTTAAATGTGGGTAGTCATGGTGTATTTATTGGTGAACTCCTCTTGGTGAATGATCTGGAATCTGTTTATCCAGGTCGTGGGTCTTTCATTCTGCTAATTACAACCATGCCACCGAACAGCTGTAGCTAGTTGTCTGTGGTCGCATTCGGTGTTATGTGCGGACGACTTGCCGAGTGTCTTGAATAGATGAGTGGGTCCTTAAGTGCGGGCGTGGATGCTTTGGGAGATTTCGTAAGAGCGGAGTGCGGAGCCGATATCGATCCTCCTTTGTTCCTTGCGCGACCGCTCTTCTTGAACCAAGGGCGCTCGTCCTCTTGCTGCCTTTTCATGGTGCCGCTTGGCTTTATGGCTATACTATAAGGCTGCTCTTGCTCGTGCCAAACGGGTGACCTGTCTTATTTTAGTGCCTGAGCAGTTCTCTGGATGTGCAGCCTTCATCTTTGTTGAGTCGCGCTTCTTATGGCCCGGTCGCACTGGTAGACTTATCCTGCCTTGGGTCTGATATTTGGATCCTGCTTAGTGTGGTTGTGTTATGTATGACTGACGCTGATAAGATCCGCCTTGTATCCCTTTACCCAATGTGTGTATGGTTTTTTAGTGATTAACATTAACCAAGATAAAGCAGACATGCCATAATATTTGAAACAAGGGCTATGGATCATAGAATAGTTATAGAGTTCTGTTTGCTGGATACGTAGACTAGAACCAAATATGTTATATTCTGAAGAAGGCACCTATGGTTTGACTAATGGTTAACTAGGAAACCAAATATAACCTCATAGCACAAAATTCATGGAGGGTAGCTACTGCAATCTGTGAAGAAGGAAACATTTTTCATGATATATTTGCATATATAAGTAGCAACTAATACTTACTTGAAATTGATTCTCCAATGACATATGCGGCAGGCCAAGCTACGATAGTATCAAATGCATCTTCCATGTAGGTACACTTTGATGTAGGTCTCCATGTCAGTGCACCATTGCCTTTCACAGATTTTACCTACATCAATTTAGCACTTGTGGAAGGAATGAAATTAAAGAATTTTTCAAGCAAGGAGCTTACCAGTTATAGCTAGATATAATTTTTTTATTAATGGGCATAAATGTTTATTGACTACAACCCAAAAAACTAATGAGAATTCACCATAACATGTCTGTTTAGATATGTGATTGAAACTGAGTTATCAATGATGTCGTCCAACTATCGCATAAAAGCCCATGTTGATGAAGAGATTGAAAGTTTGGCCAACAGAGGATGCTTCAAATTCCCCTCGATTGACCGTGTCTTGCTACAACAAGGCACGGCCCAGGGGACGAGCTACCGGGCTAGGGTAACAAATTTGTAGTTTTTTTTAATATTTAATGTATAAATTTATTCCGGTTTCTTTGACCAAGGAAATTATAGCTTGGTGGGATGGCGTAGATGGAGATATGCAGATTGGTGCAGGCGAAATGCTGGCTAAGCTTAACCGGATAAAGTTTTGTCACTGATTTATTCCATATTTGCTAAATGGGCTTAGACAACAAATTTTATAGACCGACACTGCTACAACTGCCATTTTTAAGTATTATTTCAAATCCCCTATTTACATATGTTTTATCTTTACATATTTACTGTACTCAATTTTGTACTCCCACATTCAATTTACAATCTAGCAACATCAGCACAGTTGAGTCCAGCCACGACTCTTTCAGCACCTGCCCATTTTACACCCTCTCAACAATGTTGCAACCTTTCATGTATACAAAAAATTAATTCCTACTGGGAAAATGATAATAGTTTTTTCTTATATCTTGCATTTCGCATGATATTAGGATATATATTCTTTTTCTTTCTTCATCGTTTGTTTTTCCCCTTAAAAAAGGGAAATGTTAAGAGAGAAAACAATTCTCGAACAGGACTGAAAAGATTATATACACACCAACCTCATGGTTTATTTATTTATTTAAAATAGAAATATAATTGAACTTTTGAAAGTTGTTAGTTATCCACTAATGAAGCTCGCAGTCTGGAATGCAAAATATAGAAAGAATTGAAAACAAAGGTTATGTTTAACTTTATAAGCTCCAAAATTTGGTATTTATAACATATGGTGTATCTGAAACAATCTCGTACATTAACTGTGTTGACAAAGGATCAAAGCGGCATTCGTTACATTTATCATAACTAAACCCATCAATGGTCACATATATCAATACAATCAAATGACATAGATGAACTATGAATGCGTAGCATGAATATTACGAAATGTGATCTATATATGTTTATTTCCAACTAATCCTCCTTTAGTGAGATCAAAACGTTTAATATTTAAACAACCTAAGTGCAAATGAAATTTTACTAATTTATTTCTGATCAAAAAAAGAACATGATATGCATATATCTATAACTAAAGTATAGAGCAATGAGTCCTATGACCATACCAAATACAAACTCCCCCTAAACCAAAATATCCTTACATAAAAGTTACACCAATTGAGCTACATGCTCATGAAAGACCTTAGGCGATAATCTTTTAGTAAGCGGATCCTCCATAATGGAGGTTGTCTAAGTATGCCCTATGAATTATAATATATTCTGCACTCTTCCCTTATTGGAAAATAATACGTTCTTTACTGTCACAATATTACTTGGTCTTTCAATTCTTTATTAATAACTGGAATCTTGTGACAAAATTTCATTTTTATTTTCTACAGTTGGATGTCTTATAATTAATCACAACCAATATTTTCAAATTGATAGAAGCTATAAGTGTTTAATTGACACTTTTCCTTATAGTTTCTCCCATAAAATATATTATCATTACCTGAAGTGTTCCTTTATAGTAACAACATCCAAAATATCCAGATCATAATTCTTTATGATCTCCAACCGATACGATCTTATATCTATGATTATATAATCTCTTATTTGGTCCTTTAAAGATATCTCATAACCATTTTGACTAATAAATCAATGATCCACTTTTAATATCAGTAAGGTGTCTGCCAAATAATACACGTATATCCATATGCGTATATACATTAGTATGCATTAGAATTCACATTGCAAATGCATGGGAAATCTTTTGCATTTCCTTAGTTTTAAGGATGTTAACATTCGTCTCTTTTAGCAAAAGAGAGTTAATAGAAACACGGTTTGAATACTAAAACTTTTTTTTAAGCACTTAGCTGTTAATTCTTTTGTGATAATTCAAATATCACCCATGAATAATAATGGTATATTTGAATCCCAAATACAAAAGAATAATCCAAAAGTGAGATCCTTAGGTTGTTTCATCAATGCCTCCATTGAGAAATATGACTTTAATATCCATTAAATAGTGCTAAAAAATGCTACATATATATATATATATATAATAAAATTTCAAAGTAGTTCCAAGTGTCCTTAATTAAATCCAAAGAGAGTTTCTATAACGAAACAAGTTTTCCTTTTAAGAATAGTCTTTTCTATGAAAAATACCTTATATACAATTCTATATAACCCAGTTAATTCCCTTTAGATTTGAATAGTTATTCACAATCAATAATCTTTTTACTTAAGTTAGAGGGAAATGGCAAATTTTAATATCCATATAGACGTACACTATATGTTCATATCCTGAATTCACCTACTTTTTAAATTAGTACCGTACATGGATTGATGTAAGCACATAGAGTCATATTCACCAATCCATTATTTATCTTTGAGGAGAAATACTACAAAATCATCCAAAGCAGTAATTTTTCCTCTATAAGTGAATTTCTTTAGTAACCATACACTTTGAGATTGTTGAATTTGTCTTCTTGAAACAATAACCTTAGCTTAAAGGAATTTTCTTTAACATCGTCTTATTATGATTCTTGATTTACTTATTAATGAAACAAATCTTAAACTTTAGTCAAAGAAGCAACTGTAGTTGAATCAAAGATAATGATTCTTTCTAAAGACAATGATCATACTTTATTTCTTCCCCCAAACTCAACATCCTCAATGAACTATTGCATTTTCCGTCTTAAAATTTTTCCTCAGTGTGGGTTTTTAAAACTGTAACCTCTAAATTACTTAAACTGTCGTTAAGATATTTGCCATCTTCATTGTCCCAATTTAGAATTATTTTGTGCTAAAGAATATAATCATAATTATTACCAAATCGAAGTTTGAAACTTTAGTATTAACAATATTTAGCACAATTTAATATAAGTTATATTTAAACATTAGCATAAATCTAAGGAAAATATTTTATTTTTTTTAATTTAAAATCAACCTTATTATTTCTAAATGAACAATAATAACCAAAAAAATTCATACTAGAAATAGGAAACAGTAATGTGTCAAGATGACAACATAACAAAAATAAGATTAAAATCAAATGCATCCAAAATCTCAATAATAACTTTTAAATATCGAGTATATTTAACTTTATATGTATGTATATCTCACCAAGGAAACAACTATAAATAAATCCGTATGTTGTTCCTTTTCTTCTAGAACCTTAGCGACCTCTTCATCTTTATTGATACAAAAAAAAGTATATCAAAGGAGTACTTTCAATGTTAAAAAAAACTTCAATCTCTCTTGTAATTATCAAAGTGATAAATTAGCCCAAATAAGATTACGACCTATTCTTAAAATGATCATACTTCAGATGGAACCAAAAAAATTTAATAATAACAATAACTTGAGTGACTCTAACTTTTCATGCAATATTATTCCGTATAATACTCACTTATATTTCTTTTACTTTAACATTATGGAATCAAGCACTACAAAGAGTGCTTGTTTCCCCTTACTATTTGCACATAATCCTTTTCTTTCTCAGTAGATAACTTATCAAAAAATACTCATTGTTACATATACTACATCCTTGAAACTATTGGAACATTTACTTAATGATCCTTTAACTCTTGCCTTTTGAATTCCATCACATTTCAATATTCTGCATAACATTATAAGAACATCCAACCATTGCATGGTTGGTTGTAACCCTCCTAATTGCAAGAGCTAAATCAATAAAGTCAAGAACAAATAATATGCTCTCAATCCTTATAGTTATCCCAAAATAGTATGAGAATATTTTTAAAATTACAGACAATTCAGTTAAATTAGCTGAAAAAAGAACAAAAAATAAAATAGAGATCGACCGATTGACATGCTCATAGCATAATATCAACCATAGTAAATTCAAGTAATTGGTCTGTCTCTTCTCAAGATACCTAGTACATATTAACATCAAGTCTTTGGACAGTAACATTAATTGTAAGTGGTACTCTTGTTGTAATTATCAAACACTGACAATAAATTTTAGTCAAATAACAATCTTCCTTCGGGACGATTAATTATTCATTCGTAAAACCTTATAATTGTCATGTATTTATCATCTCACATGTGTAAGCGATTCGGCCAAATATTATCTTTCTTTGGGCCGGCTAACATTCGCATGAATAACTACGTAGAAATATCAAACATTTTTATGATCCACCAAAATAAGAGAGGCCACTTTGGTGACATGTTATTTCAGTTAATTCACTATGAATGTAGGATATTTACAGTTATAAAAAGACATCAAAAATATATTTGAACTTATGTCTTACTGTTTGTATAGTGTGCCTCAAGTGCCATAAAACACTCAAAAAAAATGCTTTAGGTCCACAAAACAATTAAAAAATTCCAAAAAAATAATATGGCCATATTCATGGTATCTCCCAAATAAATATGATAATATAAATCATACTAAATCATACGACGTTCATACGAACATCTGAAATAAATACCATACTGACATCAATATCTAAGTAACATCAACAAAGGTATTTGTTGAATTCATTTTGAAATTATAGTCTTAACTAAATAACATACATTGATTAAATGTATTAAATGTTCATGACTGACACATGGTGCAATATGCAACATATTAACTTGCACGTATTAACAAAAGTAAATACATAGTTTCCTTGTGTGGAATATATAAAAATTTCAAGAATAAGCATTTGGCCCAAAGCAAACAGTCATTGTTACGATCATTAGCATGGATACTTAACTGAACAAAAATGCATTTTTCCCAAAAAAAGGAAAAAAAATACAGTGTTCGACCATCATGTTTATAACCGTAATAAATATAAAATAATGATGCCATCATGCTACTCCATGCAAAGTTTAACCTTAATAATAAAACAATGATGATACTTTGCAAGAAAATTATAAAACAATAATGTTATTGCTTATATTGAATTTAGTAGAAAAATTTAATGCATGATTATAGGTTGACATGGTTATGTGGTTCATATTACTCACGCAGTAGGATATCAAATTTAATTTTGCTTACAGGAAGAGGTCAAAGCTATTCGCTTGAGGTCAAAGCTATAAGCTTTGAAGTGATAAGCAATATATATCCAAATGCCTACAACTATGGCCTCACCAAATATCTACTAAATTAAATTACTGTAATACATATATCCACATGCCTACGACTACGGCCCCCACCAAATATCTAACAAACTAAATTACTTCATCAAATTCATCAGACCGAACCACGTAATAATGGTAATGATAAAGATTTAGAATGTCATACATGCAATTCCTCTTGGCTTACGTCCAAAGTCATATCCAATAAACAAGATGAAGACATCTAGTTGAATATTACACATATCAAATGTAATTAAATCAAATATGGATTTAAAACAAAACAGGAAAATCTCAATAAATCAAATGTGGATGGCTCTGATAGTACTTGTTATAATTTCAATATATTTGAACAACAACCAATCATGAAACCCTAGATATTCCAAATAAATGACACATATTGATTTAATTGAGAACAAATCAGAAAATTGATCCATGGTTGATTTTGTTAATGAAAAATAGATTTGGTTTGGTCTTCCAAATTGACACAAATCCTATATCTGAAATTAGTACTCTGTAGAAGAGGTTAGAGAGTTACTAAGGCTTGTGTAATTCGGGGACCGTAACCCCTTATTTATAAAGTTGGCATTTTGTAATTCGTCCCTTCAACAAATTATAAAACGCCCCAAGTATCACACATTAGGACCATAATAATTCAAGCTTTAAGTCTTTTAACTCTAATTTATAATTAGATCACTTCGTTAGGCTTTTACACCAAAACAACGCAACACATTTTATTTTACATATGTGACCCAATTGTCAAAATATTCCAACAGTACCCTGATAATCAATATATGTAGTGTAAAATATTTGTGGGAACAGCTGGACTCTTTCATCTTATATGTTGGAGAAATCATTAAACACTGTCACCATGGACATTAAAACTCTTCAAATGGACAATTTTTTACCACAATAAAAATAGGGTAGATAGTCAATGGAGGACCCAAATGGTTTAAAAATAATATCAGGGTAAAGAACCAAAAGTAGTTTTAGGAACAGCTGTTGCCTTCGAATTTCCAAAAATGATGTTGTTGACATGCTTTTTGGTTGAAGCGGTCACACATCAAGTATTGGATTAGCGATGCGCTCAAGCATGAAGAACATTGTCGAGAAACACAAAGCAGCTCGGTCGAAGTCGCGTCACAAATAAAAGAAGTCCCAAGACTCTTATCAGACGACCTCCTTTTGGCCCGAGAACGTCTGCTTCAAGGCTTTGTAGTATAACTCTTAGTCAAACCGTCATCCGAGCCGAAGGCGAGCCGTCAAGAGGGTTCGGTCGCAGCGCCGGTGGGGTTCCAGGGCCCCATAGTCCTAGTGAAGATCGACTTAGCCAGTTAGGTCGAACCAGTGGGCACCGCTCGACTCATCCGATTTTCTCCATGCCGGAAGCTCAGATTCCTTCACTTCGGACCACAAAACCGTAGATTCCCTCACTTCGCATCTAGGAGCTTCGATGCCGTAAAACGACGAGATTTCAGCACCAAGAAGTTCGCCCCCTTCTCCTCCTCAAATTTCGTACCCCCAAAGGGGTTCAAAATTTCGTACCCCTTAGGGGGTACGAATTTCGAACCCCCTGGAGGGTGTCGAAATTTCAAGCCCCTCACGGGGGTTCAAAATTTCGAACCCCTTGCCTGGGGGTTTGAATTTCGTGTTTCGGGGCTGCTTTTGGGGTGCGAAATTTGCTGTTTGTGGGCCCCACTGCTCACCTACTTCCACCTAACCTTCCTCCTATAAATACCCCAAGCCTTGGCCTTCATTTGGATCCTTTCCCCTTGAAATATTTGGACCTTGAGAGCTCCAAACATTCATTAATGGCTCCCAACACCTCTACCATGGCCATAGGAGATGACATGGATAATTAAAACATGGCATGCATGTTTTCCTTTAACACTTGAACATTAACAAGGATTGTTATGCTACTTTTGAACTTCATGGACATGAACACCAAACTTGGATATTGTTAACCAAGTCAACGGTTTTCAACGAAGAAGAAGGGCAATTGTCAAAGTGTAGAACAAGCATATATTTTGCTATTCTATTGTAACACTTTGTTCTTAGTTATTGTCTGAACTTGTACAACTTTGTAATCGATAAAAGATATAATGAATGATGATTATAAAGTGGACGTAGGTGTTAGTGCCGAACCACTATAAAAGTTGTGTCTCCCAGCTCTTATATTATTTACTGCCTATTTGGATAATTATTCACACATACACATTGGGTGTTGACGTACGACAATTTTGCCCGTCAACAGATGCATTAGTTATATTTGCAAACTAACAACTAAGAATATTAAAGGTTTCGGTGGAAAGACAAGAAATTTACCCATGATTGCTAACAATTTCTTATAAGCGGAACTTTAAGGTCCCTAATAAAGATAATTTATGCCAAAAATTTGCATGACTCGTATTAGAGAACAACATAGCTGGATTAAAAACATAGGGGTTACGTACTGATCCTTTGCATGAATATAATGACATATCATATAAATGGTAAGAAAATGGACAATGACACAATAAATGGCATTAAAAAGAAAGATCTAAATGAGACCGAAGTTAATTGATCATTTTACCATTGACATTTCAGATAAGACAAATTGCATAAGAAATGTTTGATTTTATTGAAGGAAAAGACACTTGATTTGTTAAGGAGATGCATAAAAGGAAGTTAAATTTGGGATCACCTTACCATTTGGATGCAGTTCCAGGTTTAGCCAGTATCAAATGTATATTCTTGGATAATAATTTTCAAAGTCAGATGATGAATGTTACAAATAAAAATGCTCTAATAAAGAGCTTCTTCTATTCTAGAAGTTGTTTTTTCAACAAAAATAAACGAAAATCTATTATAAATGGCAATATTAAACACATAAAGTATATACGTAATGTGGAAAGAATGCTAGGAAAGATTGCAAGCTCAAAAACCCTGCTTGTTGTTATATCATGAAGTTACGTAATAATACTTGGATGGTACTAAATATACAGAAATTAGTAAATTTTGAGATGCATACCTCATCCTCACCAAATTTACCAGTCTCACATATCCTCTTAAATAGCTCGCCTCCAAATTCATATTCCATAACTGTAGAAAGATGCATGGGAGTCAGTAACATCTGAAATATTTAATATATATATTGCACATGTAAATTAACTTTCCAAGTTGCATAATAATAAAGCGGAGAGAAAGTAGTCTAAAAGATAAACCAAAATGTAATATGATCAAAATCCAAACACTACAACAAGTAGTATTCAGTTTCACAAAAAAAACATTTATATTAGTATGATAAAAATTCAAACACCATAGGAAGTAGAAACACAACAATACTTGCATGATCAAAATTCAAACACTGCAAGAAGTATTATTCACTCTTCAGTTTTAGCAAAAAACATAGAAACTCGATAAGAAAAGAATGCTTAATTTTGAGGATGTTTTCTAATAACCACCCTCGAGATCATTAACTCGCCAGTTTCAAGGGTGTCTCCTTCAACCATGAAACCAGGTATGGATGCTACAGGCTGCCTGAAACGACCCAAACTCGCCCGTAAGGGAAAACCCGGATTGAGTTGAGAACACGATAGATCAGAACGTAAACAATAGAACATTTCCTTGTTATTACAACAATTTACATCAGAGTACAAGAATCAGAGTATGAATAAATATTACACAGCAGATTTAAAATAATATCAAAGATTAAAATATATTACATGGCAGCGGAAAAATAATACATAACACAATTGAAAGAGATACACGGATACAAAGCTTTCCGAATATAGCTCCAGCTATAAATCCAGGATCATGTGAATATAATATCTGAAAAAACCCAACTATTAGCTGCCCGTGTGGAAAATAGGGACACCCAGAGTTTAGGTTAAAACAATAAACTCCAGGTCAGTCATGGGACTGGTATGAGAACTAAAACAGTTATTTAAACCTTTACTTTAGAAATAAAGTAAATCAAGGGACCACGCCGTATAACATGGAACGGGTTTTCTCCAGAGAATACCAGTGCATAAAACAAACAATGCAATGCTTTTTGGAAAAATGAAGTTATTATAAGACTGAGGTCCCATCACACAATGCAACGCAAGCTAGAGGATAGAGTTTTCCCTTATAATAGCCAAACATACTTGACACGTTTAAAACAAATCATTTTTTTATTTACGTGTAGAACCTAAGACTTCACTCAAGCCATTGCTTGTCAGTCTTACTAAACCCCACGGGTAGTGATATACCCCGATTTTTCAACGCCTTCACACTACCTAGGTTGTCACCCCTAGAAATTGGCAAAGGTGGCCCTTGAACCTGAGACCTATGTCTCAACCCAATTCGCCCAACTCTAATCAATTGAGCTAGGATTGTCGGGTTAAAAAAAAATCATTTTGATATTACTATAAGTATATAGTGTCCAAAATCACTTCACATATAAATTTATCAATCATAGACGACATAGTACCCCATCCTACTATGTCGCCATATTAGTTCTGCAATTAAAACCGAAATGTCACGTATTGGAAATAAGATTTCCGTCATAAGTCGAGGCCAGGGATGGTTCCTTACCGCGAGACACTCTAGCAAATGCCTCAGGATTACACACCGCGGGGCAACCCTTGAATCTTCAGGGCCGGTCCACACTTACTTTAGTGGATTAGTATTCATGAACACACGTTTCCCAGTCCAATCGGACCTACCCATCAGCTTGTAGTAACCGATATATCTGAGACGCCTCGCTATCCATCATCCACATAGGTAAAAAATATAAATGTCTGGGATCCATACCATGACACCACCCATAACTAGAAAGAAACGTCATACACTCCCTGCAGTCATGATCCCATTTTTGACTCATACCGAACTGGGAGGCTCGCGAATTAACATTATACACAAGCTATGCTATTTAAAGACGTTCTTTGATCATCAACCACAAGACCCTATTTTTCAACAGAATCCTTGATCATTTGCATCTCAGCATGCCACATTGACAATTCACGCCATGTGACTGATGTCTATCGATATATAACCTCTAAGATCGTACGTCTCGGAGAAGGGTGTTAAGCAGGAGAATAAATTCTCCACTACCAAACAAATATATATTTAATAGAAATCAATCAACAAAGAATGAAATCCATTGTTAAACACACATCCATTTACTGGTTCGTTCTCGGTCTGAAAGAAACCGGAGGTACCTTATTCCTCATCCCATATGTCCAATATAGGAGAGAGGTCCACGCATATCCAATTGATCTCCAAGTACGCCTGGACGATCACACCACTTATTATCTTTTCTTGGGTGTACAGCCCAATCAAGACATCAGTAATCATCCAAACGATGTGAAGATCTCTGGTCTTCAGCCACTGTCATCATCGTCGACTTATCGTCGAATCAGTTATTCAGAATGGGCATAAACCCGGTCTTTCCGAATAACTCGCGTATCTCATAAACAAGTGCTATATAAACACAACATATGCCTCATTCCAATTCATAATATTCTTTTATTCCAATATTCATATCTTTAGGGAAAGGTTCCCATTAATTTTATCAAAGATAAATTCTTTTAAATTTACTCTTTAATCTTCCTTTGGATATCATTCCAAACCAAATTAAGGTTTATCCAAATTAGTTGGGATTAGCGCACCTTACCGAAGTAATCATTTATTTTATTTCCCAATCCCAACCTATTCATCCCATGGAGCAAACTGGTAATACTCCATTTCTAACACCGCGGTGTTATCGGTAAAATTAATTACCATTTTATGTTCAAATCTAGTTAATGATTTAACTATCGCTTGGGGTAAAACTGGTGGTACTCCATTCTTGATTCCCAAATTTGATAATTTAAATTATCACATTCACATTTTAATCTAATTAAAGATTCATTAAAACTCCACTTAGTTTTAGTCTTCCAACAATCATTATTAATGATTATTTAACTTTGGGAAATCAAACATGCCGCATCGACAATCTACACCGTACTATTGATTTCTGTCAATATATAACCTCTAAGCTTGTACGTCTTAATGAAAGGTGTTAAGCATATGAATAAATTCTCTGCCACCAAATAGATATATATTTAATAGAAATCAATCAACACAGTTTGAAATACAATGTGAGACATGTAATCTAGTCTTTAACTGGGTTAAAGAACCAATGTCATTTAAAGCACAATTCACGATAAACCCAAAATCACATTCCATTAATAATGGAATCTACACGAAAAACAGATCAATATATAATCGATATCAATTTCCGTATCCAACTAATAATATAAATGGGTTAACAATAAAGCCTTTTAAATTCCATATATATTAACAGTCTTCCTCTACAGATTCTCACTTCGATTATTACCAAATCGAATTCCATTCAATTCCAATTTATTATATTAAATTGGAAAACTTTACTTTCGAAAATTCCCATTAAATCTTAATAAAAAATTTATATATTCCAAATCGCATTTCACTGTTAATCGGGTTAAAGAATGAATGTCGTTAAAACCACAGTTCACAATAAACCCAATTCACATTCCATTTTATTCCAGTTACTAAGTATAACTGGAAACTCTAATAATCTTAATTAAAAGACTTATTCTTTTCACAACGGGGTTTTAGGAACAGTGTTATTGAAGACACCATTCACGACAAACCCAAAATCCAATTCTTTTATTCAATTCCAAATTAATATTAATTAATTATTAATTAATTGGAAAAATTCACAAAATATTAATTAAAAGAATTATTCTTTTCTCAACTAGGTTTAAGAACAGTGTTATTTAAAACACCATTCATAGCAAACCCAAAATCCAATTTAATATTAAATACAAGGCTCTGAATAGAAATTATATTGGCTTATATTCAATATCAAATTCTGAAACTAACAGATATCGTATTGGGAATAACGATATCTGTATCTTCCAAATTCCCATAAAAATATCCATATAACCACAGAATCCAATATCGAAGTATTCCGAAGATTAGTTCCATTCAATCCATTCCAATTTATTTATTGGAAAAATTCTGGTTATTTTGAAAACCATTTCAAATCCAATTTATTTCTTTAAAAATATTGAATTTTTATTCTAGTTAATAACTAGTTCATTTTGATAAAAATATAATTTTATCTTTACAAATGTGGAATTTTTCATCCAAAATCTTTCCAAATCATTTATTATGATTTTACACAAATTATTAATACTTTTAATAATTTTATTAATGCCCTTTCAGTCGATTTCCATAAGCGATCATCGAACTGCACTTACATCGACCTTTTCCAAATTTGATTTGGACATAATTCCAAATCCAGACGTTAGATTTCTAATCTCATATATTCGTTGGAAAGACCTTTTCGATACGAACCCAATGGTGCCGATTCTAGGAGAATCCGATGGTCGGATCTCCAACAATGTCAATTCGAAGTCAATGGTCGAAATTCGTGAATGGTGGCGGCGCGGCGCATTCTATTCGGGCCATTAAATATATATAATATATATATTATATATATTTCATCGATTTCCATTTAAAATGTATTTTATAAATCATTTATAAATTCATTTTAAAACGATTCTAACTTTCATTTCAATTTTAAATCAAAATTGAATATTCCTTATCACTATAATATTTAAATAATAATATTTTCAAAATATCAGATTTTGAAATTAGTTCCTTTTCGATATTCATTATAAAAATGAATAAAATCGATATAAATATCGTTCGTGTGAAAATGGCGCAAATCTAATCAACACGGCTTTGTAAATTTCAATATTTTCATGTCCATCCCAAATCGGACATCAAAATCACATTTTAATCCTTTACAGAATATGATTTTAAAATATTTGTTTTTTTTAATATTCGTTATTTTAAAATATTATTTCCTTTTGAATTGGAATCGGGCCCAATCACTTACCATGTAATTTATTTATATAGATTTCATACGACACATGTACTCAACAACAATGACAAATAATCATCCATCATCCAGAATGCATTACACAACTGCATAAGCATTAAATATAAATAATTAACGCTTACAACAGTCTGTCAACCAATCGATTGACATATAACTAAACAATTGGGATTAGTGTACCCAAATATCATCCCAATACCCGTGTAGGATTTCAATCAACAAACACTGATTTTATTTGTGTAGTTGGGCGATGTGTAAAATTTATCATCCCAATCAATATCAGTTAAATGGGTGTACATAAAAAAATCGTCCAATTTGTATATGAATGTGTATTTTCATTTCAGGAGAATTTTATGACGTTCATATATACGTTAAAAATTATATTTTTATCGATAAAATATTTATTTCAACACTTCACTATTTTGTATAGATCATTTACACAATAAAAAAGATATTTCTATTATTCAAACATTTTATTCAATACATGAATATTTTATTTAGTTCATTTACACAATAAACATGATATTTTTATTATTCAAACATTTTATTCAACATATGAACATTTTATTTAGTTCATTTACACAATAAAAATGATATTTTTATTATTCAAACATTTTATTCAACCCATGAATATTTTATTTAGTTAACTTACACAATAAAAATGATATTTTTATTATTCAAACATTTTACTCAACACATGGATATTTTATTTACAATCAATTCACAATCACAGTCCAAAGTTCCACAATACAATCCAAACAAACAACCATGGGAACAATAAATAGTGTCGGGGGCAACTAAGCCCCATTTGCAACCTAGTATATATTTAACTGTAAAATAAATTGAGTGAGAAGGTGTTCTCACTTTTGGTTTCCAATCCGTTAGTTTTTATTTCTGAATTATGTGTTGTTTTGATTTAAATTTGCCTGAAATTCAAATCTGCTCCATTCTGGTCAGTTCTAAAATGTAGTGTTCATCGCTGCGAATCCAACGCAACTTGAATCGTTTCATTCCGACCTCGTATGAGAGAGATACAATAATATTTACGTTAGTTACAAATTTGAATTAATTCAAATTAATTAAATAAATAAGTTCCTTTTATACCCTCTTCTTCCCCATTTAGTCTTCAGCGCCCCCAAACCCAAACCGTCGATCCCCAAACCCACTGCGCGCCGCCTCCTTGATAGCCCAGGACCCGATCAAACCCCATCACGATGAAGCCCCCACCAATGCCACCCTGCCCCCTGACCATCTCCGAGTTCGACGTCTCCCCCTCCAGAAACCCGCTTCGAAGTCGATGCCTGCAAGGCCAAAATTCAAGAAATCAAGGCCACCAATTCAGATCTTGGCCGTTAGATTCATGGATCTCGATGAGTACTTCGATTTAGCCTTTGGTAGCATAGGAAATCATTGCGTGGATGATGAGAACGAGGAGGGAAAAGTTTGAGGTGATTTCCGCCTTTGGTTTTAATAAAACGACGGCGGGTTGGATATTGTGAGGAATTAGGGTTTTAAAATCCTTATATATATATTATTTTAATATATTTAATTCGTAAAAATATTTGTTTATTGCCACTAACTCCAAATCAAACCCAACGATTGTCGCCTCTAGCAATTACCCTATTCCAGACACAATGGGATATGTTCTGTAATCCAATTCCACTGTTTCGATCAGTTTTCATCAAAATTAAAATATAAATCAATATATACTTAATTTAAACGTACATTTTAATTTACCGGGGCTACAAACTGACTCCGAAAATTCCAGAAAAATAAATCTAGCTACGTTTTGACGATACGGTCCCAACATAACTAATTTCGTCGAATTTGGAGACCGTTTTAACAATGGCCATTTTCCAGTCGATTAGATTCAAACTGAACTTACCAAATGCGTTTAAATTCACCACGCTCACATATTAATTCCAAAAATTATGAAATTGGAATTTGGCATTAATTTGACATTCTGGATCCAACAAAAGTGGTTTCATCGAAAATGAAGGTCGTTTGTAAAATGGCTATTTTTAAGGGTTATTTATATGTTAAATATATGTATATATTTCATTGCGACTATTTTAAATTTTAAACTGGACATAACATTTAATTCTCGTTATGAAATCTGGATTTTTCACATTTGTTAGAAAAATATAATTAAAAAGATTCAAATATTTCTGGTTTTACCGAAATCGGATTTATTTCGAATTCTGTACATTCATCTAAAATTTAAAATCGAATTTTCAAACTACCACGCCATTTCAGGCTTGTTTTATAATTGAAATAAATGTATACATTCTAACTTCGATTAAAATAAATTTTTAGTCATTATTATTTAAAATAAATTATTTTAAATAATCAAAATCCATAAAAATAGCTAAAATAAAAAAAATTAAATTGGTTCTGAAATTCTGGGTTGTTACAATCTCCCCTACTTAAAATTTTTTCGTCCTCGAAAGGGAACGAAGCTGAAAGTTGTTTAACTAACAAACTCAACTTTCATTCTGGCTTTCATTCTTCAACTTTTCAGTTTCCAAGAATTTTCTAATTTCTTAAAAATTTGGCTAACACCCTAAATTTTTCAAAAAAAAATCGCCATAAACTCTTTTGTACGGGTTTATATTTAAAAACGCAACTTGCCTCAGGCCCTTACCAATCCAAAAGAAAAGGAAAAAGCCAAGCGGCTGGCCAATCAGCTCATAAAATCATCAAAACCCAAGAAAATGGTAAACATGTACCTATTTGTCGAGCATACAATTTTATTCCTCTTCTTAGCTTCCATGCTATAACCTGTTCAATGTATATACATGTACATGCATGCAATTCCAATTAAATTTCGATTCAGTTCAATATTTGATATGATTGGGCTAAATTTGCCTTACATTTTCTTATTAGCTTTATTAGTCCAATATTTTTATTTAGTCAAACTAATTATCATACAACACAACCATCAATCAATTAATTGATTAGCTTTTCAAACACCTAACTTTAATATATTCAAAAATTGTATTTTTAGTGCCAAATCACAACAATAAACCCTATCTAGTTTTGGTTCTCACACCAGTCAATTGGAAATATATAGATATCCCACTTTCGAAACTCGAACATAAATGCTGATGATGACATGCCATCATTAGAACCATCTCCAGGCGACTAGAGTGTGATTCTATATCCATCCAGTATATTTGAGACTTCGTATATACACTAGCTAGGCGTATATGAAAAAAATTTATATACTCGATTGTCCAAATTCAATTTAAAATAAAATACTCAAATACGTATAATAGGGTTTAAATTTTCAAAACAAAGTTTGTTTTCATTTTTATTTTAAAAATAACACTCTTCACACTCGTTCTAGGATACTACTGATCCTATCTCTAACGAGTCATTCTTATTGGATAATACTAATCCAATCTCTGATGAATTCTTTCGTTCGGTTCTAATGTAACTTAGTCTCGAACTCTATAAACCAAAGCTCTGATGCCACGTCTGAAATGACCCAACCTCTCCCGTAAGGGAAAGCTCGGATTGAGTTGAGAACACGACAGATCAGACGCAAACAATAGAACATTTCATTGTTATTGCAACAATTTAAATCAGAGTACAAGAATTAGAGTATGAATAAATATTACACAGCTGATATAAAATAATATCAGAGATTAAAATACATTACATAGCAACGGAAAAATAATACATAACAGAACTGAAAGAGATACACAGATACAAAGCTTTCCACATATAACTCCAGCTGTAAATCCAGGATCCTGTGAATATAATATCTGCAAAAACCAAACTACTAGCTGCCCGTGTGGAAAATAGGGGCACCCAGAGTTTAGGTTAAAATAATAAACTCTAGGTCAGTCATGAGACTAGTATGAGAACTAAAACGATTATCCACCGTCCACATAGGTAAAATAAATAAATGTCTGGGCTCCATACCATGACACCACCCATAGCTAGAAAGAAACGTCGTGAACTCCCTGTAGTCACGATCCAGTTTTTGACTCATACCGAGGTGTGAGGCTCACGAATTAACGCTATAAACAAAGCAATGCTATTTAAAGTCATGCTTTTATCATCAACCACAAGACTCTGCTTTTCAACAGAAGCCTTGATCATTTGCATCTCAGCATGCCACACTGACAATTCACGCCATGCGACTAATGTCTATCGATATATAATCTCTAAGCTCGTACGTTTCAGAAAAGGGTGTTAAGCAAGAGAACGAATTATCCGCCACCAAACAGATATATATTTAATAAAAATCAATCAACACGGAATAAAAACCAATGTCAGATACACATCCATTTACTAGTTCGTTCTAGGTCTGAACAAAACCGGAGGCACCTTATTTCTCAGCCCATATGTCCAATACAGGAGAGAGGTCCTCGCATATCCGGTCGATCTCTAAGTACGTCTAGACGATCACCACTTATTACCTTATCTTGGGTGTAGAGCCCAATCAAGACATCAGTAATCATCCAAATGATGTGAAGATCTCCGGTGTTCAACCACCGTCTTCATCGTCGACTTATCGTCGAGTCAGTTATTCAGAATGGGCACACACCCGGTCTTTCCGAATAACTCGCGTATCTCATAAACAAGTGCTGTAAAAACACAACATACACCTCATTCCAGTTCAGAATATTCTTTTATTCCAATATTCATATCTTTAGGGAAAGGTTCCTATTAATTTTATCAAAGATAAATTCTTTTAAATTTATTATTTAATCTTCCTTTGGATATCATTTCAAACCAAATTAAAGTTTATCCAAACTAGTCGGGATTAGGTGCACCTTACTGAAGTAATCATTTATTTTATCTCCCAATCCCAACCTATTCATCCCATGGAGCAAACTGGTAGTACTCCATTTCTAAAACCACGGTGTTATCGGTAAAATTAATTATCATTTCACGTTCAAATCTAGTTAAAGATTTAACTATCGCTTGGAGTAAAACTGGTGGTACTTCATTCTCTATCATTTCCCAAATTTGATAATTAAAATTATCACATTCACATTTTAATCTAATTAAAGATTCATTAAAACTCCACTTAGTTTTAATCTTCCAACAGTCATTATTAATGATTATTTAACTTTGGGAAATCAAACATGCCACATCGATAATCTACACCGTACCATTGATTTCTGCCAATATATAACCTCTAAGCCCGTACGTCTTAGAGAAGGGTGTTAAGCAAGAGAATAAATTCTCCGCCACCAAACAGATATATATATTTAATAGAAATTAATTGACACTGTTCGAAATACAATGTTAGACATGTAATCCTGTCTTTAACTAGGTTAAAGAACCAATTTCATTTAAAACACAGTTCACGATAAACCCAAAATCACATTCCATTAATAATGGAATCTTCATGGAAAACAGACGAATATATTATCGATATCAATTTTCGTATCCGACTAATAATATAAATGGAATAACGACAAAGCCTTTTAAATTCCATATATATTAACAGTCTTCCTCCATAGAAGCTCACTTCGATTATTACCAAATCGAATTCCATTCAATTCCAATTTAATATATTAAATTGGAAAACTTTACTTTGGAAAATTCCCATTAAATCTTAATAAAAGATTTATATATTCCAAATCACATTTCACTGTTAATCGAGTTAGAGAACGAATGCCGTTAAAAACACAGTTCACAATAAACCCAATTCACATTCCATTTTATTCCAGTTACTAAATATAACTGGAAACTCTAATAATCTTAATTAAAAGGTTTATTCTTTCACAACGGGGTTATAAGAACAATGTTATTGAAGACACCATTCACGACAAACCCAAAATCCAGTTCTTTTATTTAATCCCAATTTAACACTAATTAATTGGAAAACTTCACTAAATCTTAATTAAAAGATTTATTCTTTTCTCAACTGGTTTTAAGAACAGTGTTATTTAAGACACCGTTCATGACAGACCCAAAATCCAATTTAATATTAAATAAAAGGCTCTGAATAGAAATTATATTGGCTTATATTCAATATCAAATTCTGAAACTAGCGGATATCGTATAGGGAATAACGATATTTGTATCTTCCAAATTCGCATAACACTATCTATATAACCACGGAATCCAATATAGAAACATTCCGAAGATTATTTCCATTTCAATTTATTTATTGGAAAAATTCTGGTTATTTCAAAAACCATTTCAAATCCAATTTATTTCTTTAAAAATATTAGATTATTATTCTAGTTAATAACTAGTTCATTTTGATAAAAATGTATTTTTATCTTTACAAACATGGAATTTTTCATCGAAATTCTTTTCAAATTATTTATTATGATTTTACACAAATTATTAATATTTTTAGTAATTTTGTTAAGGCCCTTTAAGTCGATTTCCATAAACGGTCATCGAACTACACTTACAGCGACCTTTTCCAAATTTGATTTGGACATAATTACAAATCCAACCGTTAGATTTCAAATTTCTTATATTCTTTGGAAAGCTCTTTTTGATACGAACCTAACGGTTCCGATTTTAGGAGAATACGATGGTTGGATCTCCCGTAATGTCAATTCGAAGTCAATGGTCGAAATTCGCGAACGGTTGTGGCGTGATCGTTCTATTCAGGCCATTAAATATATATGTAATATATATATTATATATATTTCATCGATTTCCATTTAAAATGTATTTTATAAATCATTTATAAATTCATTTTAAAACGCTTCTAACTTTCATTTCAATTTTAAATCAAAATTGAATATTCCTTATCACTATAATATTTAAATGATAATATTTTCATAATATCAGATTTCGAAATTATTTCCTTTTCGATATTCATTATAAAAATGAATATAATCGATATAAATATCGTTCGCGTTAAAATGGCACAAATCTAATCAACACGGCTTCATAAATTTCAATATTTTCGTGTCTATCCCAGATCAGACATCAAAATCACATTTTAATCCTTTACAAAATATTATTTTAAAATATTCATTATTTTAAAATATTCGTTATTTTTAAATATTAATTCCTTTTGAATTGGAATTGAACCCAATCACTTACCATATAATTTATTTAAATGGATTTTATACAACACATGTACTCAATAACAATGACAAACAATCATCCATCATCCAGAGTGCATTACACAATTGCATAAGCATTAAATATAAATAAGTAATACTTACAACAGTCTATCAACCAACGATTGACATATAACTAAACAATTGGGATTAGTGTACCCAAATATCATCCCAATACTCGTGCGGGGTTTCAATCAACAAACACTAATTTTATTTGTGCAATTGGGCGATATGTAAAATTTATTGTCCCAGTCAATATCGGTTAAATGAGTGTACATAAACAAATCGTCCAAGATGTAAATGAATATTTATTTTCATTTCAGGAGAATTTTATGTCGTTCATGTATACGTTAAAGATTGTATTTTTAACGATAAAATATTTATTTCAACACTTCACTATTTTATTAAGTTCATTTACCCAATAAAAATGATATTTTTACTATTCAAACATTTTATTCAACACATGAATATTTTATTTAGTTCATTTACACAATAAAAATGATATTTTTATTATTCAAACATTTTATTCAACACATGAATATTTTAATTATTCATTTACACAATAAAAATGATATTTTTATTACCCAAACATTTTATTCAACACATGAATATTTAATTTACAATAAATTCACAATCACAGTCCAAATTTCCACAATATAATCCAAACAAACAACCACGGTTTGTACAACAAATAGTGTCGGGGGCTACTTAGCCCTGTTTGCAACCTAGTATATATTTAACTGTAAAATAAATTGAGTGAGAAGGTGTTCTCACTTTTGGTTTCCACTTCGTCAGTTTTTATTTCTGAATTTATGTTGTTTTGATTTAAATTGGCCTGAAATTCAAATCTGCTCCATTTCCATTCTTGTCAATTCTGGAATGTAGTGTTCGTCGCTGCGAATCCAACGCAACTTGAATCGTTCCATTCCGACCTCGTATGAGAGAGAGATACAATAACATTTGCGTTAATTATAGATTTGAGTTAATTTAAATTAATTAAATAAATAAATTCCTTTTATACCCTCTCCTTCATCGTTTATTCTTCAGCGCCCCCAAACCCAAACTGTCGATCCCTAAACCCACTGCGCGCCGCCTCCTCGATAGCCCAGGACCCGATCAAACCCCATCACGATGAAGCCCCCACCGACGCCACCGTGCCCCCTGACCATCTCCGAGTTCGACGTCGCCCCCTCCAGAAACCCGCTTCGAAGTCGACGCCTTCAGGGACGAAATTCGAGAAATTTAGGCCACCAATTCAGATCTTGGCCGTTAGATTTGTG
Source organism: Allium sativum (assembly GCA_030737875.1). Classification (NCBI taxonomy): domain Eukaryota; kingdom Viridiplantae; phylum Streptophyta; class Magnoliopsida; order Asparagales; family Amaryllidaceae; genus Allium; species Allium sativum. Next base: position 182,891,389 of record CM060911.1, on the reverse strand, counting down.
GATCTCGATGAGTACTTCGATTTAGCCTTTAGGAGCATAGGAAATCATTGTGTGGATGATGAGAACGAGGAGGGAAAAGTTTGAGGCGATTTCCGCCTTTGGTTTCAATAGAACGACGGCGGGTTGGATATTGTGAGGAATTAGGGTTTTAAAATCCTTATATATATATATTATTTTAATACATTTAATTTGCAAAAATATTTGTTTATTGCCACCAACTCCAAATCAAACCCAACGACTGTCACCCATAGCCAATTACCCTCATTTCGGACACAGTGGGATATGTTTCATAATCCAATTCTACTGTTTCGATTAGTTTTCACCAAAATTAAAATATAAATCAATATATACTGGATTTAAATGTACATTTTAATTTACTGAGGCCGCATACTGACTACAAAAATTCCAGAAAAATAATTATAGCGATGTTTTGACGATACGGTCCCAACAAAACTAATTTCATCGAATTTGGAGACCATTTGAAAAATGGCCATTTTCCAGTCGATTAAATTCAAATTGAAATTACCAAACGCATTTAAATTCATCACGCTCACATATTAATTCCAAAAATTATGAAAATTGGAATCTAGAAATAATTTGATATTCTGGATCCAACAAAAGTATTTTCGTTGAAAACAGAGGTCATTTGCAAAATGGCTATTTTTAAGAGCTATTTATAAAAAAAAAATCCATAGCGACTATGTTAAATTTTAAACTAGACATTACTTTTAATTCTCGTTATGAAATCCGTATTTTTCACATTCGTTAGAAAGATATAATTAAAAAAAATTCAAATATTTCTGGTTTTACTGAAATCCGATTTATTTTGAATTCTGTACATTCATTTGAAATTTAAAATCGAATTTTCAAACTGCCCCGCCATTTCAGGCTCGTTTTATAATTAAAATAAATTTATATGTTTAACTTCGATTAAAATAAATTTTTAGTCGTTATTATTTAAAATAAATCATTCTAAATATTCAAAATCCATAAAAATAGCTAAAATAAAAATTCTAAATTGGTTCTGAAATTCCGGGTTGTTACACGGCCGCTTCGTGCTTATAACTTCGTTGTGTGCCTTAGCTTCTGCCTTTAGTATGTCATTCTACATCTTTCTAAGCCAGAAATCTTATGTAACGACCCAGCAGATTTTCGACCCCGAAAATCGACATCAGATCACCATGTCGACTATTCAAGCATCGAAAACACTGGATTGTCAATAGAAAGAAATTAGAGGGTGAGAAAAGAAAGAAAGAATGTTAGAATAGAAGAAAGAAGAAGAACACATCAGAATCTCACAGCGGAACGAATAAAATATAATATCAAATCTCTTTATACAAAAATTGTATATACATACCAATCATCAGCGTACACATATGTCAAACACAGCGGAATAATAACTTTATATAACTAGCGGTGAAGCCTCCTGCTTCCAACTCCTGAAATTCCAAGCGAAACCTAACCTGAAACATACTCGGTCTGACCCGAGCACATTTGATTTAAAACAAAATACACCGGGTCAGTCTGCAATACTTTCAGTGATAAATTCACAGAACACACACTTGTTTAACTTTGGAAAATCCTTTCATGAAATCAAAGGATAATAGTAAGACCATCCCACACATAAACACGGACGATTTTTACCTTACTATAACCCAAAATAGTTTTGAAATCATAGCTTGCTCTGATATTATCATAATGTCTAAATACAAATAAATATCAATCTAGAGGAACGCTTGCATCTCACGGTCCCCATATATAGTATACAATCGAAAACCGCGGGCGCTTATTAGATATTGGATTCCAACCTTGACAAGGTATGGGACCACTTGCCGATAGTGTATCTCTAGAGGCGAATATACTGGGTTCAACAATAACGTCTTACAACCCGGCCCTCACATGACCGACCACTCATTTCGCTTGAGTGTATCGAATGTATATCACCGACGGTTGGGATCAGCAACCGCCTCCCGAAAAGGGACAGCATCGAATATAGATTAAAGAAACAAATGGAATTTCTCTAGATAGGTGATCATACACCCTAATGGGAGCGACCCACATAGCCATGCTGCCTGCTCGATTTTTGTCATTTCCCGGTTGATGAGGCTTGAGGCTAGAATTCCTTTTCAACATCTGGCCAACATTCACTTTGAATGCCACATCGTCAGATCCATCAGATATCACTAATTGACGTCCACAAAAATACTCTAGTTATTTTTCTAAAGAAGTTTCCCTTCTATGCCACCAACTATAGCATGTTTGAAGAAATCAACGTACGCGACCCTTTTGGAAATACTCTATCAGACACCCGTCCATACAAGTCATCTAGGAACAGGATGAACCGAAGGCACCCTCCTACTGCATCCAATATAGAAATCACCCCATGGATCAATAGCAAGCAGTCCTTGCAATCCGTAGATTCAACCACGACAGAATCACAAATCAAATAACCCTGGTTGCAAGCCAGAGAAATTCGACAAGTAGTCCTTCCGCTTATGAAGATCCACGGTGTTCACTTGCTCCGTCTTAAATCGACGTCTTCATGTATTTGTTGGTCGGAATGGTTTTCGAATATAATTTCGATCCCGATCTTTCCATACCAACGATCGTATTGGTCTGGTTTGATAGTCGGTGATTTAACTATCAAATAACAAATGTGTGAATCAAATGATTTTTTGCTGATTCAGTACTTGACATAACTTGACCTCTTTAACTTAACTGGACTAACTTGACTTGATTACTCCTATCGATTAACTAATATTCGACTTAACTCCCTTCACTTGACTCTAGATCGCAACGATCATAATGGTTACACCTGATTACCTCGGGAAACATCCGACCGCCGTAGGCTATCTGCAGCCCTGAGAATTACGCTAGCAGTCGTACGCAATGGCAACTCTTCCTGAATAACTATGTTTGGCTAACTCTACCTCAAATACTATATTTGATCAACTCTGATTGAATAACAAATATTCAATATAATTTGAAATCAATATTCTTATTTCTTTTGAAACTAATATTTCAATATTATTTATTTCCCAAAACCTTGCATTAGAGTTCAATATTCCTCGTATAAGATAAAATCAATTTCAACACCTTCACTCGTTTCAAACAAATACCATTCCTCGATAATAGTGAAATCAACCAAGTTGGGGTATTTTATTTACCTCTCAGACCTTGATCGACAACGTTCTTATCTCAGAATAATATCAGTTCGTCTCTTAAATACTGATATTCAAATCTCGTTTATCACCATGATTTCAAATCTGGTTTTATAAATCGTTTCCTTCATTTGAAATCTTCGTTCGAATATCGCTTTACTTAATTCCTTTAAAGTATCATTCCCTTCGAATTCGCCTTACTTAGTTTGAAGCATTAAGTAAAAATCTTATTTAGGTCTTTACGCTCCCTTACCGATTTCAATTACCATGTTTGTTGAATACTTGGGCCAAAATCCTTTTATCGATATTTAGCACATAATATTTGTACGTATTTCCCTTGCGTTGAAAACCTTATTTCAATTACCTTACCTTGCTTAATTTAATTCTTTACATTTCAGTTATCACTTTGGTTTAATCCCTTTAAACCTTGCTCGGGTTTCTTCCAAATCATATTGACTAATCCGTTTAATCATCTTATCACAACTTAGCTTAGATCTATTCTAAAACCATTTACACACTTTAGCCCATTACTAATCGATTAACTATCCCCTTTAAATTTCATTTAGTCGAATTCACTTTAATTAAGAAAAACCTTATTTACCTCTTTGCATATACATATCTCATTCATAAGTTTCGTTTTGAACTTGGATTATACATTTCTTTGAAAAGCTCGATTAAAATAATTGTTCCAAATCTCTAAATTAATTAATTATATAAATTGACTGAAAACTTTTATTCAGTAATAAAAATAATTTATAACTTTAAAACTGCGTCGATTCACCGAACGGTAAAACCGACGTCTGAAACAACACTTTTCAGGCCATTCACTACCAATTACCAAATCAACACTGTCGGTTGATTTTAAACACAACACAGGTGAATATTTATTCAACCATCACGCTAAAACAGGGTTTTTCTACCATATGGGGTCCAATCAGTTCAAATATCAACAATATACAACAAACAAACAACATATAAAATATTTGAGGAATCCGGTCGGATCTCTCCAACCTGTTCTTCCCTGCAACACAGCTCGTTATACATTTCATAATAATATATGAAATAAATTTCAATCATCTAATATTTTAAAACGATAAAATATAAATGTCAGCAACCACTCAAACAATAGCAACCAATCAACCAATTTATATTTTTAAAGGTAAATTATATTTTTAATATGAATTTACCACATCACAGAATTCCAGAAGGTGTGAGAATTAACTCACCAGATTTGTATTCGATTCACAATTGTCGCGTCGTTTTATATAACTTCAAACACACGTTTGAAATTACATAAAATTCCAATAGCTTCTGATTGACCAAACCAGCTCCATCGTCTAGACTTCGTCGCTGCAATCCCAATGGATCCTGTTTCGTTGAATTCCGTTAACGTATGCAAAAGTTATGCTATTTACAATATTTACCTAATTTAAACGAATATATATTTAATTTAATTAATTAAATTATTTTTTTGTAATTAATTTCTAATTGCGTTATTAGCCAAATTACCTTCCCTGTCCTTCTGAAAAATCCCACTTTCCCATCTCTAGCCATATCAATTATTTAAAATCGAAAACCCATTTTAATATTAAATGAATAAATTTAATCTCTACATAAAATATTTTAAAATATTAATTTAATTATAACTTAAAAATTATAATCCGAAACTAAAATCTGCTTCCACTCATTTTGAAGTTCCTGTCAATAGAAATCCAACGGTCCTTGTTTCGTGGAAATCCGATTTGAATTGGAAAAGTTATAAGCCTTCAAAGTTTTTAGCTAAAATTACGCAAATTGCCATTATTCTATTATAAATTCAAATAATTTCAAATTAAATTAAAATTAAAATTCTAATTAACTATCTCATCTGTCGGATCAGTTAGGGATAGCCAGGGAGAGCAGGAAACTATATTTTCCAAACTCAGGCCTAGACACTATCCTCTCTGTCATCCCAGAATGTTCCGGTATTTATTTTTGACAAATTCTATTTTAACTGTAATTTATATACCCTCAAATAATCATAAATTCATTACCAAAATTATAAAAGGTTTAGTTTACCTTACCCCGTGAAGTCCAAACTTTTGCCTAAGAGTCCCTAGCTCCTAGTCTTGTCCCCCTTTCTCCTTTTCTTCCTTTTCCCTATATTTTTTATTATTATTTTCTGCCATTGCCAAAGCTTGAGGGAGAGGGAGGAAGTGAGTTTAAAATGAAGGGGGGGCTATTTATAGTTTGGGAAGTCACATGAATCGCTGAGGTGGCGCAAATCCAACGGTCGAAAATGGGTGGCTAGGATTAATAACTAAATTAATAAGATTATTAATAAATTTAATAATTTATGAATAGTAAAGTGTGTTTTCTCAACCCTATTCGGACGTTAATTTGACTTACTTATTGACACCATATTCAAAAAAAAAATCAACCATGTTGTTCAATTTTTCTTGCTCTTCAATAACATATAAAAATATTTCAAATTCGAATTCGTTTAGACTTTCAACTAATTTAAATTCAAATTCAAAATAGTGTTTTGTGTTAGTTTCAACACCTTCCGGTCTCATGTTGGAGTATCAAATGATGACAGTTTTCAGAAATTCTTTCACCGTATCGTCCGGTTTCTAACGTATTTCAATCCTATGTGTTCAAATCCAAAATCAGAGTTCATTTGGATTTTTAAATAATTTATTTTAATTTTGTTTCCTTAATAACGTTCTATATTTGATATAGGATTTTCCCAAACTTCATATATAGCTAATATTTTATGTTCTTAATTTTTCTGGATAGGTCTCAGGTTCCAGTTTTGCCGTTAACACGATCAAATTCCAAATACCGTCAAAATTTAGTTCAAATTTTGGCCTTTTATTTTTTCTTTTCCACATACGGACGCCGTTTTACGTGATACTTCCCTGAGTACTAAAATTTACTATTCCGGATCTCACGAAGGTGGTTTCATTATCTAGCGATATCCCGTTCTCAAGATATTCTCAAAATCGCCCGTTTTTAGTTCAAATTTTGAATCTTTTGCGAATTTAACCTATCTACCGGATGCCCTTTTTGACGTAACTTGGTTGGTTACCTAATTTCATCATTTTGGATTTAATGAAACTGATTTCATTGAAATCCGAGTTCGTTAGCTACTACTTCCTTTGTAAACGTACTATTTCAAATTAAAAATTTATCCTTTTATATTGCCAGTTCACATTATATTGCATATCCACTAAATTCCGACCATTTCAGAATAAAATATTATTATATTAATATTTAATTATTTATATTAATAAAATATTCAAAATTATTGAAATTAAACCATTTAAAATTCTAAAACAATATTAAAAACCATTTTTAAATATTAAACTAAATGGTCAAAAATCTGGGCCGTTACATCTTATGTGCATCTTGATAGTTGCACATGCACTACACGTACATAAATCTCTTCCTTATGATTCTTCTCTCAACCTTGCTATTGATCTCTGTGCCTATAACATGTGTTTGATAACATTCCAAACTCTTCCGATGTGGCCATGGTATAACTTGTGTTACATTCTCTTGTGTATGGCACCGTTCACTTTCATGTTCACATAATCACCGATTTTGTAGGTTCTGAGGTACACTGTCAAATTAATATACCCCTTCTTCCTGAACAGATATGCCAAAAGATCCCACGTTCGCGAGCGAAGTCTATGCCCAGTAGACATTTGACAAGAAAAAGAAGAAGAACTGTGTCTTTTGAAAATAACCATGTGATGAGTTGTAATATTTGCATGCACATGCACACTTGACACTTTTAGACACTTTTGGTTTGAGGGTTCATGTTGATTAACCGAGGTCATTAATTATCATATTTACCAAATGCTCACTTGTCAAGTTTTTAGAATATTCTCTTCTACGAAGAAGTGAAAAAAATGTTAACAGATACCTTAAGGTAGATGGGAATAGGAGTTTCGCATTCCTATCACCCTTAACTTTAGTTGACTCCAAAGGAACACAAAGACATCTTGCAATCAGTCCAACTTTTAATTCATCAAAGTACTGATTGAAAATAAAAAATTAATATTATTTCCGTGCTCAATTATAGACAAAATAAAATAGAAGCTCTAAAGAAGCTAAACTAAATCGTTACATTATGAAACTGAAATCTTTAGATTTAGCTAATATCTAAAGAAGCTAAACTAAATAAAAGCTCCAGCGGACTATTACCATCTCAAAAATAAAAAAATGTATGAAATTACATATTAACTTATTTAGAAGCATATTCTTTATATATATTCTTTGATCAAATGTATATAAATTACATACTAGTGGGTAAAATAAGGCTTTATAAAGCATCAACTGTTTATACGAGTGCATAATATATTTCAAAATAAACTTATAGTCAAAGTGACAACAACTGTTATATTTTAAGTTATTCGACCTATAACATAGTACATGTAACATTTTAGCTTTTTCAAAGGTCATAACATACCGAGTCAAATAAATTTAATATTATCACAAGTAATCAGGGATTTAATGTGCAGTTCAGTGGTCTCTCTGTATAAATACTGGCTGTAATGTGCAGCTATAAATAGTGATCAGAATGATATTTATTATTGCCTCTAACTTTGATTTCTCTGTCTTAGGAAAATCTTCTTGCGTTAAACACTTGTGTTTAGTAATCTCTTCAATACAACACTGAATATAACTTAAACAGAGACTTCATACAACTTTTTATAGATGATCGTGGAAATGTACCCTAAACAACGCCTACCTACAAACTGCACCCATATTCACATAACATAGTAAAGAAAAATTATATAAAGAAAAAAGAAAAATATGAAGTCACCTGAGCTAATTGATTCAGGACCCTACTCAAATCCATTAGAGTTGTCAAATTTTAGCAAAGGCTTTATTCTCCAACAACCCGGCAAGCACCCTTAACTTGTAGATCAAGCGCTCTGAACTATCAATGGACCCAAATTGTAGTGACCCGGATTTTTGAGCGACTTTGGTTATCGACGTAAGCACGACGTCGATAACCAAAACATCGAAAAATCCCGGTAATTAATGAAAGAAATTAGAAGGTGAGAATAGATAAGATAGAACTTATAGAGTAGAAGAAGAAGAAGAAGAAGAACATCATCATCAGAGTAAACACGAATCTCACAGCGGAACGACTAAAATATAACATAACTTTTGAAATACAAAGTTATAACTGTATATACATACCATTTCAGAGTACAACACATAACATCACAGCGGAATAAATAATAACTATCGCCTGCTGAAGCCTCCTGCTCCAAGCTCTTCAAGTATACCTGTAAATCCTGACTACTTGACTGCCCGTACAAATTTAGGCACCCAAGAGTTTAGGGAAAACAAAATAAACTCCGGGTCAGTCATGTGACTGGTGTGAATAAACTCAAATCATTTAAAACAGGTATATGATATCTCATAAGACCACGTCGTGGATACGGAACGGGTTTTTACCTTATGAGAATCCAAACATCTTTGAAAAGCAATATCATTCTGATATTATGATAATGTCTAAGTACAAATAAATATCAGTCTAGTAGAAACGCTTGCATCTCACGTTACTACATATATAGTATACAATCAAAATCGCAAGCACGTACTGGGTAATGGATTTCCAACTATGACAAGGTATGGAACCACCTTCCGATCAGTGTACTCTAGGAACAATACACTGGAGTTCAACAAGAACATCTTGTAACTCAGCCACACATGACCGACCACTCATTTCGCTTGAGTGTATCGAATGTATATCACCAACGGTTGGGATCAACAACCGTTCCCGTATATATATGGGACAGCATTGATAGATTTAAGAAACAAATGAATATTCTATAGATAGGTGATTATACACCCTACTTCGGTGCGACCGACTTAGCCATGCTGCCTGCCCGATTTCTGTCATTTACCGGATGATGAGGCTAGAAGCTACGCTTTATCATCACATCAGATTCACTTTAAATGTCACATCGTCAGATCCATCGAAAAACACTAATTGACATCTACAACAGTACATTACGTGTTAGCTAAAAGAAGTTTCCTTCTCCGCTTCCACTCTTGGTACGGTTGAAGAAATCAAGGTACGTGACCTTTCTGGAAATACTCTGTCAGACATTCATTCATACAAGTCATCCTCATTCACTTAGAAAGTCACATCGTCATACCCGCCAAATCACAAATTGATTTATCCAAAAATAACACGGGTATACAGCTTAGAGAAACGAATTCTTCCGCCACCAAACGTGAATACGTTTGAACAGATCAACTTACGCGATCCATTGGATATACTCTGTCAGACCTTCGTCCATACAAGTTGTCCTGGGACTGGACAAACCGAAGGCACTATTCTGTAAACAGGATAGCCCTTGCATTTTACTCCGTCTTCAATTATCTTTGGCATATATGATTCGCGACGCTTATGCCAATACAGAGTGGTTCTTTGGATAATAATCCAACCGGTCTCTCCATATTAACAACGTTAAAATGGTCAAAAACTTCGATAGTCTGTGATTTAACCATCAAAGAAAAACAAGTGTGCAAACAACGATATTATTCCCAGATGGAAATTATATCGAACAAACATCATTTAACATTAACCTCTTTAGTTCATTTATTTACTTATCTCCTGTTTCCCTATATTCTAAATTCTTATTTTTCTTTTATCAGAAAACAATTCTGATTCTCGTTTGGAAAACATTTCCAAAACTCCTTTACGATCAAACCTTACCATTTCTTAGTTAAGAAGGAAGTCACTCAAGTTGGGGTATAATTACCTCTCAGACCTTAACTGAACAACGTTATAACATCAAAATGGTCAAAGTTTATCTTCTTTTTTTATCTTTAACAACTTCTTTACGCCTTTCTCGGATCCAATTTTACTAATCTACTTCTATATTTAAAACGTTGGTTATAACGATAACGTTACAATCCCTACTTCCGAATTATCTAACTTTAATTATAACTTCTATTCTTATTAGTGAATAATTAACCTAACACTTATTTATTTATAAATAAATAAATCTCTATTTAAACACTGGAAAGTATAAGTACTTTCCCGAATTCGATATAATCGAATTTGCCGATTAACTCTCTTCGAGAAATCTCTATTTGATTAACTTCTTCTCGAATAAACGGTATTCGATAATCTCTCTTCGAATAACTAATATTCGATAACTCTTCCTTTTTAAATATCTCATATTTGAAAATCTCACTTCGATTAAACTATAATTGATAACTCCCTTCGATGAAACTAACATCGATAACTCCTTTCAATGAAACTAACATCGATAACTCCTTTCGATGGAACTAACATCGATTAATTTAACTCGACGAACTTAACTCGACTAACTTAACCTGACTCGACTAACTCGACTTACTTGGTTCAACCAATTCGATTCGATTAACTAGGCTCGACTAACTTGACTAACTTAACTCGGCTTACTTGGTTCGACCAATTCGATTCGATTAACTAGGCTCGACTAACTTGACTAACTTAACTCGGCTTACTTGGTTCGACCAATTCGATTCGATTAACTAGCCTCGACTAAATTGGTCGAACCACCCGATCAACTCAACTTATTTAACTTAACTTATTTCTCAACTCGATCAACTCGATTAACTCCTATCGAATAACTAATACTCGATTAAACTCCATTCGCTTGACTCTAGATCGCAGCGATCACAATGGTTACGCCTGACTCCCTCAGGAAACATCCAACCGCCGTAGGCTATTTACAGCCCTGCGAATTACGCTAGCAGTCGTACAAGATGGCAACTTACCCTGAATACTATGTTTGACTAACTCTGTTTCAAATAACTATATTTGATTAACTCTAGTTCGTTTTAACTCTAATTGATTAACTCAAACTAATTAACTCCTTCTGTTTAACTCTAACTGATTTACTCTAACTGGTTAACTCTATTTGACTAACTCGACTTGACTAACCCCTTTCGAACAACATATTCGATTAACTAACTTTCGAATACCATATTAGATTAACTCCTTTCGAATGTCTATATTCGATTAACTAACTTCGAATACCATATTTGTTTTACTAACTTTCGAATAACATATTCGATTTACTCCCTTCGAATGTCTATATTCGATTAACTCCTTTCGAATGTCTATATTCCATTAACTTTATTCACTTTATAAAGATTTCCTTTTTAACAACGTTTTATTCATTTGAAAGGATTTACTTTTAAATAACGGTTCTACACTTTAAAAATGATTTCCTTTTTATAATGTTCCCTTTCCAATTCTATTTGTAAACGGTTTACAAATATTTCCTTTTCAAATTTATTCTTGAAATATTCTAACTCCTAAAATTCCCGGGAAAATTCGCCATAACCTCCTTTGTAACGGGAGCATCGGGAAAATCCCCAAACTCGCCACACAGGCCTTTCCATTCAAAAAGAAAATAGTTTGAAATTGTTTCCTTTTTGAATATCTCCTATTTATTAATATTCCCATTTAAAAATATCGCTTATTTATAAATATTCCAGTTTATAAATATTCTGTTTTCAATATCACTTTGAAAATCTCCTTATCAATATCCCGTATGTTATGGTATTCAATCATATCAAATCACGATGTTCAATATCGTCCATACACACACAATCAACAACAAGTTATAATTCACATCATATATCCAAATATATGAAAAACAATAAAATAACTGTTGAGGAATCCAGTCGGATTCCTCCAACTTGTTCCCCTGCATCACAGATGTTAGACAATATAGAATAACATCGATTTCACTTCACTGTTAAATATTCTGATAAACAGAATCGACATATAGATATTTAACAGTTTATATATATATATATATACATATATATATAATATTTCTACTAACTGACTAGCAGTTCAATCAAACAATCAACACACAGTAAATCAGACAATTTCTAACAGTTCTAAAGATACAACATAAAATTATAAACTGTTTAGAGTTGGTGAGATTTACTCACATTTGCAGTTCATCGTTAAAGAACGATAAACCGTTATTTGATTTGAATCAAACAAATTATTTCGCCATAAATTCATACGAGCCCCAATCCACTTCTAGTCAGTTCCAGTGCGTAGCTGTCGTCCATACGATCTCAACGCAACTTACGGTTCGTGATTCTGATATCATATGATCGAGATACGATTCATTAAAGTTAATACATAAATTATTTGAATTTAAATAAAAAAACTAAATCTTTATATGGGCTCACTTTTAAACTAAGGCCCACTACCACTTTAGAAATACCAGGCCCGCTTCCGTTATAATTACCAGACCCGATCCTCTTACTTCTTCCCCAAATTGTTTCACCGTAACATTCCTCCTTATTCCCAATTTTTACCGACGGTTGACTGCTTACCACCCCCTCCTCGATCACCAAACGCCACCGCCACTACCTCCATCGCACTCGCCCAGACGATCTCCCCCTGATGACCACCATCAAATCAATTCCGACGCCCTACTTTCAAATCGATCTGCTGTTTCGAAACCTAAAGCCGACGTCGCCTTTCCCTGTTGAGGACCGAAGCACCTCCAACTGACCGCAACACTCGTGCCTCACCTTCCTGAACCCCTCCGCAACCTCGATTCCAGCTTCCAATCATTGTTCTAACCCCAACAGTAAAACCTAATCCCACTGTGAACCAAAGGCTTCCACGGAAACGCACGTCGAAGGCCACAATACTCATATTGTTATGAAGGACTTTGCACCAGGAGTTCGAAGAAAGTTGTTCTAGGATTTAAGGGATTTTATTGGATTTCTCTTTGATTTTCTTTGGAGGAATTTTACTGTGTATGTTGTTTCTGAGGCAACGGCGCAATGTTTGACCTCTGTAGAAAATGAAATTAGGTTTAGGAGGTATAGTGGTGCTATTTATAGGCAAATAAAATATCTAGATATTTTCAAAGATATTTGTAGATATTTTCCTTATCATTATATATTGGTTTCCGTCTTCTAAAAATCCGTGTGATCACACACGATACCTAAAAATCACGAAACTGGACATATAGATAGAGTTCAACATTACGGTCCCAACGAAACTGGTTTCGTCGAATTCCGACTTCGTATGCTCACACAGCGTATTTTTAACCGTCAAAATATCGACCGTTTCTCACTCTAAAAATCGATATGGCCACACAGGGACTCTAAAAATCATGAAACTGGAAATCTAACAACTATTTGATGTTGCGGATCCAACAAGACTAGTTTCGTCGAATTCTGAGGTCGTATGAAAAAGTGGCTATTTTTAAAGTCCTAAATAACCCATTTAAATATATAAATATATTTAAATATGATTAAATTAAATATTTATAAATAAATATTATCGTATATATCCATATACGCTGTCGTTCGGCTCCAGAATATCACCTCAGATTTTATGACTTGATTTCCGGACTCCAGATTATCCCGATATTCAGTTCGTATCGAAAAATCGATTTATAACGTATATAAAGCGTCGCAAATTATAAAGGAATTCCACAGCGACTTTTCTGAAATTTGATTTGGACGTATCTCAAAATCTACACAACGAAATCCAGATTTTTCTCTTCCATTAGAAAAATATACTCCACCAGCTCCACACGTTTCTTGTTTCACAGAAATCCGGCTTAAAACGAATCCTGTACATTCAGTTGAAGTCTGAATCGCCAAATATCGAACTGCAGCGCCATTTCGAGCTCGATTTTAATTATAATATAATTCTATGTTCAAACTGTCGTCGATTGAGTATACTCGTTATTATATTTCGAATCGAAACTCCACAAAATCTCGTATGCTATTCAATTCACATGATATTGTGAATTTCACTATTTCCGACTATTTCGACATTATAATATATTTTATTATATTATAATTATTAATTAAATATTCAATATTATTTAATTCACGTTCTCGATATCGATAAATCGATATTTAATAATTAAATAAATAAATTGTTCAACGGCTAAAATGCGGGTTACTACAATCTTCCCCCCTTAATAAAATTTCGTCCTTGAAATTGCTAAGCTAGGGGATGACCCTATCTTCTGGGTATAAATTTATCTGTTTACCTCTTGTCTCTGGTTTCAACTGAACCAATTAATATCGACTAAAATATTAATTTATTCCGACTAACTAAATTTTCAAAAATTCTGAAAATTTTCTAACACCTTAACTTTTCGAAAATTTTTGCCAGCACCTCCTTTGTACTGGTCAATATCTCAAACTCCAACTCGCCTCTCTGGGCCTTCTTTAACCCAAAAGAAAATTAAACAGCTAAGCGGCTTGCCAATTCGGCTCATAAATCTCATATTCATATATAATATAAACTGGTATCTTTTTGTCGGGAATATCAACTCTATCACTTCCATATGTTATCAACTCAGCATATACCAGTGTTATTTCCATCAAATTCCAATCAGTTCATATCCTCAAAACCAAATCGAATTTCATTCGAACCCGAATATCAGATTTCAAATTCTTAACTCATCAACCCAATTCCATAACATATTATTCTCTAATCCAATTCAATTCTATTTAACTCAGTTCAAGTTAATATTTCAATTTATTTCTACTATCTTATTCTATTTAACTTCATAAGTTAAAATTAAATTCCGAAACTTAATTTCCTGGGTCTATTTCAAATCAATTTGAAATTACAATGCCAATTCAAAACCTTTGAATTTCTAAACAACTTGTTTTCTCAAAACAATTCAAAAACAAAACCTTTGGTAGTAGTCCGTCACTTAGAACTCGAAAATGAACACTGATGATGTCGCGATTCATCATCAGAATCTATTTTCCAGCTATCGAAGTGAGTTCAATACTATATCACCTTCAGTTTGAAAAACGTTTTCAAAATCTCCCAAGAACTTAAAATTTCCTTATTTTAATTCAAATCTGATTTAAATTCAGATTTTTCTTCATTTTATTTCATATACTTTACTTATATGAATTCTGATTAGTCATTTATAATCATTTTACCTTTTTATAATCTTACTCGATTATAATAACAACCAACACAACCAATATACTATATCAAATATATTCGGGTGAAATTATTCCATTTACCCTCTTTCAAAACATACCATGACGGTTCATCGTATTCGAGTGTTTAGTAACCCCTATCGATACAGTGGATCAAACCGATCGACCAGAATTCACAAACAACTCAACCAATAAAACTCCACAATATAAAATCATTTTATATTAACTAACAAATACGTTCACTCGTATATATACACTCAAACTCAGTCTAGGATATTACTAATCCCATCTCTACTGAATCACGCCACAGAGCCAAGGTAATAACTAAACCAATGCTCTGATACCAACTGTAGTGACCCGAATTTTTGAGCGACTTTGGTTATCGATGTAAGCACGACGTCGATAACCAAAACATCAAAAAATCCCGGTAATTAATGAAAGAAATTAGAAGGTGAGAATAGATAAGATAGAACTTATAGAGTAGAAGAAGAAGAAGAACATCATCATCAGAGTAAACACGAATCTCACAGCGGAACGACTAAAATATAACATAACTTTTGAAATACAAAGTTATAACTGTATATACATACCATTTCAGAGTACAACACATAACATCACAGCGGAATAAATAATAACTATCGCCTGCTGAAGCCTCCTGCTCCAAGCTCTTCAAGTATACCTGTAAATCCTGACTACTTGACTGCCCGTACAAATTTAGGCACCCAAGAGTTTAGGGAAAACAAAATAAACTCCGGGTCAGTCATGTGACTGGTGTGAATAAACTCAAATCATTTAAAACATGTATATGATATCTCATAAGACCACGCCGTGGATACGGAACGGGTTTTTACCTTATGAGAATCCAAACATCTTTGAAAAGCAATATCATTCTGATATTATGATAATGTCTAAGTACAAATAAATATCAGTCTAGTAGAAACGCTTGCATCTCACGTTACTACATATATAGTATACAATCAAAAGCGCAAGCACGTATTGGGTAATGGATTTCCAACTATGACAAGGTATGGAATCACCTTCCGATCAGTGTACTCTAGGAACAATACACTGGAGTTCAACAAGAACATCTTGTAACTCAGCCACACATGACCGACCACTCATTTCGCTTGAGTGTATCGAATGTATATCACCAACGGTTGGGATCAGCAACCGTTCCCGTATATATATGGGACAACATTGATAGATTTAAGAAACAAATGAATATTCTCTAGATAGGTGATTATACACCCTACTTCGGTGCGACCGACTTAGCCATGCTGCCTGCCCGATTTCTGTCATTTACCGGATGATGAGGCTAGAAGCTACGCTTTATCATCACATCAGATTCACTTTAAATGTCACATCGTCAGATCCATCGAAAAACACTAATTGACATCTACAACAGTACATTACGTGTTAGCTAAAAGAAGTTTCCTTCTCCGCTTCCACTCTTGGTACGGTTGAAGAAATCAAGGTACGTGACCTTTCTGGAAATACTCTGTCAGACATTCATTCATACAAGTCATCCTCATTCACTTAGAAAGTCACATCGTCATACCCGCCAAATCACAAATTGATTTATCCAAAAATAACACTGGTATACAGCTTAGAGAAACGAATTCCTCCGCCACCAAACGTGAATACGTTTGAACAGATCAACTTACGCGATCCATTGGATATACTCTGTCAGACCTTCGTCCATACAAGTTGTCCTGGGACTGGACAAACCGAAGGCACTATTCTGTAAACAGGATAGCCCTTGCATTTTACTCCGTCTTCAATTATCTTTGGCATATATGATTCGCGACGCTTATGCCAATACATAGTGGTTCTTTGGATAATAATCCAACCGGTCTCTCCATATTAACAACGTTAAAATGGTCAAAAACTTCGATAGTCTATGATTTAACCATCAAAGAAAAACAAGTGTGCAAACAACGATATTATTCCCAGATGGAAATTATATCGAACAAACATCATTTAACATTAACCTCTTTAGTTCATTTATTTACTTATCTCATGTTTCCCTATATTCTAAATTCTTATTTTTCTTTTATCAGAAAACATTTCTGATTCTCGTTTGGAAAACATTTCCAAAACTCCTTTACGATCAAACCTTACCATTTCTTAGTTAAGAAGGAAGTCACTCAAGTTGGGGTATAATTACCTCTCAGACCTTAACTGAACAACGTTATAACTTCAAAATGGTCAAAGTTTATCTTTTTTTTTATCCTTAACAACTTCTTTACGCCTTTCTCGGATCCAATTTTACTAATCTACTTCTATATTTAAAACGTTGGTTATAACGTTATAATCCCTACTTCCGAATTATCTAACTTTAATTATAACTTCTATTCTTATTAGTGAATAATTAACCTAACACTTATTTATTTATAAATAAATAAATCTCTATTTAAACACTGGAAAGTATAAGTACTTTCCCGAATTCGATATAATCGAATTTGCCGATTAACTCTCTTCGAGAAATCTCTATTTGATTAACTTCTTCTCGAATAAATGGTATTCGATAATCTCTCTTCGAATAACTAATATTCGATAACTCTTCCTTTTTAAATATCTCATATTTGAAAATCTCACTTCGATTAAACTATAATTGATAACTCCCTTCGATGAAACTAACATCGATAACTCCTTTCAATGAAACTAACATCGATAACTCCTTTCGATGGAACTAACATCGATTAATTTAACTCGACGAACTTAACTCGACTAACTTAACCTGACTCGACTAACTCGACTTACTTGGTTCAACCAATTTGATTCGATTAACTAGGCTCGACTAACTTGACTAACTTAACTCGGCTTACTTGGTTCGACCAATTCGATTCGATTAACTAGGCTCGACTAACTTGACTAACTTAACTCGGCTTACTTGGTTCGACCAATTCGATTCGATTAACTAGGCTCGACTAACTTGGTCGAACCACCCGATCAACTCAACTTATTTAACTTAACTTATTTCTCAACTCGATCAACTCGATTAACTCCTATCGAATAACTAATACTCGATTAAACTCCATTCGCTTGACTCTAGATCGCAGCGATCACAATGGTTACGCCTGACTCCCTCAGGAAACATCCAACCGCCGTAGGCTATTTACAGCCCTGCGAATTACGCTAGCAGTCGTACAAGATGGCAACTTACCCTGAATACTATGTTTGACTAACTCTGTTTCAAATAACTATATTTGATTAACTCTAGTTCGTTTTAACTCTAATTGATTAACTCTAACTAATTAACTCCTTCTGGTTAACTCTAACTGATTTACTCTAACTGGTTAACTCTATTTGACTAACTCGACTTGACTAACCCCTTTCGAATAACATATTCGATTAACTAACTTTCGAATACCATATTCGATTAACTCCTTTCGAATGTCTATATTCGATTAACTAACTTCGAATACCATATTCGTTTTACTAACTTTCGAATAACATATTCGATTTACTCCCTTCGAATGTCGATATTCGATTAACTCCTTTCGAATGTCTATATTCGATTAACTTTATTCACTTTATAAAGATTTCCTTTTTAACAACGTTTTATTCATTTGAAAGGATTTACTTTTAAATAACGGTTCTACACTTTAAAAATGATTTCCTTTTTATAATGTTCCCTTTCCAATTCTATTTGTAAATGGTTTACAAATATTTCCTTTTCAAATTTATTCTTGAAATATTCTAACTCCTAAAATTCCCGGGAAAATTCGCCATAACCTCCTTTGTAACGGGAGCATCGGGAAAATCCCCAAACTCGCCACACAGGCCTTTCCATTCAAAAAGAAAATAGTTTGAAATTGTTTCCTTTTTGAATATCTCCTATTTATTAATATTCCCATTTAAAAATATCGCTTATTTATAAATATTCCAGTTTATAAATATTATGTTTTCAATATCACTTTGAAAATCTCCTTATCAATATCCTGTATGTTATGGTATTCAATCATATCAAATCACGATGTTCAATATCGTCCATACACACACAATCAACAACAAGTTATAATTCACATCATATATCCAAATATATGAAAAACAATAAAATAACTGTTGAGGAATCCAGTCGGATTCCTCCAACCTGTTCCCCTGGATCACAGATGTTAGACAATATAGAATAACATCGATTTCACTTCACTGTTAAATATTCTGATAAACAGAATCGACATATAGATATTTAACAGTTTATATATATATATACACACATATATATATATATATATATATATATATATAATATTTCTACTAACTGACTAGCAGTTCAATCAAACAATCAACACACAGTAAATCAGACAATTTCTAACAGTTCTAAAGATACAACATAAAATTATAAACTGTTTAGAGTTGGTGAGATTTACTCACATTTGCAGTTCATCGTTAAAGAACGATAAACCGTTATTTGATTTGAATCAAACAAATTATTTCGCCATAAATTCATACGAGCCCCAATCCACTTCTAGTCAGTTCCAGTGTGTAGTTGTCGTCCATACGATCTCAACGCAACTTACGGTTCGTGATTCTGATATCATATGATCGAGATACGATTCATTAAAGTTAATACATAAATTATTTGAATTTAAATTAAAAAACTAAATCTTTAGATGGGCTCACTTTTAAACTAAGGCCCACTACCACTTTAGAAATACCAGGCCCGCTTCCGTTATAATTACCAGACCCGATCCTCTTACTTCTTCCCCAAATTGTTTCACCGTAACATTCCTCCTTATTCCCAATTTTTGACCGACGGTTGACTGCTTACCACCCCCTCCTCGATCACCAAACGCCACCGCCACTACCTCCATCGCACTCGCTTAGACGATCTCCCCCTGATGACCACCATCAAATCAATTCCGACGCCCTACTTTCAAATCGATCTGCTGTTTCGAAACCTAAAGCCGACGTCGCCTTTCCCTGTTGAGGACCGAAGCACCTCCAACTGACCGCAACACTCGTGCCTCACCTTCATGAACCCCTCCGCAACCTCGATTCCAGCTTCCAATCATTGTTCTAACCCCAACAGTAAAACCTAATCCCACTGTGAACCAAAGGCTTCCACGGAAACGCACGTCGAAGGCCACAATACTCATATTGTCATGAAGGACTTTGCACCAGGAGTTCGAAGAAAGTTGTTCTAGGATTTAAGGGATTTTATTGGATTTCTCTTTGATTTTCTTTGGAGGAATTTTACTGTGTATGTTGTTTCTGAGGCAACGGCGCAATGTTTAACCTCTGTAGAAAATGAAATTAGGTTTAGGAGGTATAGTGGTGCTATTTATAGGCAAATAAAATATCTAGATATTTTCAAAGATATTTGTAGATATTTTCCTTATCATTATATATTGGTTTCCGTCTTCTAAAAATCCTTGTGATCACACACGATACCTAAAAATCATGAAACTGGACATGTAGATAGAGTTCGACATTACGGTCCCAACGAAACTGGTTTCGTCGAATTCCGACTTCGTATGCTCACACAGCGTATTTTTAACCGTCAAAATATCGACCGTTTCTCACTCTAAAAATCGATACGGCCACACAGGGACTCTAAAAATCATGAAACTGGAAATCTAACAACTAATTGATGTTGCGGATCCAACAAGACTAGTTTCGTCGAATTCTGAGGTCGTATGAAAAAGTGGCTATTTTTAAAGTCCTAAATAACCAATTTAAATATATAAATATATTTAAATATAATTAAATTAAATATTTATAAATAAATATTATTGTATATATCCATATACGCTGTCGTTTGGCTCCAGAATATCACCTCAGATTTTATGACCTGATTTCCGGACTCCAGATTATCCCGATATTCAGTTCGTATCGAAAAATCGATTTATAACGTATATAAAGCGTCGCAAATTATAAAGGAATTCCACAGCGACTTTTCTGAAATTTGATTTGGACGTATCTCAAAATCTACACAACGAAATCCAGATTTTTCTCTTCCATTAGAAAAATATACTCCACCAGCTCCACACGTTTCTTGTTTCACATAAATTCGGCTTAAAACGAATCCTGTACATTCAGTTGAAGTCTGAATCGCCAAATATCGAACTGCAGCGCCATTTCGAGCTCGATTTTAATTATAATATAATTCTATGTTCAAACTGTCGTCGATTGAGTATACTCGTTATTATTTTTCGAATCGAAACTCCACAAAATCTCGTATGCTATTCAATTCACATGATATTGTGAATTTCACTATTTCGACATTATAATATATTTTATTATATTATAATTATTAATTAAATATTCAATATTATTTAATTCACGTTCTCGATATCGATAAATCGATATTTAATAATTAAATAAATAAATTGTTCAACGGCTAAAATGCGGGTTACTACACAAACTCAACACTACTTCCGTTATTCATCAATTGATCACCTTCAGCTGTCCTAGAGTCATGTTCCAATCTCTTTGTTAATTTTCCTTTAGTCTCCCTAGATCCTTCAGATGAGGAATCACGATCTAGATCCAGTCACAATCAAATAATCGAAAGCCTAAATTTAATATTTTTCCCAGATGGTAGCACACCTGTAAAAGAAAAAAAGAAACAAAACAAGTACCTTTCTCTGCATTTAAGATCTCATGCTAATGGAATCGAATTGAAATGTATCATTTTGTGTTAAAAAAATCGAATCTTACATACCTTGTAACGTATAATTTAGTACATAAAATAGAATCAAGTCTTACATACCTTGAGTCGGTTGCTCAAAGTAAACCCTAGATCGACGAAGATGAAATGAAACAAGATGACAGCTGCGGCAAAGGAAAACAAGCATACAAGAATCGGTAGGTAGAAACGTAAGTGGAGGAAGCTGAAGAAAGAAGGAAGCTTAAGCGAGAGATTGCAAAAACATAAGATAATGTAGATTTTGGTGAAAGCTAAAAAAGAAATAAGAGAGTGGAGGGAAAGGGGCGGAAAAAAAATGTAATTGCGTCTGCCAAAAATTTAAGAACCGCGAAATAAGACTTAAACATGCCCAAAAAGACTAATATTAATGCATTCAACATATACATTCCCAAAAAGTGTAACATTAGTTGCACTCACACTACAAACGCTGCCAATAAATGCAACTAAATTTATGTTTTCTTCTAGTGTTTAAAAGGTTGTAAACTTATGGGACCACGCCATACGACACGGAACGGGTTCACTCCACATGAATAAATTAAAATAAAACAAACAACGCAATGCTTTTTTGAAAAATTAAGCTATTATAAGATTGATGTCCCATTACGCAATGTAATGCAAGCCGGAGGATAGAGTTTTACCTTATAATAGCCAAAGATGCTTGGTACGTTTTAAAACAAATACCCTTGATACTATTATAAGTGCATAGTGCAGAAAACAACTTCGAATATAATTGTATCAATCATAGACGACATAATACCCCATCCTATTATGTCTCCATATAGGATTACAACTAAAATCGTAAAGTCTCATATTGGAAATTGGAAATTGGATTCCATCTATGACTCGAGGCAAGGGATCTTCCTCACCGGTTTTGGACCACCACTAGCAAGATGTCCAAGATCATACCATAGGTAACCCTTGGAAGTGGTAGGGCCGATCCACTCTTACTTTTATGGATTGGCAATTCCTGAACAATATGTTTCCTGGTCCTATCGAAACTATAACCTAGTCAGTACGTCGACCATATAAGCCTTTTTCAGCCCTATATCTAAGGCGCCTCGCTTTCCATCATCCACATAAGTAAATATGTCTAGGCTTTATACCATGACACTACTTCTAGTTAGAAAGAAATGCATGCACTCCCTACGGTCCCTCATCCCGTGTGAAGCTTGAGAATTAACGTTATACACAAAGCTATGCTATATTAAAGTTGTTCTTTGATCATCATCTACAAAGCTTTGCTTTTCAACAAAAGCTTTGATCCATGCATCTCAGCATGCCACATTTCCAATCCATACCATGCCATTGATGTCTACCAATATATAACGTCTAAGCTTATACATCTCAGAAAATGGTGTTAAGTTAAGAGAATAAACTCTCTGCCACCAAACAAATACATATTTAGCAGATATCAACAAATATAGCATAAAATATAATGTCAGACAAACAATCTATTTACATGTCTGTTCTGGGTCTGAACAAAACCGGGCGCACCTTATTCCTCATCCCATATGTCCAATACAAGAGAGAGACCCTCGCATATCCGAGAGATCTCCAAGTACGTTTGGAAGACCACCACTTATCACCTTGTATTGGGTGATCAACCCAATCAGGACATCGGTAATAACCCAAATGATGTGAAGGTCTCCGATCTTCAACCATCATCTTCAAATCTTCGACTTTTAATCACCGTAGGAGTTATTCAGAATGGGTTAAACCCAGTCTTTCCGAATAACTCGCGCATCTTATAATTATGTGATGTATAAAAATAACACACACCTCATTCCAATCTGAAATATTCTTGTATTCAATTATTCTTTATACTGGGACTTATTCCCACAAATCTTATCAAAGATTATCTCATTTAAACTTATTGTTTAATTCATTCCTTGGAAAGCACTTCAAAAGATTTTATAATATCTTTTCACAACTTAAACCAGATTAAGGTTTATAAAACTAGTCGGGATTATAGAGCATTAGCGAAGTAGTCATTTATTTTATTATCCCAATCCCAACCTATTCATCCCATAGCGAAAAACAGGTTGTACTCCGTATCTAACACCCCTCGTGTTATTGGTAAATTTAATTACCATTTCACGTTCGAATCTATTTAAAGATTCATTAATCGCATGGAGTTAAACTGGTGGTACTCCATCTCGAACACTTCTCGAGTTTGGTAAATTTAATTACCATTTAACTTTCAATCTAATGAAAGATTCGTTAAAACTCCAACTTAGTTTTAATCTTATAAACCGTAACTTACTTGTTATTCAATTTTAGGAAATTAATCGTATCTTTAATTGATTTAAAGAACAAATGTCGTTTAAAACACTGCTCACGATAAACCCAAAATCAACTTCCATTAGCATGGAATCTTCACGGAAATCTGAACAATGTATAATCGATATAAATTTCTATATTAGATTAATACTATAAGTGGAATAGCGGCAAAGCCTTTTAAATTCCATAAATAATAAAAGCCTTCCTTTACAGAAGCTCATTTCGATTATTATTAAATCGAATTCCATTTAATTCCAATGTAATTAAATAAATTTAAAAACTTCTCTAAACGTTAACTAAATGATTTATTCCATTCAAAAATAGATTCAAGAACAGTATTATTGAATATACCATTCACGACAAACCCAAAATCCACCTTCATTTCCATTCCAATTTGAACTATTAAATTGGAAAGCTTCCATTCAATCTTTATTAAGACTTATATCTCAAACACCAATTTCAACCGGGCTTAAGAATAGTGTTACCATTCACAAAAAACTCGAAATCTAATTTGATATTAAACATAAGGTTTTGAATAGAAATCGTGTCGGCTTATATTCAATTTCAAATTCTGAAACCCACAAATATCGTATTGGAATAACGATATTTATATCTTCCAAATTCCTCAATAATATACGTATAATCATGGAATCCAATACTAAAACATCTGAAGATAATTTATATCCAAATCCTTTCCAATTTATATGTTAGAAAACTCTGGTTATATTAAAACCACTTTTTAAATCCATTTCATTATATCAAAACATTGAATTTTCCTTCAAGTTATAAAACAACGCTTTTAGATAAATAAAATTTATCTTTCAAACCTCGGAATATTTAACCAAAACTATTCTCAAATCATTTATTATGATTTATCATAATTTATTCACATTTTTAATAATTTTATCAAGGCCCATGTAGTCGGTTTCCAATACCGACAACCGAACTGCATCCATAATGGCCTTTTCCAAATTTGATTTGACATATTTAAAAATCCAACCGTTAGAATTTAAATATCTTATTTTTATTTGAAAGTTTTTTAGATATACCCAACGGTTCCGGTTTTAGGAGGATCCGATGGTAGGATCTCCCATTACGTCCATTCCAAGTTACGGGTTGAGCTTCGTGAATTGTCGCTTGCAACACGTCCTATTCGAAACCAAATTCGATTTATAGATTTAAAAATAATTCAATATACTTCCAAACCAATTTTATAAATTATATAATATATATATATGTGTGTGTTTGTTCATCTTTGAAAACCCGTTTCAATCATTTATCTTCAAAGTCTTATCCATGCGTCCATCCAAAATCGGACATCGAAATCAAACTTCGACTTTTCACTGAATATTATATTGTAAAAATATTTATTTTTATTCTGGATTGGAATGAAACTTTATCAAACAACATATAACTTCACTAGCATGAATTCTGAACATCCAACAATAGTTGTAAACAACTATCAACATCCAAATAACATCTAGTGTGCACCTATTTTCATATAAGCTTCAATTAAATAATTGGGAGATGTGGAAGTCAAATATCATCCCGAGACCCGTGTGGGGATTTCAACCAACGACCAATCAGTTTAAATCAATTATTAATTCACAAATTTAATCACAACTAGTTCAATTCAAATTATTTTCCAATCTAACCAATTTTGCTTAAACAAGCGATAATAAATTCATCGTTTCAGCTATAAATGGATATATAATCCAATTTCAATTACCACAAATATCTTACATCAATATAGAATATTATTCAACTCAACAAAGCATCCAAATCATAATACAACCAATCATTCATTCATCCATACAGTTTTCAAACAATTTGTCATGTGAGCTACCATATATCTTATAACAAATTTGTGATGATTAACTGAATAAAAATCATCATAGGTAATTAATATATATTCAGCTATGATTTTAATAACTGTAAAAAAATCAGTTTGAGTGAGAAACTCTCATATTGGTCGTTTTTCGCTAAATAGCTATAAAGGTCGATTGATCGAATCAGACGTTTTTTCCCATCAAAAATTGAGACGAGCTCCAAATCTCTCCATATCGGTTTCATTGCAAAGCACTCATCGATACGGTTCCAATGCATCTTTAATTGTTCAACTTTGTGTTCGTATGAAAAAGTTGTGCATTTTACAAGTTTGATGTACGTAGATATGTCATTAACATTAAAATAAATAAATAATTAACCTTAATTTTTCCTAATCTCTTCCTTTAATCCTCTTCCTTCACCAAATACGCAGCAACCCATTCCTCCTTACTTGCCATTCATGCAACCTTCCTCTTCCTTTCTCGCCTTCTTTACTTCACGAAATCGCAAGTTGTTTATACCATTATTCTTCTCTTCGCAATCTCCACCATTCCAACACCATGAACTCAAATTTAGGCTCCAAAAAATTTTGCCGACCCCCTCCAGTAAAACGTATGGCTATGGCAAACATCCCAAGACTTTTTATCATCGCCTTAAACTTCTCATATAACCTTCAATTCACCCCATAAACTCAAAATCAAACTCGGAAATAAGTATCAATGCACCAAAATCAATAAAACCTCTACCCTAGCCACAAAATACCGAACGCAACACACATTGTAATTTTCGTAGCGCCCAAAAATGAATTCTAACGTCCCAAATCACATACCAAACAATAGAGAATTGCTTCATGAACTCAAATAACCTTGTTTCATGATTTTAGGACTTTTATTTGATTTGATTTTGATTTTCGAAGTTGCATTTAGGGTTAGGGAAAGGGAAAATGGGACAAATGTGATTTTGAAGTTTTGGTTAGGTTTAGGAATGTTCGAGACAATTTATAGTGGAGCCTAATTATTTTCCTATTGATTTTATATTTTATTTTATCTAATTTATGTATGTTTTTATGGTCTAAAAATCCGTGTGATCAAATATAGATCCCATTTTCAATAAAAATTGACATGGTGCTTCTCTCTAACATTACGAACCCGACGGAACTTGTTTCCTCGAATTTCGAGTCCATTTGCTCAAACAGTAAATTTTTAATGTCAAAATATGAACTGTATTTCACATTAAAATCATGCACGGCCACATACTAAAATTTGAGTTCCACCATTATTCGATGCTACAGATTCAATAAAAAACATTTTATTGAATTCCGAGATCGTCTCAATAATGATCCTTTGTAAAACTACACAAATTATTACATCAAACAGTTTTATCGCGCCCGACCATATACTAATTTCGTTTGGCGTAAAATTTGAAATATAGCAATAATTTAATATTTCGAATCGAACAAAATTAGTTTCATCGAAAACAGAGGTCGTTTGCCAATTGTCCATTTTCAAGGGCTATGTAATATTAAAGTATTAATAAATTGCATAGCAACTATTTTAATTTTCGAATTGGACATAACTTACATTGTATAACATAAAATCTAAATTTTTCACTTTTATTAGACAGATATTGTTAATTAAATCCTAATGTTTCTGGTCTTACTGCAATCCGACTTATATTGAATTCTACACAGTCTTTAAAATTCAAAACTTACTTTCTCAAACTACCGCGACATTACGAGTTTGTTTTTAATGAAACTTTAACTTTATATGTTTTAACTTCATTCTAAATAAATTTTAAGTCATCTATTCTCAAAATAATTTATTTAGAATATCTAAAATCGATTAAAATCAATTAAAAATAAATTTTAAATTGGTACCAAAATTTCGGGATCTTACTATCTCCCCCACTTAAAACTTTTCATCCCCGAAAAGGGAGCCGAATGTCGTTTACTTAACCAACTGTCCTACGTCCAGTCCTATACTCACTTCTGGTATTTCACTAATAGGAAATAGGCCAATTCGAAGCAAATTCAGACGTCTGAAATTTTTAGACTAGACGTCTAAATATTATGTGAATCTGAAATTTCTTTCAGCAAACAGACGTCTGTTTGAAAATTTTCAGACGTCTGTTTTCTGAAGCAGACTTGTTTCTTGTCTACTTTATTATGAAAATATATATAAATAAAATATGTGTGTGTGTCATCAAGGAAGACTATAACAAATAAATATAAGAATAACAGACTCTTACAACATATATAATCTTCATTTTTGTTCTTGAATCTGTTGTCGAATATCTTCCTGCAAGATAGGGTTAATTGATATAATATATATGCTCATGTATAGTTGTCATAGTCAAAACGTAATATAGCGAGATTCAACACTTATCATCCCCTATGATGGTCAGGATAAGACACCTCCTAGAGGAAGGTCGGGTAGGTCCTTGGGCCCTGCTTGTGGATAAGCTAGCCAAGCACACTGGACGCATTGGCCCAGAGAGTGGCCAACAAAGCACGTACATCATCTGTTTTGACAATAAATAGCCCAGGGAGTGGCTCAAGAAGCACATACATCCTCTGCTTCCTAAATCAAACCCAAAAGGATTAACAAAACTAATTACCAGAAAATAGTTTCTGGTCACTCATTATAAATACCCGAATCTGGGTTGATTCGGATTTCAGTTATTACCAGAAAAAGGTTACTAGTCTTTTATCTCTAAATGCCTGGATCTAGGTTGGTTCCAGACTTTCACTAATTACCAGAAAAGTTTCTGGTCTCTCGTCCTAAATATCTGAATCTGGGTTTGTTCGGGATTTCTATTATTACCAAAAAAGGGTTTCGGGTCTCTCCTTCTAAATACCGAATCTGGGTCAGTTCAGGACTTTCGTTACGCCAGAAAGGGATTTATGGTCTTCAAAATAACCTGAATATGGGTTACAGTTAAGGTTACTAAATGACAAGAGCATATTTCTAATCTCATACCCTTAATGTTGGAACCTAACCTGGATCAAGGTTTCAGTCATGATCAAAGGGAGTTTCGGGAATGCTATCTTTAATACCCTAATCTGAATCGCAAGGTTCAAGTTTCTAATACCAAAGGAAGGGTTCAACAACCAATACCTAGGATGATGGCATGGTTATACTACTTAAAATCCCTCAAATGAAGATAATGGTCTTCCATCTTGTTCAAGGAGATTTACTATACACATTATATACAAATTGCTACTGTTTATGCGAAATATAGATTAAAGAAGTATTGCATATTTCGTCCACAAAGCCACATAATTGATTGCTCAAAAGAAAGTTAAACCTTGTTGGCAGTTAGTACATTTTCCT
The DNA here is from genome assembly GCA_030737875.1 of Allium sativum. Taxonomy (NCBI): domain Eukaryota; kingdom Viridiplantae; phylum Streptophyta; class Magnoliopsida; order Asparagales; family Amaryllidaceae; genus Allium; species Allium sativum. The sequence continues at coordinate 182,862,164 of CM060911.1, read as the reverse complement.
ATGATTCCCCATTTTCAGGTGGGGGGAATAATAGCATGACGAAGCACAATACATAAAAGTTCATTGATTTTCCATTACTTTTCCCTAACTTTATGTGGGTCATCTAAAGGCTTAAGCTGAAGTTTCAAAGCCCAATTATAGGCCCTGCCCATGGCTCGTAGAATCTTATTGTTTTATCCAAATTAAAAGCACTTTTTTGTAAAGCTTGTCTTTTCTTTTGTAGTTGCTTGACTTTGGAAGCATAGAAGCCGATACACCAAAGTGTATCCTCATTATACTTTCTGTCATAATAACCTTTGATATCGGCTTTAACTTTCCGATACCATCTATTAGCAGGAGAATCATCCAACCCAGAGGGGAAATTACTCGCATGATGGCTTATCCCAAACTATGCGACCCCGAACTCTACTGTGACTTGTGGAGGCTTAGACGTAGAAGTTTCGGTGGTACATCCAAAAGCGAATTCCCAATTTTTTAATTCTATTAATGCATCATCACGCTCAACCTCTAAATCAGCAATTTGCCGATGTACTCATCCACTTCTTTATCAAAATCAATGGAGGGATTCGTCTTTATCTCTCTCTTTAGCTTAAGGATAATTTTATCCTTTTTCCTTAGCTAACCCTCCAAAACACTCATTTGTTCGTTTAAACATTTCAAAGATGGCTCTTCAAACAAAACTGACTCATCTATTACACCAATGAGAGAATCCTCTAGAAGATTTTCTTGGTTTGTAGTTCTTAGCACGTCCTTCCCGGCGAAGGGAGAACGATCTTTGCTAGAATTTTCCTGTATTATAAACATATAAACAACTACTTATAGAATCTATTTTCGGGAGTAGATAACAATAGTAAATCATAGCTTTCATCATTCGAAAAAGATCAATACAGATGTTACCCTACATTCATCCAAATGAGTATAAATTACAAAAATATAACAGTTTAATCATTTCCTTCTATACACTTTTTGTTCATATTGCATATCAGTTTTGCATGGTGAGCCCTAAGTTTCTTTAGTACCATCTCCTTACCATTTCCAAAGAAGTTAAAAGAAAGTTGAGGACACTTTATATAGATAAGCTTAAGTTCTTTTAAAAAGTGTTCCCTGGCGGACTGGTAAAGCGATTTCGTAAGAAACTCCCTCCTCAACCTAGATAATGAATGCAGATCACCCTTGGAAATAGTGTCATTAGTAAAAAAAAATGTTTTGCTATGATAATAATGAGTGGTAAAAGATAATCTCCGGAAGCATAAAGTCATGTCATGACATTTTGCAAATATTAGTAAGTTTCAAAATAAAGCAGACTAACCCAATACAGGAAAGGAAGTGACTCGATAGCAAAAATTTATACCTGAGAAACAAGGGAGACAGATTGCATTGCTTGTTCCTTTTCATCGAACTCCGAAAGAACAATCTCTTTAGCAGTAGTACCAACATGGTGTGGAGTAATGGAATCATATGAAGGATCAACATTCACATCCTCAAATCCTAAGGCTCCTCCAATATGCAAGGAAAGTAGGCCATCGTCTTTGTTATCCTGGCAACCTCCGCACTCAGGGTTGAATTCATTATTTTAATCATCTCCATCATCGTCACCAGAATTCAAAGCTAATGCCTCATCACCAAATTCAGAGTCATCTGAAAGTTCTTCGATGAATAGAAGGTCCTCGAACCTTACCTCGCTTTTCCTATGAACCTTAATACTTTGTTTGGCCAAATTTACTCTTTTTGTAACCCTACTCCAAACAGAAGGATGAATAAAAGTGAAGTCCATGCCCGAAAACTTTTTAAAGTTATCACAGTAAACTCGGAAGAGAGCCTTCTCATAATATTCCATCACCATGTCTAGAAGATATGCTTTCAAAAACAAAGAAATCCTACCCTGAGCTTCATAAATAACCCATTTAGCATTGGACAAAGCATTTTCCTTTATCCTCAATTTCTTACCGTGCTCAGCCAACATATTCGACCGCTCACCCTCAAAAGCCGAAACCTTGGCAGCTAGGAAACTGTTAGTTTCCCTTTCTTTTCCAAGAGATATTTTCAAATGTTCGCAGACCTCATTAATTTTTCTCTTCGCTATAGTTAAGCCACAAACCTTAGACTCCAACGCGGCATTTTCCTCTCTAAGCTTATTCACTTCAAAGGATGATAAAGCAATCACCGTCCGAAGGGTATACCAAACTTTGGACATCTAAAAAATAATAAGGTCATGTCGGCCCTTATATGAAGGTGTCTATAAAGAAATTAAAAAGGGGTATAAAATAAAGTAGAAACCCGACTAGTCTGAAAGGACAAAGTTTGGTATGTTGGAAACATTAATGGAAGGAAGAATAAATTTCACAATATCATCGAAATCAGAAGTTGACAGAGGAAGGTTCAAAGAATCATCATAACAAGGTAAAGGGGATGGGGGTAGCTCATGATCCCTCAAATTCTAAACTTCCTGAGAATACGATATAAGAAAACCTGCAACAAAGTCACTTCCTACGGTCTCAGTGGGAGAAAAATCCACGATAGGAGGTATTGCTGGAAGAAGGGATGATGGGACTGAGCAATGGTGGACCACTAGGCAAAGTAACAGTTCCCTCACCAGAGGAGGTGGATACTAAATTTACAGCTTTGTGTCTTTTGGAAGACCATCATTTACAGTCGAACTGGCCTTTTTTCGAATAGATCACTAAAATAGGCATGGATGGCATGAGTAATGAATTCATTAGCACCTTGGGAAGCTGGTTACAAAAGAGATAACATAAAGAAAAGTTGAAACATTGAATGAAATCAGGCAATCTTTACGATAAGACAATCTTACACGAGGAACCTATAAATAAAGGTGATGAGAGATTGAAGTCATCCGAACTGGAAGACAAGCTCGTAGCACCTGGAAAGTGAATTGGAGGTTGTCCCAAAATCTTTTGTCCAGTAGGCAAGAGGGCATGTTTGTGTAAGTTATCCAAATTCGGTAGAATGGAATGTTGCCTTAGCTCTTCAGGTATTTGCTAAGGGCATCAACAACTTCGACCTCTCCTGCCTCACGCTCTTCCTTTTTACGAAAGAAGGCTAGAAAGCAGTAACAGCCGACAAGATGTAAAAAAAGAGAAGAAAGAGCCACTTACCAGGGTCAATGAAAGTACCCGATATGACAAGGGGAGACCTGATGTAGAAAAACTGGTATTCTCAATTTCTAGACTTATTAATGGGATCACTAACCCATTTCCTCGCAGGACTAGAATGAAGAATGAGAGAGTCCGACACTTTGGCTATAAGAAGTAGGAATCGCGGAAGATTGACATTAAGGGATGTTTGGCATGACTCAAGCGCTAAGATTTCTAAGCATAAAAGAAGGGTATACGTATTAGGTGAAAGCTGAATGAGGGCAGCCCCGAAGTGATGCCTAAGTACAAACTCTGGAAAAGGGAAGAAACTTCCATGCCATATATGGATAGCGGTATAAGCAAAGTACCCTTCCGGTGGGTTTTGAATAGTATCTTATGGAGAAGCAGGAATGGTGTCAATATTAGACATACCAAAACTTCGGAGAATAGCATTTACTTCCTCTTGGGAATTAATGAAGGAATGCTGGGGGATGGGTACCTTCTTTGGGCGAGGTTTGATAGATTTGCCTAGCCATGAGCTATCGGGTTGTTGCTCCTCAGACATAATACTGGAAGGTGATATCGTACCATGACACATGTATTTAGTCCCATTCTCTTTTAGTAAAAGTATATGCAAATCATATGTAGGCGAGTAAGTAACATAGAGGCTTACTGATGTTCGAAATCTGACCCATTAAAACACCAAAGTTGACTATGACATTCAATATTAACAAGGCTTGTGCATAAGCCACCTATGCTGGAGATCAACTAGACCGTTGGTACGAGACAATTAGTAGGATCATTACCAAAATCTAGTTAGTCTCGAAACCCAATACAGGCAAACTCAAAACCAAAATGTTTTATTTAAAAGCTTCAAATTTTGCCAACACCAAAACTGAGAAGAAATAAAGTTTTCGGTGGGATTTTCACAACTGAACCAGCACCCATTGGGATGGGAGCCAAATAAACACGAACCTTAATGTTGGTAAAATCGAGAGCTAATTAAGTAAACAACAAAGGTGTGGGGTTTACTCGTACCGAAAGCCTAATGTAGTGTTTATTGACAAGAAATAGCCTTTTACATGTAATTTTGCATGTTAAACCCCAAAAATGTGTTGGGGGAAAGATGTAACTTATTTGGTCGGCCATTAGGTACTAACCTAATTATCATCATGGTTTAACTCACACTAGATACTCAAAATTCCGAACAATTTCCTAAAAGCAAGTTAGGGGAATGATGTTAACTTACGCATACAATTGAGTTAAAAGTATTTACAAGGAATCGAGTATAAAACCCTAAGAAAGCCTGAGAAATTTTAAAGAGTAGTAACCTTGTTTGAGCAATGTAATATGCAGGAAAGAAGAGGAAGAAAGAGGAATTAATGACTAAAGATGCTCTTTCAATCTCAACCACACGAGTAATATTGAATCAGCAAGCCAGAACCATCATAAAGGATGGAAAAGCGGACCTGCATATTCAGAGCCATACAACACAGAGATCAAAAGACTTCAACTTGAAAAGTCAAAGAATACCCTTTCACTAGGGGCAAATGTTACTACCAAAATTAACACCGAGACAGGCTGACAGTGAAGGGGTATCGAACCATCACAAATAGAAAGGGGAAATCCAGAAGCAAAGATCAGGCACAGATTAAAACCGAGAGCATGAAATAAGTATCAGGAATGGCAAACAACCAACACCGTCCCAAATATAGGAGTCTCAGATACGATATGAAGAAAGGACGCCGGCAGGATAGTTCCGGCACGAAGGGTAACCAACAAGAAGTCACCCAAAACCAGAAGGAGATGAAGAGAAAGCCAAGAACTCTGCAACCCGAGACCCAGAAGGACGAAAGGGCTATTGGCATTAACATTCTTAATGGCGATACATTAAGAGACGCAATCATCAAAAAGCACAAAGTTCGAAACATCAGGAAATTGTCCGGAAGCCATCTACTGAGACCCCAGTCGGATGATCATCGAGAGGTCACTTTAACAAACAACCAGTAATGCACCTAAGCACCCTTCTGGAAATCTGAATTACACTTACGGGATCTACCGAAAGGCAAGTCAGAGCCTCGAAGAGAGACAAGCTATCCACACTAATCTACTCAGTGTTGATACCGACGGGGGTGGCGGATCTAAAATCATGCACTTTAAGCATGAAGGCAAGTTTCACGAAGAATTAATAACAAGACCAAAAGCTCATAACCAGAAGCTATCAACCAAAATCCTTTCCTAAAGCTATCCATACAGACAAGCTACAAGGGAGGTCAAAAACATCGAAGAAAAGCTCCAAAGACCGAGACCTTCTTTCTGAGAGCCAACACCGACACGCTAAAGACAATAAGCAAAGACGAAAGAGCGGACAGAGCTAAAGCAACTGGAACCAAAAGGAAAAGCGGTCGATAGGGGCTTCTGCTGGCCTAATGACAAAAGGGGCCTCAATTTGTTTATAAATAAGACCCTATGGGTCTCATTTTCGGGACCGAATTCTCATTTCTCATTCTTGTATTCTTTTCTTCTAGAGTAAAACCTAATTTCTAAATCAAACTGGGGATTTCAATTGTAACCACTTATTTACTCCGAATCAAAGATCAATAAAGAGTGGATCAACACTTAGCGTATTTTTTATGTGCTTCTTATGAGTTTTCATAGCTATTTCCTATACAACAAACTATATGCTTTCTACATGCCCAAGGTCTCATATCCAAGTCTAACCCTTTCCGCAAAGTAATAGTAAAACCCCTTCCTACAAGCCATTTAGCCTTCTATCGAGGGTTGTGCTTAGGGAACCCTTGTCCCAAGATAACTGTTGGATCTTAAGTCGCTTTAGCGTGATGCTCACCCCTTTAAGGGAAGAGTAACTAATCATTTGGGCTTTAGACCTTAATATCCAGGAAACAGCGAACTAACTCAAGCTCGTAGAAATTAAATAATCCCGTCTTTCCCTTAGGTCCACTATTGTAGACCTATCTCTGGTGTTAACTAAAAATATCGTTAACACTTATGTATACAAATCAATGAGCAATAAAGAGTGAATCAACGCTTAGCTTAATTTCTATGAGCTATCTATCTACTTCCTATACATACTACCTTATTCTTTCTACATGACAAAGGTCCTATGCCCAAGTCCTAACCCTTCCTCAAGATTATTGAAAAAAAAACTTCTCACAAGTCATTTAGCTTTCTACCTTGTGTCGTGTTTAGGCAACCCTTATCCCAAGGTAACTGTTGGTTGTTAAGTCTCATAAGCATGAGACTCACCCCTTAAGGGAAGAGTGACTAATCTTCGGGCTTAAGACCTTGATATATCGGAAACAGTGAACTAACTCAAGCTTGAAGGAACTAAATAATCCCATTTTCCCCTTATGTCCATTTCCTTAGGCCTATCTCCGGTATTGACGAAAAATATCATTAAGAATGTAGATTTAATGAGATTAGATCCGGACAACGCTGAAACCCCTTGAATTCGATGCAATTTGATGTGATCTAATCCCCTTTGATGTTAATCAATCCTTTAGGTGCGATCTTCAATGAATTTGATTGAAAAGAATGGATAAATAGGGTTTCAGGTTGAACCAGAGAATCACAGACGCCCAACCTAAAATTCAGAATGAAGAGAGTAACCCTAGTTCTCTCCCTAAGTCCCCCAATTTATATCTGCTGGTCATAGGTCTAATGAGTTTGGTTTGTCATCCCATTAGCTACTGCTAATGCTGATCGATCTGCCTAAATAGCCGTTAAAATTTAAAACAATGATTCCTCCCAAAACCGTTGAACCAAATTGTAACGACCCGCATTCTACGCATCATAGGATCGTAGAGTATTTATTTCTTTTTTTTCGTGTGAGGTCGTATAGTCGTGTAACTTTGGGAGACGACTATTGGGGTCATTTCCCATGTTCACGATTTTTGCCGATTTTTAAATGACCGTTTTGCCCCTAACTAATCTTGTTTTGTCCATAACTTTTGATTGGAAAGGAATTTTGACCTGAAACCACTTCCATTGGCTCCGGATGATGGTTTCTCTTTCCGTAGAGTGGTTACATTAGCCAAACGGACTTACCGTTTGGGAGATATGGCTGAATTAAGGTTTAGAGGGTTAAAAACAGCTAATTGGGCTTAACCGGGTGATTAGCAGCTAGGCCCAATGGGGGATTTCGGGATTTGGGGTATTTGAGGGCTGCTAGGGTTAGGGTTTCGGTTTTTCACTCATTTTCCAGCCGCCACAAACATTTTAGAAGCTCCAACAATGGCCTCCAACATCTGAAAACACCCCTAATCACTTCTTAATCCAGTTTTGGCTTAAACTACATCAAATCAAAGGGAAATAGCATCAAATCAGAGTTGGAGCTGCTGCTAGGCATTGGAATTCGACCCATACAGTAGATTATTTCAGATTTGAGATTTTATTATTGCCAAGGTGAGTGATTTGCATAGTTTTACACTAATTATGACTAATTAGGGGTGATTAGTGTTAATTAGCGAATTTAAACATGATAAAATTCTGGAAAAATGTTTATAAAATTCGGAATGATGTTTTAGACCTCTGTTAGAAATTTGGTTCCATTTGGTTAAGTTTTGCTAATCATATCATTAGTTTTGCTTAAAACATGCTTAAAGGAAAATATGGGGTTTTGGTCATGTTTGATCCATTTTGATATGTCATATTGTTGTTTTGGTGTTTGTGGTTGATTCCCTATGTTCCTATGATTGTATGATATGCTTTGTAGTTGATTAGAAGTGTTAGATTGGTCGAAAACGCCGTCGAGAGGCGAAAATAGCTTGCTGGAATGGTGCAGGTTTTAGGACCAGGAAAAACCGACCAGGCTTCTGACCGACCAGGTTCTAACCAGACCAGGCTTCTGACCGACCAGGTTCTAGACCGACCAGGTTTCGACCGACCGGGGGAAAACAGAATGACCGACCAGGTTCCAGACCGACCAGGAATGAAGGAGGACGACCAACCAGAAATGGTGAAGGAGACCGACCGACCCGAGCTCCAAAACGACCGACCAGGGATGGTGAAGGTTAGACCGACCAGGGAAACAAAACCGACCGACCAGGTTTGATGAAATGCGACCGACCAGGGGGAAAACAAAACCGACCGACCAGGGATGATGAAAACCGACCAGGATGAAAGATGCTTGATCAACCGACCCAAACAAGAAAGAAGACCAATAACCTGAGATGCAAAGGTAGTCCAGATGGAAGTTAGAGCTCAGGATCCCGGAACCAGTTGGGAACCAATGAGTTCACTTCATGGTTGGGCTTTGCTGCGGGACGTGTGCTAAGGAGTTGTCGATGTCTGTATCTTTGAATCACTATGTATGGGAAGTATGTCAACGGATTCAGGGTCACAGTATGTAGTGACCTAGGTACGACTAAAAGTAGCTATGGACCAATGAAGTGGGATCATTGAAAAGGTTTGGTCATGATTCCATGTGGGTAAGCTTGGTTGTAGCAGTAGTTGTACAGAGTCGAACTCCGTCACTACTTCGATGAGTCTAGTGATTTACAGTGGTGGACATCGTATGCTTTACGCACTGAGTGAGAGATGTGAGGATGGTTGCTATGATTGATTTGTTTGCTATCACTATGACATACACCCCCCCCCCCGTTATCTTGACACCTGTGTTTAGTGTAACCTTAGAGTATTGTACAGTATGTAGTGCTAACTCTTTGGTTGCAGGTCCAGGATCAGGTATGGTTTAGTATACCTGTTATTATTCTGTTTAGATGCTTATCGCTCATACCAGGCTTTATGTCTGACCCAGAGTTTTATGTCTTCTCTTATTACTCTGGGTGCTCACACGAGCAGACTAGAGACAGGTTAGGTGGTATGCACGAGTAGCTGATCCGGAGACGAGCAGGAGGCTTCTACGTATGATATATAGATATTCTCCCTGTGTCGCAGCTGGTCACTACTTTGGGCATTAGTAGTGTACCTTTCCTTTTTTGCTTTAGAGACAGTATTTTTAAGTTGTAATAAGCTGTATTTTGGATTTCCGCTGCTATAATGGTTCTGATTTAGTTTTCAGCTTATGCACTGTCTCACATGTTTATGTCAAGTATATTATTATTATATTTTATTCCATGCGCTGTGAGATATGTTACAGGTTCTGTGCTAATATAATTCTTCAAATCCCTTTCCTTTTCCTTTCTTTTGGCGACCATTCCGTGCTGGTTGGACGTCAGTACAGCGCATTTCAGTGAAATGTCGACTGGTGCGGGGCGGGCCGTCACACTTGGTATCAGAGTTCTAGGTTGCGTAGTTAACCTAGGGAAAGACACCAGGGAGAGATAGTATACGTATATGAGAGCGCGTATTTGTAATTATTTTGGGTTTCAAAAGCTATATATATATATACTATTAGTATATTAAGGATGAAGTCGTACTGCACTGGCACCACTATGGAGATGGTTAATCGTTTTCTTTACAGATTGAACGATGAGCCGATATGCGAGAGGTACTGGTAAAGGAGCCAATAATGGGAATGCTCCCGAAATGAGGACGGTGTTCACTGATTTCATGAGAGAGATGCTTAGGGAGGTTCAAGGAGTAGTCCTTAATGCTATTAATGGTGGTGGTGCAGTGGTGCAGGCGCCTAGGGCCGATTTCGCCAAGCTAAATAAGGATTATACTAGCTTGGGAGGAAAGCCGTTCCACGGAACGGAGTCGGTTACAGATGTTCAGGATTGGTTGGATAGCTGTGAGCGTATCTTCGAAGACTTGGGCATCGAGGATGCGATGAAGAGAATGCTTGCATCCCGTCAGCTGCAAGGACAAGCTATGAATTGGTGGAACGCTATTAAGGTAGCTACTCCAGGGAATCAAGTTACTTGGAATCAGTTTATGACTCGTTTCAGCGAAAAATTCATTCCAGCTGCCCATAGATCAGAATTGTTCAGGAGGTTCTTAGAGCTTAAGCAGAATGACAGGGCAGTCTCGGAGTATATTGCTGAATTCAACACTTTATCGAAATATGGATTGTCCCTTATCGATACAGTCGAGAAGAAGAACAAGAAGTTTATAATTGGCTTGGATGGGTACTTGGGGGAAAGACTTGTAAACCATATCGACGAGACGTTTGAGTCTATTGTAAGAAAAGCATTAAGGTCTGAGAGCCTTTTCCCTAAGTCAAAGACTGAGGTTGCTATTGCATCTACAGAGGAGCCAAAGCCGCAAGCAAGTGGTGAAGGCAAGAAGAATTCTCAGAGCAAGAGGAAACAAGACCAGGTTAAGGATGGTCAGAAAAAGAAAAAATAAGAAAGATGGCGAGTGCTTTAGGTGTGGCAAGAAGGGCCATTATGCCAGAGATTGTCAAGAAAAGCCTGCGGAAAGGAAGTGCTTTAATTGCGGCCAGGCGGGACATCACAAGAATGAATGTCCACAACCTCCTAGGGAGAAGCAGATCGTGAAAGCATATGCCACCAGTGTTGTTCCTTCTTCGTCGAATGCCCCAACTGCGGCAGAGAAGGGAAAGAATGTTGTTATCCAAGGTATGCTTTCTGTTTATGGCGTTCCTGTTAGAGTTTTGTTCGATACCGGAGATTCCAGTTCTTTCGTATCTAGTGACCTGGTAGATAGGTTGGAATTGGAACTCGAGATAGTCGATAGACCTTTAGTAGTGATGAACCCGATTGGAGGTTCAACTAGCCTTAGTATGATTTGTCGTAATGTGATCTTATCGAGTCATGGATGTATGTTTGTTTTTGATTGCTTTGTTTTGGGCTTTACTGGGTTTGGCATTATTTTGGGAGTAGATTGGCTCCAAAGATACGGGGTGGTGGTAGACTGTGAGGGCTTTTTAGTGACAACTAGAGCGGATGATGGGCGGAGGATAGTGTTTGGTGGTCTACCGAGTAAGGGGGTGTTGGCTAGTTTTCTAAACTCCCTCGACATTCCGCATAGCGAGTTGTTAGGTTTGCCCGTGGTTAGCCAGTATCCGGATGTTTTCGAAGAAGTGACCGGACTTCCACCACATCGAGAGATTGAGTTCCGTATTAATTTAGTGAAAGATGCCAGACCTATAGTGATGCCACTTCGTCGTATGGCACCAAGGGAGCAGCGAGAGCTCGGGGTGTAAGTCAGCGATCTTTTGAAGAAGGGGTTTATCAGAAGGAATGTTTCTGAGTGGGGAGCACCAGTTGTGTTCGCTACCAAGGCGGATGGTTCCCTTCGATTGTGTATAGACTACCGCGAGTTGAATAAGGTGACGAGGAAGAATAAGTATCCTCTGCCGCGGATAGATGATTTGTTTGATCAGTTGAGTGGAGAGAGAGTGTTTTCTCAATTGGATCTCGCAATAGGTTTTCATCAGCTTAGAGTGGAAGCTGGGAGTATAGCTAAAACGGCATTTCGGACGCCGTCTGGATTCTATGAATGGTTGGTTATGCCATTTGGGCTGACCAATGCCCCGGCATATTTTGTGGATCCTATGAATGGAGTATTCAGAGACCAGTTGAATAAGTTTGTTCTTGTGTTCGTGGACGACATCTTGGTTTACTAGAGGACAGAGGAAGAACACAAGTAACATTTAGGGATAGCCATGGAGGTGTTGAGAAAACACCAATTGGAAGCGAAGTGAGATTCTTGGGCCATGTCGTTTCAGAGAATGGTATTGCCGTTGATCCTTCAAAAGTGGCTACGGCGAAAGATTGGGTTACGCCCAAGAATGTAACAGACGTAAGAAATTTCTTGGGATTATACTATCGTAAGTTTATCCAAGATTTCTCCAAGATAGCAGCACCGTTGACTCAGTTGATAAACAAGAATCAAGCTTTTGTTGGTTGTTTTGCTAGTATCATCTCACGTAGATTTTCTGAATTCGGAGGAGATATTCCTGGGGTGCTTGTCTGATTTTGGTTTAGGCCTTTGGGGCTTGTGCTTTGGGAATGTCGATTCCGACCAGGATGGTTTGCGTGGGAGACAAATAGTTGTGGCGATTTTTCGTTGGGTGCAGTAATAAGTGCATTGAGTAGGAGACATGCCAGTTTAGGGGCTATGTTTTTGGAATGGAAGCAAGTGGAATATATCGCAGGATATGATTCCCGACCTAAGTACGAATTGGATCCAGGAATGTTAGCAAGTTTGACGATCAGACCCGCTTTGATTGAGCGGATTGGTTCCAGTCAGAAGAACGTTCCTAATCTATTGGAAATCATCTCCAAGTTAGAGATGGGTATCGATGAGGAGATGAACGAGTATGGGCTTGATCGAGATGGATGGTTTCGAAAGAATGGAAGGTTAGTAGTACCCAACGTAGATGGATTGAGAGATGAAGTGTTGAGAGAGTACCATCACTCAAAACCCGACCATACACCCCGGTGATAGCAAGATGTATTGAGACATGAAGCAGACCTACTACTGGGAAGGAATGAAGAGAGACATTGGAAAATTTATATCCAAGTGCATGAATTGTCAACTAGTCAAGGCCGAGCAAAAGAAGCCTAGTGGTCTATTACAACCATTGGAAGTCCCAGAATGGAAATGGGAACAAGTATCGATGGACTTCATTGATGGGTTACCAAGGACTAGGCCAGGCCATGATAGTATTTGGGTTATTGTGGATCGATTGACCAAGAGTGCAAGGTTCATTCCAGTCAAGTCAAATAGAACAGTAGCCAACTTGGCATAACTATATATGAAGTGGGTAGTGAGATTTCATGGAGTACCAAAAAGCATTGTGAGCGACCGAGATCCACTATTCACTAGTGGGTTTTGGAAGAGCTTACAAGAGGCGTTGGGAACAGAGTTACATCTCAGTACCGCATATCATCCTCAAACAGATGGTCAGACAGAGAGGGTGAATCGAATATTGGAAGATCTTTTGAGAGCTTGTGTATTGGATTTTGGTGGATTATGAGATGACCATTTGCATCTAGTAGAGTTGAGTCACCAGACAAGATGGCAGGAGTTCATAACGTATTTCATGTTTCCCAGTTAAGAAAGTTAGTACATGACCCCGATATGACTATTTCACCGAATCAGTTGAACGATATCGAGATAGCATCCGAGGCGGTATGGAGCCACAGACCGATGCGTATTGTTGGGGACGATACGAGGCAGTGAGAAGGAAGGTGGTGAAATTAGTCAAAGTTTAGTGGGGTGAAAATGAGAATGACTGTACTTGGGAAACAGAGGAGAGTATTAGAAAGACGTATCTAGAACTCTTTGCTTGGTAAGATTTTCATTTCGATTTAGTTATTCCACATGCTAGGATAGGCTTGTTTTGTTTGTTGTGCATGATTGATTGTTTGCAAATGATTGATAGGCATGTGGGATACCTGTGTTTGCTTGGGTTAAGGAATTTCGGGGACGAAATTTCCTAAGGGGGGGAGAATGTAACGACCTGCATTCTACGCATCATAGGATCGTAGAGTATTTATTTCTTTTTTTTCGTGTGAGGTCGTATAGTCGTGTAACTTTGGGAGACGACTATTGGGGTCATTTCCCATGTTCACGATTTTTGCCGATTTTTAAATGACCGTTTTGCCCCTAGCTGATCTTGTTTTGGCCATAACTTTTGATTGGAAAGGAATTTTGACCTGAAACCACTTCCATTGGCTCCGGATGATTGTTTCTCTTTCCGTAGAGTGGTTACATTAGCCAAACGGACTTACCGTTTGGGAGATATGGCTGAATTAAGGTTTAGAGGGTTAAAAACAGTTAATTGGGCTTAACCGGGTGATTAGCAGCTAGGCCCAATGGGGGATTTCGGGATTTGGGGTATTTGAGGGCTGCTAGGGTTAGGATTTCGGTTTTTCACTCATTTTCCAGCTGCCACAAACATTTTAGAAGCTCCAACAATGGCCTCCAACATCTAAAAACACCCCTAATCACTTCTTAATCCAGTTTTGGCTTAAACTACATCAAATCAAAGGGAAATAGCATCAAATCAGAGTTGGAGCTGCTGCTAGGCATTGGAATTCAACCCATACAGTATATTATTTCAGATTTGAGATTTTATTATTGCCAAGGTGAGTGATTTGCATAGTTTTACACTAATTATGGCTAATTAGGGGTGATTAGTGTTAATTAGCGAATTTAAACATGATAAAATTCTGGAAAAATGTTTATAAAATTCGGAATGATGTTTTAGACCTCTGTTAGAAATTTGGTTCCATTTGGTTAAGTTTTGCTAATCATATCATTAGTTTTGCTTAAAACATGATTAAAGGAAAATATGGGGTTTTGGTCATGTTTGATCCATTTTGATATGTCATATTGTTGTTTTGGTGTTTGTGGTTGATTCCCTATGTTCCTATGATTGTATGATATGCTTTGTAGTTGATTAGAAGTGTTAGATTGGTCGAAAACGCCGTCGAGAGGCGAAAATAGCTTGCTGGAATGGTGCAGGTTTTAGGACCAGGAAAAACCGACCAGGCTTCTGACCGACCAGGTTCTAAACAGACCAGGCTTCTGACCGACCAGGTTCTAGACCGACCAGGTTTCGACCGACCGGGGGAAAACAGAACGACCGACCAGGTTCCAGACCGACCAGGAATGAAGGAGGACGACCAACCAGAAATGGTGAAGGAGACCGACCGACCCGAGCTCCAGAACGACCGACCAGGGATGGTGAAGGTTAGACCGACCAGGGAAACAAAACCGACCGACCAGATTTGATGAAATGCGACCGACCAGGGGGAAAACAAAACCGACCGACCAGGGATGATGAAAACCGACCAGGATGAAAGATGCTTGATCAACCGACCCAAACAAGAAAGAAGACCAATAACCCGAGATGCAAAGGTAGTCCAGATGGAAGTTAGAGCTCAGGATCCCGGAACCAGTTGGGAACCAATGAGTTCACTTCATGGTTGGGCTTTGCTGCGGGACGTGTGCTAAGGAGTTGTCGATGTCTGTATCTTTGGATCACTATGTATGGGAAGTATGTGAACGGATTCAGGGTCACAGTATGTAGTGACCTAGGTACGACTAAAAGTAGCTATGGACCAATGAAGTGGGATCATTGAAAAGGTTTGGTCATGATTCCATGTGGGTAAGCTTGGTTGTAGCAGTAGTTGTACAGAGTCGAACTCCGTCACTACTTCGATGAGTCTAGTGATTTACAGTGGTGGACATCGTATGCTTTACGCACTGAGTGAGAGATGTGAGGATGGTTGCTATGATTGATTTGTTTGCTATCACTATGACATACACACCCCCACCCCCGTTATCTTGAAACCTGTGTTTAGTGGCACCTTAGAGTATTGTACAGTATGTAGTGCTAACTCTTTGGTTGCAGGTCCAGGATCAGGTATGACTTAGTATACCTGTTATTATTCTGTTTAGATGCTTATCGCTCATACCAGGCTTTATGTCTGACCCAGAGTTTTATGTCTCCTCTTATTACTCTGGGTGCTCACACGAGCAGACTAGAGACAGGTTAGGTGGTATGCACGAGTAGCTGATCCGGAGACGAGCAGGAGGCTTCTACGTATGATATATAGATATTCTCCCTGTTTCGCAGCTGGTCACTACTTTGGGCATTAGTAGTGTACCTTTCCTTTTTGCTTTAGAGACAGTATTTTTAAGTTGTAATAAGCTGTATTTTGGATTTCCGCTGCTATAATGGTTCTGATTTAGTTTTCAGCTTATGCACTGTCTCGCATGTTTATGTCAAGTATATTATTATTATATTTTATTCCATGCGCTGTGAGATATGTTACAGGTTCTGTGCTAATTCAATTCTTCAAATCCCTTTCCTTTTCCTTTCTTTTGGCGACCGTTCCGTGCTGGTTGGACATCAGTACAGCGCATTTCAGTGAAATGTCGACTAGTGCGGGGCGGGCCGACACACAAATCCTTTATGTGATCACTCTACGGAATCGTCAACCATTTTGATCCAATGCATTCGAACTCAGCATCTGATTTGTTCCCTATCAAAAGTTATAGCCCAAACAGTAAACTCCAGGGTAAAATGGTCATAGTTGAATCAGATAAAAATCAAGGACTTGTCTCTCATCCCCATGAACAACACACCATTATCTGAGAATGATTCGAGCACTAAGGAATAATATATAGTTATATTACGACTGGTCAATACGTAAAATACGGCTTATTACAAGAGGGAAAACTGAAAAGATAGCCAGAGCTTGGAGGACAAAAGGAAAAGCTTGCATCCTGATTCTCTTTTTTTTAGCAAGGCTGACCGGTTTTTATAGTATTCTGTAACACTATTTATTAAAAAAGGAAAATACATGATAGTTCAGGTGATATACAAGTTGTATATTAGCTAGAAGATTCCACGTAGGGAAGACAAAGGACTACATTGTGCTTACCTGTTACATTTCTACATTACAAATCATTTTTTATAATGTTATGACATTGGACTATCACCTTAACAACCATTCTTAAGATAGACTACTATCCATTATCTTACATATTTCTGAGCATTTCCTTCTTCTTGCTCCGAGTTACATGCATTTTGGGACCTGCTTTTTCGTTGGAACTTGAAGCTGTCTACGCAGGAAGAATATCAAGAGGTCTCTCCTTATATCCAGGCGGAGCAACAATGAGAGCGTACGGGTTCTTGGCTATTACTAGTGGCGACGTTTGGACTTTCTTTATTCCACTAGCGATTATTTGATTAAGCATAGTTGTCACATTGTCGAGCCTCGGTTGATCCATTTGATCAAGTACAACGCTTGTCTTAGATACATTGAAATCGCTCACTTTCTTCTCTATCGCATGATAATCTTTTGTGTTCACTTCCCTCCTTGCAAGTTCTGCTTGAAGATTGTTGGAAATTAATTGAATGCTTTCATTAATTGCTTGAGTTTGTGCCACCCTATAAGGGTCTTTATCTCTCTGGATACTACTTATATTTGAATGTTGCTTTTGCAAGTTGGTACTAGTTTCCATCACGCTGCTGCTAACCAAAGAAACTGGTTTTTTTATACACTCATTCTCATTTTCCTTAGAGATTTCCTTACCTTTAATATTGTCATTAGAATTACTTTTAGCAAGTGTTGCAGGAGGATCATTTTGAACCACTGTGTTAACATCATTTCTGACATCCAGGTCATTTTCATTACCAGTAGCAACATTATGATTATTATCATTAACCACTATAGCATCATTTAGATCATTTTGCAGACCATCTTTGTTTCGTTCTAATGAGTTCCCAAATACTGAGATTAGTATTGCATCCACTACCACAATTTCTCCATCTTAAAAATCTTCATCACTTTCTTTGTCTTCCTCAGCATTCAAATATTCAGTGCCTTCATCAATATTATCAAGTATTCCATACCTATTTCAGCCGAAAATACCTTCTGACTATATCCAGTATTCACGTTGTTTTGGTTAATCTGTCTGTCTCGGTTACTCTTTTTGCTTGGGTCAGTGTACTGACATTTCTATCTACTAGTCATCTTTTTCTAGTTATCACTTCTTCTCACATAAAAACCTTACTCCCCTACAGCCTTATTTGCAAGATTATTGTTTCTACAATCAACTTTCTCCACTTGTTTCAAGCTGATCGCTTCAGTGCACATAGCTACTTTGTTTACTTTTCCACCTTCTTGACATACAGCTTCTTTCTTCTTGCAAATGTCAAACAAGTGTCTGAAGCATTAGCAAAAATCACAAACTTCATTTTGTCATAGATATTGTACAAAAACTATCTGCTCACTGTCGTCAGGTAAAGCAACTTGAAACTCGTTGATAATAGGTTCTTCTGGTATAACTTCTACCATACACTTAGCGTATTCAAGCCTTTCAAGACTTTCAGTTGATTTATCCAAGCACAAAAACTTTCCAACACATAAGGCAAACCATTATATACTAACCTTTGTCAATGCATACAAAGGGAAGTTCCTCATTTTAATCCAAACTGGGACACTCTTGATCAAACTAGCATCGCTGCCTATATTAATATCCTAAGGATTAACAATAAACAACTTGTACTGTATCACAACCGGATCTTCCCTCGCTATTCTATTCCTTTCCTCTCTATTCGACAGCAAAATGAAAAAAACATTATCGTTGAATTTTACCTTAAAATCACCTTGCGGTTTCCATAAGCGCTGCAAGTGGTTCGCGACAACATAGAAACTGAGTGGCTTATCAAGGAAAAATCCTATCAGAAAGTCTTGCCAAGATTCCTTTGCAGTAAGTAGGATGTCCTCTAACGGCACCATTGCTTTGCCCTTGAACACAAGGGTCATCGGCGGTGGATCAAAGGATCCTCGTTCTTCGGCTTTGCATAGAAAAGAGAAGACCATCATTTGGATCTGGCATTGGAGCTCTCCATTGGGTCGACCTGGGTGGAGATTGGACCGGGAGAGATGTCAAGAGGGTCCAGTGGAGGGAGAAAAGGGGGAGATTAAAGAGGAGGTGACCAGTCAAAATGAAAAGTAGAGGAAAGAGGGGTGAAGGTAAGGCTCGATGGGAAGTTTGAGGAGGCAGACATAATAGGGCGTACCATGCTTTTTTGTTTTTTTACATCATTATTCTCTTAAATAGTAGGAATAATATTTATCTCTAGGATTGTTATAGTACTTTTGATTGTCAGATAATACTCTTGTAGTATTTTGGGAGGCTATTTAAATCACCAAAGTGTAGGTGGAAAACCATCAATTAATTTTACTCGAGCCAAATTTGTTATCAAACTTTGGGAAAATGTCAAATTTGATTAGGAAATTTGTGCAGGTTAGAAAGTTGGTAATATATTTTTGGATTTCCTAATTTTAATTAAACTAAAGATATTTTGTTAATAGCATCCCACAACATTTTTATACTTTGTATAGGATACCTTAATACTACGGTAATTTTAGTAGGGCCTAATCAAAAAAGGGGACAAAGATGGAATCCTTGGTCTCTTGTGCCACCATATGTTGGATCTAGATTAACTCTAGAGGGGGGTGAATAGGGTTTATCACAGTTTTTAACTGAATTAAAATTCAAACGAGATATATAATAATAAACAAATCACAGACTATAGCAGAAACTGAAATGCAGAGTAAATCACACACAGATATACCCAGCTTCGGCAAAACCCTGCATACTGCTGCATTTCTAAGGTTTCTACTAGGTGATAGAACAGTTCCCGCATACAAGACCATGAACACTCGCAAACCCTGCTCCTATTCTAACCCTACAATCAAAACCGTAGACTGATCTAAACCCCTAGATCAGATTTCCCCTTATTACAACCCCGTAACCAATAACCCTGATTTTACAGACTCTGTCAACTGTCAGTCAATACCCTGACTGATTCTCCCTAGATTTTACAGACCTAGAACTGTTCTGTCGGTTTACAAAAGAAACAAAGATTAAAACAAAAAATGGAATAAGAAAAAATACAACTAAAAACCCTAGGAATTAAAATATAAGGGTCATCCCCTTATCCTTTAGAACCATAGCCGGCCCATTTGTAAAGTGTTGCACCCCTCATTTGTTTTGCCCGATCACTTTGCTTCTGAGGAAATAAAAATGGCGGCAACACTAGCGTTTTCTTTGATAATCCCCCAAAATTGATTTGCGATTAAAAGAATGTTCGGGAAATTATCTTGCGGATCGAATTAGTTGATTCTCCTTCTTCGATTACACTGACTTGGGGTTGCGATCGAAAACTCCTGAGATTTGTGAGTGCTCCTGAATTTTTATTTCTGTTCTTTGAATTGTAGCTTGTATTTTCGATAGCCCTTGCCAATGATGAATTAGGTGATGTTTATAGGATTTTAAAATCCTAATTAGCTCTTATTTCCTCGTATGTGACTTGAGATGATTAGGCTGATTATTGGTTTCTTTCCCCTTTTGAAAACCCTCGATTTGAATGATGGATCTTGACCTTTGAATGAATTTAAATTGCTTGGTTATTTCCCTGATTTTGCTCGGCTTGATTTGTGGTTTCCTCTTTTGAAAAAGCTCGATTTAAAACCTTGAATGATTTTATCAAATCTGGAAAATGTCCATGATTTCCTCTTTTGGCTTGTGCGTGAATTTGTGTAAGCTTACAATTTAAACTGATCGGCACTGAGATTGCTTTTAATTTGTTGAGATATTCTGGAACTTTATTTGAGGCTCTCTTGCATGATTGTAGTTTGTTGCCTTGATTGAATTCACCATTGACACTCGATTCAAAATGGTAATTCTGAAAAATTTATTTGTTGTCCCCCTTTAAAAACATTGCCAAACATTTGATTACTGAAAATAACATTTCTGCTAGCTTTCCCCTTTTGGTTCTTTGACTGAATCGGCTTAGAATGATTGACTGAATCGGCTTAGAATGATTGACTTGCATGTTGAGTGATTTATTCTGCCTAGTGACCAACCATATATGAATGAATCCAATCTTCAATTTACTTTATATTTCCATCTATGATTGAGTAAATCATATATTCCTCTTTGTCTTTTGTCCCTGATTTGTTTCTTGTGATTTACTTGCACATATGTAGCTTCATGCTGACTGTTTTGTGTCTGAGGCATTTGCTTGTGTTGGTCCACTGACTTTGAGAATTTTGTCACTTAAACCTTGAAATGTAAACAAACTTACACTTTCATATGCATGTATGTACTGCTGCTTTTGCTGTCCACTTATGCACTGCAGTTGCATATAAACACTTTTGTAACTTGACTTTGCTGCAGTTATCACACCATTTTGTGTACTTCCTATGCTCATTTTTGCTTTGTGCTAATATGTTGTGCACTGTTTCACCCTTGCATCATCCACAGGCTGTACACTAGAATCACTTTGCTCTTGAACTCGGCCATGTTGAATTTCTGGAAATCACTTTGCTGTTTTCACTTGAGTTTGAACTTGGTTGAATAATGTTGCCATGCCACTTCAGTTTGCTTTCAGTTGCTAGTACTTGTCTTTGTCACTTAGAAGATTTCCATGCTTGGCCACTTTGAGAAGTCTGAATTGTTTTGGTCCATATGTCCTCCACTATGCACCACTTATACATGCATATAGCAATACTTCTATAATTTTGTTCCACCCATGCTTGTCTCCATACTGTGTTGATTCATATTGCATGTTTGTGCTTCATTTATATACATGCAGTTTTCATGTTGGCTGTGCTCGACACTTTGCTTTTGCTGAGTTAGATCATGTTCTTGAACCTGTTTGTGGCATGTACTTGTACATTGACCTGAGCTTGTTGCACCATTGTATAACATTGCTTTTTATGTTGGCTTGACCATACATGTTTGCTGAACTTTTGCAAACTGATTTGCATTGTGCACTGAGTCGAGATGGTCCACGTGGCTACTCCTCAGTTGCACACTGTATTGGCGTGGCAATGCACACGTGTATATATATACACGTGTGTATATGCAGCCATACAGGAATTTTCTTGTCCCTGTACATATACAAACCGTCTACCTAGACACAGATGAATCAGATCAAGTCATGAAAAATGATGAGAAACACACCAGAAAACTGAGGCAAATAAAATTTCAAAAATAAAATTCAAATCTGCATGTATTAAGTTTTTATTTCTGTTGTAGTGTACTGTGTGTGTGTTTCTGTATATGACAGGTATGAAGACTGGACTGAATGCAGAAAGCTGTGAAGACAAAAGATAAATGACAGAAGACAGTGAGAATAAGAAGAGTGTCAGTGTGCCTGTGTAAATATATACGAATCTGTGTAAATTAAATTGTATATATGAAATGCAAACTGAGTGAATGTATGAGTGTTATAGTGAGGAGCTAATGTATATGAAAAAGTGATTGTACTGATTATTTGTAATAAACAAAATCTGTTTGAAATAAAAATATTATTTCATTGTTGTCAAACAGACTGGTCTATTCTATTCTGTTTATTTATAAGTACAAATATGTGAAGTGATTAAATAGTGGAGTTAAAATAGATGTACTGTTTGAATGTTAGAAATATAATATTTATATTTTAAATAAAATACAGTAAATATTTGAATTTCTGTACAGATGTATTTTATTTAAATATAAATATTACATTCCTGTCTGTGATGTAAATATAGAACAGTACAGTAACAAACACATTTATAAAATATATTTGGTTGTTATCATCAAACAAAAATCACATAATTGTGTATACAACACCGTTATATACAACAATCTCCCCCTTTTGATGGTGACAAACAAATAAAAGATTTTGAATCCAACAAATGTGTTTTACAGTGAAAAATGAACTCCCCCTATTTATTAGCTCCCCCTACAACAGAAAACTCCCCCTATAACTGTGCATGAGTGAATTCAACTGAATGATAATGAATTTTCAAAAGTAAAAATATTTAAAAAATATTCACTCATAAATCAAAATCTAATCCATTCTCCCCCTTTTGTTATCATCAAAAGGATATAGATTTAAAATACAGACGAAAAATGACTAAAAAATATAATTTCAGCTTAAGAGGAAGAACGGTCATCATAAATTTCAATCAGTCAAACAAAAATCATAATATTCTAAGAACAAGTGGCATATTTCACATTGTAGAGAATGACGGATATACGATGAATTTTATATAAAATGGAGAGAGTTTTAAAGACAATTCATTTCCAATTATTTTCAAAGATTTTTTATAAAAATAAAGCACAAAAACAGTGATGGATTTGGACTATAATTAATAATTCAATTTTAAGTGACAAGATCGAATAATCTCAAATCCCAATATCTATCAATCAACAAATCATAATACGTCATGATATTTCAACACATTTCACAGATTAGAAGATGGATTGATAAGCTGATTCTTATACACCGAGGAGAATTTCAAATTTATTTCTATTTTTAGCACTTTATTTCCTTTTTTTTTAATCTAAGAGCACACTGACCACACATAACCAGAGCTTGGATTTTTAAATGGGATCAGTCGCAGCTTAAATTATAAGACGTCTCATAACCATGCATAACCAGATCTTGGATTTTTAAATGAGGTTAGAGACACACTTATGTATTTAATATATATTTATTATTTTTCAGCTTTAAATGGAAAAACTCCTCAGTATATACAACCAATATGAATGATAGAAATGAGGTAGGTACAGAAATGATCTGTGAAATAAATTTCTAAATTAATTATATTATGAAATAAGCTCGACTGTACTGCGATTATTGAAAATTTTCAATTATCACTAATTCTGAATAATAATATAGTCCCATTTCTATCACAAATAATTTTCACTGTTTTAAACACAAGATGATTTTTCCTTTTTAAAAAAAAAACTCTCCACATTAATATAAAAACATGATGGATGGCAGACGGGTGATAGATAAAGGAGATGGTCGTGAAATAAATGCCAGTTCAAAGATATTATAATAAATATTCAACTATCATGAAAATCCAAATAAAATCTCCTCTTGTTGTGAAATATACTGCAGTCACAATTCATCACAATTTCAAAAACTAATAATAATTTTGATGGATTATAAATACAGTTCAATTTGGATATTGATTTCAATTACTGAATGAATAATCAATAAATAATTTTAAAATTGAAAATCAATTACAAGAGGAATTTATACAGATTTATACCAGGGGAAAAAATGTGTATGGTGTCTATACAAGGTGAAAATTCAAAACAGATGGATGAAAAAGCTGATACCAATTGTAGTCTCCCTTATCGAGGAATTTATTCACATCCAAGATATCTCAGATTACTGAAATTTCAAACACAAAAACCAAACAGACAAGATAACACATTTGGCACAATTATCAGAGCAGCAGTCAGATTAAAGCCGGCAGTTATTTGAAAACAGTATCAGAGCAGCACAGAAAACAATATCACAGCAGACTTGTCAGAAGATGTTTCTGATGCTCTGATACCACTTGGTGTCTCTATTAATGAGGATTATAATCACATTGGAGATAAACCAGGATTTCACGGACAAATTGAAAATCGATCACAAGACCCAAGCAGACAAAATAACAGATTTGACAAGCAGTAGACAGGTTAAAAAGACAGTTATTTGAAAAAACAGTATCAGAGCAGCACAACAGAAACAGTTTCAAATCAGACTTGTCAAGATAATGATTCATGACCCGAGATTAAAAAAAATACCGTTTATCTAAAATCATTTTATGAAAATGAAGATATCAGGATTCAGTGAATCGATCACACCAGATTATTAATTTCACATTCAAGATATGTGTGTGATTCAGTAAATCAATAATTTCAAATGAGTTTAAGCAAACAAATATTTAAATCAATTAGCCATGGAATAACAAAGAGTTTCAAGACGGATTTTTCAAAAAAAAAATCCAAATTATTTCTGACAAGCCCAAAGAATTTTTCAGTATATTTACATCAAGTTTGAAAGATAATTCATGATCCAAAAATATTTATTTGAAATCACTTGAAATAATGTCAAGTTTGAGATATAAAGAATTATTCACACAAGATTGGTAATTTTAATTTTTAAGTGGTGTGTGAAATTCAAAATATCTAGAATCTCAAATGATTTCAAACAAAAACTAATTTCAATCATAATAATCATGAATAATGATGAAATTTCAAGATGTATCACTGATTCAAGACAGATCAAAAAAAATATCCAAGCCAATCTAAAAACCATTGAAATTATCACAACTGTGAAATAATAATGTGCTGTAATGAGTATAAATTTTCAAGCCTTTCTAAAATGAATTAGAAGAACCTCAGAACAGCAGATATGTGTGAAATTTCAATTGTTTTTCAGATCTTCAAAAAATTTAGAATTCATATTAACAGTGTTCAAGATATGACAAGAATACGTCAACGCCGTTAGGAATTCAGAAAACAGAAAATGAACTTCAAAACAATTGCAGATAAAAAAAATCAGTATCTGGAAATGAAAAAATATCAGAGTTCTATACACGCAAAACAAATTTCCAAAATATCATGAATACTGCAATTCAAGAAGAAAAAAAAATGTGGAAGTGATAAATCAAATCGGAATAGACAGAAGAAAGAGATAGAAGGGAGAAGAAGAAGAAATAAACAAAAGAAAAAAGATCAAAAATAGAAAATATTTACAGAGGCGAGTTTAGAGATCATACCAGAATCCAATGTAAATCAGAATCTCTAACTCAACAGTCTTGGCTTAAGGAACCGTGAATGATTACAGAAGTATTGAGCAGCTTGAATTCAAATTTCTTTTACTTTGCAGTTCCTCAGCCTCCTTCGGTACCTAACTGTTAAAAGGATCGAGTGGTCTGACAAAATTAGTAAAACCACTCACAGTTGTATTCATTTGTTTTGGTACCCAAACTTGTTTATATAACAAACCATTCGAATCTAGCTTTGTACCTTTCGGGACCCAAACCTGTTTGAATTTAGTCGAAGCTGTTTTATTTCTATTTGGGATCCAAGATTGTTTAAATGATTTGTTATCAGTCAAATTCATATCACGTTTTTGATTTAAGAATCCTTTGAGAATGTTAGAGTTCAAATTTTCAAAACAAACATTTCCAAAGTGATTTGAAGGATTTTTAAAAACAATTGAATTCTGTTTTTCAAACTCATTTGTTTTTCCAAGAACATCATTTTTCCCGAAGCCAAGACCAGATTTATTTCAAATAGAAACTTAGTTTTGTAACAAAATATTCAACGATTTTTCCCCATTAGAAAATTTATCCAAAGTTGATTCTAATCTTTGAATTTTGAACTTTAGATCAATATTTTCTTTTAATAAATTTAAGCAATTATTTATAGCGATCTTCTGTTCAGCATTGGACTGATTCAAAAATAAATTCTCATTTTCAAGCAATTCAATTTTGGCTTGGGATTCGGAAATTTTAAGTTCAAATCTTTTTTGTTTTTCAGACTCAAAGTTCTTGGATTTTTCAATCTCATTTTCAAGTTCTTCTAAAATCAAATTTAATTTTAACAAGTTCTCCTTTTCAGCAATTTCAAATTTGGAATTTATATCTGTTTTAAAATTTTGAAATTCCTTTTGCAGAAGGTTATTCAAATTTGACAACTCAGTCTTGTTCTTATTTAAGATCAGAATTTCATCTTCAAAATTTTGAATACTTTTATTGAGATGAACAAGATTGGTTTTCAATTTCAAACAATTTTTGCAAACAGAATTTGAAGAATTTTTAACATATTCAAGTTGTGATTCCAAATCATCAATTCTGCTGATCAACTCAGAATTCCTAGATTTCAGAGATTTATTTTTAGATTGGATTTTATCAACAGATTTCGTTAAATCAAGACACATGTAAACCAGATCTTCATATGAGAAATTTTCTGTTTCAGCATTTGTTGATTCTCCATCATCTAATCCATCTGAAGTTTCATTTGTAAATCCTGTTAAACAGAACTCTGAATCTGAGCTGACTTTCTCGGGTTTTGAGCTACCGTTGTCAGATCTTCCATACTTTGTATTGAGAGTATCCCAGATTTGCTGTGCAGATAAACAATGGCAGATAAGATTAAACTGTTCAGTACTAAGATAATCAAATATAATTTTCATAGCACGGGTATTGAAAGTAATATCTACACTATCAAATCCATTGATAACAACATCCCAATATTTAATATTAACAGATTTTAAATAAAATTCCATTTTGGATTTCCAGTTTAAAAAACATGTTCCATTGAAAATAATTGGAGATGAACTGGGCTGACTCTCTATCGACTGACAACTAGGAATCACAATTACTCTAGAGTTAACAGAAAAACCTGCTCTGATACCACTTGTTGGATCTAGATTAACCCTAGAGGGGGGATGAATAGGGTTTATTACAGTTTTTAACTGAATTAAAATTCTAACAAGATATATAATAATAAACAAATCACAGACTATAGCAGAAACTGAAATGCAGAGAATAAATCACACACAGATATACCCAGCTTCGGCAAAACCCTGCCTACTACTGCATTTCTAAGGTTTCTACTAGGTGATAGAACAGTTCCCGCATACAAGACCATGTACACTCGCAAACCCTGCTCCTATTCTAACACTACGCTCAAAACCGTAGACTGATCTAAACCCCTAGATCAGATTTCCCCTGATTACAACCCCGTAACCAATAACCCAGATTTTACAGACTCTGTCAACTGTCAATCAACACCCTAACTGATTCTCCCTAGATTTTACAGACCGAGAACTATTCTGTCGGTTTACAAAAGAAACAAAGATTAAAACAAAAAAAAGGAATAAGAAAAAATACAACTAAAAACCCTAGGAATTAAAATATAAGGGTCATCCCCTTATCCTTTAGAACCATAGCCGGCCCATTTGTAAAGTGTTGCACCCCTCATTTGTTTTGCCCGATCACTTTGCTTCTGAGGAAATAAAAATGGCGGCAGCACTAGGGTTTTCTCTGAGAATCCCCCAAAATTGATTTGCGATTAAAAGGATGTTCTGGAAATTCTCTTGCGGATCGAATTAGTTGATTCTCCTTCTTCGATTACACTGACTTGGGGTTGCGATCGAAAACTCCTGAGATTTGTGAGTGCTCCTGAATTTTTATTTCTGTTCTTTGAATTGTAGCTTGTATTTTCGATAGCCCTAGCCAATGATGAAGTAGGTGATGTTTATAGGATTTTAAAATCCTAATTAGCTCTGATTTCCTCGTATGTGACTTGAGATGATTTGGCTGACTATTGGTTGCTTTCCCCTTTTGAAAACCCTCAATTTGAATGATGGATCTTGACCTTTGAATGAATTTAAATTGCTTGGTTATTTCCCTGATTTTGCTCGGCTTGATTTGTGGTTTCCTCTTTTGAAAAAGCTCGATTTAAAACCTTGAATGATTTTATCAAATCTGGAAAATGTCCATGATTTCCTCTTTTGGCTTGTGCGTGAATTTGTGTAAGCTTCCAATTTAAACTGATCGGCATTGAGATTGCTTTTAATTTGTTGAGATATTCTGGAACTTTATTTGTGGCTCTCTTGCATGATTGTAGTTTGTTGCCTTGATTGAATTCACCATTGACACTCGATTCAAAATGGTAATTCTGAAAAATTTATTTGCTGTCCCCCTTTGAAAACATTGCCAAACATTTGATTACTGAAAATAACATTTCTGCTAGCTTTCCCCTTTTGGTTCTTTGACTGAATCGGCTTAGAATGATTGACTTGCATGTTGAGTGATTTATTCTGCCTAGTGACCAACCATATATGAATGAATCCAATCATCAATTTACTTTATATTTCCATCTATGATTGAGTAAATCATATATTCCTCTTTGTCTTTTGTCCCTGATTTGTTTCTTGTGATTTACTTGCACATATGTAGCTTCATGCTGACTGTTTTGTGTCTGAGGCATTTGCTTGTGTTGGTCCACTGACTTTGAGAATTTTGTCACTTAAACCTTGAAATGTAAACAAACTTACACTTTCATATGCATGTATGTACTGCTGCTTTTGCTGTCCACTTATGCACTGCAGTTGCATATAAACACTTTTGTAACTTGACTTTGCTGCAGTTTCACACCATTTTGTGTACTTCCTATGCTCATTTTTGCTTTGTGCTAATATGTTGTGCACTGTTTCACCCTTGCATCATCCACAGGCTGTGCACTAGAATCACTTTGCTCTTGAACTCGGCCATGTTGAATTTCTGGAAATCACTTTGCTGTTTTCACTTGAGTTTGAACTTGGTTGAATAATGTTGCCATGCCACTTCAGTTTGCTTTCAGTTGCTAGCACTTGTCTTTGTCACTTAGCAGATTTCCATGCTTGGCCACTTTGAGAAGTCTGAATTGTTTTGGTCCATATGTCCTCCACTATGCACCACTTATACATGCATATAGCAATACTTCTATAATTTTGTTCCACCCATGCTTGTCTCCATACTGTGTTGATTCATATTGCATGTTTGTGCTTCATTTATATACATGCAGTTTTCATGTTGGCTGTGCTCGACACTTTGCTTTTGCTGAGTTAGATCATGTTCTTGAACCTGTTTGTGGCATGTACTTGTACATTGACCTGAGCTTGTTGCACCATTGTATAGCATTGCTTTTTATGTTGGCTTGACCATACATGTTTGCTGAACTTTTGCAAACTGATTTGCATTGTGCACTGAGTCGAGATGGTCCACGTGGCTACTCCTCAGTTGCACACTGTATTGGCGTGGCAATGCACACGTGTATATATACACACGTGTGTATATGCAGCCATACAGGAATTTTCCTGTCCCTGTACATATACAAACTGTCTCCTAGACACAGATGAATCAGATCAAGTCATGAAAAATGATGAGAAACACACCAGAAAACTGAGGCAAATAAAATTTCAAAAATAAAATTCAAATCTGCATGTATTCAGTTTTTATTTCTATTGTAGTGTACTGTGTGTGTGCTTCTTTATATGACAGGTATGAAGACTGGACTGAATGCAAAAAGCTGTGAAGACAAAAGATAAAAGACAGTGAAAATAAGAAGAGTGTCAGTGTGCCTGTGTAAATATATACGAATCTGTGTAAATGAAATTGTATATATGAAATGCAAACTGAGTGAATGTATGAGTGTTATAGTGAGGAGCTAATGTATATGAAAAAGTGATTGTACTGATTATTTGTAATAAACAAAATCTGTTTGAAATAAAAATATTATTTCATTGTTGTCAAACAAACTTGTCTATTCTATTCTGTTTATTTATAAGTACAAATATGTGAAGTGATTAAATAGTGGAGTTAAAATAGATGTACTGTTTGAATGTTAGAAATATAATATTTATATTTTAAATAAAATACAGTAAATATTTGAATTTCTTTACAGATGTATTTTATTTAAATATAAATATTACATTCCTGTCTGTGATGTAAATATATAACAGTACAGTAACAAACACATTTATAAAATATATTTGGTTGTTATCATCAAACAAAAATCATATAATTGTGTATACAACACCGTTATATACAACACCATAGATATTGTGGAGCATGGGATTGCCTTTGCAACATTTAGTTAGATTGGTTCAAGTACATAAGGAAGAAAATTCAATGAAAGGCATGAAAATTTTAAATTTTGTAGCCTTCCTCAAAATCTTATGATTATGTGGTTGTATTGTGGTTGCTAGATTGTATAGTAGGAATTGTTTTCAACACAAATGCACCGAGAACTCAAGTAGAAATTGTATGCATACTAGGGTGTTTTGCATACATACAACATTACATGTTACACTTTCACGGTAGGACCGAGCTCACTTTAGCAAGTCTGTAGTGCATAATTATATCGAGTAATGGATGTTTTGCGGATGTTTATAAATAACTTGGGTATATAACATGTTTGTTAGAGCGAGTTGTGTTTTCTCCCTTCGAAAAGATTTTGGGACAAAATCTCTTTTAAGGGTGGAAGAATGTAACATCTCGTAAAATATACCCTAAATACACATAGACAGTTAAATGTATACAACAATAAATTAATTGGCTAAAAATAAATTTCGGATAATTGAGAATTGAGCCATGTTAATATTACTATTGTATTCATGGTGAGATTCTAATCTGTTTTCATATTTTATTTGTCAAAACGAAGTCCGTATGAAGAAATTAGTAAAATAATTTATACATAAATTATATACGCACAAAATTTTGAAATTCAGACTGAATAAATATAAATCAAGAATAAAATTATATAGTAACTGGAATTATATAAAATTCCTTGAAGATTTGAATTTTTGTGTAAATATATGTATATATACAAGAGGGGACAAGAATGAATAATAAACATAAGAATTAATTTAATTAATATAAAAAATAACGTTTAAACAAACTGATCTCCTAACATCGACCGCAGAAGGGGGGTCGACCTCCCTATAAAAGGGGGTCGACCGACCGGTTGATTGCCCTCCTATGGAGGTGGTCGACCGCCCTCTTGGTCGAGGGTGGGAGAGAGACACTATTTTTAAAAGGTTTTCCATAGTTTTGCTTCATTAGGTTATCCAAGTTAAATTTAACTAATCCTACATAAACTTTAAAATAACCCTCTAGACTCTCTCGAAAACAACAACTTCAACTTTCTCTATGCCTCCATTCTGTCTCTCCGCCATTTTCCTAATTCCAAAAACATGTTAGGTTTCTTCTTTGCTTCTAACCTATATTATATCTCTCCTTAGCTGAATTCTTATATAGATTCTATAATTAAGTATAATATATGTATGAGAATATAAATCAGATTCATATATATATATATATTAGGAGAATTTGGAGCATGCTGATTCAAAGGTTCAATCCAAATTGTTAGTTTCTACATTGAATTTGTATTCTTCTCTTCATATCTCTATGAGTGGAAATTACATTTGTTTTCTATTCTCTATGTGATGTTATTGTAGATTTGGATTGTTACGGCTAAAGAGATTAGGATTTACATGAATACAAAACATTAACAAATCCTCCAAATCACATATAATTTGCGGAAATGGTCAATCAATTGTGTTTATTGGGTTTTGATTATTGAGGTAATAAAAGATAGGCTTTTAGGTGTTGTACAGTTTATGATAATGGTCTGATTTATTTTCTTATAAATATTGTAAATTTCATATGTATGTGTGCAAGAGCATAAGACTTGAGTATTGTAAATCTAATAGGTTTAAGCATCTATTATTAAAATAGATATTTTGAAGGTATTATAAATAAATCACTAACGTCTTAAGTTTTTGTGTACATATGTTAATCTTATGAAAAGTGTAGTAGTACTGAAAAGGAGACATTACATATATAACTGAATTATCGCATCTTATCTTTCTTTTATTATCGAAATAATCATTTAAACCTTGGTTACAAGTTTTATGTATATGTTGTGGTTACAAGTTAAGACTAGGTCACTCCTTTGTTTAGGACCCAAGTTATGGGACCCGCCTTTACAAATATCTTAAGTCGTCACGAGGTCCGCCTTTCTCTTAAAAAGGTATTACATGGTCTTTAATAACGATATACGTTGAGTACGGTAGTTCTCCTTAAGTTGTCAGCTTGCTCTCTAGGGGTCGTATGAGGGCGTACCTAGAGGGATAAGCAATATAAATTAAGGAAGAGGAATTGAAAGCTTTCTAAAAGGACTATTGTCTAAGGGAAGTATTAAGTGGCTAGGAGTTCACCACTAATAACAGTTAAATAGCAACGAAGCGGTCCGCCGGAGGGTCTTAAATGACAATGAGTGTTTACCTAAACTAGTATTAAGTGGCACCTTATTATTTCTCGTATTACAAGAGAGAGATTATTTAATAACGTTGACGATTATAACACAAGGTCTTAAGTGACTAAGGTCCATCATAGGGTTTAAGTGATTGTAGGGATCCACCCATAAATAAGTATTTATCTATTGGCCTTAAGTGACCAAATGGTAATCCTCCTCTTAGGGTATTAAGTAATAACAGAATCCTCCCTTATAATTATGCATATTGCCTTAAGTGACTTTGGGATAGTCTACCTAATTTATACATGATTTTGTGTGTTAAGCTTGCGTAGACATAATTTGATGAATGTATATTGCCATATATAGGAAATAGACATTGCTTAAACTTATGTCATTTTCATTCACCAGAACTTTTGTTCTGACCTACCTCTTAAAAAAAATAAACAGGTTAGTAGATGGGATCGCTCATTTGATGTAGTCACAGATGTTAGAGCCTAACGAAGAAGAATCTTTAGTTACCATCATTATTATCATGATCGTTGTTTATTGGGATATTATTACTATTATCGATGCACCCTTGTTAACAATTGAGAATTTTATGTAATCTACATTTATGGGTTTTAATTAATGGTGCATCTACTTTCTGATGTTATATTTTATCCTTTCTGTTGTGAGATGCTGATGTTTTTGTTAGTTTTTCTCTATGAATGTAGTCATTATAGGAACCAACGACCAGTTTAGAACAACTTTATGTTCCGATGGGCCTTTTATGGGTCGGAATTTAGGCCCATTTCGGGAGGTTATTACAAGATTACCCTGAAACTTGGTGGGTAGGCATATAATCACAACATGATTATTGTACAAGTGGAGAGGATGACTTGTAGTGGAACCATATGACTTAGTGTCGAGTCATAGAGATGAATCAGTGTCGATTCATATACTTAATATACTTTTAATTCGTTTATTTTTTTTTAAGGTTCTTTTCCATCTTTTTTGAGTCCTTTAGTCAGGTTTTAAGCCATTCTACCTTTGTCTCTAAGTTCTACCTCTTTTAAACTTATACTCTGATGAATATCGAATTTACACTACATATTTAAGGAATTAGACAATTTATGCAAGTTATACTGATAATATTTCCAATATATTAAAACCCTGAAATTCAAATTTCAACAAAAACTGGACAAACTAAATTATACTAACATTTTTATAACCTAATTATAGATCTGAATAAATTCTTCATCTTTATCAATATTCAACTTTTAATAACCTAAAGGTTGACTTCAAGAATTCATTGTAAATCATATTCCTATTCAATTTTTCTAAACTACAATATATGCAGGCAATGATCTTAAGCACTTATTTCAAACTAACAACTTATCAGATTCTTATTTAGAAATAGCGATTTATAAAAAATCATTGAAATAAGTTCTAGTGCTACAAGTAGATTACATAATTTTCCACTCATCTTTTAATATTTCGAAATTTTCCAAATCTAAATTAGATCCTTTGATTCAACTCAATCTCTTGTTTAATTCAAAAGAATATGTAAAACTGGGTATATATGTAATATAAGATTAACAAGTTTTATAAGGGATGTAGGGTTAAAGGGAATATAGGTTCATAATATTGATATTTACTTTTTATTACGCAATGCTGATTTTC
Source organism: Allium sativum (assembly GCA_030737875.1). Lineage (NCBI taxonomy): Eukaryota > Viridiplantae > Streptophyta > Magnoliopsida > Asparagales > Amaryllidaceae > Allium > Allium sativum. Next base: position 182,828,394 of record CM060911.1, on the reverse strand, counting down.
TTTTGTTCTTTCTTTTTATTTTCTGCTCTTCTTCCATTTGCATGGATACAAATTACTTCATAGTTTGGAGGAATAGTAGACAAGAAGAATGTGACAGCTTCGCTACTCTTGACCAAAATATGAGAAGAGAAGTGAAAGGTTAGGCCATATCTATAAATGTTCGAATCAATCATATCCTTTAGATTAAAATAAGTAAATCAAAATTGTTAGATAAGGTATTGGCTACGACCATCATGCTAGCAGTCGATCGCCTATAGTGGAGGTCGATCAGTAGGGTCTCTTTATCAATTATACTTATATGTACCTTTTGTTTCTAAATTATTTCCATTCTGAAAACTTTGAACTTTTGTAATTTCTTCATTTAAATTCCATTGCAAAACTCCAAATATGAAAGTTGCTTATAAAATTGACACGAATGCAACATTATAAGCTTCATAGTTAAATTACACCTTTCCACTCTTGGAGTTTTAAAAACTACTAATTTATCATGGGGTGTTACATCAACTCCAAAAGACGCGGATACTGTCCAACCAAATTGACTAGCAGTAGGCGCTTGATACAGTACACGATGTCTCTAACTATGCTAGGTATAGTCCTTGACAATCGGGTGTGTTATCCATGAAGCATACCAACTAGTTTCACTAAATCTATTGATGTTGTATGATTAATATTGTCACAAGATGCAATATAAAATCTACATCGTAAATCAAAGTATAATGGACCTATGATAACAAATCCATCTGCAAGCCACTAACCTGCCACTCTCAGAGAGACATGTCGATCTAGATCATAAATCATACTTCCCCTTCTGGAAGTACCCGAATAGTCATTAAGAACTTTCTAATCACCAATGTAGTTAAAATGCCTAGAAATCTTATAATGGTGAAAAAATACAAAGTTATAGTAGGGATAAAAGGTGGATATAAGGAAAAATAGTGAAAGCGGAAAAAGCAATATTTGATGTTGAACCAAATATTTATAGTTAATTATTCTCATTCTTATATCATATATGCGGAAAAAAATATATTTAACCTTGTATAACAGATCTAAAAAATATCATGATTTAAGTAGTTTGGATTTTGGAATTATACTAGATTTCTAGCTAAAATTTATCAAGTATGCCTAAAAATTAGGGTTTCGTCCTAATTTTTTGATTCTGTTTAAAAAAAACATTTTATATTGGTGTTGCTAAAGCAAGTGTTAAAAGATTTGATTTGGAAAATATTAAAGGAAATAATGGGACTTAAAAACAAATCTATTATCTAAAAGCGTTAAATTGAAGAAAAATGGTTGAAGAGCACTCTGCGCTATAGCGAGAATTTTGGGAGTTTTTAACTACACAACTCTGCAGTTAAGTTCAAATCCTCAAAACTGCTGAGCTCTACAACTCAAGATGGAACTACCTCATTCACCTAGGACTCCTACCCATGAAACCACCTTTGGGTCTGCCATGCACTACTAGAAACATTACTAATTCCGACAGGCGGTGACGATTTGCAACGGCTTTTGACGGTTCGTCGGCGGCCGTTGGAAATTATCGAGATATAGAAACAGCCGAACTCTTTCTTCACCAAATCTTTCATTCCCCTTGTTTCACCAGCATACGCGTTTTACACCCTATCACCTCCAAATCCGAGTTTTTTACCTTTAGGCGCCCATTCTTCGCATAGGAACCTCACTGGTTTCAATTCAAACATCTAGAGTGAGTAATTTGAGGTATAATCTCTTTTTTGTATAAAAATAAAGTTTTTACCTAAATTTATATTTGCTTAAATTAGAAAATAAGGGTTATCTATTGATTGCAATTGGTTCCAATGGTGTTGTAGTGGATTATAGCATGCTATTATGTGCATATTTCATGTGATATAGTGAAATTAGAAATTCTATGTGCATTGTTTGGTAATTTGTGCATATGTCCCTCTAGCCTGGTTTTGGCCATTGTATAATTGTGGTTATTTGTGTATATGTGCACCGTTGTGTATGCGTGATTGTTGTATTGTGTTAGTTGATATAAAAAAAATTGAATGCACGAGCTAGGAATAGTAATTTATGCACGTTTTGACTTATGCACAAAAAAAGCATGAGTCTAAATTCTAAGTGAGTCTATCGAAATGATAATAATGGTAAATTAGTTTTAAGTTGATTGATACGTTGAACAAATGTGATAAATTAAAATTATTGTATTGTAGTAAAACTGTATTTTTCTAGTAAAATGCGCATATCTAATTTGTAAATATCCCCTAGAGTGTTTTCGGCCCCATTCGATGATTGTTGTACATGATCGTTATATATATAGTTGTTTTTGTCAAAAAAATGACCGTTTATGTTCGTCAGGTACAATGTTTGTTGAATTTGTCCTTGTATTGGACAAGTTATAAATGCAGAAAGCATTTACACTTTGTATATCATTTCATTTCAAAGGATTCACAAAATTTCGGTTTAACTTTTTTTTGGTTTCCCGCGTACAATGCAGAAAACAAAGGGGAAATGCTACCGAAATTTTGTTGAATCGTTTGAGACGAAGTAATATACAAAATGTAAATGCTTACTGTTTTTATAATGGAAAGTAGGATGTCTGACCATGTAAAAAAGTTACGTCTAAAAAAAATGTTCCATATATGAAAATATTTTTAAATTTATGAAACTGTTATTTATTTTCAACTATTATATATACATTCATTGTACGACGATGAAAATAAGCTTTTTCAAATTTGTATTCTTGGAAATAAATATTAATTTCTGAACTTGTGACTAAATTTCTCAAATAGGAAAAGTGATTGATTATTTTGTTGATCGTAGGAAATGGATGTACCAAAGAAGAGGACAGAGAGATTCAATAAAAGAAGATTTTTATAATGGTATAAATGTCTTTGTTGAATTCGCTTTAAGTAGTAACGGAAGCAATCCAAAAATTCGTTGTCCCTGTAGCTAGTGTAGGCATTTGAAGTATTTATTACCTAATATTGTGGAAGTCTATTTGTACAAAAACAAATTCATACTTGAGTAATATTTTTGGGAACGTCACAGAGAAGTTGTAGCAAATACTTCTGTACATCTGAGGTAGAAAATGTTTTTAAAATGTTAGTACGACCCATATTAAAAACTTGATCGAAGATGTAACATGATCAATGTTTTCTATGGTTGCAATTGACGATGATAGCTAATTTTTTTTATGATTTACTGGATGTTTCTAAGAAATCTGTTTGGGACGGTTTACGGATATCGTACAAGCTGCAAAAAGGCACATGCCGCCCGATAATTTAATGTGTGAAAATCACCATGAAGTTAAAAAATTATGTCGGCATTTGGTTTACCTTATCAGAAAATAGATACACGTTTAAAAGGATGCATGTTGTTTTGGAAAGATGAAGTAAACCTTATAAATGGTAAAATATGTAATCATGAAAGATATAAACCAAGAAAGAAGAAAGGAAAGGAAGTTCCATACAAATGTATGCATTACTTACCCAATACTCTAAGGATTCACAGATTATATGCATCTTCTTTAACTGCATCTCATTTGAGATGGCGAAATGTGAGATCGGAGGAAGAAAGTATGTTAACCCATCTGGCCGATGGGGAAGCAGGGAAACATTTTGATAAAACTTATCTCAATTTTGTAGCGGAGAGTCGTAATGTCAAATTAGGATTATGTACGGATGATTTTTCACCATTTCTCAATTCGGTGCTAAATATTCATCATGGCCCATTATCATCATACCTTATAAATTACCTCCATGGATGTGCATGAAAACGCAATATATGTTTATTATTGTTGTCGTTTCTGGCCCCGAAGATCCAACACAAGAAATTGATGTTTATTTACAACTGCTAATTGAAGAATTAAAAACAATGTGGAATGAAGGAGTAGAAACATACGATGTTTCAAAGAAGAATTTTTTTTCGTATGTTTGTGTTAACCATCATTTTGGCAAAAGCTACCACAGATTAGATCGAAGCCCAATATCCAGAAATTCGCCCTTCAGCAATGCGCAATCAGCCAATTCGGATAATTCACGCTCCAAGAAGCCCGGCCATGGCTCGGTCCAGAACAGGCCTTCTTCAAACATCGGCCCGAGTCAGTTACTACCAGCTGATGACTCATTCCAAAAGATTTGCTCCCTGGTCAACCGAGAAAATCACTCCGATAAAAGGCACATCGACCAAGTATTTTGGATCTGCATGGAAACATCCATCTGAGTCATTCAAACGCTCAGTCCGGCTTTTAAGGTAATAAAGGCGGTCAACCATATCCGAACGGAGCTCTACTTTTGATACACCTCACCACGATGGCCACGTAAGCCGCCACTTCCGAAATACTATTAATGAGCAGCGGAATGGGACCCGCCACTGCTATTGCAATCAATGATCAAGCTCCACATGTCCAAGCTCTAGGCCACGTGGCGGCCCGCTCAGCCCATGTATTGATCTATAAGTACCTCAAAGCTCAAAGAGGAAAAGGACTTTTCTACTTGTTCTGGACTTGGGATTCTTAAGGCTTCTCTTGGGATACTCTCCTCTTCCCAAAAGATCTCCAACTCTCATAACTAACTCAAATAGATATATAGCCATTTTCTCTTCTTTCATAAAACAGAAAAAGCTTTGTATTTGTAATAAAAAAAAGATCAATACATATGAAGTGGAGGTATGCACAGTCTTGTGCCGAACCACTATAAAAAGTCTTGTGTGTCCTCTGTTCTCTTTACTTTTTGCACTTTATAATCATTGTTCATGTGTCATTCACACGATTGGGGGTTGGCTATCACTAGTAACCAACTTTTGACGTCAACACTTTGGCGCGCTAGGAAGGGGGAGACACACCGACATACCCTCCGACCTTCTGCAAGTTTCAATCCACGGCGAACATACGGAAGAAAGATGCAACATCTTCCCATCCTACAAATGCCAATGCTACCGAGACAAACGCTGCAGAAGCAATTCTGGAAGCCTCCTCTCATGAAGATGTGTCCCGATATGTTACCTGGGACGACATGGATAAGATCATGGCCGAATTCAGAGGCCATATGACATCTCAAGGTAAACTCCTCGAACGACAGTAGCAGTTGATGGATAACCTTCTCGGTCGAGTGGAGATGGGATTAAATGCTTCAACATCAATTCCTCCAGCGCCCAGAACCGGGATAACAATTGACCTTAGGTCTGCACCCAATCAGCCAACTGATCAGATCCAACCTTTGCTTCCTCCTAGTTCGGCTCCACCTCCCGAACAATCATAGCCAGGAGTATCGCTTCTAGCGACCAGCGCAGCCACAGCAGCAGATTCTCAGGAGGCCCGCGATTGAGATCTAAGTCGTTCGGCCACTTTGCCTCCACTCTTGGGGACAGCTCGACCCCTCGGACCTATCGAGCAACTACCGGGCCCATCAGAATCATTGCCATTCCCATTACAAACCGGAATCTTACCACAGACCAATCTAACCACTCTTCCCCTTCAACGAAGAGCTGGCGCGGCCTTCCCTTCGAACTAGGTAGACCACTCTATCATACCGGTCTTCATTGCGGCAGAAGAGAACGGTACTGTAGACCCTTCTAACCTCGCTCCAACCGGGGGCTACCCCGAGCTCCGAACATTACATGCCATGCTGGATCAGCCTGGACCCTCTGTCATGGGTATAGTTCGATCCAATACTCATCAGGTTCAAGATGGGCCATTCTTCCCAGAACCACCTACCAGACCTTATCCTCACTCTCACCTTCATTTAGCTCTTGGAGGCCGAGCCCAGCCAACGGCCGCCGTTCCAAGCATGCTTTTGCCAGATCTCGTACCAAAGTTCTACTAAATGCATAGCTAAATTCATGGCAACGACTCCTCGGAGATGGAAGCTAGCTTGCAAGAATCATCCGACGTTTCACTTGGGGCACCTCTACTCAGCAGCCCCTTCACCAGGGAAATCAGGAACTCCCAAAACCCTCTGAACTTCAAGTTTCCAGCTATCGAGTTCTACAACGGTCGGACTGACCCGACCATACACCTTATGCAACATATACGCCATATGGAGGTGCTTGGCACATCGACCACCATCATGGCCAAGTGTTTTCCACTCTTTCTCACAAATATAGCCGGCATGTGGTTTTGGCAGCTAACAACGGAGTTGAACGACAATTGGAACACGCTAGTCAACCGTTTCATCGAATTGTTTTAAGTACATATCTCCCGACCAAAGAGTGTCATGTTCCTGTCCACAATCAAGCAGCAATCAAGGGAAATACTTCGATCCTTCCTCGAAAGGTTCAACGTGGCCGTAGCATCAGTCGATCGACCTGATCCATCGATGGTGCTTATGGCTGCCATCACGGGAATTCGGAACTGATCAGAATTCTCAATCTCTTTAACCAGAGATACCCCCAAGGATATAGAAGATTTCTATGCCGAGGCTGAGCAATTCCTCTAACAAGAAGATGCCAGCATTGAGGTGGAGATCCTCGAAGTCCTCGCCACCAAACAAGAAGGTCCATCCAACACCACCAGCTAGAATAAAGGAAGGAGAAAGGCCCCAGAAAAGAACGAACGCAACGTGAGGCCTTGAAATGAAAATAAGTACGACCAGTACATTGAGCTCAACTCTTCTCTGCTTGATATCAACCTTGATATACGAGGGTCCCTGCCTCTTCCAAGACCACTTCGACGAGAACCAACCCAAATGGAACTCGATTCTGGCAAACATTGCATATTCCATAACATAGCTTGACATAGCACCAATGAATCTGGCATCCGCTCGATCTCATCGAGGATCGAGTCAACTTCCCGAGTGTATTAAGAAAATCGCCCTGGCCTTGCCGCCATGATCTTCTGCCTAAGCTCCTCATGTCGATCCTCGATCCCCTAGAAACAGGAAGGACCCTGAGAGTAGCACTCGCGGCATTATTATTAATTAAGTTTAAATTTCTTTTCTGATGTATTCAATAAAACGGACACCTTGATGTACACATGTACGGTGTAGGATTTAGCTCCTAAGCATGCTCTGAAATCAACTGTTGTCCTCTTAGAATTTATTTTCATTATCTTTGTAATAGTTCCTTAACGACTATAAACTTTCTTTTGCTAACATGAATTATGTTTGAATGATTTAAGCCGAGTATGGTTAATGCTCGCCACCTCTTTAAGCCGAGTATGGATTATACTCGCCACCATTTTCTGGACCAAGAGTGTTTATCGCTCATTGGGCTTAATAATCTTACATGAGTTGAGCATAAAAAACACTTGCCACAAGTCAATTATGGTTAATACTCGCCACCTTTGTAAGCTGAGTATGGTTAATGGTCGCCACTTTTGTAAGCAAAGTATGGTTAATGCTCACCACTTCTGTAAGCCGAGTATGGTTAATACTTGCCACCCCTGTAAGCCTAGTATGGTTAATACTCGCCACATTTGTAAGCTGAGTATGGTTAATACTCGCCACCCCTCAAAACCAAGTGAAATAAATGCTCACCCATTACTCCAGGTCGGGTATATTCAATATTCGACCCATCGAGACTAAAGCCTTCTCCAGACCGGGAAAGGCTCATCTTATCTTTGCCAGTACTAAATCTCGCAATCGAAGTCAGAGATCATCATCTCGGCCTTAATACGGTCTTCAATGGTTATCGGTTTTCTAGCCTTAATGCGATCTGCTTTGATCGTTGATTTTCCGGCCTTAATAAAACCATCGAGACCGTCAAATTTCCGGCCTTAATATGGTCCGGTGTGACCATAGCTACTTGAGCTATTATGCTTCGAATCACATTTCAAAACGCACCTCCCGCTATAGAAGAAGATGTATTCTAAGGGGCAAAGTGTTAACCATCTTTTTGGAAAAGCTACCACGGATCAGATCGAAGCCCAATATTCAGAAATGCGCCCTTTAGTAATGCGCAATCAGCCAATTTCGATAATTCACGCTCCAAGATGCCCAGCCGAGGCTCGGTCCAGAACAGGCCTTCTTCAAACATCGGCCCAAGCCAGTTTCTACCAGCTAATGACACATTCCGGAAGATTTGCTCCCCTAGTCGACCGAGAAAATCGCTCTGATAAAAGGCGCATTGACCGAGTATCACGGATCTGCATTGAAACATCTAGCTAAGTCATTCAAACGCTCAGTCTGGCTTTTAAGGCAATAAAGGTAGTAAACCATATCCGAACAGAGCTCTACTTTTGATACACCTCACCACGATGGCCACGTAAGCCGCCACTTCCGAGGATACTATTAATTTGCGGTGGAATGGGTCCCGCCGCCACTATTGCTATCAATGATCAAGCTCCACGTGTCCAAGCTCAAGGCCATGTGGTGGCCCGCTCAGCCCATGTATTCATCTATAAATACCTCAAAGCTCAAAGAGGAAAATGACTATTCTACTTCTTCTGGACTAGGGATTCTTAAGGCTTCTCTTGGGATACTCTCCTCTTCCCAAAAGATCTCCAACTCTCACGGCTAACTTAAAAAGATATATAGCCATTTTCTCTTCTTTCCTCAAATAGAAAAAGCTATGTATTTGTAATTAAAAAAAAGACCAATACATATAAAGTGGACGTAGGCACAGTCTTTTGCCGAACCACTATAAAAAAATCTTGCGTGTCCCCTGTTCTCTTTACTTTTTGCACTTTACAATCAATGTTTGTGTGACATTCACACGATTGGGGGTTGGCTGTCACTAATAACCAACTTTTGACGTCAACAGTTTGCTTTTTTGTTTGGACTATAAGTGATTTTCCTGCCTATGCAATGCTTTCAGGATGGAGTACTGCTGGTCGTCTAGCATGTCCATATTGCATGGAAGAAAACGAGCGTTTTCTTTACCGCATGGTAAGAAAATTTCATGGTTTGACTATCGTCGATGTTTTCTCCATGTAAATCATCCTTTCAGAGTAGAAAAGAAAAACTTTTTAGCTAATAGAGCAGAAACCAGACAACCACCAATGATATAGTTAGTTAATAAAACATTTACGAGTTTTAGGTAATTAATATAAGAGCACATGATTATTAGAATTTTAAATAATTGTTACAGGCTAGTAGTCATAGACGGAGCATGCAGACTAGAGCTGATATAGATTTAGCAGGGATTAAGGAGTTAAGGTCTAGGATGGCGTAGCTTGAGGACCAGAATCGCCGCCAGACCATTGAGATGACTCGGTTTCTAGATCAGCGTTTGACCGAGTTCACGCAGCAGTACGACCGCTTTCCATCTTCAGCAGGTTTCGAAAATGATCAGTGACGGAGTTTGAGGTATGTTTTTTTTGGGCAGTGTACATATGACTTGTAATTGATTGACAATGGGTTGATATTTTGTACATATTATGTTGGTAGACATTGATGGTAGTGATGTGGTAGACTTGATGTATTTATTGTTATTATGATTGTAGACAATATAGTATGTACAAATTTATGTATTGCATAATTAGTGGTTTGAGTTTGTGGTTTTTTTTATGTTTTTGTTGATTTATTGAGTTAGAATTGGTTTATTTTGATATTTGCTTGATATATGGTATGCCGAGGTTATATATTACTGCTGATATAGTGGTTTGTGTGAGAAATGTAGTTGGAAGGCTAAATAGAAGTTGAAATAAAAAAATGCAGGTTTTGCGATGACTGCCGAGGGTTTATTGACACTTGAATATGTAACGATTTCCGATTACTTACAACGGTTTATTGGCGTTGTGTATGTAACGGTTTCTGACAGCCGACACCAGCCATCGGAAACCGACACTTACCGCCTATAAACGTCGGAATTACAAACGACAGTCTATGTCGATAAACCAAAAACTCTATTCCTTGACGTCTCTAAAAGCGACGGCTATTTCCGATGGCTTCCAACGGCCGCCGACCGTTTTGAGCCGTGGGAAATAGCCTATTTTCTTCTAGTGATGACCTTACCGTCCTCCGTGGTGGTCGCCTTTAGGGATGGCAAAAAAATTCGTACCCGCGGTTATCTGTGGGTAAAATCCGTCATGGACATGAAACGGATAGTTGAATGGATATCCGTGGGTAAAATAAACGGGTATTTTTAATATCCATTAATTAATGGGGCAGGTACGGATAGTAAGATATCCATGTCCGTGGATACGCACGCCCGTATTGAATGTGATTTATTATCAATAGTCAATACAAAAAACATTGTTGTTGGTTGTTCGGTATTTGTGTGCATGCCTTTACTCAACAATTTATAACTGACTGTTGATATTTTGATGGATACTTCCGTTATTGTTTCTTCTTTTCTGGATGTTGGTTTAAATATGTATTGGTATTTTGAGGTTAGCATTTGAGTATTTGTCTAATTTGTTTTTTCTACCAAATGTACTTTTAAATAATTTCAATAAACGGCTAAAAAATAAATTCAATAAATATAATGGATACCCATTAATACCCGTCATTACCTGCAACGTGTTTAAAACTTGTTTAAAACTCGTTTAATGGATACCCGTGTGGGTATGAGGCAGACACAAGGTACCTAATGGAGCGGGTGATAGGGTGGTACTACCCACGTCCGCCCCGCCCCATTGTCATCCCTAGTCGCCTTTGCCCCTATCATGATCGTCCGCATTTTTGACGCTGTCAAGTAACTCTTCTATTCCTTCGTGCCCATACAACACAATCATACTATCTTCTCAACGGTGGCCACCAAAACTTTTTAACCAAAACTTTAAGCAATTTGAACATTTCAGTATGTGTTTATTTTTCTTGGTCATGAGAAAATGTGAGGAACTAGAAGCAAAGGGAAAGAGGAGCTCCCACCATAAATGTATGAGTTTTTCAAAACGGTGAAACTTTAGATGTTTTAATTGCAATGGCGAAAGTTTCGTTGTAGTAAATAAAATAGGGAAAGCTTCGTCATTTCAAATGTTTGAGAGCACGTTTTGTTTATTTTATATTTTGAGTTTTCAAAGTTAATTACAAAAAATAAAAACAACGAAGGGATGACGGAGATGACAGAGGAAGATGGTTGGAACGATGGAAAGTAAAAAAAAAATATCTCACGTCCTTTCATCATTTCCTAAAACAGGAAAAATAAGAAAACTTTGTTTTCTACTCTGTGTATTAGCTATGCTTTTTAAAACGGTTGTTAAACTAAAAACCATAAACCTAACGCGATCTTAGTTTCATTTTCTTTTCTTTTTTAGTTGGTGTCTAGATTGGGTTTATCTGGATGTGTACCCGTACTGTTCAATGTAAAATGAAAACCGACAGCGACTAGGTTACCGTTGGCTATTTTCTTACAAAACAAAGACTTCAGAAAAACAAAAATTACTTTAGAATCAGCGAAGTAAAATGTTTGGTTCATCAAGGATATATGATAGCCAAGTATTTTATTCATAGATCATATTACACATAAACATCAAAACCAATTAAATTAATTTCTTATCCACATTGCTACAACATTCTCAAAAGGGAAAAAAAGATTAGAAAATAGTGAATCATCATCATCATAAATAAGAAAGGACATATACCACATACCAGACTAAACAAAGAATCAACAATCCCATTGCAATTGCTCCATTGATGTCCCAATATTGCTGAAAATCCCACAAGGCATATTCAATGTAGACTCCATCATATCAAGATCGAACTCCCCACAATTCATAAACGACATATCTTCATTCAATGTAGACATTTCCTGTGCATTTTGCCTCAAAACATCCGAGTTCTCAACACCTGATCCATCATCGTTGTTATTGCTATTCCCACCCCACATATTGCAAGCATCGCCAACTCCGAACTCCGAGTAGTCCGTCAAACCGCATTGATCCTGCTCTTTGAAGCTCATCATAACGTCGTTTTCTTGATATTCAATCAGAACCTGTGCGCAGTTATCATTGCCGTTGTTAAATGAAGGGGGCAAGGTGCCAAATGGGCTAATGGTAAAAGGAACCACATTAGAATTCTGCGGCTGAGTTGACAGTTTCGCACTGCCGCCGTTAACGCTGTAAGTGTTCCCCGCGGCAGCCGCCCTTGAAGCAGCAGGCATCAAGTTATGTGTCTTGGGATCCAGGCCCTGGGCTATCAGCTTCTTCTTTATGCATGAGTTCCAGAAATTTTTCACCTCGTTGTCTGTTCTTCCTGGCAGATGTTTTGCTATTTGCGCCCACCTGAATATACAATCAATCATTCAATATATACATAGTTAACACTGACAAGAGTTTTATCATTAAACTTTCTCATATTGAAGAAAAATAAGATAATTAAATACCTGTTGCCAAGAATTCTGTGAACATCTATTATGATCCTTTCTTCGTTGGCAGAAAAGGTTCCTCTTTTGAGGTCTGGTCTCAGGTAGTTGATCCATCTTAATCTGCAACTCTTTCCACATCTTTGCAGCCCTGTTATTATATTTACATATAAGATGAGATTGATAGAAGGAAATTATGAAGGGGGAGAGACTGATGATGGGAGTACCTGCAAGTTTAGGGACAGAGCTCCAGCAGCCATGGCCATGGGTGGTAATGTAATTCATCAGCTTCTCATCTTCCTCGGGTGACCACAGCCCACGTTTAACTTTCTGTTTACTACAGCAGTGATGACCCATGTTTTGGAAAAATAATATGAATGCAATAGTTAGTTCTATCTAATTAATTGGTCACTCATTATTATAGCAAATATCCCACTCAGTGGTAATAGTATTTATAATAATATATTCAACATGCATGCACAATGACCATGTCTTATGAACATATAATAATGTATAATGTTTGCCCCCAAGTTAACTTTGGTCGGTCAATTTGCTTAAGATGTCAGTAAAAACTGTAAAAGACTAAATCACAATGACAATCATTAGCGTGAAATACACTGTTTTAAGGAAGAGTTTTCTAGAAGCTGCAGAATATTCGACTTACATATGGGCATTGCATTTCACAAATACAATAAACAATGCCCACGAAATGTCTTAGAATGTACTCTTCATGGACTTGGCTTTTGCAGTGTGTACCTACCTGGTGCCTTATCTTTTCTTATTGATCATATATACTTGTTTGATTGTTTAAGTTTCTTTTTCTTCACATATTGCATTATTTTAACTATCAGTGTGCAATGCTTGTAGCATAAGATGGGTAAGTAATGCATTATGCTTTCCGATGGAAAGGAATTTGTCTTTGCTGAACAATACACACGCGCTCGTGTCGGTGTTCAAACTAACCGTAACTACTCTTAGATTCATGTCCGAACCCGATATTGATACGTTCCTAAACTTAGTCAATTACGAAACTGATCGAGAATTGAAATGTATTTAATCACCTTCCTTTGTCACATTACTATATATGTGCGTGTACCTGTTTTTGTATGCATGCATATCTTCATAAATTTGTGCATGTATATGAACTAGAATATCTAATACTATGTTGTATATCAAGAAGACAATTAGGATGATCCGAATGTTATTTAAATTACTGAATATATAAGATACCCAATTAAAATGCTGTATAACTACAAGAAAGGGACAAATGTGTGCCTGCAAATGAAAGTATGATAATAACTAAAGAGAATGCAAGCTGTTTTCTTCTGTTTTGGTACATATTATGAGCAGTTGTGTAGTTTTGGGAGAGAAACCCCACCACTTCATTATTTCTTGCACCCATATTTATTAAGCATGACCATTGTCTTCATTAACCACACACAAAGACGTCTTCTGTATTACTCGAATTTGGGATTCATCCAATATTCTGGAAAACTGAATTGATGGTTCATATTATTATAGTTTTCGAATTTATTGGGTGTTTTAATTCAAAGTGTATAATTCAAAGAATCAACGGTTCAAATTTGTGGGGAAGAGGAGATCTCATTTGGGAAAAGATTTTGATTTCGAGGTTTTCATTTCTTCACTCAAAGGTTTCTTGTCTTCGTCTGCTAACTTTGTGTCAACGTTGCAAGGAATGATTGGTCTGAGCCTTGCCTTTTCATTCACTTTTTCTTTTATTTTTCCTTTTTTTATGTCCTTGGAAACATTTTTTAGTCATGTAAACTACAATCAGGATATTTGTTTCAAGGTGCATTCTAGAAAGAAAAAAAAGCTAAATCTAAATACAAACGAAAACAATTTTTATTAACTACATAAAGGACAACTTTAATATTTTAATTGAAAAAAGTTCTAATATTCTAAATTAAGTACACACATTGACATTTCACAAATAATCAAAATTAACACAAAAATGTTTGTCGTTGATTATATAATTAAAAAATAATAATATTAAACTAACAAATGTCTTTTTATTTCGTAGATAAGAAAAAAGGAATATAAAAAAATTCATGATGAAAAGCTAAATGAAATTAGTTTTAAAATGACTTAGTTCTTTGTTTAGGTGATACAATATTAACTATATTTTTAAGTTATAAATTTATACTCGTTCATTCAGCTTTTAGAACTGTTTATTTTTATGTTTATAGTAACATCAACCGATCAAAATAATTTTGAAATCACTTTTTTCTTTCAGTTTTGAAGGTCATTTTTCTTACTTTCTTTTTTTTTTTTTTTTTTTTTTTTTTGGTTTAATACAACAATGATGAGAAATTAAAATAATCTACAAATTGACATAATATGATTTGATTTTTTTTCCATGCTTTAATTATCAAACTTAGTCCTTAGTGCTTTTTTTTTAAATGTGTCTTTAAAACTGAATGTCCAATTACAACGAAACAAACTCATTTTAATTACTACATATTAGTTTACGAACCTACTTCTATTTTCAGCCATGCGTTGTCATTATAACCATTCACTAGAACAAGTATCGTGAAATTTACTAGTTTAATTAATTTTTGTAACTTGATTAATTTATTAATTTTAGAATGTGCCAGAACATGGAAACAAAAATAAAAGAGTAAACAAGTTGATCCGAGAACGATACACGGTCCGACCTAGAATAACAGTAGACCATAACTGAGTATGTTACGTAACCTAAGCCGTGCACATACTTAGGTCGCACCGTCGAACAGTTAGTCCAACAGGCAATTTTGCAGGATTAAATATCAGCTTTATTATTTTTCATTTACTTTCTCATCATGTAATTCTCACTTATTCTAATTGTTTTATACTATAAAAATCATTTTTTTTTCAGAATCAAAATAATAAACTAAAATACTACATTTTTTTCCCCTTTGGACGATTCTCCATAACTACTAGTATGCATAAATAAATTGGGTTGTAGTGGATTTTTATTTAAATGCATAAATTAAAAAAAAAATCAATGGTTTAATCTAATGAACCATCAAAACTTTTAATATTAAGTCATCGCAGTTTGGACCACGGTTCAGTTATGAAAACTATGGTTACAATCTACATAAAATTTAAACAAAAACGACTGGCTACTTTTACAATTTTTAATAATTTTATTTGTTTTTTCTTGTTTGTTTCCAATCTTATTTAACAGAAAAATAGTGATAAGGACAAAATTACGAGTTTTTTCAATCTAAGGATGGTCTGTTGATTTTATTTTAAAAGACAAAACATCAAATTTTAGGTATTAGTTTTACAGTGTGTATGGTATCGGAATTTAACTACTAGTATATTTAAGTATCAGTTTTACAGTGTATGGTATTAGAATTTAGTTATCGGTTTTAAGTATCAGTTTTACAGTGTGTATGGTATTAGTTTCATAGTGTGTATTGTCCTTAGAAATAAATTTTTGGTGGGTTGTCCTTTGACTTGGAAAAAAAAAATTCAATATTCCCGATATATCCCATTATTTCAGTTATATTCCGCTATTTTCGCTATATCTTCTATAAAAGAAATGAATTAAAGGGGGACATTATACATTATAAAATTAATATTTTAATAGAATTTTTTGAATATATTTTTCAAAATAGAAAAATACTATAATACTCTGATAAATTTAATCAAACTAAATAAAAATTTATATTTATCTATATATATTTGCACATACTTTTATTTAAAATTAAGAATGTACTAATTGTAATTAAATTGAATGGTAATTTACTATATATTTATAATTTATATGTTTATAAAAGAATTAAACATGAATTTTATATTGTATTTGGACTCATCCGTTATATCCCACTATTTCATAGTTTTATCCTTCCTATGATTAACTTTTCGTGAATTCGCCGTATTTAATCCGTTGAACAATTTAACTGCACCGGAAATAATTACAAATCCGAGAGTAAAAAGGGGATCGCGTAAACGAGCAAGATATAAAAGCACGATTGTATTAAAAGACTGTTAACTTTTTACTTTTCTTTCGACCTAATATTTTATTTCTTTTCAGTTTAATATGAGTTTTCTTGTTACGTGAATAAAAGTTGAAGTGAACAAGTGATGGTTTTGTCATCACGTCTTCTTAGAATATTTTCCAAACCTACGAAGCCTACACAATATATAAATGTTATACAGTAATAGAACATATAATATTTTGTTGATGAACTGCACGGATGTAGATGGGAAGATTGCATATGTGCATAGTTTCGAGGATTGGATCATGCATGCACGTACATAAAGGAGCATAGGCACGATTCTTTATATATATATATATATATATATATATATATATATATATACACACACACACACAACAGTAAAAAGTTCTCATGGCGAACCATTAAGTGACAATTTTTTTTGTCAATACAACATATCTCATTCCAAAAACCACCTCCTTCAGATCTTTCAAATCCAAACGCCGATAGCTCTGTAAATAATATTGTACAGTTGTCAACATCTGAGTTATCACGTTTTGAAAGTGATCAATATTGCATCATTACTAGTTTAACTACATATATTCTTCTAAATCTATGCATCACACACTATCATTTAACCATTCATCTTTCGTTCAAATATGAAAATCTCTTTTACTATATTCAGATTAAAAAAAAGCCCTTTTTTGAAACCAGTAGGGAAAGTGATAAAATTATCAAATCTACAGTTGTGAAGGTTTGCTTACCGTCAGTTAGTCAAAATCAACTCTTTCGAAATAAAAAAGAACACGGAGTACGTCTGTAACATATCTTTTTAAATCTTTTCAATTTAATTTGCTTAATTCTCACAGGTCTAATTGACTTAATTCTCACAACTTTGTCTTTTTAAATATGTCAAATTTTAAATGTTCTCCATTATGACATTATTTTTTAATGTTCATCTAAGATTAATTAAAAAAAAAACATTCAATCTAATAGTCGGTTTTCCACCTTTACTGGTAAACTTGAAAGCAAAATAATACATGTAGACAAATACCTTATCTAAACTGGTTAAGATTGTTAGAATTGTCTCGCATATTGTTAAGTACGAATGACGAGTTGGAATTAATAGTCCCACATCATGAAATAAATTGAAAGAATTGTATACAGATATGAGCTGGTAGGCAAGTAACAACTGGGATTCCTTTTGTTATATGAGAGTTGTGTGCCAGCTCATATGCGTGCAAGGAAGGGAGGGTTTTGTTTCGACCATCGTTACATAACAGTAGTATCAGAACCGAAGGTTACGGGCAGAGCCATACGAACAAGGCAGTGCTCTCAAAAGAAACTCGTAGGATGCGAGTCAAGGGGGAGATTGTTAGGATTGTCTCGCATGTTGTAAAGGAGGAATGACGGGTTAGAATTAGTAGTCCCACATCATGAAATAAATTGAAGGAATTATATACAAATATGAGCTGGTAGGCACGTAACAACAGGGATTCCTTTTGTTATATAGGAGTTGTGTGCCAGCTCATATGCGTGCAAGGAACGGGGGCTTTGTTTTGACCGTCGTTACATAACAAAGATACTATGTTAGATACTATCTAAAACATGTATATAAAATATCCAATTTCAAAATTAAATGAACTTTTTCCCATAAAAACCGACATCTTAACCAAATCATCGATGACTTTTATGTCTTTACGATGCGTCCTTTTTTGAACCGAAACGGGAAAATAAAAGGGGTAAATGGAACAGGCTAGGGAAGGGGCAAGTTCGCGTAAGGGGGATTGTGTTCTTTTACGAAAGGGGCAACGCAAAAGGAGAAGAAATGATGAAATTTTATCTGTTCGCTTCGGAAATCTCGGACGTAGCGGGAGCGAATAAAATTTCATCGTTCGGTTTGAATGAGAAGTTCATTGGGGTCCACGCCCGACGTGTCCGAGGCCGACCTTAACATGAACTGTCCATATTAAAAAAAGAACGCTACTTTAAATGCATCATTAAATTTTGTCTCAACTTATAAATATCAAACCGACTAATGAAGATTTAAATATCGTATTTTAGAAAAACCAACGAAAAAAAATTAACATAAACGAATCAACTTTACTTTATCGAAAGCAACAAACGAATCAAAATGATTTAGTGTGGACATACAAGGAAGTAGTTATACCTAATTAAAGCGATTATCAGGTTCAACAATTTGTTTATCTAAAACAAAGATAGAGCAAACCAACTCGATAATGTTGGATCTAGAATAACCCTAGAGGGGGGTGAATAGGGTTTTTCACAGTTTTTACGTGATATTAAAAATTTGACAGGATATTAAATAATAAACAAATCACATAATACAACAGAAATAAAATGCAAAAAGGAAATAACACACAAAGATACCCAGCTTCGGCAAAATCCTGCTACTGCTGCATTCTTATGGTTTCTACTAGGTGTTATAAACATATCCCGCTTACAATCCCATGTAAACTCGCAACGCCTGCTCCTGTCCTAACCTATGCTCAAAACCATAGACTGACCGATATCCCCTCGATCCGATTTTTCACGTATTACAAACCCGTAACACGTAACCTAGATTTTACAGACTCTAGCAACTGTCAGTCAACACCCTGACTGGATCCCCCTAGATTTTACAGACCTAGAAACTGTTTGATTCATTTACAAAGAAGACAGAATTAAAAAACAATACGAAATGAAACATAAATAGAAAAGAA
Organism: Allium sativum; assembly: GCA_030737875.1. Lineage (NCBI taxonomy): Eukaryota > Viridiplantae > Streptophyta > Magnoliopsida > Asparagales > Amaryllidaceae > Allium > Allium sativum. The sequence continues at coordinate 182,809,565 of CM060911.1, read as the reverse complement.
ACCCTAGTTAAATAGATAAATATAAAACCCCCTCTCTATGTTCAAGAAGGCCTAGCCCAACACAAAAGTGACCAGCCTCTTTTTTTAATTGGTTCAACACGATGTCTTTTGCTTTGAAAAGGAATGGCGGCTTTGAATGGAAATTCGGGGCTAGGGTTTTCTCTGAAATCCTCAAATCGAATTGCGATCATTCTTCAACACTAGATAATCTTCTGATGCTCAAATCTTAGTTAATCTCTGAAGCCTCGATTTGGGATGCGGCGTGAGAAACAGATGATCGAAACCCTAATTTCAATTGTGAGTTTTCTGTCTTTGAATTTCTGCTTGAAACTGTTTTCTTGAGTTTTTCTATGATTTCTCTTTTTAATCGTTGCGTGGATTTTGATCTCTTTGCCAATGATGAAAATGGTGATTAAATAGGGAATTTGAAAACCCTAGAAATCCTCTGATTTCGTGATAATAGCTTGGATCTGATTGTCCCCGATTTGTGCGATTTCCTCTTATTTATTTTGTTGACAAATTCGGCAGAAAAAGAATTTGATGCCTTGATTAAAAACCGTGAATTTTGTGATTGAATACTTGAATTGATTTCGCATATTTCTTGCTTGATTTAAACATCAAAGTCCCCTTGAATAACTCTTGCTGAATTTGCATATTTGGTTTTCTCTTGCCAAAAAATAGTTTTCTGATTTCTATAAATCATTTAGAAACTTGCCGAAAGTGTTGTTCATTGATTTGTCTCTGGATTAACACCTCCAACCTTGACAGTATAATTCAGGAATGAAATGAACACTTGCCATGTATGAGAATCTTTGCAAATTAAACTCTTCCCAAAAATCTTGCACGTTTAAAATTAACTTTTTTTTTCTCAAACTAGAAATCAAAAGTTAATTCTGAAATTAAATATCCTTGAGCTTTCATACTTACCATTTTTGTCTTGTCGATTTTAATCACTTTGACTTGTTTAAAACAGTCTTGTCATTTGTTTTCTTCTCCCATGTACCACTGCATTTGTTATCTTGAAACATTTTGTAGTTGCTGTCTTTGTCATTTGGTATTTGCAAGTTCTACCTCGACCATTGGCTTGTGCTCTTTGCTGGACCATGTATAGTAGCTGCTGTAACATTTAGATGCTATAACATTTAGTGCTCCATTGTATATTAACTTGCCATGTTGCATTCTGACTTGAAAGTTTGTATTGCTTCATGTTTTGCTTTGAAATGAAATATGCTTATTGCTTCACCGTCTTGAACCATGTTGCATCTCGATATGTTTATGAACTTGTTCACCATATACAGGTTGCACAACCTTGACTTGCACTTGAAATTGCTGCGTTTACATATCCTCATGTATTTGAGATGCAGTTACACCATTCCTTTGGTTTGGACTTCAGTCTATTTAAGAACTTCCATCTCTCGTTGTATGTACTAATTTTGCACCAAGTGTCACGTACCATGTATCCATGCTTGCTGTTCCATTCATTCTTGTGTATTTGTGAACAGCTTGACTTGATCTGTTTGGCTAAAACACTTGAAACTATGCATGTGTTTACTGAGTTTTTCAAAACCATTTTAATGCTATGTTGACTTGCACTCTTGAGTTCGACCACTTGATACACCTGAACTGTTTTCACCCATATTAAAATGTTTTGTCCACCCTGTTTTGCACCGTTGTACACCACCATGAAAATGAATCATTATGCATAAGCAATGTTCACTATCGCGTCTCATTTGACAATGCATTTATGTCATTCTTGAGTTGTTGTTGCAACATACACTCTAGCTGTGCTCATTTTGTAACCTGCCTGCACTCTTGAACTTGCTTGTTAACACATATTGACATGTATTTGCTATTCATGTTATTGTCATGCACACTTGTTTTCACTTGAGCTTTGCTGTGAAGTTGAAATGGATTGCCTCGGCCATTTTTTGAGATCTTGATTTGGTTTTTGACTTGCTTGTTTGGTTCGACCATGAATGACTTTGTGCACTGTCTTCAAGCTTAACCAAGTTGCACTAAGTCGAGATGATCCACGTGGCTACTCCTCAGTTGCATACTGAATTGGCGTGGCAGTGCACACGTGTATATATATCCACGTGTGTATATGCAGTCATTCATAAAATTTCTTGTCCCTGTACATATACAAACTGTCTGCCTAGACACAGATGAATCAGATCAAGTCATGAAAAATGATGGGAAACACACCAGAGAACTGAGGCAAATAAAATTATAAAAATAAAATAATATTTGCTAGAGTATGAAATTATTTCTGTTCCATATACTGTGTGTGTGTTTCTGTATATGACAGGTATGAAGATGATGATTAGATTGACAGTGAAGTGCTGCGAAGACTGTAGACAAAAGTTGACAGTAAAAAAATATACAAGAGCATCTGTATATGACTGATTGTAAAAATGAAATGACTGTATGATTGAGTGACTGAGTGAGCTGTATGTATATATGAGATTGTACAATGGGTGTTGAGTGTTGTAGTGAAAAGCAGTGTATGAAAATGAATGTGAAATGTATTGAAATATATTAGAGAATTTGTACAAATAGAGGAGAATAAAATATGTATTGTTTGAATATTGGAATAAAATATTTTATTTAAATAAAATACTGTTTGAATATTTGAATTTCTATACAGTTGTATTTTATTTAAATATAAATATCATATTCCTGTTTGTGATGTATATATGAAACAGTACAATAACAAACACATTTAAAATAATATATATTTGGTTGTTATCATCAAACAAAAATCATATAATTGTATATACAACACTGTTATATACAACAATCTCCCCCTTTTGATGATGAAAAACATATAAAAGATTTTGAATACAATAAATGTGTTTGACAGTGAATTTTGAACTCCCCCTATTTAGTAGCTCCCCCTACAGCAGAAAATTCCCCCTATAACTGTGCATAAGTGAAATGAACTATGAACTGAATAATAGTGTATTTTCAAAATTAAAAATATTTATAAAATATTCAATCATAAATCAAAATCTCAATCCATTCTCCCCCTTTTGTTATCATCAAAAGGATATAGAATTTAAAATATAGATAAAAAATGACTAACAAATATAAAATCAGTTTAAGAGGAAGAACATTCATCATAAATCTCAATCAGTCAAACAAAAATCATAATAAACTGAGATCTAGTGACATATTTCACATTGTAGAGAATGACGGATTTATGATGAAATTTATATAATGGAGAGAGTTTCAAATAAATTTATTTCTAATTATTTTCAAAAGAATTTTATAAAATTGAGCACAAAAACATTAATGGATTTGGACTATAGTTAATAATTCAATTTAAGTGACAAAAAATGAATAATCTCAAATCCCAATACCCATCAATCAACAAATCATAATACGTCATAAGATTTCAACACATTTCATAGATAGAAAATGGATTGATAGGCTGATTTATACACAAAGGAGAATTTTAGAACAATTTCAATTTATAGCACATTTTTTTATTTAAGAGCACACTGGCCACGCATAACCAGAGCTTGGATTTTTAAATGAGGTCAGTCGCAGCTTAAATTATAAGTTGTCTCTTAACCATGCATGACCAGAGCTTGGATTTTTAAATGAGGTTAGAGACACACTTATATATATATATATATTTATCATTTCAGCTTTAAAAGAAAAAACTTCTCGGTGTACAAAACCAATATGGATGATAGAAACAGTGGTAGGTACAGAAATGGACTGTGAAATAAATTTCTAAATTAATTATATTATGAAATATGATCAACTGTACCGAGATCATTGGAAATTTTTAATTATCACTAATTTTGAATAATAACATAGTCCAATTTCTATCACAAATATTTTCTCTGTTTATTTAAAAAGATTTTAAAAAATATTAAACTCTCCACATTAGTATAAAAAACAGATGGATGACAGAATGATAGTAGATAAAGAAGATAGTCGTGAAATAATTGTCAATTCAAGGATATTATAATAATTATTCAACCATCATGAAAATCTAAATAAAATCTCCTCTTGATGTGAAATATACTACAGTCACAATTCATCACAATTTCAAATTATAATAATAATTTTGATGAACTATAAATACAGTTCAATTTGGATTTTGATTTCAATTTCTGAATGAATAATCAATAAATAATCTTAAAATTGAAAATCAATTACAAGAGGGATATGGAGATTTATACAGAACAAGAGGGAAAAATTTGTACAAGGCAAAAAGAGTGTGTGGATCTATACAAGGTGAAGATTAGAATCTAAGTACAGATGAGTAAGACAAATAAAAGGCACTTCTGATACCACTTGGTGTACCTATTAATGAGGATTGTAACAAAACACCTGAGACAAACCAGGATATCACAGACAAACAGAGATTCAATCATAAGCTCCAAGCAGACATGATTACAAATTTGGCACGTTTATCAGAGTTGCAGACACGAACAAGCATTTATTTGAAAAACAGTATCAGAGCAGAAACCGGTTTTGGCCAAAAATAAGCAGTTTCAAAAATCATTTTCAAAAGTGATTCCTTTTATCAGAGCAGCAGAAAAACCACAAAAAAAATCTAAATCAATGTCAAGGCAGCACACAAAATGGTTTCAAAAATGAATTTGTTAAGAGAAGATGTTTCACATATTATTTCCGAAGGTCATAACAGATGATTCATGATTCAAGATTAAAAATACCGTTTATTTGAAATCATTTGAGGAATATGAAAAACTCAAGATTCAATGAATCGATCACACTAGATTATTAATTTCAGATTCAAGATATGTGTGAGATTCAATAAATCGCTGATTTCAAATGATTTTAAACAAACAACTATTCAAATCAAATAATCATGAAATATCAGTAAATTATATTTCAAGGCTGGATTTTCAAAGGAATTTTCCAAAATATTTATGACACGCACAAGAGAAAATTTAGATCATTAACATCAAACTTGAGAGATATTCATGATACAATAAAATTAAAAATAATTTATTTGAAATCACTTGAAGCAAAGTCAAGTTTGAGATATAATGAATTATTCACACAAAATTGATAATTTCAAATTTAAGTGGTGTGTGATATTCAAAATATCAAGAGTTTCAGATGATTTCAAACAAAACTGATTTCAACCATAATAATCATGAATAAAGATAAATTTCAAGATGTATCATTGATCCAAGATAATTTAAACTATTCAAGCCAATCTGAAAAATAATGAAATTATCACGAATGATAAGAAGCAGAGTACTGTAATGAGTATAATGTTTTAAGCGTTTCCAAAATGAATTGGAAGAAACTCAAAGCAGCATAAGTGTGTGAAATTTCATTAATTATTCAGATCTTCAAAAATTTAGAATTCGAAATGACAGTGTTCAAGATATGATATTAATGCACCAACACTGTTATGAATTCAAAAAAAACTTCAAAATAATTGCAGAAATATTCACAAATTTTAATTCAAGATCTGGAAATAATTAAATCATCAGAGTTCTATTCAATTAAAGTGGATTTCCATAAAATATGAATTCTACCATCAAAAGAAAGACAAAAATATATGGTAGAGTCAAAACAAAACAGAACAGATAAAGAAAATAAACAGAAGGGTAGAAGGAGGAATACACAAGGAAAAAGAAAAAATATTTACAAAGGTTGAGTTTAGAGGTTATACCTGAAATTGACGTGAGTAAATAAATCTCTACCTCAACAAATCTTGGCTAACGGAACTGTAAATGATACAGAATTATATACCAGCTTGATTTCAAATTTACTTTCAGCACAGCATTTCCTCAGCCATCTTCGGTACCTAACAGTTTAAAGGATCGAGTGGTCTAACGAAATTAGTAAAACCACTCACAGTTGGATTCATATGTTTTGGTACCCAAACTTGTTTACATAACAATCCATCAAAATTTACCAAAGTACCTTTAGGGACCCAAATCTGTCTAAATTATGATGAATTCACTGTATTTCCTTTTGGGTTCCAAAATGGTTTAGATGGATTATTATCAAACAAATTCTCATTTCGCTTCCGATTTAAAAACCCTTTGAAATTATTTGAATTCAAATTTTCAAAACGAATATTTTCAAAGTAGTTTGAAGGACTTTTAAAATCACAAGAATTCACTTTTTCAAACCCACTTGTTTTTCCAAAACCAAGACCTCGTTTATGTCCACCTGAAAATTGGTTTTGTGACAGCATATTCAACGATTTTTCCCCATTAGAAAATTTATCCAAAGTTGATTCTAATCGTTGAATTTTGGATTTATGATCAGAATTTTCTTTTATTAGATTTGAACAACGATTAATGCTGATCTTTCTCCTTTCAGTATCATTTTGCTTCAAAAACATATTTTCATTTTCTAGAAGTTTTATTTTGGTCTTGAACTCAAAGATTTCAGATTTAAATTTAATTTGTTTTTCAAATTCAAGGTTCTTGAAATTTTCAATCTCTTTTTCAAGCTCGTTTAAAATTAAATCACTTTTCAACAAGCTTTCTTTTTCAACAATTTCATGTTTGGAATTTTTGATGGCCTTAAAATTATTAAATTCTTTTTGCAAAGAATTGTTTGAATCTTTTAGCTCAACCTCGTTATCTTTTAAAATCAGAATTTCCTCTTTAAGCCTTTGAATATTTTTATTGAGATGAACGAGGTCAGTTTTCAATGTCAAACAACTTCCACAGTCAGAATTTTCTAATTTAGTGACATTTGTAAATTCAGATTCCAAACAGTTAATTTTGCTATTTAACTCGTGATTTTTAGATTTTAAAGATTTGTTTTTATGATGGAGTTTATCAACGATTTTTGTTAAATCAATACACATATAAACCAACTCTTCATATGAGAAGCTTTCAGTCTCATTGTCTATTGAGTCTCCATCGTCTGATCTACTTGAATTTTCGCTTGTTTCTTTTCCTGAGCATAGATCTGAATCTAAGTTGACCATTTTGGGTTTTGAGCTGCTGTTGTCAATCTTTCTGTACTTTGTATCGAGAAAATTCCATATTTCCTGCGCAGTCAAGCAATGAGAGATAAGGTTATATTGGACAACATTAATATAAGAATACAAAGTGTGAATAGAACAAGAATTAAATCCAATATCGTTCCTATTGAACATATCATAACCATTAATAACAGTATCCCAACATTTAATATCAACAGATTTTAAATATAATTCCATTTCTAATTTCCAATTTAAAAAAATCTGTAACATTGAAAATGGATGGAATACGACTGGACTGATTCTCAGAAGACTGACAACTAGGATCCATGATTCTAGGGTTAAAGAATACCAAGCTCTGATACCATTTGTTGGATCTAGAATAACCCTAGAGGGTGGGTGAATAGGGTTTTTCACAGTTTTTACGTGATATTAAAAATTTGACAGGATATTAAATAATAAACAAATCACAGAATACAACAGAAATAAAATGCACAAAGGAAATAACACACAGAGATACCCAGCTTCGGCAAAATCTTGCCTACTGCTACATTCCTAAGGTTTCTACTAGGTGTTATAAACAGATCCCGCTTACAATCCCATGTAAACTCGCAACGTTTGCTCTTGTCCTAACCCTACGCTCAAAACCCTAGACTGACCGATATCCCCTCGATCAGATTTTTCCCGTATTACAAACCCGTAGCACGTAACCTAGATTTTATAGAATCTAGCAACTGTTAGTTAACACCCTGACTGGATCCCCCTAGATTTTACAGACCTAGAAACTATTTGATTCGTTTACAAAGAAGACAGAATTAAAAAACAATACGAAATGAAACAAAAATAGAAAAGAAACCCTAGTTAAATAGAGAAATATAAAACCCCCATTCTATCTTCAAGAAGGCCTAGCCCAACACAAAAGTGACCGGCCTCTTTTTTTAATTTGTTCAACCCGATGTCTTTTGCTTTGAAAAGGAATGGCGGCTTTGAATGGAAATTCGAGGCTAGGATTTTCTTTGGAATCCTCAAATCGAATTGCGATCGTTCTTCAACACTGGATAATCTTATGATGCTCAAATCTTAGTTAATCTCTGAAGCCTCGATTTGGGATGCGGCGTGAGAAACAGATGATCGAAACCCTAATTTCAATTGTGAGTTTTCTGTCTTTGAATTTCTGCTTGAAACTTTTTTCTTGAGGTTTTCTATGATTTCTCTTTTTAATCGTTGTGTGGATTTCGATCTCTTTGCCGATGATGAAAATGGTGATTAAATAGGGACTTTGAAAACCCTAGAAACCCTCTGATTTCGTTGTAATGGCTTGGATCTGATTGTCCCTGATTTGTGCGATTTCCTCTTATTTATTTTGTTGATAAATTCGGCTGAAAAAGAATTTGATGCCCTGATTAAAAACCGTGAATTTTGTGATTGAATACTTGAATTGATTTCGCATATTTCTTGCTTGATTAAAACATCATAGTCCCCTTGAGTAACTCTTGCTGAATTTGCATATTTGGTTTGCTCTTGCCAAAAAATAGTTTTCTGATTTCTATAAATCATTTAGAAACTTGCCGAAAGTGTTGTTCATTGATTTGTGTCTGCATTAACACCTCCAACCTTGATAGTATAATCCAGGAATGAAATGAACACTTGCCATGTATGAGAATCTTTGCAAATTAAACTCTTCCCAAAAATCTTGCATGTTTAAAATTAACTTTTTTTTCCTCAAACTGGAAATCAAAAGTTAATTATGGAATTAAATCTCCTTGAGCTTTCATCCTTACCATTTTTGTCTTGTCGATTTTAATCACTTTGACTTGTTTAAAATAGTCTTGCCATTTGTTTTCTTCTCCCATGTACCACTGCATTTGTTCTCTTGAAACATTTTGTAGTTGCTGTCTTTGCCATTTGGTATTTGCAAGTTCTACCTCGACCATTGGCTTGTGCTCTTTGCTGGACCATGTATAGTAGCTGCTGTAACATTTAGCTGCTATAACATTTAGTGCTCCATTATATATTAACTTGCTATGTTGCATTCTGACTTGAAAGTTTGTACTGCTTCATGTTTTGCTTTGAGATGAAATATGCTTGTTGCTTCACTGTCTTGAACCATGTTGCACCTCGATATGTTTATGAACTTGTTCACCATATACATGTTGCACTACCTTGACTTGCACTTGAAATTGCTGCGTTTACATATCCTCGTGTATTTGAGAAGCAATTACACCATTCCTTTGGCTTGGACTTCAGTCTATTTAAGAACTTCCATCTCTAGTTGTATGTACTGAATTTTGCACCAAGTGTCACGTACCATGTATCCATGCTAGTTGTTCCATTCATTTTTGTGTATTTGTGAACAGCTTGACTTGATATGTTTGGCTAAAACACTTGAAACTATGCATGTGTTTACTGAGTTTTTCAAAACCATTTTAATGCTATGTTGACTTGCACTCTTGAGTTCGACCACTTGATACACCTGAACTGTTTTCACCCATACTAAAATGTTTTGTCCACCCTGTTTTGCACCGTTGTACACCACCATGAAAATGAATCATTATGCATAAGCAATGTTCACTATCGCGTCTCATTTGACAATGTATTTATGTCATTCTTGAGTTGTTGTTGCAACATACACTCTAGTTGTGCTCATTTTGTAACCTGCCTGCACTCTTGAACTTGTTTGTTAACACATATTGACATGTATTTGCTATTCATGTTATTGTCATGCACACTTGTTTTCACTTGAGCTTTGCTGTGAAGTTGAAATGGATTGCCTCGGCCATTTTTTGAGATCTTGATTTGGTTTTTGACTTGCTTGTTTGGTTCGACCATGATTGACTTTGTGCACTGTCTTCAAGCTTGACCATGCTGCATTGAGTCGATATGGTCCACATGGCTACGCCTCAGTTGCATACTGAATTGGCGTAGCAGTGCACACGTGTATATATATACACACGTGTGTATATGCAGCCATTCATAAAATTTCTTGTCCCTGTACATATACAAACTGTCTGCCCAGACATAGATGAATCAGATCAAGTCATGAAAAATGATGAGAAACACACCAGAGAACTGAGGCAAATAAAATTTTAAAAATAAAATAATATTTGCTAGAGTATGAAATTATTTCTGTTACATATACTATGTGTGTGTTTCTGTATATGACAGATATGAAGATGATGATTAGATTGGCAGTGAAGTGTTGCGAAGATTGTAGACAAAAGTTGACAATAAAAAATATACAAGAGCATCTGTATATGAGTGATTGTAAAAATGAAATGACTGTATGATTGAGTGAGTTGTATGTATATATGAGATTGTACAATGGGTGTTGAGTGTTGTAGTGAAAAGCAGTGTATGAAAATGAATGTGAAATGTATTGAAATGTATTAGAGAATTTGTACAAATAGAGGAGCATAAAATATGTACTGTTTGAATATTGCAATAAAATATTTTATTTCAATAAAATACCGTTTGAACATTTGAATTTCTATACAGTTGTATTTTATTTAAATATAAATATCATATTCCTGTCCGTGATGTATATATGAAACAGTACAATAACAAACACATTTAAAATAATATATATTTGGTTATTATCTTCAAACAAAAATCATATAATTGTGTATACAACACTGTTATATACAACAGATAATGATGTAAATTCTTATATATTAGTCATATTCTTGACCTCACTAAAGGAAAATGATTATCATCCATGAGCTTTACGGCACTCACTTCGCGCGTGATAATGTAACATTCTTCATGTATAAAATGTCCTTTTGCAATTTGGTATGTTTAACACATTTAGAAGAAAATGATTTTCATAAAAATTTAACCATATATTTACGTTGAAACCACGTTACGACATCTTTTCTTATTAGCTTAATTTTTTTATTTACATTATTAATTTGTAAAAAAAACTTATAAAGAATGTTAATTTGTTAGATGCTACTTCTAAGTGATAAAAAATGATAAATTTTGAATGTTCATTTTGAATTTATAGATAGAATTCAATTATTTATTAGTATTTTGGGGTGTTTTGAACTTAAAAGCAAAATTTAATCTTAGATCATATTTTTAAGGGATATTAATTGTTGTAATATATAAAATAACGGTTTAGATATTTTAGGTTTACACCAAAAATTTATGATAGTGTTTTTTGTAGAGTTGTAACTAGATGCTACTTTGAATGTTAAATCGTAAGTGCAAAATTTTATAAATTACACATAAAGACAATTTTGAAACTTTGCGATCGTACCCAAAGTTTGCGCTTTCAAGCTCATAAAAAATGAATTTATAAAGAATAATTTATTTGTTAGATGCTATCAAGTAATAAGACATTATAATATTTAGATGAACATTTCAAATTTGTGGAGAGAGTTTAATTGTTATATTCTATTTTTTAAATTATTAGTTTTAGGAGCGTTTTGAATTTAAAAAGGAAATTTAACTCTTAGATCCTAATTTTAATGGACAATAATGGATGTTGGTTTTATACATTAACAAAAAAAATGGGGTTTGACTAAACTGTATGCAGATTCTACTTTTTAGGATAAATTATAAAAGCAAAATAACCAAAAAGAATATAAACGGTAGTTTTTGAACCTTTTTTTTTTTTGCAAGGACGACGGGGTTGAGTGGTCCCCTACCACTTTATTGATACACCAAAGACGAGTACATAGAAACAAAGCAGAAAAAAAGATAACAGAGTTAACACGACATATCAGACTAAGAGAGACTACACAAAACAAGTATTTACAAAGAATGATTAGAAGTTGAGTATTCCTGGGTCATAAGTAAACCGTAGGAATTTAACTCCTTTACGTATTTCATGCCTAAGCTGATCTGTTAGAAGTGCTATAGCCATTGATTTTTCCGGTTGGAATACTCTTAAGCTCCTTTGCCTCTATATTATTTGCAGATATTTCTTGAGCATGTAAGTGTAACTCCTTGCATGAGGAGTTTTGCCTCTGCAATGTTTGAATAAAGCTTCCCAGTTGAAAGCATTAGTTGTTGACATGATGCCCAGTTTCTCCAAGGTAGCATGCGGGATCGGTTTTGTCACATTGCAAGTAAAAAACAGGTGGCGAATGGTTTCATGTTGCATTAGACAGTAGCTACAGTCCAGCTGCACTTCCATACCTCTTTCCGCTAATCTATCCTTGGTTAACAGGGCTTGGTGGCAAACTTTCCACATTATAAGGTTCTCTTTAGCCGAATTGTCAGACCTCCAAATAGTTTTATTCCATCTACAGTTTAACATACTTGAAACATTTAGAAGTACAAAGTACATTTTCCTAATGTTGTAAAGCTCACCTTGCCAATTCCTGGTTGCTAGCTTAGGTGGATGGTTGAAAACAGAACTGGTGTTGATTTGAGCTCAAATGTTGTTTATGTTCTGGTTAGAAGAGTTCGAAAAAGTGAACCCATCCCCGTCTGTTACACTATTAACTCTCGCTTGATAACTAATCCCAGATTGCATGATTTCAAGGTAAGTGATTGTGTTCGCTAGAATTCTACCATAGTGAAGCCACGGGTCATGCTAGAATTTAATCAAACTAAAAGAATTGACACCAAATTTGAAGAAAGGCAGAAAAAACTTCTAAGTTTTAAAATAGTTTTCCACGTAGAACTGTGAATTTGTTTTTCCTCCACGGTCCATAGACTGCAATCTTTAAGCACATGGCGGTAAGACCATTTAACCCACAAATTGTCCTGCATGCACAAAATATCATTTGTATGCTTGCCTATAGCCGCTATATTCCACTTGCAAACGTTTATTATGCCGAGACCTTCTTTCGACATCGATTTCTCAAGTTTGGAAAAGGATATAGTAGCTAAGTGTATTGAGTGGATGTTCCCTTTCCAGAGAAATCTCATGAATGTCGTTCTGATCATGTGAATCAATTTCTGGGGTAGTATAAAGGTCCTAGCATAATAAACTTGCATTGAGAAAATAGCAGCTTTAACTAGCGTTAATCTACCAGCTTGACTGAGCATTTTTGAAGACCAACAATCCAGCCTGGGAATAATTTTATCGTAAAGAGGTAGACACTGTTGCGCGGTGATTCTAGCCACTACCAGTGGAAGCCCTAAGTATGTTATAGTTTCTTCATTACAAGCGACACTAGTTATGTTTTGAATTTGTTGCTTTTGAAAATTAGAAATTCCAGCAGCTTTAAATTCAGACTTAGCGGTGTTAATTTTCAACCCAGTCATAGTTTAAAAATTTTCAAGAATGCTCATTATATTCAACAGATTTTGCATGTCAGGTTTGCAAAAAATAATGAGATCATCATCAAACATGAGGGAAGTTATTCTAGGGTTTCTACACTTAGGGTGAAGCTTAAGCTTGTTCTTATCAACTACTTCATTAAGGAGTCTAGTGAGAAGTTCCATTACAATTATGAAAATATATGAAGATATAGAGTCTCCTTGCCTAATACCTTGCTTACTCTCAAAAAACCTGGCAGGGGTCCCATTAATATTAACAGAAAACCGAGCGGTGCTAATACAAGAATAAATCCAGGTAATAAAACAAGACGGAAAATTCATATAGCTCAAAATTCTATTAACAAAAGTACACTGTATTGAGTCAAAAAGCTTTCCTAATGTCGAGTTTTAACATGATCCTAGGCGAACAGTTTTTAGTATTATAGCCCTTAAGCAGTTCGTGCGCCACTAGAACATTGTCAAAAATACTTCTAGAAGGCAAGAACGCAGATCGATTCATGGAAATTAAATTAGGTAGAACTAGTTTAAGCTTGCTAGCAATTATTTATAAGATACATTTGTAAATAGTGTTGCAGCAAGAAATAGGCCTATAGTCACTTACGTTAATCGCATTCTTAATTTTAGGGATTAAGGTAATAGTCGTATAATTAAAGGGGTACATCATTCTACCATTTTTAAAAAACTGATTTACAGCCTGTAGAACATCTGGCTTAACAATGTCCCAGAATTGTTTGTAGAAGAGAGCGTTGAAACAGTCAGGGCCCCCGCAAGAGTTTTTATTCAAGGAAAACATAGCTGCTAAAATTTCATTATCTGTATTTTTTCGGAAAGAGAATCATTTTGCGATTGTTTAAGGACAGCAAATAACATAGGGTTAATACTATCAAGATCATGAATAAAATTATCAGAATTAACAAATAGATTAGCAAAATAATCCACAAATGCAGTTTGAATAGACAAAATAGAAGAATGTACCTATCCAGAAGCATCTATCACAAAATGTATGTTTTCTCTAACCTGTTTAGCCTTTAACACCACGTGAAAATATGCAGTATTCCTATCTCCTTGATCATGCCACTTGATTCTAGATTTTTGTCTTTTCATTAATGATTCATCATGGAAAGCATCTATGTATTTGATAGAAAGAATGTTTTCCTCCTTTACAAGATCAGTATTACTCCTGTTATGATGTATTGCAGCTTGCACGACAACAAGCTTTTGTTCTATGCATTTTGAAAGATTAGAACCACTGCCAAAATTGCAGCTCGACCAGGATTTGAGAGCTGTCTTAAGTGCCTTATGTTATTTGGATAAAACATGCATTAGATTGCCGAAAACAGTAGCTTCCCAAAGATTCCTAACTATCACATTGAAGTCTGGTTCAAGTGTACAAACATTGAAAATTTTATAATTAGGAAACCTAGTAGCTGCAGACTCTCCTAGCCTTAAGACTTGTGGGGAGTGATCGGAAAGAAGGGGAGATGACAACTCATAAGATAGGTTAGGCCATAAACTTGAAGCAATTTCATTACAAAAAGCATGAACAATTTTAGAAAAAATATGCGGTCGATCCCGTTTACTGATGTTCCTAGTAAAAGGGAGACCAATGGCTTTAATTTCAAGAAGGTTACACTTACTAGTGGTTATATTTATAGCTGCAATCTCAGAGTGTGCAACGAGATTTCCTCTAACTCTATCAGAGAGTTTCAAGGGAGTGTTAAAATCACCACACACAATCCAAGGATGCGTGTGTTGTCTAAAGTCAAGTAAACCATGAAATAGGTTATCTGTAGCAATGTAAGAGTTAGAAGAATAAACAAAAGTTTATGCTTTCAAGCCCGTAATAGCTTTTGAACTTTACTTATACATAAGTGATAATTTTAACACTTCGACGTAATAACAAAAGTTCATGCTTTCAAGCCCTCAAAAAATGAATTTATAAATAATGTTTATTTATTAAATGATATTTTTAAGTAATAAGATATTACAATATTTGAGATGAATGTTTCAAATTTATAGAGAAAATTCAATTGTTAGACCATATTTTTAAATTATTTGTTTTTATGAACATTTTGAATTTAAAAAGGAAATGTTACTCTTAGATCCTAATTTTAAGGGATAATAATAGATGTTGGTATTTCACGTGAACAAAAAAATACTAGCGTTTTGACTAATTGTTTGAAGATGCTGCTTTTCAAAAGAAAAAAATGCGAAATTACAAAAATAAATAAATATAAAGGACGGTTTTGGAGCTTCGCGATCGAACCAAAAGTTTGTGCTTACAAATCAACTATTAATAAGAAAGATATTTCATATAGCAATGATGTACTCTTGCTAAAAGGTCCAAATCCATTTAAAAGAGCTTTTCATCAATTATCTTTCATTTTGTGTAAACGATTTTTATATACCTTTATCCACATCAACGCATTAATAATATCTTGATATTCTCGTTGTGTTACTTTGAAAATATCATTAGTAATTGCAGTCACATTCTACATCCAAATGTAAAATAAAGATAAAATCATAAGATTGCAAAACTTGTATCAACTTTAATGGTTCTACTTTTTATCACCTGATATATCTTCTACTAAATCTACAACTATAAACACATCAATACTTGATGGAAACATAACGCTAGTATAAAATTGTAACAACCTGAATTTTTTTAAATTGATATTTAAATTAATGATGGGTTGAAATTTAAAATTTTAATTTTTGAAATTCAATTTATTTTTTAATTATTGAAATAGTTGAATTTGATTTTTGTATATGAACAAAAATTTGTACAATCTGAATAATGAAATTTAAACAATGGTCAAATTAGAATATAATCATTTAACTAACTCAATTTGTGTTATTTGAATTTAAGTAAATTTATAAAATTAATCTTAAATTTAAATAAACAAATTTAATTAATGAATATTTTAATTTACCAAATCGATTAAAATACAAAATTGTCTAAAAAAAGTCAATTTTGGTCAAAATTTGAATTGAGTAGAAATTTCAAAAGTTTGAAATTTTGATTTTTTTTTATGATTTTACTCGAAATTCTATTATAATCTCCTATTTTTGTTTCTGAAAATCCACTTTCGTTTACTCTAAGTTTGACATTTCCTGTGAAAAATTGCACAAACATGACTGCGTTTGTACTATTGTCCCACCTATATGACGACCACCCATAACTCCTGCACTTAGCAAGGGAAATAATACGCTGAAATATGTGCTTGGCAGCTATGGACGATCATCAGAGTTGAATAACGCAATGTGGAAGCTGGCGTATAAATCATAGCACAAGGAAAAATATAATAGAACATATACAACAGGAAATAATAGTGAAGCATATGTGAGCAGAAACTTGAACTTTCATAACTATGAAGAATATCCGTACAGCCTTGGATTACAACACAAATATCTGTACACATTTTCCTCACTACAACACTCAGAGTCAAACATCAAATAGCGGAAATAACATATACTAGATAGTAGAAAATAGTACATCAGCCTCCTGCTCGCCACCGCACAACATCATTGTCCTCACCAAGATATCACCTGTTACCTGCTACTTAGTCTGCTCATCCAAAACCAGATGAATAACCCAAGGTAATAAGAGGGAAACAAAAAATCTTGAGTCAGAAAACAGTCCTAGTGAGCGATAAACAGCTACCTAATATCATCAATAAAGTATATGAGAATAGGTAGGTTACAAACCCATCTACCACAACATCAGAGAAAAACTCAACCCCATCTTTCCCACATCGGACAGTGATAACCCTTACAACCAGGAATTTCAACTATACATCCATGGCAATCAGAAGAACCATTCATTCATAGCAATCAGAAGTAACCAAGTAACAGAATAAAAGGAACTAGTTATATCTCACGCAAACCATCATAATCGAGATCGACATTTCCCAAGCACAAGCCCAGAGGCCTAAACCAATATCAGACAAGCACCCAAGAAACATCTCCTTTGACATTAGACAATCTACGTGAGGTGGTACAAGCGAACAAACATCATTCATGACTTACTCTGGCTATCACCATCAATCCAGCTTCAGAACCATCATTAATTGTATAACCGGCTAAACACCTTGCCATCAACTATCGAGGGACAATGGTAAACCCCAGTTTTAGCAGAAATGCCTTATGCCATACAACGAAATGTAACTAGTCTCGTTCGAGCTTCCCAGGGCACTCGACCATACAAAAAAATCGTCTGACCCCTACTTTGAGTCCGTTAGGACCTACGACAACGATAGTTCCTCGGCCTTCGGTATCTCTAGTAGTCATCAACAGCGACCATCCAACCATTATCCACGACTAAAAACACCCTTGAGTTGTCTTCACATTCGTTGCATTACGATGATCAATGAACACATCACAGCATCGACATTCCCATCTGAATTCACTTCGAAATGATCACCATCACTGACTCAAAAATATACATCATTGAGTCGATATCCTATTTCATAGCATTACCAGACTTTCTGCTATGAAAAGTAAACCACAACATTTAATCTCTATTCACAGCATTTCTACCTTATTCACAGAATTTACAAATGCTATAAATGCACTTAAGTCGTTAATGCCCTGATTTCATAGGTCGACCCACGACCTAAACCGACCATGAGCCAACGACCCGTTCTTCCTCCGAAACCAATGACTTGACCCTGGAGGTAACCAAACGACCTAACTCTCACCGAGGCTCCAACATCCTAAGCTTCCTTCCACTTCATGGCTGACCCGATCTAGCCTCGAACGTTCTAAGACTCTTCCAACACCCCATGATCTAGAGCCCTTCCACGATCCAAAAGCATGCCACGTCACCACCAATGATTTGGATTAGAACGACCTGATCCTGTCTTGGACAAAAAGTAACGACCTGACCCAATGAAAAATGACCCGACTCCAGATTTAACCAAAATAACTCCAATCTTCACCAAACGACAACATCGATGAAACCAACTCATCCAATTCAACAATAAGCACATCATGAAATTATTAACAACATCAAAATGACAATTATCATCATTATTCATACAAAATTAACTAAATTATGATAAAACGATGAATAGACTAAAGTAATGGATCTAACTTGCATAAACATATGAATTAACATAGAAATTACAGGTTTTAAGTTGCTAAATTAGACCCTATGGTGATTCAAATGAAAATATACTTACCATGATATATATAAATATATATCAAGGTGAAAACGACTTGAAAATAATGAAATTATGATCAAACAACTCATGTACTTGATTGAATCCACGTGAGACATGCATATCACTCACCAATCCTCCAAAACAACACAAAATCTACGAATCACGAATCCGAGCAGCGAAGAACACTCTTCAAATCCTCCAATTTATTGAGATCTATTTTCACTTGCCGTAAATCTTACTTCAAACGCGTAGATATTCGATTCTCTTATGTAGATCTAGAATTTTAATGGTGGAAAGTATATTTGATTGAGCAAGGAGGATCATGGGTTCAACCAAATGAGAGAATTAAGAAAGTAAACTTTCTCCATGCCTCTAACTCCCTATTTATAGCCTCCCACCAACCCACTAATGGGCCACCCCAAATTTGCCCATTATTGTAACACCCCGTATTTTCTGAGAATATTAAAATAACAAATTAAAGAATAATTAATTTGAAAAAGAAGAAATAGGTGAAACGGGTTGCGTCATTGCATTCATATCGGAACTCTGCTTGAGATAGAGTACGAGTTTGCGTAAATCGGACTCCGTATGAAGAAGATATCTTTAAATTAAATATTGCAGCAAAACAACGGGAAACCCTAGTAACGGGGACTCATTTCAGCAGGAAACCCTAGCAACGGGTTAGTGGGTAATATTAGTAAATATAGGCCCACAAACTTAACCAGTAGGAAACCCTAGTAACGGGGACTCATTTCAGCAGTAACCCACATAGATGTATCATGGTACCCTGAAACTAGGAAGGGTGGGGCACGATTACTGGGCTGATTGTAAGCGGTCAAAGCAGCGGCAGAGGGTACGTCAGTGTTGGTTCCGACGGTTTACGGGCATGCACGTACTTTGGAGTGGGAAAAAGCAGGCACTGGGTACCAGTAGTTATACACTGTGCATCTTGAATCGTGTCGGGTTGTTATCATAAGGATTGATACACCTTATGGTGGGACCAGCACAGGGTATCTACACACAAGAGAGGGCCGATTGACACAGACACATGGAACGTTAATGCAAGTAAGGAGCCGATCGATAGGGTAGTAAGGGTACATCTAACACATTCATGGCAATTAGGCAGATTGAGCTGGAATCCTCATAATAGATGTACACCTGAAGGCTACCACAATTGTGGGGATTAGGATCACGTTATCATATAATCATTTTATATAGATTACTAGTTGGGACACTAGTTAAGTGGTGCAGAGAAGTAAAATGGGTGCGATAGCATATTCATCCTTATTATCTTATTTCTACCTAGATTCTGTTTGTTCATTTCATAACCCTTTTTTGTTTGCATCCTAAATAGTCACTGGACTTACCAGACTCATGTCTGACCCATTTTCTTTCGTCTTCTTTTCTTCCTTCCCCCAGGTCCACACGGAGGGAATACTTCATCTTAGACCAGACCATTTCCAGCTTGAAGAAAGTAGATAATTGCTTGGAATCATTTTCCTTGGACTATGACTTCGGATACTCTCTTATTGGGGATTTATGTTGTCTTACTGTTTTTTTAATGCTTCTTTATGTTTAATCCAAGACAGACGTTCTATGTATTACTTTTAAATATGATCGAGACAACTGTTGTAAAAGCTAGACTGAACCACATTGTTTATAAAATGATTTTTATTTTCCGCTGCTTTATTTGTCTGTCTTGTAATTCATCTGCATCTTTTACCTAAAATGCTCCACCAAAGTTAAGGCATTCCCTTTGCGAGTGACCTTAATGGAGGAGGGGTATTTCACTTGGTATCAGAGCCGAAGGTTATCAAATCAGATAAAAGATTTGAAAAATTATTTTCAAAACGATTTTAAAAGAAGCATTTTCAAAAGAAAGGTTTTGTTTTAAAGGCATGTTCCCGAAAGCCATCTGCACTATCTTTTTGATCCTCTGTTTGAATCCTTGTTTCCTTCTTTCATGAGTCTCCGGGGCTCCTGGCTTTCCGGGAGGTAACCTCATCGCGGCATGGTTCCGTAGGCTTGATGAGACTACGACACCTGTCAAAGGGCGAAGAAGTGTCCAACTTCCATCTATAGCCGCTGTAGTTTCACGTGCGGCTAATTTTCTTTCGAGCTTTGTAGGATTTTCCATGCGATGGAGGCAGCTTTCGAGAGACTTGTCAACGTGTTACACAAGGATAGTAAAGATGAGACTGAGGGAGTTTTGCTAAGGAGCCCAACCCAAGGATGAGGAACTCATGGATATGGACTTGGTTCACAAAGGAGGAGGTGTAAGTGGAAGAATCACAAGACAAGAGGAAGTATCTTTATTATGGTATAACGGGACAAGGGCAACAACTAAGGACAGGATTTTCCGGAGGGCAAGTGCATGCTCTCACCGCCAGCGTACCTGAGAGAGAGAGGTAGTAAGGTTCTTCCTTTTTGATCATCCTGTTAGTACTCTTTTTTATTTTAGCGCTTCACATTCGTTTATATCTGCTTCCATAGTTGAGTCTCTGCACCTTAGTACTTGTATAGTAGAAGATCCCATTATTTTTTCAAAACCAATTTGTGGTTCGGCTCATTTATCTTTGGTTTGTAAGGATTCAAGATACTTATGTTTTTGGTTTTATGGGCTATGGGTTGATTCTAGTCATGGATTGGTTAGCTAGTAATTGTGAAAGAAGGGTAGTTAGACTTTTCGCTTGCCTCGGGAATACCCTCGAAATTTCGTGCGATCCTAAGGGATTCGTTTGTCTTAGCTACCTAGAATCACTTTATGTATTTATTGATGATTTTCGATCCGTTGGAGTAGTCCATGAGTACGCAGATGCTTTTGGTTAAGGTTAGGAGTTTGCCCCCTAAAACATGAGATAGACTTCCACATACATCTAATTGACAATGCAAAGCCCGTTATGCGATCAACGATAGTTTTGGAGCAAGACTGGCGAGGATAGCCAGAGTCAGTTAAGTGCTCAATTGTTTGGTTGTTTTGCTAGTATAATCTCACATAGATCGTCCAAATTCGGAGGAGGTATTCCTTGGATGCTTGTCTGATATTGGTTTAGGCCTTTGGGGCTTGTACTTGAGGAATGTCAAGTTTGACTAGGATGGTTTGCGTGAGAGATATCGACCCTCAGATTTGTGACATGATGGATAAGCTAAGTAGAGGAGAGACTTATAATCATCTTAGTATATACACTTGTTATCATGGTTAACATCTGTTTATCTTGGAAATATAGTTCGACTACATTGGATAACCTCTAGCATAGTAAGTGATCGAGGTGCTATCTTTACTAGCGGGTTTTGGAAATGGAGGTCAAGAAGCTTCGTAATAGTAAAGTTAAATTAGTTAAGGTATAGTGGAGTGAAGCTCAAGAAGATGCGACTTAGAAGACTGAAGACTAGATACGCGCATCATACCCTTTTTAAGGGTACACCCTTGATTCCTCTTTTTCTGTGAAGTTTATTTGCATGCTAGTCTTTATCTTTTAAGTATATCCTCTCGGTCCTATCCTCGATCCTTAGGTACAAGTCAATGGATGTAAACATGTGTTTGACACATGTTATGTTTGGCAGATGCAAGTGGTTCAAGTGTTTGCTAGTGGTTGCTCGTGTATGCATATACACATATTAGGCACTAGATCGGCTCAGTCACTTTCATATTGCATATGCATATGAAAGTATTTATATATGGATTGAAACTTGCTGTGTTATCACATGAATGTTGCAATTGTATGAATGATTGTGCACTCATGTAGAAGTTATAAAGTATGGTTAGGAATACTTGCATACATGATGGACTCATGGCACCGACATAATTCACATTGAGGAGGTCAACTGAATCAGTAGACCGCCTGATTTTGCATTAGATAAGGACATGTACACACACCATGCATATGATCATGAAAGCATTAGAAATCTTTTTAAGGACAATGGACGCCTGTGATTGAATGGTTGAGTAGATGGATGTTGGATGTTAGGATATGCATTCTTCTTAACTTAAAGATTTCGGGGACGAAATCCTTTAAGGAGGGGAGAATGTAACACCCCGTAATTTCTTAGAATATTAAAATAACAAATTAAAGAATAATTAATTTGAAAAAGAAGAAATAGGTGAAATGGGTTGCGCCATTGCGTTCATCTTGGAATTCTGCTTGAGATAGAGTCTGAGTTTGCGTATATCGGACTCCGTATGAAGAAACTATCTTTAAATTAAATATTGCAGTAAAACATGAAAAAGAAGAATGAGAAAAGAATAATATTTAGCATTGTTCTAAGGTTTGTAAGCAAAAGACTTAGTATCTCATTTGGTTAGAACATGTGACTTGCATACAAGAGGTACAGGGTTCGACCCCGCTAGCGCCATATTTTTTGTTTTAGTGGAATAGCTAAAAAGTGGCTTAGTGTGAACGCAGTTCAAAAAGTGGTTTAGTGTGAAAATGGTTAATTAGGAAGATAGATAAAAAGAAATATATATATATATAATATATATACATATATATATATATATGACGTGTATGCATCATGTGGCGCACGTGGCGCATTTTTTTTGTTGGTCAAGGATTGTCTTTTTTTACGTGGCCTTCTCTGATTGGCTTTGTGACAAATTCTGAGGTGTTAGGGCTTATGTGTCATGCTATGATTGGCTGAGTGACACATTGCTTTGGTTGGATGGCTCTGATTACTCCTAGACTGATCTAATGGCTAGAATTAAACCTAGACTTCTATATAATCAACTCAAATCCTAAACCTAAAACACATAAACACATTCTTTGTAGCCACCATGCTATCCAATTCAAATCTTGTCTAGCCACCTTCTTTTTAAACAAATTATAATCTAATTAGAAAGCTTCAAGTTAGAGAAAATGGTTTTTGTTTCAAAGTAAGGGATTTCTACTTCAAATCAATAGTCAACATCAAAGGATAAACTTTACAAATTCAGAAAACAGATCCCAGAAAACAAGACTTTCTTTTCTTTGTAAGTCCTGTTATTATTTATATGTGAACGATTAAAAATTGTGATTTGTAATAAAATAAAACTAGAGTAGTTCCTAGTTGTAAGATAATGACGATGCTGATTTATGCCTATTCTTGTAACGATTCTATCGTATATGCTTGTGAGATTATTGTGGTTATTATGTTGATGTTAAACCAATCGCATATTATGTAAATTTGGTGACTTTTTCATGTTATGTAACATGCAAGTTGTTTAGATCTACATTTAGTTATTAAATCATGCAAGTTGTTTAGATCTACATTTAAATTTATGTTTATTGAATCATGCAAGTTGTTTAGATCTACATTTAGATCTATGTTTATTGAATCATGCAAGTTGTTTAGATCTACATTTAGATCTATGTTTATATAATCATGCAAGTTGTTAGGCTAAGACATGTATTATGTTTAGATCTATGTTTATTGAGTCATGCAAGTTATTAGGCCAAGACATGTATTATGTTTAGATTTACATTTAGATCTATGAAAATTGGATCCAAGATTAAAGTTCACACTCACGTGCCTTGTTAAACTTGTGTAAAACCATATGCTTAAGATTCATGTTTGTTGGATCCAAAATAAAAGTTCGTATTTACATGCCTTGTTAAACGTGTGTAAATCCATATGTTTAATATTCATGATTATTGGATACAAATTAAAAGTTCACATTCACATGTCTAGTTGAACTTGTGTAATTCTATATGCTTAAGATTTATGTTTATTGGACCCAAAATAAAAGTTTACATTTATATGCCTAATTGGATTTGGGTAATTTCATATGCTTAAAGACTCATGTTAGTTGGATCTAAAAATGCAGGTTCACTATATTATGCCACGTTTACATGACACATGTTTTGTTAGTTCCATATAATTTTATGTTGTGTGAATGGTACATGCTCCCTTCTTTCCCCTTTTGTATATAAGTTAGGCTAAGTTACGAGCCTAACATTCTATGTGAATTTTGCGAACGTGCGATGGGGGTAACGTTTGGAAAACCTTAGAAATTATTATTGGCATAATTTAGCCCATAGATAAATGAATGGTTAGTGGCATAAAAATGGTATAATTTATATACCAAAAATCTTGAATATGATTTAGAGGAAAAAATCGGGCATGGCTTGAATGGCAATAATTGTGGAAAATTTACATATAAATTTGAAAGATAAATATGAAAATTAAGAAAAAGACGAATGTGCCTAATGCGAGGTTAGATTGAGTTGTGGTGTAAAACTACCCGGAACCGCCCGACACATCCAGTAACCACAACAACACCTATCTAATGTGAGAGGTTAGTGCATCATGCCCAAGGAAAACCCGAGGATAGATTGAGTTGTGGTGTAAAACTGCCCGGAACCGCCCGGCACATCCAGTAACCGCAACAACAAATATCTAATGTGAGAGGTTGGGGCATTAATAAATCAACTAATGCTAATGAACAAGATGGATGACTAGGGTTAAGTTCATAGGAACACTTAACCAATATAACAAGATGAATGACTAGGGTTAAGTTCATAGGAACACTTAACCAATATAACAAGATGAATGACTAGAGTTAAGTTCATAGGAACACTTAACCAATATGAATGACTAGGGTTAGGTTAATGAAAAACACTTAACCAATATAACAAGATGAATGGGTAGGGTTAAGTAATAAGAAACACTTAACCAATATAACTTGATTTGTGGTAAGGTTAAGTAAAAACAAGAGGGCAACACTTAACCAATATAACTTGATTTATGGTAGGGTTAAGTTAACACAAGAAGGTAATACTTAACCAAAGTAATATGACAAGTGGGTGGGTTAAGTTAACTTGAATTGATTGATGACACTTAACCAATACAACATGATTAACACGTGGGGTTAAGTTAACAAGAAACACTTGACCAATACAACTTGATGGACGAACGGGGTTAAATTAATAGAAAACACTTAACCAATCCAACATGATAAGCGAGGATGGTTAAATTAATAAGAAACACTTAACCAACATGACATGATGAATGGGTGGGTTAAGTTAACATGAATGGACAACACTTAACTAATACGACATAATGTACGGGAGGGTTAAGTACATATCGGGTTGGTGGGTAATATTAGTACATATAGGCCCACAAAGCTTAACCGTTGAATAAATATGCTTGAATCGATGGGAGGGTTAAGTACATATTGTGTAGGTGGGTAATATTAGTACATATAGGCCCACGAAACTTAACTGTTAAATAAACATACTTGAATCGGTGGGAGGGTTAAGTACATATCGGGCTGGTGGGTAATATTAGTAAATATAGGCCCACAAACTTAACCAGCAGGAAAATTTAGTAACGGGGACCCATTTCAGCAGTAACCTACACATATGTATCATGCTACCCTGAAACTAGGCAGGGTAGGGCATGATTACTAGGCTGATTGTAAGCGGTCAAAGCAGCGGCAGGGGGTACGTCAGTGTAGGTTCCGACGGTTTATGGGCGTGCACGTACTCCGGAGTGGGAAAAAGCAGGCATTGGGTACCAGTAGTTATACACTGTGCATCTTGAATCGTGTCGGGTTGCTATCATAAGGATTAATACACCTTATGGTGGGACTAGCATAGGGTATCTACATGCAAGAGAGGGCCGATTGACACAGACACATGGAACGTTAATGCAAGTAAGGAGCTGATCGATAGGGTAGTAAGGGTACATCTAACACATTCATGGCAATTAGGCAGATTGAGGTGGAATCCTCATAATAGATGTACACCTGAAGGCTACCACAATTGCGGGGATTGGGATCAAGTTATCATATGATCATTTTATATAGATTAGTAGTTGGGACATTAGTTAAGTGGTGCAAAGAAGTAAAATGGGTGCGATAGCATATTCAGCCTTATTAACTTATTTCTAGGGTGATGTCCTAGATTCATTTTATTCATGTCATAACCCTTTTCTTGTTTGCATGCTAAATAGTCACTGGACTTACCAGACTCATGTATGACCCATTTTCTTTCGTCTTCTGTTCCCCCTAGGTCCGCAGGGAGGGAATACTTCAGCTTAGATCAGATCATTTCCAGCTTGAAGAAAGTAGATGTATTGCTTGGAATCTTTTTCCTTCTGCTATGACTTCAGATACTCTCCTATTGGGGATTTATGATGTCTTACTGTTGTTTTAATGCTTCTTTATGTTTTAATCCAAGACAGAAGTTCTATGTATTACTTTTAAGTATGATTGAGACAGCAGTTGTAAAAGCTTGACTGAAGCACATTGTTTATAAAATGATTTTTATTTTCCGCTACTTTATTTGTCTGTCTTTTAATTCATCTGCATCTTTTACCTAAAATGCTCCACTGAAGTTAAGGCATTCCCTTTGTGAGTGACCTTAACGGAGGAGGGGTGTTTCAATTATGGCTAGCCAAACCTGAACAGAAATTGTGAAACACAAAACCAATGATTCCTCCCAAACCGCTGAACCAAATCTTTAATGTGACAACTCTACGGAATTGGCAACACCATTTCCTTCCCAATGAGATCGATCTCAGCATATGATTCAATCCCACCTAAAAGTTATACCCTATACAAGACTGATAGGGGTAAAACAGTCAAAATTGATAAAAATTATGGACATGTCTCACATACCCATAACCAACATATCAAAATATGAGAATGATCCCACCCTCAGGGAATAAAATAAAAATATTTTACGATCCTCCGATACGTAAAATACGGGCTGTTACAACCTATATATGTTTAAATTGAAACTTAGCTTCATGGGAAAGCTATTTGCGCCAATTCATTCCCTTATTAAATATTATGTTAAATTTCGAGTGGACTCCGAGAAATATTATTTATGAATCTTTCTTCTTAGTATTTTCATTTCTAATTTTTAACCGAGGCCATTTCTTCCTTCGTCCTATTTAGCCTCCCATCTAATCTGAAATTTCTTTCTTTCACAAATCAATTCCAGGGTAGATTCTAATTATTTTAATGATTCCTTATCTTTATCACTATTTTCTAATCAATTCTAATTTCAAAATTCAATTGGTTTGGGAATTGTGAAAATATAAATCTAAATATGAAAATAACCTTCCTCTCCTTGGCCACCACCGCCACTGACCTGACCACACCTGACCTACCTTTCTCCACCTCTAGCAATCGAACCTCACCTGAAACCCTAGCCAATACCACTTTATTTTTGACAAAGCCTACCGGTTTTTTATAGTGGCTACAACCACCTTCCATTACAACAAATAATGAACAGAAGATGGTACAAGTGTTAGACAGATCGCCTAACAACTAGTAAATTGATGGTTTGAAGTAGCCAGCACACTATACATAACAAAAAAGAGTGAAGCAAAGATGCTCCAGCAACTATAAACCTAACTTCTAATCTCACGAGGCTGAGGAGGAAGAGGCAGAAGATGAGGAAGAAGATCTTGGGCATGTGTTATTCAGCAGAATGACAAAGAGATCACATAGGTTAGGCTTATAACCAACATGATTTGAATCATATAAGAATTTCCTATCCCAAGATACAGCAGATAGAATAGTCGCATTATACTCACCATAAACTCCATCAGTATATAATATCAAATTGGTTCCATCATCAAAGTAATGTAAGCACCTAATCTCAATACTATTGTCACCATCGACATCAGCAATAAACATATGTAGACTTGGTGGAAAGGATCATAATGCATATCAGAACCTAGATGATGCTAGGATCTCTCAAGATCATTCCAAACTACAACCTCATCATGATGCATATCAACACCTATAGTAACTATGGAGTCAGTACACAAGGGATGAGCAATACTTACATCTTCAACTGGTTTGTGTTTCTGAAACCATTTGCATGGTGGAGGCTTCACAAAAGAAGTGTTAGCCATGGAGGGGACATCAAAAGGATATTTACAAGCTTCAGACAAATGACCAAATGAGCGAAAATTAGTGCATATTTTGATTGCCAAGTATACTGAACATCAATAAAAGAGCCAAAATGATCGATAAAGACTTTAAGACCAGAAGGTAGTGGTTTGTTCGGAGTTGTTTCAATTAAGACTTTAGAAAAAACAAGATTCTCCCTATCCTTTGTATTGGCATCGAAGCATTTGAAAGTGCCAATTCTACTTGACAACCAATTCAATCCTAGAAGCGTTAGTAATACCGAAGGGATCCAAGTGAAAATAGACCAAACCGGGATAGATTGCACTCTCTCTGGCACTTTCAACTGAAGTACTCCATGATGTACTTATAAACGGTTTCTCTCCGATAATAGACGGATCAGATTCCAACAATTTCCTTCTTTCCTCATCATTAGAGAATTTGAAATAAAACAGACCAATCACGAAGTTAACTCGAAGGCCTCCTCTCAAATTCCACGTTTTTATGGCAGTGTTCTTTTACATCTTAAGAAGGCACATTAGAGTCTAAAAAGAAACCCACTAGGTGATCTTTTCGATGATCAATTACTTCCTGCATTATCTCAGTCGGCTGTGTTGGGTTATCAGGATCGAAAATGAAATCACGTGGGGGTATACTTCCCTGCACATCAAGGTAGTGAGGTAAAAAAAGATGAGAAGGTTGGCTTAGGCACTGCAGGAATAGGCTTTGCAGGCAAAAGCAGGGTAAGTATTGGATCCTTCTCTATTAACAGGATTGGTATAGCAGGGAATTTTGGCACCATATATGGTATAGTTGCCTTGTTAGTCGTGACAGTGTTGAGGGAAGGAGGCTTGATTGATGCGGAGTGTGGCATACAATTCTCATGGTTGGTTGCTGCAAAATGTCGAGCAATTGGAGGGCATATAGAGTTTGGGTTAGACAAAGGAAATGTTAGTGGATTGTTTGGACCAGCTACAACAACATGTACCAAATTCTCATTAACCAGATTCACTAAGTTCACAGAACTTACGCCAGTGACAACATCCACGTTGGCCGTAGGCAAACTATTAACAACTGAACCAACATTCCCAACCAAAACGTATCCAATAAAGAGGAAACCGAGTTTTTACTTGCACTAGGCAACTTAATGAACATGTCGAAGTTCACTGAAACATTAGTCTTCGTCCAACTCAGAGAATCCTGCGAATAAGCTGGAGTTGCAGATGACCGAACGCCGGAAATTGGTGAGCTCGGGGTCGTCGCAGCAGCTTTTGAGGTCAGATCTGGCACGGTGGAGCATCAAAATGCTACCGTAGTTAAGTGAGGGGTCGAAAAACTTCGGCCTGATCTTGTGACACTACCAGTGAAGCGTTGTTTGTTCTTCCAATTTTTTGACATCTAAAAGAATTGTGGGTTAGAAGAGAAGAGGTGGGTGAAAAGGAGGAGAGGCGATTAGTCGAATTGGCGAAGAGAGACTATGGGGAAGATGGACGCATGGAAAGTCCGGTGAGAGGTCGCCATTAGTTGACTTAATAAAATCTTCGTTAACGATATTTTTCGTTAACACCAGAGTTAGGTCGTTAGAAATGGATCTGAGACGAGAGAAATGAGTTGTTTATCCTTTACGAGTCTTGATTACGCTGTTGCTCCTAGGTGTCGAGGTCTTGGGGAGAGGAATCGTTAAACATCTCTTTTGACAAAGGGTCTAATGGATGTTAGAAAGGAATTCCACACCAAGTTCATGGAAAGATCTAAGCTTATAAGGAAAACTTAGGTTGGCAGGATGGGTTTGAACCTATGAAAGGAGGTGTTTCCTTCAATCTACGGAAAGGCTTGGGCAAGAATCCATGCATATATAGAAAACAAATAGTAAATCATAGCAACAATAACTAGGAAATAACATGATAAACTCATAGGAAAACACTTTGAGCATAGATGCATTCTCTATTAATCCTTTATTTAGAGTACATGAACATGATGGAAGAAATCCTCCAATGGATGCACTCTTTTGGTTTTTAGAGAAGGAATACAAGAATTAGAATGAGAGAAATTCCCCCTCGAAATATGACTCATGGGGTCTTATTTATAGAGAACTCGGGGCCCCTTGCACCGTTGGGCTATTGGGCCCGTAGGTGCCTTTGTCGATCGCTTTTCTCCTCGGTCTTGGATGTTTGGCTTCCAGCCGCTTTTGGGTGCTGGTATGACCTCTGAAGTGAGGGTCCCGGTCGATTTGGGATTCCTTGATATTGAGATGATCTTGTTGATGTGATGACTTTCGAGTAGCATTTAAACCTCCGGTAGTGGCTTTTGGGTGTAGGCTCTTGGATGTAAGTTTCCAGATTTAGGCTTCCGGCTTTCCCGTGTATAATTAGAGGAGCTTGTCCTTTTGATGTATGTGGATATCTGCTGGTTCGAAACCGCCGTCGGTGTTCGTACTAAGTAGATTAGTATGGATAGCCTGTATCTCCGCTAAGGTTCCGGTCGGCCTCCCAATGGAGCTTTTCGGATTTTCTGGTCTTCCGGCATGTAGCTCCTGATGATGTGTTATTGTCTATCGATGTGAGCTTTCGGCTTTTAGTCGACAGATGCTTTGGAAGCTGGTTCCGGATGATCTCTATATACTTTTTGTGTCTTTGCCTCTAGATGTACTGGTATTAAGCAAGTTAATATCGATAGTCCTTTAGGGTTTCGATGTGCGAAGTTCCTGTCCTGCTTTTTCTTAATTTCTAGCTTATATGGCTTTTTATTACAAAACTCCCAGCCGAAAATGCCCTGTCAAATGGATCCTGCCAGATGGACCCTGCTGGATGAGCTTTGTTGGCATTCTTTAGACTCTGAGCTTCTTCCTTCCGAGAAAGTGTCGGTTTATGCCGCTTTTGAATCATTCTTTACTGTTTTCGGCTCTTCCCATTACTTGGCTTGCTGTTTCCGGAATGTTCCCCTGTGATTTTGTTCTTCTGATACCCCTTCGCCGTTAACTGGTTTTGGAGTTAATTATGGTAGTAACATCCCCCCCAGTGAAGGGGTGTTTTTGACTTTTCAAGTCAAACTCTTTGTATTTTCCTAAGTGTCACTTCAGGGTCTTTTGATCTCCCTTGATCGGAAGCGTTGATTGGTCTTTACCTGTACAGTTCAGATCGATCTTGAAATTTGAACATGAATTCTTCTTCTCCGTCGTTTCTTCCTTTTCATCTGCAAATCAAATCCTTGAACAAGCATACCGTTTCCTCTAAGAAGTTGCTATCCTAATAACTGAAATTCTATGTCGTTGACACATAATGAAATAGTTCTAACATAATTAGGGTTAACTTTCCTTCACCATTTATGTTGGCTTGTCTAGGTTTTGGGGTGGCAATGTTTAATTTCCACGGAAAAATAATGATGTCAGGATACATACACCCCCTGTAAGAGAAACTTAGTTGTAAGTTAACTAAAGTATTAGATGTAATCCTCTTAATGTCCCATATTTGGATTCGATTTGGCCTTTTGGCCAACCGACCATTGTGTTGATCAACGCGTAATGGTTTTCATTTTATGTGTAAAAGATGTATGTGCTTGTGTGTAAGTGCTATGTGTACTGATTGCATTGCCATGAAACGATGTTACTTGGCAGAATTATGTCTAGCAAAAGTCCAGTTAAGGCGAGGACTAAAGATTCCAAGGTCTCACGCCCTAAAAAATAGTTTGCTCCAAAGTTGTCCATAATTACTTCCCAATGTTCCGTGGATGCCATATTGGATAGTTTTGGCATAACGGATATTGACGCTATGATAGTCGCTTCTCCAAATTTCCTCAAGAACCCTCTAGAAGGGTATTTTGCATATTCGACAATCCATAGCTAGCATGGAGGCTTTCTTCCTTTCCCACCTTTCTTACATAGGCTTTTATTTGATTTGAAAGTAGCTCCCATTCAGCTTCCACCCAATACATATACAACCCTTTTATGCTTGGAGAACCTAGCTTTTGTCTCATGTCAGGACTCTTTAAGCCCTAAACTCATCCGTCATATGATCCGATTTTCTAAAAGCTCAGAGTCACCGATATGGAGGGCTAATCCCGTAAAGAGACTGGTTAGTGATAGAATTAGCAAGACAAGGCCGTGGGAAGATCAATTTTTTCTTGTCAAATATCCTCATGGTATATTGGGAAAATTTATGGACGACGGTAAGCTTCTCGTTCTCGAAGGTTAATATTTTATGTCTGAGGCTTCTTTCTTATCGGTTTTGTTTTTTGTCACACAAACCCCCTCTAAGGATATGAATTTAACAACGGAGGAATCCCAAGTCGTCGAGGCCATCTTCAAAGCATCGGTGGAGCACATGTGCTGGTCATTTCTCTTAAACACTGACAGGCTCCATCAATATGGCTCGATTCCCCCTAGGAAGAAGATATTGGGATAGCCTCCCATTCAATTTTCTAGTCCTAAAGGGTTGGTGCTGAATTCTAACTCATTCAATGCAGGTTCTCCCATCCATGATTTCGATGAAATTATACCTTTTCCTTTATCAGACAAATTTTTATCACTTTTTCTATGGTTTCCTTGTTATTTTTGCTTTACTGGTTTAACTCCTCTTTGTTTAGGGTCTTCAACTTCTCAGGATGCGTCTGCCCTCGCTGTTTTCAATCGGTCTAGTGTCCAAGCCGTAAAGAGGCTTGCCCAAACTGACATTTAGTCACCGTCAAAGAAACCCATACATGACAAGTCGGTTAGCTTCTCAGAGGACATTGTTGTTGTCCCAAAAGTATGGCAAACCTTTGATCCTTCAACCATTGATGATGGCCAGATGGTTAATTTGGACACTTCACCCAATGCTTCTCCGAAAGGTAAATCTGTAAGCAACTCTGTACTTCCTGATATTTTCAGCGAGTTGAGCGAAGAAGGGTATGGCCTTTTGATGTTTTCTTCTTCTCTGCCTGCTATCTCAACGCCACCCTCTTTGCCAGCCTCTGATTTCGATAGGCTTGTGGGTCTTGCTCTCTCATCTTCCGAGATAGTTAATACCACACCGACTTCTTCACTCTTAGATTTGGAATATTTTCATCGGCAGCAATCAATGACCAACTTTTGGTACTAATTTATCCTTTCTGATCCCTTTGTATTCATATTGTTTTTGTGAGAAGATTAATTCATTTTCCTTCCTCAGATAATGAAGACTTGGTATCTATCCAAAGGAAAGGCTGTTGCATCAGCGGCGAAGGTCAATGCTCTTAGGGAGGAAAATAGGGCGCTAACGGATAGGGCCGATACTTTGCTTTAGGAGAAGGCGGAGAGTGACAGCAAGCGTAAGGAGTTGGATATTCTGCTGGAAGGGGAAAGGAAGGCTAAAGAGGTGCTGGTGAGGCAAGTCGAAGACCTTAAGGAGGAAAAGTCTGGGATGGAGGTGGACCATACCGCAGAGGTGAATCAGCTGAACACTCAACTCTCTACTGCAAAAAGAATAATTTATGAGTCTAGTGACAGGATTTTCAATTTTTTAAATGTTCATCTTAATACTATATCCATGGAGTATTACGAAGCTGCCCTCATCCTTGCTTTCTCTAACAATTATAAGAGGCTTTCAGAATTTGACTTCTCTTCAATTGATCCCTCTGTTCGAGATAGAGTTTTAGAGAAGATTGAGCGGGTAAGACGGGAGCATAAGATTCCTTCGATGGACAAGATAAATCCCGCATCGCTTTTATTCATCAATGAGTTTTCTGAGGATTACGAGGAAGAAATGGAGGAATAAAAAAGGCAGGAGGGGAGATAAAAGAAAATACGGATCAACCAGGAGGACCCGGAAAAGGTAACAGAACATCTCCTCCCATAGCGAAGGAGTCACCTTCAAAGGAAGGCGGTTCTTTAGATTCCAAGAGGAAAGGAACTCCTGATCGGTCTGACGTCGATGTTACACAGGTATGGCTTTCGCTTTCAAAATACTTTCTATCTCCTTGAATTCCGTTAATAACTAGTTTCCTCATGTTACAACAACTCTCTGCTTTTCCAAAGATGTAAGTTATAGTAATGCTTTAGACTCTATGTTTGAGTATATAGGGGGATTTCCAAGGAATTATATTCTGTAAAAACGATTTAACAAGGAGTTTCGAGTGTTGTAGTGTGATGTATACATTTTCTTTTAGCTTGTCCGTAAATTGTGTTGGTCTTGTGACATTCGGTGGTTAGCAATGTTGTATTATCATGTCAATGTGTATGGGTGTATGACTTGACAAAAGTCATATGACTGCTTTTCTCTGGAATGCATGATGTAATTAGCGTATATTTAATATTTACGTTTTACGTATTACGATATTTCATCTTGTCTGTGGCTAGGAGGACCTGTTCCAGACCCCCTCTTCACAGTTTAGAGAGGAAACATCGAATGTTGTTAGTCACAAAGATATTTTTGGAGGTCCCCCCTGTCGGGCTACAAAAAGATGTATTATCTTCAAAAGATAGTAGTCACGAATCTCAAGGAACAGATGTCTCATTTGGAAAAACAACTGAAGAAGAAAGATGAAATTATTTGCATTTTGCAACGTAGGCTAGCAACAAAATTCTCTGAGAGTTCAGATGCGGCGGTAGGTAGATTATACCAACAAATCGATAAGTTGGAGGATGAACTAAAGAAAGATAAAGAGAATTGCGCTTCTTTAGAATTCACTTTGCAAAATCCCGATTCGGAATGATAGACCCTACCCATATGTTTGTAACATAAACCTTTCAAAAAGATGATTGTGTTTATGTAGTGGTTTATGTCGTGACCTCTAATGGGCATGTCTACATGTTCTGTGACTTATATGATATATCATTTTTTGTCAGAAGCAATGTTACTATAACTCAGGGTGTTGTAATGAATGGAAACCCAAAAAAATTCATTTATGTAACGATTATCCTTGGGAAATTCCTAGTGAAAAATTTCCTAGAAAAAGGGAGTAGTCCTAGTTATAGGATTCTATTAGAAATGTTTGGGATCTTTTCCCCGGTTCTTCCCTAAACTGGGGTTTTGATATGATGTTGTTTCCCGTGTTGTGCAAGCAACTAATATGTTGGAAAATAAACTAATGAATATACAGGTTAAAGACGCTTCCCTAAGAGGATCATAAGCCTATCCTTGGTAGTAACGGAAGTGTAATTTCGAGCCATACTTGAATTTCTGAGAGGAATGAACAATTCCTTCTTGTTGGATTCAAGAGTCTGACTCTACCCAAGTTTGGGGTATTTGTGACAAAACCGGATCCCCAAATCTGGTTGTGATTTACTTTAAGAACATCATGGGTTTAGGTATTGAGATGTAAGGCCGAGGCCCCGCTCCTGGTCTTTTTTGAGAATCGAATTATGCTGGATCCGGTATTTACAAAAATCAGATCCAACCCAGATTCATGTTATAAGAGTAGAGATCGAAAGTCTGCTTCCGGTATTTGTGAGAAACCAATCCAACCCAGAATTGGGCATTAAAGATTATAGACAGATACTACCTTCCAGTATTAATGGAAGTCCCGAACTGTGCCTTATTCAGACGATTTATGGATTGAAGACCGGAATCCCCCTTCCGGCATTGAATAGAAGTCTGAAACATCCCTTGTTCGGGTGATTAAAGGATTAAAGATCAGAACCCCCCTCCGGTATTGATGTTTTGGTACCCTCCCTGGGATTGATTTGTGAAGCAGATGTTGTACGTGCTTCTTGAGCCACCCTTGGGCTCTTGATGTCAAAGAAGAGGATGTATGTGCTTTGTTGGCCACTCTTTGGGCATGTGCGTCCGGTGCGCTTGGCTAGCTTATCCACAAGCAGAGCCCAAGGACTTACCCGACCTCCCTCCAGGAGGCACCTTATCATGACCATTGTAGGTGATGTTAAGGTCTTAGAAACTTAGATGAGGCCATTGCAGACACAAAACTAAGGTTTACTATTTTGATGCACTATATGAACCGTTGTAGGTACTGATAGAGGCTTACACGCCACCCCCCTCCGGGGTGCCCTATCTTGACCATCACAAGCGATGATAGGGGTTGGCGCTTCCTTCTGCGGGTAACGCGGAACATAAGCAGAGGTAGGACGTGCTCTTCTGCGAGTAGAGGTAGGACGTGCTTTGTTCTAGCAGAGGTAGAGTGTACTCTTCTATGAGCAGAGGCAGGGCATGCTAATGTTAGATGCACTGCCATGACCATTTCTGGTGTGAAACGGAGGTTTACGCTTTTCATGCTTTAACCTATCCCCCTTTGATTTGGGCATGGAGAAATACTAATATATCATCCCTCTCTGGGGGATGCCTTGTCCTGACCAATTTGGTGATGACAAGGGATTCAATCCATTTGCGGTTTGAACCCTCTTGGGTTTCTTTCAAGTTCCGAAAGGAGGGTTTTCCATACCCTCAGTTGTGTTTGATAATTCTTTTCCTAAGAATTTTTACTGAGCTGAAATTGATCTTGTTATAAACTCTCGTAATTGGCCTTAGTTGACGAATTTGGTGACCTTTTCCTCAAAGATTCTGCAATGATTAGTGCCATGTCTATTCCTTATGTGGTAGTGACAATGGGGTCCTCCTGCATTCCTTTCGAATTTGGGCTTTTTCTTTCCAGACGGCCAATAGTTGAGTTTATGTTTGGTTAGGAAATTGATATTCACTATTGAAGTTGTAAATTGATATTCCTTAAGTGGTTTTTTCGTGAACTTCTTTTCTTGTTGCTGGGACCTAACTCGCTTATGGTTCAACCCTGCTCTTTTATCTACATCTCCGTTCCTGCTTCCTAAAGTACGCTGAGATTGAGATGTTATCCCTTCAAACCAATTGTTGGTGAAATGGTCAAAATCATTCATCATTTCTTGCTCAAACATTGTTCCTCCGATCTGCTTATAGAGAACTTTCTTTAGGTGGGAGAAAACGCTAAAACTCTGATGTAGAACCACTTGGAGGAGATGTTAAGGTTGGTCCTGTGTGGGAAAGGTTACTATCCTAAGTATCGTAAGTGTGTTGTCCTATTTTTCTTTTATGCTTTATTATTCGTAAGGCTTCTACCCTTAGTCTTTGCTCTTCTCTCACTTCAGGGTCGGTAATTTTTGAATTATCCATTCGGGATCCTAAAAACTTCTGTCGGGACCTCTTACCCATAATTCACTTCTTCAAAGCCTTAGTCCAATCCGGGATAGAACAACACAGGTAGGTATGTGGCTGTTAACAACAAGGCCGGAGGTTCAGTCCCTTCTTCTGGCGCTAAAACATTAATGATATTTTTCGTTAACACCAGAGATTGGTCAATAGGAATGGATCTAAGAGGAGAGAAATGAGTTGTTTATCCTTTACGAGTCTTGATTAGGCTGTTGCTCCTAGGTGTCGAGGTATTGGGGAGAGGAATCGTTAAACACCGCTTTTGACAAAGGGCGTAATGGTTGTTAGAAAGGAATTCCACACCAAGTTCGTGGAAAGAACTAAGCTTATAAGGAAAACCTAAGTTGGCAAGATGGGTTTGAACCTATGGAAGGAGGTGTTTCATCCAATCTGCAGAAAGGCTTGGGCAAGTATCCACGCATATATAGGAAACAAACACTAAATAATAGCAACAATAACTAGGAAATAACATGATAAACTCACAGGAAAAAACACTTTGAGCATAGATGCATTCTCCTTTATTTAGAATACATGAACATGACCGAAGAAATTCTCCAATGGATCCCCTCTTTTGGTTTTTAGAGAAGGAATACAAGAATTAGAATGAGAGAAATTCCCCCTCGAAATGTGACTCATGGGGTCTTACTTTTAGAGAACTCGGGGCCCCTTTCACTGTTGGGCTATTGGGCCTGCAGGTGCCTTTGTCGGCCGCTTTTCTCCTCGTTCTAGGATGTTTGGCTTCCGGTCGCTTTTGGGGTGCTGGTTATGACCTCTGAAGTAAGGGTCCCAGTCGATTGGGGCTTCCTTGAGATTGAGATGAGCTTGTTGATGTGATGACTTTCGGGAAGAATCTAAACCACCGGTAGTGGC
The DNA here is from genome assembly GCA_030737875.1 of Allium sativum. NCBI lineage: Eukaryota > Viridiplantae > Streptophyta > Magnoliopsida > Asparagales > Amaryllidaceae > Allium > Allium sativum. Next base: position 182,771,429 of record CM060911.1, on the reverse strand, counting down.
TCCCGGGTGTAGGCTCTCGGACGTAAATTTCTAGATGTAGGCTTTCGTCTTTCCCGTGTATGCTTAGAGGAGCTTGTCCTTTTGATGTATGTGGATAGTTGTTGCAGCCGTCGGTGATCGTACTAAGTAGATTATTATGGATAGCCTGTATCTCCGCTAATGTTTTGGTCCCCGGTGGAGCTTTTCGAACTTCCTGGCCTTCCGGCATGTGGCTCCTGATGACGTGATATTGTCTATCGGTGTGACCTTTAGGCTTTTAGATGATAGATGCTTCGGAAGCTGGTTCCGGATGATCTCTATATATTTTTGGTGTCTTTGCCTCCAGATGTACCGATATTAAGCAAGTTAATATCGATAGTCCTTCCAGGTTTTGACGTGCGAAGTTCCTGTCCTGCTTTTTCTTAATTTCTAGCTTATATGGTTTTTTATTACAGAACTCCCAACCGAATATGCCCTGTCGGATGGACCCTGCAGGATGAGCTTTGTTGGCATTCTTTAGACTCTGAGCTTCTTCCTTCCAAGAAAGTGCCGGTTTATGCTGCTTTTGAATCATTTTTTTTTTGCTGTTTTCGGCTCTTCCCATTACTTGGCTTGCTGTTTCTGGAAGGTTCCCCTGTGTTTGTGCTCTTCCATACCCCTTCGTCGTTAACTGGCTTTGGTGTTAATTCTAGTAGTAATATTCTTCATTACCACTTTTCCCTTTGAACCATAGTTTTTTTGTATTTTCTTGATTTTGACTTGTGTGGTAGAGGTTGTAACTTCCTGCTAGAAAACTCAAAATTTTATGTGGATCGTGTAACATAGGAATGGCAACAACTTTCATGTTGAACACTTTCACATGTTTCAAAATCTTTTATGTTGAAATCATGAATCTTTCAAACACATTTTTGGGTCCAGATTTCTAACCTAAAGATGTAGTATCTTCCTCAAATTTTATCGAAAATCAGTTAATATTTTTTTACAAATTGAAGAGAAAAAAATTATGCAGCAACTTTCAGTTTATAATATTTTCAAATTTTGAGGTTAACTGGTCCAAAAATAAATTTCAAACTGATCAAAAATTTGGTTTAGTTTATAAATTTTGGTAAAAACCTAAATCTATTTTCCTTAGCCAAAACCCATTTACCCTGCTGTATATGCATATGAGTGTGGTGTGAGTTGTTGTTTGTGCCTTCGTGTTTGCTTTATATTTAGGATTAAGAAATGTTGTGTAAAGACCCAGATTTTTAACCGTTATGTTTAAACATTTAAAATAGGTTTAAATGTTGATTTGGAAAATTTAAATAATTTGAATTTAACGATTTAGAATTATTAATTTAAATTGAATAATGAAATAATAAATTTAATCCTGAGATAGTCAGAATAAGTTGAATTTGCAATATAGTATGGATGTGACAATATAAAAATATTTAATTAAATTTAAATTTGAATTATAATAAGAAATTTGTTTATTAAATGAAGTTTGAACGTATAATTTATATTATATTAAAAATGAGCCTACAAGGTCGCGATAATTTGTAGTTTTATGTTTTGAACTTCAATTAAGTACATATAATCAATATAAGTTGAGATTCTTTGAAACATGAATCTTTCGAATATATTTGATTATAATTTTCTAATGAAAGAGAAAAATCAATATTTCACCTTATAGATTTTGAGTTATATCAAAATCAAATTTTTAGATAGTCATTGTACAATTGTTTATGAACCATAAAGATTTATTAAACAAAATAAAGGGTTTTAAATAAATTAAAATATCGAAATAACCCGAATCGAGTTAAAATAGTTGAAGCTATATATCATTCTATTTTGAATATATATATATATAGAGAGAGGATAATGATAATTTATTCAATTATTTTGAAATTGATGTTTATTTTATCGATATAATATAGAACTTAAGAATAGCCAATTTCCAAACGGCCTCAGATTTCAACGAAACTAATTTTATAAAATCTGTAATGGTTAATTATTGTAAGATTTCGAATTTCAAGTTCATTGGATTTATTTGGTGATCGTGCGCAATATAATCGCATATCGATTCACATTATGAAATAAAAATGAGGTTTTACAAAAAAAATCAGAATTTGATGAAACCAATTCCATTGTGTCTGAAATATCAAGTTATTGTAGGATTACAAGTTTCATCGCGATTGGAGCTCGTATGTGGTTTTTTAAGCGTGTTACTATGTGCGTAACTTCCGTATGAATATATTAATAATATAATTCCTCTAATTTCCTTAACCCTAAATCATGTGGTCAACACTTCAGTAAAACTAAGCCGCTACCTTTATTTCCTACACATCTATTAATCAAATTTTTTCACTGATTTAGAGGCTGAATTAGGCGAAGTCACCAACTGAATAGTTGTAGAGCTTGAAGAGGGCTTTAAGCCGGTGGTGGTCGGAGGGGGTGCGATTGCCTCAAGCAATTGGAAACCGGAGTTGAACCAGGTAAAGCTGCTTTCGATTTATGGAAAATTCCGGTCGGAGGAGGAGTTGTGTCGGGGTCCTTAAAGGGGAAAGATGTGCAGGTGGGTGTTCTCTCGGTGGTGTGTTGCATCCCAGGGTGGCAGGTCTAACACCCCATAAAATACATAAACATTAATAATTAATAAATAAATTATTGATGACAAAAAATGTCATAAACACCAAAGATTCCAATTACTAGGAATAGTCAATTCGGTCGCATAAACAAGAGTAGAAAAGCAGTAAATGACACAAGAGATTTATAGTGGTTCGGCCTCGTGAGGGGCCTACGTCCACTTTGAAGCGTTGTTGGAATATTATTGATCACAAAAGATTACAAGGTTGAGCGCATCACATGACATCTCGTTACGTTTGCTTGTTGGCTAGGTGATGTCATCATTATCATATATGATGTCATAATTGACATGTATTAAGGAATGTAGGAAAAAGACGCTTTTGCCCTTCTTCTTTCTTAAAGAGGAGATGTCATTAATGAAGCTCTCATGAAGTTTCAAGGTCACAAAATCCAACAACCTTTGAAGTGTGAGGCTATGGGGTATTTATAGGACAAGGGTTAGGTAGGAGTAGATGGGAGTAGGTAGGAGTACATAGGAGAAGGCAGGAGTAGGTAAAAATGGACCTCCACACTCAGAAATTCGCACCTGGCTGGTGTACCTGCCAGATTTTCGCACCCGCCCCCGGGGAGCGAATTTCGCACCTCGTGGGGTGCGAAATTCGCATCCCCTGGGGGGTGCGAAATTCGCGCCCAGGGTGTGAATTTTGCACCTTTGCGAGGTGCAAATCTCGCACCCGACGGGGTGGGAATTTCGCACCTAGCTAGGTGCGAATTCCGCACCCTGGTGGGTGCGAGTTTCGTACCCCGCTAGGTGCGAGTCTCACACCTGGCAGGGTGTGAAATTTGCACCTTACAGGGTGCGAAATTCACACCATGGAGGGTGCGGGTGTCGCCTTGTGGGGGGTTGTGAAGGTCTTGGGAATTGGCGCTCTGATGGCTCGTGGTTCGGGTTCATGGCTCGGACTGCAAGGTCTTTTGTTGGTGCGATTCCTCTCCATCCCGTTTCCTTCGCTCCTAGATGTCTTCCCGGCCTTGACTCCATGCGAGGGGCTGAGCTGAGCGTGTCCTATGTACTTTTGGGAACCGGACCAAAAGGCAGGTTAACATAAATAAAAATAAGCAATTAAATAATATGGATGGAAAATTAGATTTTGTAGCTTTAGGAATTTGGCTACGAAATACTTCTATTGGATTCGTGGAAAAATTCTGAATCATTTTCATATATAATATGCTGAAAACAGTCAATGTATGATGAAGTTATGAACAAACGAATTTGGATAGTAAACGCAGAATATATATATATATATATAATTAAGTGGATATGTATATCCAAGATAAATTAAAATAAAGAGGGAGAATTTGGAATTTGAAATGAAGATACGACGATGAGGACAAAGTATATATTGTATACATGGAATAAGATAAGATGATTAAGCTTCGTGGAGGCAACCAACAAGTTGTAAGCAAGCTTTTCTATCTTTGCGTAATTGCGTTCTACTGTCGCTAATTTCTTGCTCACATAATACACTGGTCTCTGAATTTTATCCTCCTCGCGCACAAGTGCTAAGCTAATAGCGTGTGATGATACTGCCAAGTAGACGAATAATTCTTCATGATCCACCGTCTTGGACAATGTCGCTGGTTTCTCTAAAAGATGCAGCAGGTTCATGAAGGCTTCAACACAATCTGGGGTCCATTCGAAATTGTGCTTCCCTCATTTTATCAAACTGAAAAAGTGAACGCACTTAGCAGTGGCCTTGGAAATAAATATGCTTAACGCCGCAACCTTTCCAACTAAGCTTTGTACAACTCTGATCTTCTGTGGTTCGCTAATATTCCAGATTGTTGTAATCTGGTAGGGATTAATTTCAATTCCACGTGAGCTGACGATAAAACCAAGGAATTTTCCTGATGCTACTCTGAATGAGAACGTAATGGATTAAGCTTCATTCCAAAGCGTCTAAGGATATCGAACATCTCAGCCAAATTTGTTGTGTGATCGGACGACCGCTTAGATTTCACAAGAATATCATCCACAAAAACCTCTATAGATTTCCTAATTTGGTTGTAGAACATACGGTTCACTAGGGTTGTTATATTGTTCCGACATTCTTTAATCAAAATGGCATGACTACGTAGCAATACAATCCAAGGTCGGTGTCAATATTGGTATGTTCTTGATCTGGACGTGCATGAGAATCTGGTAGTAAACTGAGTATGCATCCATGAAGGAAAGAAGTTCGTGTCCTACCGTTGAATCCACAAGTTGATCAATTATCGGTAACAGGAAGTTATCTTTTGGGAAGGCTTGGTTTAGATCCGAAAAATCAATGCATGTATGTCACTTTCCATTGGCTTTCTTGACAAGAACGGGGTTTGATATCTAGTCAGGATAAGTAACATCTCTGATAAATCTATTATCCCTCAATTTCTCTTCTTCCTCTTTCAAGGCAGCCGACCTCTTCGGGACCAACATACGCCTTTTCTGTTTCATAGAGGGGTGTTTGGGGTTCATTCTTAGCGAGTGACTCATAATTGATGGTGAAATCCCACACCTATATATCGGCATGGGTCAAAGAGAACACATCCAGGTTTGCTCGTAGAAAGTCTGTTAGCTCCTTCGTTTGGATAGGATTTAAATGAGATCTGATCTTCAAGACCTTTGTTGGGTCCTTGTCGTTGATCGTAATATCTAAGGTCGCTTCATTAGGTGTCACCCTTCTGCATACTGAATCCTCATCCTCTCTGGGATCTATGTCTTCGGGGAGATCATCAGGCAACTCCTTCAGTAATATATTCTTTGTTTGCTATGCTGAACCCTCCTTTGCAGGAGGGGAGATATTCTTCGGTTTTGTGTTATCTCTGTTGCATAGAATTTTTAAATCGGCCATATAGCAAGCTCTCCCATTAACTTGGTCACCACGATCGTTCCTACTCTATCTTAGATTGGGAATTTTAATAATAAACATTAGGGCGCAATGTAGGCTTTGAACTCTGCGAGAGCCGATCTACCCAAAAAGGCGTTGTATGGTGAATCAATGTCCGTAAAGACGAACGGAAGGATTCGTACTCTCCTACAATCTCATTCTCCTAGCTCCACAGACAATTCCACTACTCCCATTGGAGACGTTGATGAGCCGTAGAAGCCATGAATCCATCCTCTGCATGACTTCAAATCTTTGGCCTCCAGTTTCATTTGGTAAAATGCTTTCTTGAGCAAAATATTGACAGAATTCCCGCAATCAACAAGGACTTTCCGTTCAAGGGTTGGACCGATGGTAGTCGTAATTACCAGTGGGTTGACACTCAGAGTCTCTACTCCCACACTTTTTCTACCTCTAAAGATAATGTTATCTACCATTATCTTCTATTGCTTTACGGGAGTTGTATCCTCGATGGAACTAAACTCCCCCAATTCTGGATGTTTGGTAGCATTGACGTACTTTTCCATGGCTCTGTTACTAAATCTGGTTGGATGCGGTCCACCAATCACAGTATTAATGACTATGCCCTTCCCTTTCTGTTGGGCAGTAGGTCTAGGGGTAGGTTGGTTCTGATTAGGTGTTGATCCTCTTTGCCCCTATCTTTAGTGGTAACCTTATACTCATCTAACTTCCCTACTCGAAGCAACTTTTCTACGACATCTCTTAAGTGGTGATACTCATTCATGGAGTGGCCGTAAGTCTCGTGAAACAGACAGAACTTCCCTGTTTCATGCTCTTTTTCCGTCGAATCTCTGGGTGGAGGCTTCTTGTACTGGATAACATTATAAGTATCCAAGTAAATGTTCTCTAAGGTATCAATTAGCGGCGTGTAATTCTCAAAGGATTGAAACCGAAGCCTCTTTTTGGGATAATTTCTTCGATTCCTGCCTCTATTATTGTCGCTCCCACCTTGGCGGTCATTTCCTCCACTCTTATTGCCGACATTCACTTCAACTTTTCCTACACTGTCACCAGACTGCTTAATGGACACGTTGCTTTGAATATCTTCTCTTGGGGTGTCATCGGATTTTCTTTTCCAGTTAGCATATAGCTCTTCTCGCCGTAGATGACTGTTTGCCTTTTCATAAAACAACTCTCTAGTTAATGGTGGTTTTCCGGCCAAGTACCTCCCGAACATAGTGTCTTTATCGACTTCATCTATTAGCGCCATCAAGATGGTCTGCTCGTGGGGGTTACTTACTTCCATAATTGCCAAACTGAAACAGTCTAAATACGATTTCAGAGTTTCCCGGGAGACGTTCTTGTATTTCTGAGTGTAAAGTCTAAACTGATTCATGAAGCTATAGCTTAACTTTTTAAAACTGGAGATCGATCGAGGTAGGAGCCGGGAAAACCACATTAACGTGACATCTTCGAGGTATACTAGAAAATCCTTACATTTCACGGCGTCAGGAGCCCCCATGGCGTTCATGTACCAAGAGTAACTCATTAGCAGCTGTCTCAGGTCAGTTCTTCCTCCATGTCGGTCCATGGTAGGTAGAATGAACCGCCTTAGATACTGGACATCCAGTATGTCTTCGGTAAAAGGTGTATGAGTGCGATCGATATTCCAATATTCTTCAGTGTAACCTCGACTATCAGCCATAATTTGACACATCATGGCCTCTACTTCAACATTGATTAGCGTAGGCTCAGGTTCGGCACTTCCTGCCTTCAAGCAGTTTCAGTTCCTACATCGGGTAACGCTCTCTAGTTCCTGGCAAGAGCAGAGTTTCCCTGCCACCTACGGTCCCATTCATTCACAGGACGAGTAGGCTGAAGAAGTTGGCCCTAGGTAGGATTGGTGCTATTTGGGTCTCGAGGCAGGACGTGAGATCCACGCATTAGCAACAACATTTGTTCTGCTAGGATGGGGTCATTAGGTCCCAGGACTAGAGCTGCATCTTCGCGGGATCCTAATGAGCGAAACGTCATTTGTTCGAGGTTCTCAGGTCTCTCATATGGATTTCTTGAAGGTCTTGCATTCTCTTCTGAGGAAGATGAATAGTCGGCGGCAAGGCGATGAGTCAGAGAAGGCGTTCTTTGCCTACGAAGCTCATCCATCCGCCTATTTATCGCATTCATGTTCTCACGGATTGTGGCACTATCACGTCTTTGGACCTCTAAAGCATCATTAGTTTTGTCCAACATATCAAGCAAGCACGAAAAATCCATTTGTGAAACAGGGGCAGAAGCAGGGGGTTAATTGCTTGTAGTAGCGGCTGGAGTTGAAGCATTTGGATCAGCTCGAGTATGAACACCACGATTCAGAGGGTTCGGATCGCCCTCATTAGTTTAGGTCGAAGTGAGGCGATTTGACGGATCCTGCGCACTGCCCTCAGGTCGCGCCATCCGTTCGGGTTGCCACCGACTCGGCTTCCTGCAAGCCACTGTTGATGAGAGCTCGTGCCCCGTCTCTTCGCGACCGTCTTTCGTCTCGTTTGCTCTAGAAGCCATTGGTTCCTTGCCTTTTCTTGGAGCCATGGAATCTAAACTCATAGAAATCGATGAAAACTTTGAAAACGGTAGGAATGCGGACTGTCTCTTTGAACTGAATATGCAAATTGTAGAATGACAATCCGGGAAGCTGAAAATTCAACCTCTCAGTGAAAGCACCAAAATGTTAGACCAAAAAGTGGTTCTAAGACCCAACTGACTAGAAATTGTAGAGAATAGTAATCTAAAAACAGATAAAAAGAAATCAACGCAAAAGGTTTATAGTGGTTCGGCGTTAACGAGCCTACGTCCACTTTATGGGTTTTCTATTGATCGGAGAATTACAAATACAACCCAGATAGTCACTCAACCTCATAAATACAACTAATAATCTCTTCAAATCTGTAGAATTATATTCATAAATTTAGTGTACAATTTAAATAAAATAGAGGAGTATTATTAATGGTGAAACTTGAGTTATCAGAATGCCAAAAGATCCCTAAAAATGGCAAGTCTTGGTGTATGTATAGGTATGAACAATAGGCGGATCACGTGATGATGTGGCACTCATCCCTGAAATTTCCGAGCGGCGCATGAGATAGTGGGAAGGTGCACTACACCAAAAATGCCAATTAATCAATGCTTTGGGTCGTATCTAATGCGATCAGGCAGTGTTATGGGCCGTCTCAAATATTGACGTGTTTGTCAATTTGATATGGCCATTAGCACTGCCTTATTGTAAATTAGGCAGTGCCATTAGCCTTATCTAATTTATCATTAGATATGGCGATGAGCCATATGTAATGATAAACTAGATACGGCTCATAGCCGTATCTAATGATAAATTAGATACGGCCATAAGTCGTATCCAATTATAAATTAGCAATGGCTCATGACCGTATTTAATTTACATCAGATACGGCTGTGAGCCATATCTATTTGAAAATTAGATACGGCCATGAGCCGTAGCTAATTTAAAAAAAATTACAACTAGCTTTATAACCCCATGGGAACTACTTTGGCACCATATAAAGCAAGAATGGACAAAACTGGACAGCCACGAAACATAAATCTACAACAGACAACAATATCTCACAACGGAGTTTTATTTATACAAAATATCAAAGTTAATACGAAATTTCATTTTACACGGCGGAAGATTAATATACAAACATAGATTTCATAAAAAATAAAACAAATAAGACGAATCAAAGCGAGCGCGACTTCACATGCTTCAAGTTCGATAGCTGAAATCTTTAGATCTGCAAATTAGATACACAAACTTACTAATTAGTTATATTGCTGGGTTAAGATATATATGCAAAATAGAATATTCAGAAAGTTACAACTGCGCTTTTTAACCAACATCCAATATGGGGTTGCTACAGCAAGTGGTTTAGGAAAAATGGTGACAACTCAAAGTCAAGAGCATGCATAAACAAGTGCAAACAAAATATATGTGCACAGTGCAAATATATGGGATGCTAATACACTTGTGTATAAATGCAATAGTAGTTAATGCCTTAAGCAGCTTGCTCATTTGTGCATTGCCTGAAAATTAAAGCAAAATAGCATTGATTTGTGCAAAATAAAAATGACAAGTTTTGTTGCATACGTATCTGCTGCACCAGAAAAACTTCTACATGCTTAGAAAACAGCTAGCTATAGCTCGAAAATTCGCAACATGTATATCATATTTTTTTATAACCAAAATTTGAACTTGCAAGAGATGTTTTCTAGTGACATTAATCGAGGAATGCTTTTTATTTCCTCGTCTTTTGTGGTTTTTAACAGTAAGGTGCAAAATGATTGCATATGGATGAAGGTTATTAGTCCATGTATGTACTTGTGCATGGATACGTGCACATGTGAATTCCTGATGGTTTTATGCACTTTATAATGTCCATGCCACCATAATACATCATCGTCTTGTGTCAGTGCTTTTTACTTGTATATTCTAAGATTTTATTTTTCTTGTTTTTTAAGATTGCTGTTTCTTTTTATTTCCTTGTATTTTACATCAAATCTTGCCAAAGATATGTTAATTTTTATTTTTTATTTAAACAGCTAGCCTTTCTTCCATTTCTTGTAATATAACCTTGACTAACATTGAAGATATTATCCTCACGAAGTTTTATCTGCGCTACTATGCTCTTGGTAAGAATTTCTTTCTTAATTTATTCATGAATTAGGCTTATTAATATACTAAATTGAATATTGCACCTTTCGAGTGCTAAGAGTAATTAAATGAGAAAACTTCTGCTACTCTTTTTTTAATTACTTGTCTGTGCATAGAATTTTACTTCTGTTTCTTTAATTTGTTATACCTAAGTTATAGTTTTTTAAACATTTTTTTTCTAAATTCAAACGTGGTTAAATGATTTTGCGTTTTTTTTGTAGGATGAGGCGATTCTCAATACATGTTTCCAGCCTTATGAATCTCATATTCGATACCTACAGCATTTCTTGGTAAATGATATGGTTTAATTGATAATTTTGTCTATTTATTTGGTCAATTATTCTGATGTATGCTTTAATTGGTCACTATAATCCCATATTTCATGCTGTGATTGCATAGTGCACATTATAGCTAATTGTTTATTACTCTGGAAAAAACTGTCCTCTGATTTGTCATTTTACAAATTGTAGCTTATTGCCATTTAATTGAACTTTTTAAGTATCTTTTTAGCAGGTCCATATGAATTTCATAAAGCGGGAACAAAACGAACACTTTCGCTTGATGCCAAATGTGTTTATGTGGAATCCTAGTTTTATAACCTAGCTGAAAACCTTAAATCTATTTGGAAATCTTGTACTCTCTCAAAAGCTTGGTTATAATTACCATTTTTTGTCGATCTATGAATAAAACACATGGTTTTTAGCGCATTGTTTTGTGATTTAAATGATGTGGTAAATATATTAAAAGTTAATATTGGTTTGAATATTCATGCAAGATACATATTTTTGTCATTACAGGATGATCTTGTCATGATCGTCATGCCATGGCTGACGGTACTAACAATCTAATGAAACCTAACATGAGATGAACAGAATATTAATAGCATGCACCATTGATATACTTCAACCTAACATCTTAACAAGTTTCTTGACCATCTTATGACTAGCTATATTATGGATATGAGAGTTATGGGACAAAAGAGGTGGCCACAGATAGTTAAAAACCAATTTACGATGAATTCTCCTAGATTATGTGGTTAGTAACAGGTGGATCAAAAAATACTGTTATTTCTGTGCTCAACATAGGGCATGGAAGAAAGAGAGCTTTAGAAAGCCATGTAATATACAGAATATTCATTATATTTTTTTTTTTTTTACTGCAAATCACTTGTTGTAAACATAATGGGAAGTAACGGTAAAAGTGTAAAACCTATATCATGCAGTATGATCACTTTTGTAAATAGTGATGCATGACCTACCTGGCTAATCAGTGAACGTAGTCTATCAAGAACTGTTGGCGCTATAACAAACTTCTTGGAATGGTTTCATTGGGGTTTAGTCTGTGGTGGGTTCATTTTAGAAATGGCACTTTCTCGAATGGTACGAAGGTACAATAAAATTAATTTCTCTTAATTTTTTAATTTCTCATTCCAAGCCTTGGTTATTTCTAGTTTCTTTCTGCAAACGGTCATGCTTTAGGTGCATGAAAATCTTGCAGTTTGGCTTTCTTCCACAGTATCAGACGATTTAATATTGTTAAACCCTATGTTGAATTCATATAACCATCCCTATGTCCATTATGTTGGTTAGGAAATCTTTTTTACTTGTCAATTCATATAACCGCATGAACTATTTGCTTGCTTGTTTGTTTTAATTTAACCAATTTTAAATTCAGGATAGATCAAAGTGTTGGATATTTGGGGATATTTTGATAGAAAAGAGAAGGAGAAAAAAGACTGATAACAATATGCTTTCCCTTTTCATTCATACAAAATGATAGTAGGCTATTTATAGAGAGCCTTACATGACAATTCATCCTAATAGACATCACATTTTACCAACTGACACTACTTATTAAATAGAAACACAAACTTTGACATGATCCTTGACTAATAAATGGACACATTACTTAATACACTTAATACTAGTCAAAACACTTAATTAAACACAAGTTTACTTTTCCAACATCCCTTTCTAAACTTGTGTTTTGATAACTCCAAGTCAACTTAATTTGAATTTTTTCTTTCTTACTTCTTTTGGATTTAGCGGCTCGCATTCCATAGGTTGTAGCTTCTTCCCAATCAAGATTCTTTCTTTCTCATTCTCATGGCTTGCTTTATCAATGTCGTTTGTGAAAACGTCTGCTGCTTGTCCAAAGAGTGATGCATTTGCACGTCTAATTATTTCATTAAAATTATTGAACTTAAGAATGGACTGAACGTATCCAAATATCTCTTCTTTTGCAATGACCATATCTTCCTTGACATCTGAGAAAACAGTGGTTTGAATATAGAACTCTTTGCTTTCAATTTTCTCATCCCCAATAACAAGAGATGCACCACCAACAACCCCTAATTTTATGTTATTGAATTGCTCGTCATCAATCTGAGGAGCTTTCGACTTCTGCTTTTTTTTTTGGTTCCTCTTTCTTCTTTAATCCTCTATATTCATGTGTCATCATCACATTTTCGCGAGCATCTTTTTCTATTGAGTTATCATCGACCTCAGCATCGTCAGCGTCAGTCATTTTGACCTCTTCATTTTTACTATCACCTTTGTCTTTAGTTTCTGCAACCTCTTTTATTTCAAGATAGCTTTCTTCAACGTCTTCCTGAGTTGTTGCTTTTACATTTTCTGCAAAATGATTTTCTAATCTCTTCCAAGCTACTTGTGCGGTTTTTGCACTTATGATGAGTGGAAGAATTGATCGGCACATTCCTTGAAATATAAGAGACAAGGCTTTTGCATTATTGACCTTGTTCTCTCTATATTTTTCCTTCTTTGCAGTTGACATTGCAGCCACTTCTTCTGTTGTATGCGATGTAAATCCCTCTTCTACAATATCCCATAATTTTTCTGATATGAGGAATGTCTTCATAAGAACATTCCATAACTTGTAATCGTTTTCAAGAAGAATAGGAACTCCTTGAAGTGTAAATGTGAATGCTGGAACATTGTTGTTTGAGGAGGCCATTTGCTCTGGCTCCGATACCAATCTGTTGGATATTTTGGGATATTTTGATAGAAGAGAGAAGGAGAAAAATGACTGATAACAATATGATTTCCCTTTTCATTCATACAAAATGATAGTAGGCTATATATAGAGAGCCTTACATGACAATTCATCCTAATAGACATCACATTTTACCAACTGACACTACTTATTAAATAGAAACACAAACTTTGACATGACCCTTGACTAATAAATGGACACATTACTTAATACACTTAATACTAGTCAAAACACTTAATTAAACACAAGTTTACTTTTCCAACAGCAAACATGTGTGCACCAAGGTACAAGGGAGCAGCTAGGTGTTCGTGAATGTGTACTTCAAATATACACTTGGTGCATGTTTTATGAGCTCAAATATCATGGCACCACAGTCATTGTGTGCCAGTAATAAAAGTCTTTAAAAAAAATAAGGTTGATATCAAACTTATCGTAACATTAGCATTCTCATCATGTCCAACAATAAATGATTGACCAGTCAAACGATCATGACTTGCACCAAGATAAGGCATTAAGTGCTTCACTTCTGACATACTTTTCGTTAAAAGTCATTTACCAAATGAAAAATGAGAAATGACATGAGAAATACTCAACTGTGAGGGGTCAAACGAATGTGCCCCTGAATGAGCTGATATGATCAGATTGCCTGGAACTTGCAAGTACAAAGATTCAAATATTTGTTAAATTTGGTGATACAAAATCACAAATTGATTGGAACAAATTTGCAAAGAATGGAAAGTAAATATTTTTATAATGGGAATGCATTAATTGCATTTGATGAGGTGGTAGAGAAATAAATGAAGGGATTAATTTCTTCCATCTATGCTAAAGAAACGGATTGATTTACTTTCTATGTTTGCACATTTGTTGTTATGGTAATTTGCCTCAATTATATTATTACCATATGTTGGTAATTTAATTGATGACTCACATAAATTTGCACTGGCTATATATTGAGGGGTAGACTTTAGTGTAAACCCATTCTGGCATGGAGCCAGTGATCCCCAATGGTGTCTCTTCTTGTTAAACCTGATTGAGGTTTGGATATGTAAACTCTTATTTTGTAGTCTCTTGTAATTCTCTCATGTGGAATAAAATCTCTCTCTGTTGGACTGGATGTACACTATCTCGAGGATAGTGGAACCAGTATAAATATTGTGTCTCTTTATTTCTCTGTTATAGTTATTTACTATTTTGTTGATGTAATAGAATAATTGCTATCAGATTGGATTGATGTTCAATTGGCAAATCTAGATCATATTTATTGCGCTTCCGCATTTGCTCAATTTTTGCATAACAGATTGGTATCGGAGCAAGGCGATTTGTTTTAAATTGTGCATCAATTATTTCTACAAAGGTTGGTAGATTCAGTGGTGATTATGCTATTACTATTTTGGGAGAAAAGGAAGACTTCAGTGGAGGAGATTATGTTGAGAGTGAAGAGCGTTCCAATCTGGGAACTTTGACGTGATATGGAGTTTACTGTGTTGAAGGGGCTATTGGATTTGGGAAGTTTTGATCATGTTTCTGACAGGGGTATTCATGTTGATGATGCTCTAGGGATCCAAGATGATCAGGAAAGAAGCTCAGGTCAAGTGATAGACGGATGTCGAGACAGAGATCATTGTGGTTTAGACAGGGGTCTTCACGTTGATGATGCTCGAGGGATCCAAAGTGATCGAGGAAGGAGCTCATATCAAGTGATAGACGGGTGTCGATGTGTATTGCAAACACTTTTAGACCGTTGGTTTATGCGTGGTGCAGCTCATGGTGGTAGATGCGTCTTTTGCAGGTGGTGGGTGAAGCTTGTAATGGTTTTGATTAAGTGGCAGGAGAGAGATTTTTTTGGCGATTGAGAGAATTATTTTTTGGCCTTGGCGGTGTTGAGATTACTTTGGTGTCTGCCTTCTTTTATATTTTGGATATTTGCAACATTTTGTTGGCGGGCGGGGACGTAGTCTGAGCTCGTTAACATGGTGTGATGGGGGGTAGCTTTGCTAGAACCCATTAGGCAAATATTCAATTTTGGTTTCTATCTCATGGTGAGACTTTGATTGAAGGTGGAGTTCTGTTGAAGAGTTTTATGATGTGAAGAGAATTTGATTGGAGACGGGGTGTTGAAGATATGTGATTTTTGCATCAAGGTGGAGTGTTAAATTTGGTGATACAAAATCACAAATTGATTGGAACAAATTTGCAAAGAATGAAAAGTAAATATTTTATAATGGGAATGCATTAATTGCATTTGATGAGGTGGTAGAGAAATAAATGAAGGGATTAATTTCTTCCATCTATGCTAAAAAAACGGATTGATTTACTTCCTATGTTTGCACATTTGTTGTTATGGTAATTTGCCTCCATTATATTATTACCATATGTTGGTAATTTAATTGATGACTCACATAAATTTGCACTGGCTATATATTGAGGGGTAGACTTTAGTGTAAACTCATTCTGGCATGGAGCCAGTGATCCCCAATGGTGTCTCTTCTTGTTAAACCTGATTGAGGTTTGGATATGTAAACTCTTATTTTGTAGTCTCTTGTAATTCTCTCATGTGGAATAAAATCTCTCTCTGTTGGACTGGATGTACACTATCTCGAGGATAGTGGAACCAATATAAATATTGTGTCTCTTTATTTCTCTGTTATAGTTATTTACTATTTTGTTGATGTAATAGAATAATTGCTATCAGATTGGATTGATGTTCAATTGGCAAATCTAGATCCTATTTATTGCGCTTCCGCATTTGCTCAATTTTTGCATAACAATACTCCAGAATATTTTATATGCATATAAGTTAGTTTTACAATATTTGGAATATATACTTAGTGATAAGCTCTGTTCTGTAAACTACATGGTTTACAGGATTTATTTCACTTTTATATCCTCATGGCAATATCTCTAACCAAACAGGCACCCTATTCGGATGTTACATCCCATATGCCGCAAACTATTGACGTGAACAAAATTATATAGTCTTTTTGATCATGAATTATTTCTCTTCTGTATCATCATGGTAGTAACTCTAACCAAGCAGCCACCCCCATATGCCACAAATTATCAGTCTCTTTGATCATGAAGCCGAAGATCAATGTATTTCTGTTAATTAGCATTCAACTTTTTCTTGACTTGGCAGAATAAATATATTTTTATAGATTTGAGTAAGACCATGTACTAAAAAAATCTTAAAAAGTGGGATGTCAATAATGTAAATTAAAACTATACTTCAATTCATAAAATCTCAAAGTTTACAAATGAATCAGAGCTCTTGATAAGTTGTCGATTATTAGATATGGTTAGGTTATACATTAAGTCGAGCACTCCACAACTCAATTCATTTCAATATGTTTACACTGGTAGAACTTTGTCACTTAAATCGAAGCATGACATAGAACAACTCCTAATTAACATTTCAAAGTTTGGTCATGTAGGTGTTCCTAATCCTCAAGTCAAATAAGAAGAAAATACTTGAATAATTATTAAAATTAATGTTTGTCGTGATACAATTATCCTTTCTTTCAAAAACAAGAAGAGATAACACAACCCAGCTTAATGTGGGATTTTTTTCTCTCCTTTTATTCCCATCGCAAAGTCAAACTGAAAAATGAAATGCATAAAACTGAATACCTTGACACGAACAAATCCTTCAATTCTGCATCCATTGGTCAATGGTGTAGGTCGTTTTGAGGGATCTACGGCTTTTCAGATTTATCCTCCAAAGCATGTGTATGATGCATCTCCTTCGGAACCGATGCAACCAAAATTTCCATGACCTTCGGCCAAGAAAAATCCAATGTTTAGCGCGCTAAAAGGAGCATAAATTAACAGACTACATGAACATTCATGTGTGTATGGAACGGTTATACCTCACCTTTTGTTACACCACAAATTCCTCCGATTTCAAAAGCATGTTTCGATTTAAATAATTATACAAGCGAAAGAGAGAGAAAACCATAATCATTTAAATTGAACTGTGTGGTTGAAATCAGAGGAAATTTGAGGGGTAGCAAAATGGCATGTAGCCCATATATACGTATACACACACAAATATATATATGTAATTATATAGAGAGAGGAGGGGGGAGAGGAGGAGGGGGAGCCTCTCTCGCGCACATACACGCACTCACTAAGATTGAAGGAATATCACGTGTAAACATGTATTCATATGACATTCGGTATTGTTTGAACTTAACATGCTTTCACATAATTTCAACACACAACATACCACAACCAACTTTTTGTATCCCGTTCTCCATAATGTGCAGCATGCTCATGGTGACCATTATCGTCCCTGAATTAAATAAATAACAATTAAGACAGTTTTAATGTGATAGTTAATAATAATAGGCTAATTCTTTTGCATAAAACATGTTATCATTGTCATTTACTCTACTCAATGCACAAGTGCCCCATTTGAGCAATGCCACTGGAGAAAATATTTTCAATGCTAGACCATAAAACCAAGCACTCGCAAAAACCGAATTCATCATCCAAGAACAAAGCTCGCAACCTTACATATTAAAGTAAATTGTGTCCTGTATAACATGTATTTTACTATAAAGTAAAGACATCCAACTAATTGGCACAGAATAGATCATCCGCTGAGGTGCACTATATATTTATAGGTTAGACTAACTTGTTAAGCAATCCTATCCAGTTACAAATTGATTTACATGACATCTGACAAAAAACATACAACATTGCATTGGAAATAAATAATAAGATGTTGCTTGAATCGTTCTTGACATTCTTTTCTCAAACTCACCTCTGCGAAATGCAAATTTTTATGAAACAAGATAAATCAACAGAGAAAAGGTAATCAAAAGAAAAAAGGTCATTCTTGACATTCAATCAGTCACTCACTGCAAGTAAATCACAAGAAAACAAATATGGGAAGGTCATCAATGCTGTGGAAACAAAGGGGGAAACTCACGCAAATCAGTCCAAGCCAATCACAGTGAAATCAAAGAATGAATTAAGGATTTATATACCCTGTCTATACACCAATTCATCATCGACAATATTCATCGAAAGATCAAGCAACAAATTCAAGAGCGTAAAGAAAAATCAAATGAAAGTACTCATAGTTTTCGATCGCAAGAGCCCAAATCAATCGACCAAGAACAACCATAATCGAGATCATCAGAGAACAAATTTCCAAAAAAAAAGTTTGAAGTCGTGATCTGATTCGGGGGCAAAACCCTATTTTTTTACACTACGCCATAGATGGTCCACGGCAACCCCAGAGAAATGACGCAGTAAGTGCCAAAAAGTGTTGGTATAGGCAAAAAATGATCTGTGGCAGCACTTTTTTGGGGTTTCCTTTTGCCGCGTTGCCTTAGAGTCAAAGGCAACACATTTGCGACCCTAAGGCAACATCATCACAGGTGTTGCCACAGGTACTAAATTTACAAAAATGTGGGATCCACTAAAATCTGTAACCCGGGTTCATGGAATCCTGTTGTGGCTGTTGCCCGGGTTCACGGAATCATGTTGTGGGACCCACATGCATTAATCTATGCAACACTTTGACCATCCAATGGCAACACCATATCATAAAGATGGCAACAGTTCACATTACATGCGGCAACATTATATAAGAGCTAAGACAACATTAAATTACATACTACAACATTACAGAATTTGACATCACACTGATCAATTAAACTACTGATTATCTCGGATTCACAAGCGACATAAATATTAGAACTTACAAACATACTTACAAATGTAGTCAGAAAAATCATGTTCACAGAGCATACTTACAAACACAGCTAGTACGTACTAAATATCAATTCATGTTCACTGCAGTTGCGCACAAAGATCCCCAATATTATTACTAAGAGCGCGAGCCTCCACTGCGTGCACTGCTTTCAGTTTCAGTGCCTTCACTGTGAACTGTCACACAAAAATCCCCAATATCAATGTGCATGTGCGGGTTTGCTTCACCCAATTTCTTCAGCATACTTGTCAAGTTCTCCTGAACTTTTTCGTCCACCTTTGCATCAAATTCACTTTGGACCATGTAACAATTGCGAATTTCGCTCAATCCTAATCGATCGCTAAACCGACCAAGACCGTTCGAAACCCCTGATTGTTTTGAGGACAAGACGAATCAGAACACAAACAGAAGAACATTTCATTGTTTATTACAACAATTCCATCAGAATACAAGAATATATAGAGTATGAATAAATATTACACATTTGACAAATATCAGAGATTTAAATTACATTTAAATACATAGCAGCGGAAAAATAATAAAATACATAACTGAAAGAAATATGCGGATACAGAGCTTTCTGAATATCACTTCAGCTATAAACCAGGATCCTGTGAATATAATCTGCAAAACCAAAACTACTAGCAGCCCGTGTGGAAATAGGGGCACGCAGAGTTTAGGTTAAAACAATAAACTCCAGGTCAGTTATGTGACTGGTGTGAGAACTAAAACAGTTATTTAATACTTTACTTTAAAAGAGAGTAATTCAAGGGACCACGCCATATAACACAGAACGGGTTTCCTCCCAAGAATACAAGTGCATAGAATAAACAACGCAATGCCTTTTGGAAAAATGAAGCTATTATAAGACCCAGGTCCCATCACACAATGCAACGCAAGCCGGAGGATAGGGTTTTCCTTTATAATAGCCAAATAATGCTTGATACATTTAAAACAAATCATTTGATACTATTATAAGTGTATAGTGTCAAAACAACTTCAAATATAAATGTATCAATCCTAGACGGCATAGCATCCCATGCTACTATGTCGCCAATACAAGGCTCTACATATAAAACCGAAATGTCACATATTGGAAATTGGATTTCCGTCATGAGTCAAGGCAAGGGGCAAGCTCCTCTCCCTTCGAGACACTCTACCAAATGTCTCAGGACCACACACAGCGATCCTTGGAACCTCCAAGGCCGGTCCTCTCCTACTTTTGAGGATTAGTTATTCCTGAACACACGTTTCTCGGTCCTATAGGACCTATATCCGAGGCGCCTCTCATCCAACAACCACACAGGTAAAAATAATATATATGTCAGGGTTGGTAGGTCACTGACATCACTCATAGCTAGAAAGAAACGTTGTGCACTCCTTGGGTCCTTATCCCGTTTTTGACTCATACCGAGGAGTGAGGCTTGCGAATTAACGCCATACACAAAGTTATGCCACATAGGTCGTGCTTTGATCATCAACCACAAGACTTTGCTTTTCAACAAAAGCCTTGATCATTTGCCACTTAGGCATGCCACACAGGCAATTCATGCCATGTGAGTGATATCTATCGATATATAACCTCTAAGCTCGTACGTCTCAGAGAAGGGCGTTAAGCAAGAGAATAAATTCTCCGTTGCCAAACAGATATATATTTAACAGAAATCAATCACACAGAATAAAATCCAATGTCAGACACACGGTCCATTTACAAGTTCGTTCTGGGTCTGAACGAAACCGGAGGAACCTTATTCCTCGCATATCCATCGATCTCCAAGTACTTCTGGACGATCACCAACTGATTCCCTCCTCTTGGGTGTACAGCCCAATCAAGATCATCAATAACCATCCAAACGATGTAAAGACCTCTGGTCTTCAACCACCGTCTTCATCTTCGACTTATCGTCGAATCGGTTATTCAAAATGGGTATAAACCCGGCCTTTCCGAATAACTCGCATATATAATAAACAAGTGTTACACAAACACAATATACGCCTCATTCCAATTCAGAGTATCCTTTTATTCAAATATTCACATTCTTAGGGAAAGGTTCCCATTAATTTTATCAAAGATAAATTCTTCTAAATTTATTCTTTAATTAATCTTCCTTTGGATATCATTTCAAACCATGTTAAGGTTTTCCAAACTAGTCGAGATTAGTGAACCACACCGAAGTAATTATTTATTTTATTCCCCAATCCCAACCTATTCATCCCATGAAGCAAAACTGGTAATACTCCATATCCAACACCACGGTGTTATCAGTAAATATTAATTACCATTTTACATTCAAATCTAACTAAAGATTTAACTATCGCTTTGAAGCATAACTGGTGATACTCCATTCTCGATCATTTCAATCTAATTAAAGATTCATTAAAACTCCACTTAGTTTTAATCTTCCCAAAAATCAATATCCTATCTTTAACTGGGTTAAAGAATCAATGTCTTCTAAATCACGGTTCACGATAAACCCAAAATCACATTCCGTTGTTAATCGGGTTAAAGAACATGTGTTATTCAAAACACCGCTCACGATAAACCCCAAAAACCAATTTAAATTCAATTCCAATTAAATACTAATTAACTGGACAATTTCACTAAATCTTAATTGAAAGATTTATTCTTTCTAAACTGGGTTCAAGAGCAGTGTTATTTAAGACACCATTCACGACGAACCCAAATCCATTTGATATTAAATACAAGGCTCTGAATAGAAAATATATCGGCTTATATTCAATATCAAATTCTGAAACCAACAAATATCGTATTGGAAATAACGATATAAATATATCTTTTAAATTTCCACAACCATATATGTATAATCACGAAATTTAACATCGAAATATTCCGAAGATAATTTCGATTCAAATCCATTCCAATTAGTATATTGGAAATTCTGATTATTTTTAAAACCTCTTCAAATCCAATTTATTTATTCAAAAATATTGGATTATAATTCTAGTTCATAACTAGTTCATTTCGATAAAAATATATTTTTATCCTTTTTAAATATGGGATTTTTCACCCCAATTCTTTCTAAATCGTTTATTATAATTTTACACAAATTATTGATAATTTTATCAAGGCCCGTACAGTTGATTTCCAATAATGGTCGTCGAACTGCACTTACGGCGACCTTTTCCAAATTTGATTTGGACATAATTCCAAATCAAACCGTTAGATTTCAAATTTATAATATTCATTGGAAAGCTATTTTTGATACGAACCCAACGGTTCCGGTTTCAGGAGAATCCGACGGTCGGATCTCCCATAACGCCAATTCGAAGTCAATGGTCGAAATTCGCGAACTGCCGCGGCGCGGCGCGTTCTATTCAGGCCATTAATATATATATAATATATACTCCCTCCTATTCAAATTACATGACGCTTTGGACTTTTTCAAACAAATTAAAAATGTTGGAAAATGACATTTTTATCCTCTTATTAATCCTCTTGGCCATGCAGTTTTAAGAAGATGTGCTACTCTTTTCATCAAAGAATGCGCCTATGCAGTTTCTCAAAGCATTTACAACCACATAATTTAATGCTTTTTAAACTAACAGCATTGGAAGACTAACAAAGCATGCATGCGGCAGTTAAAGATGCATTGGAAAGAGCTTCAGGCAAAGGGTAAAATAGAGATAAATGGTTGATTTATCCCTAAACGTCATATATTTTGTAAATTGAACAAAACTCTAGAACGACTTATAAATTGAATAGGAGGAGTATATTATATATATTTCGTTGATTTCAATTCAAAACGTATTTTATAAATCGTTTTAAATTCATTTTCAAAACAATTTCAACTTCATATTCAATTTTAAATCAAAATTGAATATTTCATATCATTAATATATAAATGATAATATTTTCAAAATATTATATTTTGAAATCACTTCCTTTTCTATATTCATTATAAAAACGAATATAATCGATATAAATATCGCTCGCGTCAAAATGGCGCAAATCTAATCAACACGGCTTTATATATTTTAATAACTTTGTTATTCTATTCAACAAATGAATAATTTCTTCAACACATGAATATATATTTTATTCAACACATGAATATTTATTAATTCTTACTTACAATAAAAATGTGAATTTTATTGTATAAATATTTTATTCAACACATGAATATTTTCAACACATGAATGGTTTCAACACATGAATATTCTCAACACATGAGTATTGTCAACACATGACTATTTTTATTTATTCAACACATGAATATGATTTATTATAATATTTATTTTCTAAATTGGAATGAGGCCCAATCAACTACCATATAATGTAATTTAAATGGATTCCATACAACATATGTTTATAATAGCAATGGTAAATAATCAACCAGCATCCAAAGTGCACTACACAACTGTTTGTCAACCTATCGATTGACATACAACTAAATAATTGGGATTATGTACGCCAAATATCATCCCAATACCCGTGTGGGGTTTCAGTCAACAAACACAGATTTTTATTTGTGCAGTTGGGCGATGTGTAAAATTTATCGTCCCAATCAATATCCTTCAAATGGGTGTACATAGACAAATCGTCTGATTTGTAAATGAATATATTTTTATTCACATTCACGTTAAATTTGTATTTTTAACGATAAATAATTTATTTCAACACATGAATATATTTCCATTCATTCCACATCACAATCAATTTTCACTACACAAAAAAATCAAACAAGTCATCCATGGTCTGTGGACAACGGGTGTCGGGTGTTGCTAAGCACCGTCTGCATCCTAGTATATATTTTTAGCTAGAAAACAAGAATTAAAGTGAGAAGTTCTCACATATTAGCTAAACCAAACGCCGCGACTCTTCATATGTAGGAAATCTTAGCCGTTCTCGCCTTTTGCCACTTTCGTTGCCCGTATTCACTACATATATAAAAATCACATATTTATATGGTATTCGTATAAATAAAAATCACATCTTTATATGGTTTAAAAATCTTACCTTTGCTTAATTAAAAATCAAATCTTTTTATATTTAAAAATATTACCTTTTCTAAATTAAAGATCTATTCTTTCTATTTCAAAAATATAATATTTTCCTTTCATAAAAATATGGTCTTTTCTTTTGTAAAGATATAATCTTTCTATGAATAAAAATCATTCCTTTTCATTTATAAAAATCCTACTTTTCATGTATATAAAAATCAAATTTTTACTTCGCTATTATATATATAAAAATCGTATTTTTATTCGCTACCAATCCTACATTTTTCACGCTATCCACATAAGTAAAAATCATATTTTTATATACGATTTTTATAAGTAAAAATCGCATTTTTAATTACTTAAACAAATAGAAATGAAAGTAAACGCTTACCACAGTCGGAGGAGGCTCGGGGGAGGTGCTCGGGTCAGCAACGGTGGTAGAGAGGACCCACGGTGGGCTGAGACGCGGGTTTGGGGTTCGTTTTGGGCGGTGGAGGTTCGAGGAGGAAGAATGAAGGCGGAGGAGGAGGTGTGGAGGGCGCGCAGGGGGTCAGGGGTGTTGGAGGTGGGGGCGGCAGGCTATCTGGCGGCGGTGGTGGGCCCAACGTGGCGGTGGGCTGCGGTTTCGGGGCTGAGGCGTTGGGGTCCCATGGTTTGCGCGATGGAGATGGAGGGAGTAGGAAGAGGGGGCGTAGGCGACTTGGGGGGGCCACGGTGGTGCAGCGCCACCTAGGGATGGGCGCGACACGGGGTGCGAGGCCCAAGGACGACGGCGGGCTAGGGTTTTCTTTGATTTGGGATACTTCGGGTTTGACTGATCGAGATAAAGGAGGGAGGTTTATATAATATATTTATTTAATTATTTTAAATTTCCTAAAAGCAACTTTTTATTTTCAACTCAAAATCGAACCCACCGACTGTCGTCCCTAGCTAATTACCCCTATTCCGAATACATTGGGATATGTCCTGTTCGCCAATTTGACTGTTACGATCAGTTTCCATTCAAATCAAAATATAACTTTATATATTGAATTTGAATGCACATTTCAATTTATCGGGGCCACATACGGACTCTAAAAATTCCTGAAAAATATGTTCTAGCTTCATATTGACGATACGGTCCTAACAAAACTAATTTCATCAAATTCTGAGACCGTTTGAAAAATGGCCATTTTAAAGGGCCAGAATTCTATAGCGACTATTCTGAATTTTCAACTGGATATAACTTTTGATTCCTGCTATGAAACTTTGATTTTTCGGATTCGTTGGAAAGATATTTTCAAATAGATTCGAATTTTTTTGGTTTCGCTAAAATCAGGTTTATTTTGAATCCTGTACATTCATTTGAAATTTGAAATTGAATTTTCAAACTACCTCGCCATTTTCAATTCCTTTTATAATTAAAAATAAATATTTATATTCTAACGACGATCTATATAAATATATACGTCTAATCCTATTCAAAAAATATCTCGTCATTATTATTTAAAATAATTCATTTTAAATATTCAAAATTCGTTAAAATAGCTAAAATAAAAAATTTTAATTGGCTCGGATTTCTGGGTTGTTACAATCTCCACCACTTAAAACTTTTCGTCTCCGAAAAGGAACGAAGCTGAAAGTTGTTTTACAAACCAACTCAACTTTCGTTGTTTTCTTTATGGCTTAAGTTCTTCAACTTTTCAGTTCTAAGAACTTTTCAAATTCTTCAAAAATTTGGCTAACACCCTAAATTTTCGAAAAAATTCGTCATAACCTCTTCTGCACGGGAGCACCGGGAAAATCCTGAAATTTCCATACAGGCCTCTCCAATCCAAAAAGAAAAAGAAACAGCCAATCGGCTCATAAAATCATCCAAACCCAATAAATTTGTAAACATGTACCTATTTGTCGGGCAAACAATTTTATTCTTCCGCTCCAGCCTCCTTGCAATGAACTGTTCAATAGATACACATGTATATGCATGCAACTGTAATCAATTTTCAATTCAGTTCTAAATTTGGTTGCATTAGGCTAAATGGTTCAAAATTTTAATAAATGAAACCAATAATCAAACAACACAATCAGCAATCAATTAGTGGATTATCGTTTCAAATTTTATAATTTGTTATATATACAGAAAATCATGTTTTTGATGCCAATTCACAATAATAAACCTATCGAGTTTTGGTTCTTACACCAGTCAATTGGAAATATATAAATATCACACCTTCGAAACTCGAACATAAATACTGATGATGTCATGACAATTATCAGTACCATCTCCGGGCGACTAGAATATGATTCTATATCTATCCAATATATTAAAACTTCGAATATGCGTTCATGATGCGTATATGCAAAATCTTTATATACTCGATTGTCCAAATTAATACAAATAAAATATTCAAATACGTATACTTGAATTTAACTTTCAAAACAAAATTTGTTTTCAATTTTTATTTTAAAAATACACTCTTCCAGCTCATTCTAGGATACTACTGATCCCATCTCTAACGAGCCATTCCCATTGGATATTACTAATCCAATCTCTGATGAATTCTTTCGTTTGGTTCTAATGTTTCTTGTTCTTGAGCTTTGTAAACCAAAGCTCCGATACCAAATGTAACAATTGCAAATTTCGCTCGATCTGAATCGATCGTTAAACCGACCAAGACCGTTCGAAACCCCTGATTGTTTTGAGGACAAGACGAATCAGAACACAAACAGAAGAACATTTCATTGTTTATTACAACAATTCCATCAAAATACAAGAATATACAGAGTATGAATAAATATTACACATTTGACAAATATCAGAGATTTAAATTACATTTAAATACATAGCAGCGGAAAAATAATAAAATACACAACTGAAAGAAATATGCGAATACAGAGCTTTCCGAATATCACTTCAGCTATAAACCAGGATCCTATGAATATAAATCTGCAAAACCAAAACTACTAGCTGCCCGTGTGGAAATAGGGGCGCCCAGAGTTTAGGTTAAAACAATAAACTCCAGGTCAGTCATGTGACTGGTGTGAGAACTAAAACAGTTATTTAAAACTTTACTTTAAAAGACAGTAATTCAAGGGACCACGCCATATAACACGGAATGGGTTTCCTCCCAAGCATACTAGTGCATAGAATAAACAACGCAATGCCTTTTGAAAAAATGAAGCTATTATAAGACCCAGGTCCCATCACACAATGCAACGCAAGCCAGAGGATAGGGTTTTCCCTTATAATAGCCAAATAATGCTTGATACGTTTAAAACAAATCATTTGATACTATTATAAGTGTATAGTGTCAAAACAACTGCAAATATAAATGTATCAATCCTAGACGGCATAGCATCCCATGCTACTATGTCGCCAATACTAGGCTCTACAAATAAAACCGAAATGTCACGTATTGGAAATTGGATTTCCGTCATGAGTCAAGGCAAGGGGAAGGTTCCTCTCCGTTCGAGACCCTCTAGCAAATGTCTTAGGACCACACACAGCGATCCTTGGAACCTCCAAGGCCGGTCCTCTCCTACTTTTGAGGATTAATTATTCCTAAACACACATTTCCCGGTCCTATAGGACCTATATCCGAGGCGCCTCGCATCCAACAACCACATATGTAAAAATAATATATATGTCAGGGCTGGTAGGTCACTAACATCACCCATAGCTAGAAAGAAACATTGTGCACTCCTTGGGTCCTTAACCCGTTTTTGACTCATACCGAGGTGTGAGGCTCGTGAATTAACGCCATACACAAAGCTATGCCACATAGGTCGTGCTTTGATCATCAACCACAAGACTTTGCTTTTCAACAAAAGCCTTGATCATTTGCCACTTAGGCATGCCACGCAGGCAATTCATGCCATGCGACTGATATCTATCGATATATAACCTCTAAGCTCGTACGTCTCAGAGAAGGGCGTTAAGCAAGAGAATAAATTCTCCATCGCCAAACAGATATATATTTAACAGAAATCAATCACATAGAATAAAAACCAATGTCAGACACACAGTCCATTTACAAGTTCGTTCTGGGTCTGAACGAAACCGAAGGAACCTTATTCCTCGCATATCCATCGATCTCCAAGTACGTCTGGACGATCACCAACTGATTCCCTCCTCTTGGGTGTACAGCCCAATCAAGGTCATCAATAATCATCCAAATGATGTGAAGACCTCTGGTCTTCAACCACCATCTTCATCTTCGACTTATCGTCGAATCGGTTATTCAGAATGGGTATAAACCCGGCCTTTCCGAATAACCCGCGTATATAATAAACAAGTGTTAAACACAACATACGCCTCATTCCAATTCAGAGTATCCTTTTATTCAAATATTCACATTCTTAGGGAAAGGTTCCCATTAATTTTATCAAAGATAAATTCTTCTAAATTTATTCTTTAATTTTCCTTTGGATATCATTTCAAACCATGTTAAGGTTTTCCAAACTAGTCGGGATTAGCGAACCATACCGAAGTAATTATTTATTTTATTTCCCAATCCCAGCCTATTCATCCCATGGAGCAAAACTGGTAATACTCTATATCTAACACCCCGGTGTTATCGGTAAATATTAATTACCATTTCACATTCAAATCTAATTAAAATTTAACTATCGCTTTGGATCAAAACTGGTGATACTCCATTCTCGATCATTTCAATCTAATTAAAGATTCATTAAAACTCCACTTAGTTTCAATCTTCCCAAAAATCAATATCCTATCTTTAACTGGGTTAAAGAACCAATGTCATCTAAATCACGGTTCACGATAAACCCAAAATCACATTCCATTGTTAATCGGGTTAAAGAACAGGTGTTATTCAAAACACCGCTCACGATAAATCCCAAAAACCAATTTAAATTCAATTCCAATTAAATACTAATTAACTGGACAATTTCACTAAATCTTAATTAAAAGATTTATTCTTTTATAAACTGGGTTCAAGAACAGTGTTATTTAAGACACCATTCACGACGAACCCAAAATCCCATTTGATATTAAATACAAGGCTCTGAATAGAAAATATATCGGCTTATATTCAATATCAAATTCTAAAACCAACAAATATCACATTCGAACTAACGATATAAATATATCTTTCAAATTTCCACAACCATATCTGTATAATCACGAAATCTAACTTCGAAATATTCTGAAGATAATTTCGATTCAAATCCATTCCAATTCGTATATTGGAAATTCTGATTATTTTAAAAACTCGTCAAATCCAATTTATTTATTCAAAAATATTGAATTATAATTCTAGTTCATAACTAGTTCATTTCGATAAAAATACATTTTTATCCTTTTTAAATATGGGATTTTTCACCTTAATTCTTTCTAAATCATTTATTATGATTTTACACAAATTATTGATATTTTTAATAATTTTATCAAGGCCCGTATGGTCGATTTTCAATGACGGTCGTCAAACTGCACTTACGGCGACCTTTTCCAAATTTGATTTGGACATAATTCCAGATCCAACCTTTAGATTTTAAATTTCTAATATTTATTGGAAATCTCTTTTCGATACGAACCCAACGGTTCCGGTTTTAGGAGAATCCGACGGTCGGATCTCCCACAACGTCAATTCGAAGTCAGTGGTTGAAATTCGCGAACTATCGCGGTGCAACGCGTTCTATTCAGGCCATTAATCTATATAATATATATATTATATATATTTCGTCGATTCCAATTCAAAACGTATTTTATAAATCGTTTTAAATTCGTTTTCAAAACAATTTCAACTTCATATTCAATTTTAATTCAAAATTGAATATTTCATATCATTAATATATAAATGATAATATTTTCAAAATATTATATTTGAAATCACTTCCTTTTCTATATTCATTATAAAAACGAATATAATCGATATAAATATCGTTCGCGTCAAAACGGCGCAAATCTAATCAACACGGCTTTATATATTTCAATAACTTCATTATTCTATTCAACAAATGAATAATTTCTTCAACACATGAATATATATTTTATTCAACACATGAATATTTATTAATTCTTACTTACAATAAAAATGTGAATTTATTGTATAAATATTTTATTCAACACATGAATATTTTCAATACATGAATGGTTTCAACACATGAATATTCTCAACACATGAGTATTATCAACACATGACTATTTTTATTTATTCAACAGATGAATATGATTTATTATAATCTTTATTTTCTAAATTATAATGAGGCCCAATCAATTACCATATACTGTTATTTATATGGATTCCATACAACACATGCATATAATAGCAATGATAAATAATCAACCAGCATCCAAAGTGCACTACACAACAGTCTGTCAACCTATCGATTGACATACAACTAAATAATTGGGGTTTGTGTACGCCAAATATCATCCCAATACCCGTGTGGCGTTTCAGTCAACAAACACAGATTTTTATTTGTGAAGTTGGGCGATGTGTAAAATTTATCGTCCCAATCAATATCCTTCAAATGGGTTACATAAACAAATCGTCTGATTTGTAAATGAATGTTTATTTATTCACATTCACGTTAAATTTATATTTTTAACAATAAATAATTTATTTCAACACATGAATATATTTCCGTTCATTCCACATCACAATCAATTTTCACCACACAACAAAATGAAACAAGTCGTCTATGGTCTGTGGACAATGTGTGTCGGGTGCTGCTAAGCACCGTCTGCATCCTAGTATATATTTTTAACTAGAAAACAATAATTAAAGTGAGAAGTTCTCACATATTAGCTAAACAAAATGCGGCGACTCTTCATATGTAGGAAATCTTAGCCGTTCTCGCCTTTTGCCGCTTTCGTTGCCCGTATTCACTATATATATATAAATCACATATTTATATGGTATTCATATAAATAAAAATCACATCTTTATATGGTTTAATTGCTTAATTAAAATAAAATCTTTTTATATTTAAAAATATTAGCTTTTCTAAATTAAAGTTATAATCTTTCTATTTCAAAAATATAGTCTTTTCCTTTCATAAAAAATGGTCTTTTCTTTTGTAAAGATATAATCTTTCTATAAATAAAAATCATTCCTTTTCATTTATAAAAATCCTACCTTTCATGTATATAAAAATCAAATTTTTACTTCGCTATTATATATATAAAAATCGTATTTCTATTCGCCACCAATCCTATATTTTTCACGCTATCCATATAAGTAAAAATCATATTTTTGTATACGATTTTTATAAGTAAAAATCGCATTTTTAATTACTTAAACAAATAGAAATGAAAGTAAATGCTCACCACGGTCAGAGAAGGCTCGAGGGAGGTGCTCCGATCGGCGGCGGTGGTAGACAGGACCCACGGTGGGCTGAGACGCGGGTTTGGGGTTCGTTTTGGGCTGTGGAGGTTTGGAGAGGAAGAATGAAGGCGGAGGAGGAGGTGTGGAGGGCGCGCAGGGGGTCAGGGGTGTTGGAGGTGGGGGCGGCAGGCTATCTGGCGGCGGCGGTGGGCCCAACGTGGCGGTGGGCTGCGGTTTCGGGGCTGAGGCGTTGGGGTCCCATGGTTTGCGTGATGGAGACGGAGGGAGGAGGAAGAGGGGGTGCAGGCGATTGGGGGGGCACGTGGTCATCGCCACCTGGGGAGGGGCGCGACGCGGGTTGCGAGGCCCAATGGCGACGACGGGCTAGGGTTTTCTTTGATTTGGGGTACTTCGGGTTTGACTGAACGAGATAAAGGAGGGAGGTTTATATAATATAATATATATATATATAATTATTTTAAATTTCCTAAAAGCAACTTTTTGTTTTCAACTTGAAATCGAACCCATCGACTTTCGTCCCTAGCTAATTACCCATATTCCGAACATAATGGGATATGTCCCGTTAGCCAATTCGACCGTTACGACCAGTTTCCGTTCAAATCAAAATATAACTTTATATATTGAATTTGAACGCACATTTCAATTTACCGGGACCACATACGGACTGTAAAAATTCCTGAAAAATATTTTCTAGCTTCATATTGACGATATGGTCCTAGCAAAAATAATTTCATCGAATTCTAAGACCATCTGAAAAATGGCCATTTTAAAGGGCCAGAATTCCATAGCGACTATTTTGAATTTTCAACTGGACATAACTTTTGATTCCCACTATGAAACTTTGATTTTTCGGATTCGTTGGAAAGATATTTTCAAATATATTCAAATATTTTTGGTTTCGCTAAAATCCGGTTTATTTTGAATCCTGTACATTCATTTGAAATTTGAAATCGAATTTTCAAACTACAGCGCCATTTTCAATTCCTTTTATAATTAAAAATAAATATTTATATTCTAATGACAATCTATATAAATATATACATCTAATTCTATTCAAACAAATTTCTCGTCATTATTAATTAAAATAATTGATTTTAAATATTCAAAATTCATTAAAATAGCCAAAATAAAAAAATTAAATTGGCTCGGATTTCCGGGTTTTTACAGACCATCTTGTTCATCTTTGCTTCGACTTCGTCGGCTATATCTTCCCTTATCTTCGTTGCAAGCTCCGGTATGTATGTGCCTGCTGTTGGAGCAGCTTTTGAAACTTTTGGAGACTTGGTGTGCCATTCTATAAGCCATGATGGACCATACGACTTTCCATTAGAAACAAGTTCATGAACAACTCCATCATTGCTTCCTTCACCAATTGCTTTTTCAATCTTCTCCTGCAAAATAAAGCAGTTTTAAAATGTGACATTAAATAAAATTAACAATTTTTAAACAAGTTTCTTAAACAAGAATTGCGGCATATACACACTGAAACCCAAAGTAAAACATCACACCCATTGCTATGATCGATCCTGCTATCGGTTTCAACAAAACAGGATCTAATTCTACAATAATGATGATCATGTGCAAAATGAAGCATTGTTTTTGACACCTGATTGAAGAGAAAATAAAATTCCTTACAATTTTGTAGTTCATTATTGAAG
Source organism: Allium sativum (assembly GCA_030737875.1). Lineage (NCBI taxonomy): Eukaryota > Viridiplantae > Streptophyta > Magnoliopsida > Asparagales > Amaryllidaceae > Allium > Allium sativum. The sequence goes on along the minus strand of CM060911.1, from coordinate 182,738,637 downwards.
CATCAGTCTTGTACACCTTTCCTTCTTTCCGCTTGCGAGTTTTAACATAAAGTTTTCCATCAGATTCCTTGGACTGATACAAAAAACATTAGTTTATTTACAAGTTAAATAAGGATACTACATTCGAGTTAAACAAGCATACCTCCATATGACCTATATTGTTAAACTAGCCAACCATAAATATAAGCAAAATACATACCATTTTATGCCGAATTTGGGAAAAAAGTTTTGGACCAGCATTGTGTGTGTCAGTACACGATTTCTGATTTGTAGAATTTGTAAGGGCCTTGGGCTACAAAACAACATGAAATAAATATGTTTATCTGATTGATTTGGATGAACAAAAAGGGAAAAAAATTCTGTGATAAAACTTAGAATTATACCTGAACTTTTTCATCTCCCCAAAACTGCAAGAATACTTTGAAATCCTGAAGTGGAATTTCGTCCGGCCTATTTTCAAGCCTCTCTTCATCGGCTTCATAAGCTGTATAGTGTGCCTTTTTAATACGACTTTTGTACCCCCTCCAAGGGTCACAAATTGACCTCAAAGCCCAATATTCACATTCATTCGGAATAATATATTGTTGCTTAAATAAAAATCAAGCATTAAAAAGAACAGTCATGCTACTTTTGTGACAAGTTTCATGTATTTAAGTAAAATTCAGCTAAGTTTGCAAATTACCTTCACATAGCTCCACAGTCTGTCTTTCAAACTTGCAGGAACATCAAACCAAGACCTGTAAGTAAGTGGAACACTCTTCTTCGTTGTTCCTAAAAAATAGCTCGGTTCAGTCATTACTTGGTCATCGTCTGAAATAGGTTGGCTCCGATCATTCATTTGGATTACAACTCTTTCGTCATATGGCCTTGAATGAACATTATCCATCTTTGTTTTTCCCCTGAGCCTTCTGGGAGCTCCGACTACCGTTACAAAGTACATATAATAGTAATGAGAAGGCTAGGAAAAACATAAATGAGAACTTAAACTATCAAAATCAGAGCTCAATCAAATACTACCTTCATCTTCTGCTACTTCATCTTCTTCGTTTTCAGTATTTGTCGAGACATTTCCGATAACTTCTTTATTTCTTACACTTCCACTACTGTTAATCTTCTGGCGTTCTAGCACAGCCAAATAATCCGCCATTGTTCTTATCCCTTTATTGTGTGGTAACTCAACACTGCATGGACCATCAGATTGCGTACGAACTAGTACTTCCCCTTCCTTCGGAGTTGCATTATTATCAGTTGCAGATTCAACATTGGCTCGTGAACGAGTTGTTGGTCCAGACTGAGGCTTTGTAACCCTATCATTTTTGGTTCTCTAAAATACGCACACAAAAACAATAAAATAAAAAAATAATGAAGTTATTCTATGGTTACCAACATAAAATTAAATCTTCAGCTATAACGCACCTTTGCCTGATTTTTTAAAGTATCATCTTCAAATTCTTGAATATAATCTTCGCTTTCCTCATCAAGCATATTTGATTTTGCTTTATTTTTTCCAAATTCATTTCTCATTCCAGAAACTAATTTAGGCATCCCAAGTTTTTCAAAAACACTATTCTTCTCTGAGATATTTTTGTCTCTCTCCCTTTCGTACTCTGTAAACGGTGGAGGTGGCGGAGGTGATAGATCATCATTCTGAAAGTAATTAAACAAGACATTATTGTAAATATTAGCAAAATATGTAGATCATATATTAGAAGATCATATTGTAGTCTTCTTATCAGAAACTCATTTTCATCTGTATTTTCCTCTTCGTCATGTGGAGAATTATTGAAATCCAATTTACTCTTGACACCTGCTGAGTTGATATTCAAAGTTGCATTGCTGACTTCAGTTGGATTTTCCTTCTCTAGTAACTTCATTGAACTACTGAATCTAGTTGACTACTCGCTGACCCCCTTTTTCTTCTTCATACGTGGACTCGCAGCGGTTTTGCTGATCACTTCTGGATTGCTCGTAACTGGATTATTTAGTCGTTCCGATTTTCTAGGAGTAAAGACTTGATCGGTCTGCTGGTTGTTGATAGGTAGACTCATACCAGCTTCGCTGATCATTTGGGAATTGTTTAGTCGTGCCGACTTTCTAGGAGTAAAGACTTGACCGGTCTGCTGCTTCTTTTTTGCTACCTATTGTAGATGGTGAGCGGTGACAAACTGTCATTTCTGTGATTTCGCAGCTGCAACATACAAGTTCTTTATTATTCTACTAAGTACACTAAAAATCAAACAAGTCCTAAATGAAAATCATATTCAGCAAAATGACCAAATTCATCAAAATAGTACAAATGAGAAGACATGTTTATACCTGGAAACAGATTCTTCCTCGGGCATACGATGACATGTGGTTGCATTTGTTTAATTGGCTCGGTACTATCCTCGATGACAATATCGACATAGAAATCAATGTAATCACCATTATTTTTTATTTGCATCATAAACAACAACTCTACATCATCGGCCACCAATTTCCACCCACTCGTTGGACCTTTTCATGCATATATTCCTCCAATTTCGGTGTACTCTAGCTCTTCCTTGGCAAACTCGATCAGTACTGTGTACGAAAACCTATCCAGATCAACATCCTAGACAATAGCCTCTTCTCCACCAACATATCCATTCTTCCCAATTTTTTCCTTGTGGTGGAACCTAAGATTTGCCTCCATCGTACACAAAATGGAGAAATTAGCATTCGACTGAAATAATTACAAAATAAAATAAACCAACCGCATTATAAAATAAAACAGTCACTTCACTAACATGTAATATAGGCAGAAACAGTAAAAAGGATACAAAAAGAAGCCTTAAATATGATAGATCAGTTACAACAAATAATCAAGGCAGAAACAACATTTTCTTACTTAAATAGCATGCAGTTATTTTCCTTGAAACACCACAAGTTTTGCATTTATTTTCCTTTTCATTTTTTGCCCAATATAGCATGCATTTATTTGGACATGTATGTATTCTTTGATAATCGAGGCCTAAATTTACACACAAATAACATGCAGCCATCTGAACTTATGAAGTTTTGCCCATATTTTTTCCTCGTTCATCACTAATTTACACACAAATATTATTTAGTCATGACTATAAGGCAAAAAATAGAATAATATCATATAGGCAGCGTTCAACATAAGTTTGTTACAAAAATAAACATAATAATAAAATCAGGAATATGATTACGCCTGAATACACAAGTAAATCTATATATTAGGCAACATAACAATCAAATTAGGAAATACTTGAAATATACATTGAGTGATACCTTAAACAGCAGATTAAATCGAAGCCCTAACTGAAATTTGAGACCCAAACGAACACCAATTAAAGACCTAATTGAAACCTGAAGCCCTAATTGAACTTGAACTCGAACTTTTCGTAATCGAACCCCAATTAAGCTTGTAAACTTGAACTTTTAGCCCTAATTGAAATTGCGAGTGAGAGTCTTTGACAGATTGAGCGGCCGCGTATTTTGTTAAGTTTTCGATTGAAACCCTAATTGAAAAATTGGCTAAGTTTTTTACCGCTTTGTTTTTGCTTCCTGCGTTAAAGATTATTTCACATCACGCGAATTACTAACGTGGACCGTTGGATCATAATCATCCGGATTGATGAATTTATTCACGTGGCTACTGCAACACCTTGGATTTATTATGGTAACACTTAGAAGCGTGTGTTGCAATAAACTAAAAACAGCATACCTATAGTTACATTGTAGCTAGCAACACCTTGGATTTTCGTTGCGATAGGCCATCTATGGCGTAGTGTTATTTCGGCTGTCATTGGTTTAGTACTGATTAAAAAAAATCGGTCGTGAGTATGGAAAAGTATGGAAAAATAGGGGGAAAATATGAAGCCATTTTGATATGGCTCAGACCCGTATTTAATGAATTGATCTTAAGCTTCCAAGATCTACGGTTAGATTTTAGAGGTTGGGCGAGGTGTGGATCGGTTCAGTTATAGCAAATGAAATTTGATACGGCTATGGTCCGTATCAAATCTTCACATCCTGGTGTTCCAAATTTTCTGTTTTGGTGTAGTGGTGGTTCCAGTAACAGTTCATGACACATGTTCTTCGGTCCACCTTTGTAGGCTAGTTATCCGATCGTGCCATGATCATGTATCCGTCTCCACTGCATGCGAGTGGGTGGGTTGCTACTTCCTCGAGCCGGCCCGATGATGGAGTCACCAACACAATTTCCATGTTTCCTCACAATGAATAGATCGGGTTGTCCTGTCCTCGACTCGGACAACTAATAGTACCTTAGATCTGCTTCTCTCCTGTGCTTGGACGGTTCGTTCACGAGTGGAACTCGACCCGCTCTCCTTGCTTGATATTGCACTTTGTCATGAGTACTTAAACACTGTGTGGCATGGTCACAAAACTGGTCAACAATATGCTTGTGGAAGTTAATGAAAAAATAGTTTTATACAATGGGTATTTGATAAACCCAAATATTAGTAAGCTGCAACTTTGGCTTTACATTGATATCTATGGGGAAAAAATCCAGGTTAAGATGGACGAATAGATAACTACATTTGTAAAGCTACAAGTTATCAAATTTAGTTTGGATTTCAATTATCCATGGCCTCTTCACCATGAATGCCGAGTGAATTACAAATCCTATGTATTCAACATTACTTAATTGTTGATAATGAAAAGACCTTGATCCACAATACAACAAAAATTAACGTCAATTATTTACTCTAAACTAGTGTCTAGGATTCAAACCAGGTGAATTTTGTGAACAAAGCGAACATCTTGAATAAGTAGGTGGTTGTTGTACTCCACACGGCTCTGGTTGAGGATCTTGGTCATGATTCACTGAGGTATTTCAGGGTCGGTTTCGGATTTGGGGGCTAGGGTTAAGTTAGTGTGAACGTAGATGCAGCTGATTTGAAGAAAGGGATCCGACAAGGATAAATGTCGTAGTAGAAGGACAGAGGGAGTTGGAATCGGTCGAGGCGCGGAGAAGGAAGAGGAGGCTAACGAAGAAGGCGGGTTTGATGAAAGATTGGGACGAGAGAGAATAGGATTTCAGTTAAGGAAGTCAGATTGAATTTAGGGACTTGGGTTCGAAAGTGTCAACTCAATATGTGTTGTAAGGAGGAAAACGTGAAATAGCTGGAGGAACGCAGAAAGTTTCAGAGGTTGGAACCAAAATTTTAGCTATTTGGAGCCAAAAATGATTTACAGTAAAAGTTTAAGTTTAACTGGTTTTAAAGTAGATTATTAAGTTAAAATTTACGCGATAAAAGGTTCAATTTGAAGTATTATAAACCTAAACTAATCTTTTATTAAAGTACTGAATAAATATTTATTCAAATTTAACAAGATGTGTCATTTCACACACAAGTCAAGCAATAGATTGGAACACGATTAATTGGTTTTAACGAGATGTTGTGCTTAAGGTTATTTTGCTGGGAGAAAGGTTTCTTTCTACTTTGAACTGTATGCACTTGTCCAAGTTACTGTTCTGCTCCAGCAAGTAATTTTCATGCCTTGGTATAGGCACATTAGTTTCATCTGCAACATCCTTAGTTGGTGGTTTGCTTGAAAGAGTGGTGCGGTGTTGTTTTCTTTTACTACTAGGGGTGTAAATCGGTCGGACCGGCCCGAGCGGAAGTGTGTTCAGTTTCTGTCCTAAATTAAATCAGATCGGACACGGACCGGAAAAAAAAATTCTTGTACAAATTTTGTTGTCCTAACTCGTGTCCTAAATAAAATCGGTCGGACTCAGAGATATATTTTTGGGACACGGATACGAAAGAACCCAATCGGACATGATTATTTATATCAAAATTTATAATTTTTATCAGGTTTTCTCTTAACTATATACTGAATTACAGAGAATTCGGATGAATTTGAACGAACACAGATCGGACGCGATTTTTTCTCGGACAAATTTTGTTGTCCTAACTCGTCTCTTAAATGAAAATTCAACGAACTTGGACGAACGTATTTCGGTCACGGACACGAACGAATGTCAAACATTTGAACAAAATGTACAGCCTGTTTGCTATTGCTTGTGGAGGGGACTGCTTTACTGCCTTTGGTTTATTTTATTGCTTTATGGCTTGTAATTTGGGACTGCTTTGCAGGCGTATGATGTCGTAATTTTATGTATTTTGCACTGAGTTGCAATTGTGATGTAATTTTTAGCCTACATGCTTATTTTACAATTCTGATTACTCCCTGCGTGGAGTTCATTTCAAACTATTTAAGCTTGTTCTAGGATTATGTCTGTAGCAGATAGGCCTTCTGCTTATCTTTGTATATTTTCGTACTCATTATTTGTTGTAATGAAAAAGTGTTACGAATCACTATAAAAACATGTTGGCATTGCCACAAAAAAAAAAACAAGCTGTATCATTTTTGAATAGTTTTATTTTTTATTGTATTTTTTATAACTTTTATTAAACAATTACATCATTGATTTATAATTTAATATTAAATTAAGTATTTAATTCAATAACTAATATTAATTTATAGTTTATATCTATTTGAATATAAATTTACAAAAATTGAAAATAATTACTAGTTTAGAAAAATACCTTATTCGAAGTTCGAACACATATCATAAATTAATTCTTAGAAAAAGTTATTACAAAGATTGTTTACAAGAAATTATTAATCAATTAATGTTTATTTATTGATTATTATTAATATATTTATCATTAGTATAAACTATTTAATATTTTAAATTAACTATTAAATATTGTCCAGTAATCTATTATTACTACTACTGAATTATTTTTGTAATTATTAATTTTTAAATCAATCATTCCGTATTATTATTATTTAATTATTATAATTATTAATTATTACTTGTTAATTATTCAATATTAACTTGTACATGGATATCCACCGACGAACAGTAGACAGCGACGGAAGAACATTAAATAAAGTTTTATCCACATTCAGGTTCATGCGAACACCCCATAGAAGATGTTTACATTTGAAAACCAGAAATACGCATGGAAGTAACAATTTTCAACGTAGTGTTTCTATTTTCCAGATTTTGAAATTCTTTAACGTTTTGGAATTCTTTGAAATTTTGACTATTTTACAAACTTTAAGATTATTTAAAAAAAATCGAACCTTATGGAAACTTCAAAATTTTATATTTAAAATTTATGAATAATTTAAAATATATTTTAGAAAATTCCAAAATTTTAATTCTTTTAATTATTACGTATTAAATATGATTTCAATTATAATTACTAAATATTAGATACAAAGAAATAAGTTTTATTTCTCAATTATTAAAGACAATATATTAACTATTACAGTAAACTATATTAAATAGTAAAAATTAGTTATAATTATTAAACGATAATTATTAATTAGTCAATATAATATTAAATATTAAATATTTGTTAGTAGTTAGTCAAAATATTGTTTATTATTTATTACTTATCAGTTATAATTATTAAATTTTAGATACTAGATAATAAATTTTGGGGCCGGCTATTTGGACACAAAATTAAACACAAAGAGAGAGAGAGACACAAAGCCTTCACCGTCGGATTTGTTTGTCTTTATGTAGAGAGTGTAATTCATGGGAGGATCCTGTGGTTGAGATTTATTATGTGCAATTTTGTGTTCTCATTTTGTGTCTATTTAGACTTTCCCATAAATTTTACTTCTTAATTGTTAAAAATTACTTATTATTCTGTATTATTAATTATTATTACCTCTTAATTATTTAGTAATTATTAATTAATCAATACTAACTATTGAACTTTATTACTGTTAATAGTAATTATTTACTTTTTGATATTAGTATATTATTATTAACATTAATTATTTATAATTTATAATTTATTTTTACTTATCAATTACTTATTTAAAACAAAAACGTAAACCATTTTATGAATAATAAACATACCAGTCCCTTGCAAATCTAATGAAAACCTATAACAAAATAGCTTCAAAAATCACATGACGGTAAACTGTCTCAAATTGCAACGGAATTCAGCAGCGAAAACAATGATGTTAAACCATTGCAATCTGTTATGGTTTAGCGGTGGAAAAAAGAACTCGACCGTAATATTTTAAAATAAATTGAAATAAAAATTTCAAGATAATATCCCTTACAGATTCCATGAAAATCTGTCGTTAAATTACAATGGAAATTTCCATTGTTAAAATTTGCAGCTATTTGCGGTTTTTCTGTATCGATATGCTCAAAGTGTGACTGCATAAGGAAGAAGAAAAATTAGAGCAATTTGTACGAATGCATCTATTGACTGGAGCTTGAATGTTGAAGCATGCTGTTAATGACCTCCACGTAGAAGATGAGAGAAGCAATGAATTGATGCACCATTTGAGGGTTCAATTTTTAAAGAAACGACCTTTCGACGAAAGTGAAATATAACAGTAACAGTTTGTGACTATGAAATAGAACAAAATTTTGCAGTACGTTGTCACTTGTCAATCATTAATTAGTGACAAATCAAAAAAATTTAAATTGAAATATAACAGTAACAGCTTGTGACTTTGGGCAACCTATGATTGTTACTTAAACACAGCTTCTAGAACAAGTGAACGATACAAGTAAATGTGAAATGCATGGCTCAAACATTTTCCTGTTCCATGCCACAAAGTCTCCCACGTTATAATATCTATACACACACACAACAAAAATCGTACTCAAAGGTCTATTTCCACGTTTCTGAAACTATACATCTATACTGTTTGTAGTACATATACATGTCATATGTTTATCTGAGTCCGATTTTGTTCACACTTTTTTTTTAAGTGTGAACAAAACACTCGGATCCTATTGAAGGAATTCAGGAAGTGTCCATATATGACCTACCAAATTCCTCCAATAGGAGGAAAGTGTTTTGTTCACACTTAAAAAAAATGTGAACAAAATTCTATTTATGTTTATCTAATCAGAGAAAACAATTAATATACAGAATAATATTAGCATTTATACATTTTAAGGTCAAATTTTCATTCCATGCTTAGAAGGGGAAAAAAACTATTTCATGCATGGTATTGATACATTTCTGGTCTAATCTTCACTCCAATGCTTAAGAGAGTGAACAAAAAAAATTGTTTAAGTCTGTGTATGTGTTATATATATATATATATATATATATATATATATATATATATATATATATATATATATATATAAGATAGGATCAAGAGCACCCCAAATAGTGCAGCACCCGTTTAGCCTTCTGATTTCCACCACATTTCCGTTTATTTTCTCTTCTTCCACTAACTTTCTCTCCCCCCACTAGTTTTTTTTAATATAAATATGTGGCTTTAAATGGGGTGCATTTGGGGTGCTCCCAAATAGGGGTGTTATGGAATCCTCCTCTCTCTCTGTCTATATATATATATATATATATATATATATATATATATATATATATATATATATATAAAAGGTAGATTCAAGAGCACCCTAAACAGTGCAGCACCCCAAATGTCCCTCAATCTCCACCAAGTATTTCTCTTTCTCTATCCTTCCACTCATTCTCTTACTTCTCACTCACATTATTTAATATAAACGGATGGTGGAAATCAGAAGGCATTTGGGATGCTCCATTTTTGAGATGCAACCAAACGCTTGTATATATGGTATGGTGAAAAAGAAACATTTTCATATTATGTTTCCTAAACTTCAACTAAGTTTATAAACTTCAGAAATTTGTCCCACGTTTGCATAAGGAGAAAAGCTATCACATTGCATGCTTACATCCATCTTTGCCTGCTTCAATCTCAGAACAGGAGTTTGAACAGTACATATTCATAATTCATTCACCCATTTAAATTCAAGTATATTGATTTGAAGGTACTCATGTTGGTGAGAACTAATCAGCAATTAGATATACGCATCCATCCAATCCAATAACAAATAATATATTCACAATTACATTATTAGTAGTGCTGACGTAACATGGACTTCCTTCATTTGTTTGCAACAGAATGTAACCACTCGAACAGTGGGTAAAAATTGACATTTGATGTTGAGATATCTCGATAAACATGGTAATCCTGTTTGCAATTAAGATCATTGGTTGGTCGAGAGAATCTTCAAAAGAAGAGAAGGGGTCCTTAATGCAGTGTATTGTTGAACACGATTTCACAGCCTAAAATGAAATCTAGTTTAGTACAAACTACGTACAACCCACATATGATATCTTAAAATATGTTATGATAATATTGGTGATATATCAAACATATATGGAACATCTTATAAACCACGTTATAGGGTTATAATGGGATTATGTCTTAGACTCTCTTTAGTAGTGCTGACGTAACTAAGCAGTGTTTCAATGACACCCCAAACTGTGTCGGCACACCTTTAGACTCTCTTTCTCGACCATACATTTGGTTTCTCTCCCCCTTCACTAACTCTCCTTCCCTCCACTATCTTACTTTACTATAAATGAGAGTTGGATATCAAACGGCTTTCGGGGTGCTCGAATTTAGAGGGTGCCATTAAACGCTTGCCCTATTAAATATAAAGAGAGTTCAAAAGCACCCATATTTTATAGCACTTCATTTGTAGCACCACTATTTATATATAAATAAGTTGGTGGAGTGAGAGAGTTAGGAGAAGGAAAGAGAAACGAGAATGTGTGCTGAAAA